>BSBN01000073.1:10681071-11895000 GCA_027924645.1 Cunninghamia lanceolata
ACTCCACTTGGGTGGCAAATCTGGTACCAGTCAGGAAGAAGAACGGAGACATCAGATTGTGTGTGGATTTCAGGAACCTGAACAGAGCATCAGAAAAGGATAACTATCCTTTGCCCTCTTTGGATGAAGTTCTGCAGATGGTAAATGGAGCCAAGATGATGTCCTTCTTGGACGGTTTTTCAGGATACAACCAAGTGATGGTTGATAAAATTGACAGATTAAAGACTGCCTTCACCACAAAATGGGGGATATTTGCATATAGACGTATGCCGTTTGGATTGATAAATGCTGGAGCTACATTCCAGCGAGCAATGGACATAGCCTTCAGAGGCTTAATAGGAAAATGTATAGTCATCTACATGGATGACCTGACAGTGTTCTCCAAAGAAAGGGGAAATCATGTTGCTGACCTCAGAAGTGTGCTGAAGAAGTGTGAAGAATATGGAATATCTTTGAATCCCAAGAAGTGCATATTCGGGGTCACAACAGGAAAGTTACTAGGCCACCTAATCACAGAAGATGGGATTATCATTGATCCTGACAGGGTGGAATCTATTATGAAATTACCACTTCCAGGAAGCAAAAAAGAGCTTAAATCTTATTTTGGTAAGGTAAATTTTGTGAGGAAGTTCATCACTGGCTTTGCTGAGATTGTCAGACCACTGAATGCCATGTTGAAAAAAGATGCACAAATTGACTGGACACCAGAAGCCAGAGCTGCTTTTGAAGATATAAAGAAGGCCATTTCAGATGCTCCTGTCCTCATTAGTCCAGATTATACAAAAGATTTCTACATCTACTCATTTGCTTCAGAACATACTTCTGCAGCAGTGTTAACTCAAAGAAATGAAGATAAAGAAGAGAAACCAATTGCCTTCATGAGCTGTCCTTTCAGGGATGCTGAGTTGAGATATGTAGATGTTGAAAGACAGGCACTTGCATTAGTCAGAGCAGTAAAAAAGTTCAGACATTATATACTGAGGAGCAAAGTGATTGCTGTGGTACCAGATGCAGCAGTAAAGATGCTGCTGATGCAGAGTGAACCTGGTGAAAAAAGGGCCAAATGGATTACGGTACTACAAGAATATGACATGGAGATCACACCCATGAAGCTAGTAAGAGGACAGGCTCTGAGCCAGATGATATCTGAAACTGATCCAAACATCATCAGTCAGCAGTATGTGATAGATGAGAAGGACAATAAAGAATGGTATTCAGACATCAGGCACATCCTGATCACTGGAAGATGTCCTTTGAAGATGCAGGCTTCACAGAGAAGAGCCTTGAAGATGAGATCCCAGAAATATATGATGAAGGGAGGAGCCCTGTTTAAAAAGAATTATGAAGGGATATACCTGAGATGTTTAGAGAAACCAGAAGCCAATAAAGTTTTGACAGAGCTACATGACAAGTTTGGAACTGCCCACGGATCAGCGTTGGCCACAACACATGCAATCCTCAGAGCAGGATATTACTGGCCTACCATTTTTAAGGACACAGCTGATCATGTTAAATGTTGTCATGTTTGCCAGGTTGCTACCAACAGAGAAAAATATGCTGCACAACCATTGCAGCCAGTGATGGAAGAGCGCCCATTTGCACAATGGGGCATGGATTTCATAGGACCAATCAATCCTCCATCTTCTTCAGGCCAGAGGTATGTCCTAACAATCACTGATTATTGTACCAGATGGACTGAGGCTATCAGCAGCAAAACTTGTACTGCTGATGATGTCATTAAATTTCTGGAAAGCAACATTGTCACCAGGTATGGAACTCCTTATGCATTGGTAAGTGATAATGGTTCTGCCTTCATTTCCACTAAATTGTCAAGTTGGGCTTTTGATCATGGGATCATACTTAAGTTCTCATCCAATTACTATCCCCAGGGAAATGGATTAGCAGAATCCACCAATAAGAATTTACTAAGTATCATAAGAAAATTGATAGAGAAAAATCCCAGGGAATGGAATTCATTTCTGAAATATGCCTTATGGGTAGACAGAACTAGAATGAAAATTGCATTAGGAAACTCACCTTTCCAGCTAGTATATGGGGTAGATCCTATCCTCCCTGTAAACTTGAAAATTCCTACTCTGCAGTTTGCCCAAGACTATCTAGGCATAGATAATAAACAGGAAGTCAGGTTGCTTCAGTTGATGCATCTGGAAGAAAAGCGAAGCCAAGCAATTGACCAATTTGCAAAACATCAGGCTGTTGTCAAACGCTGGTTTGACAAGAGAGCCAGAATTAAAGCTTTCAGGATATCAGATTTAGTCCTGATGTGGGATAAAGCCCATGAAAGGAAAGGTGATCATGGTAAGTTCGATAGACTATGGATAGGTCCCTTTCATATTTCTGAAATTTTAGGAGACAACACTTATAGGCTTAAGAACCTGACAGGTGAGGATGTCCCGTTGCCAGTCAATGGACAATTCCTCAAACATTATTTCCAGGCCTGAGTGACTTCATGGCAGTCTTGTGTATCATATTGTATATTTGTATAGTTGTTTGTACAGTGTTTGCTTGTTGTTGTTGTTGTTTGTTGGTTGGGACCTTGTTCTGGTAAGTCAGGATGATGCACTTCATCACCTAAGAAAATAACTAAATTGTTAGGATTCAAGTGATGAGATCAGATTTAGATATAGATTGTAATTCATTCTGATAAATACTCATGATCAGGTTTATGATGTCTTTTCATCAAGGTACTTTTTCTTGTCCAAAGTGAATCAAACACAATGAAACACCTAACAACCTTGGGTTTGTTGAGGATATGAGTATAGGTGTTAAGTGAAAAATCTAAAGGGACTCCCTTGCTACCAATACAATCTCCAACCTAAAGCTGCAAGTGACTACACCTTGTACAAATGAGCAGACATGATGATATCAAATTTAAATTTTTAAAGGAAAATCAGAAACAAAATAAAATTAGGCCATCTAAGTAACTCTACCGGGGCTATGGACGCCTACTGGCAGTGGGGCTCTACTTAGGGAGATTGTATAGATAACCTTGCCGGGGTTATAGAAACCTGCTGGCAGCAAGGCTCTATCCAGGTTGGCTATGAGGGATGATCTCCAACTATGTAGTTTAACACCAGTTACTTATGTTTTCAACTTGCTTTCAAGATGAGGATAATTAATCATCTGCACACACATGATCCTTTGTTAGCTTTATCACCATAATGAAATTTTATCATTCAAAGATCATGATGATTTACTTAGACAGAATTAGAATACTATAGATGAATATGATCATATCACTTGAATTATTTGAATTTTGTTGTTTTCTTTGGTGGCAAGTTGTTGTGTGGTTACACAACACGCCCCATTTTGACTTGGCAAAACAGGGACCCAACTTTTGTTTTGGCTTGTGTTGTCTGTTTCTGGCGGTTTTGGTAAAAAAAATAAGTCAGGTGCATCATCATCATGAAGGTCAGGATGAGGTAGGTCATCATCATGAGGTTAGTTTTTCAAAGTTCATATTTTGTTTCTATGACTTCATGGTTAGAAAGAGCTTGAAATTTCATGCAGGTTTGCCTTTTGCATCACTTGAAAATTCGTCCATATGAGGGAGTTGTGAGCAGTCAAAGTTTTGGTCAAACCTGATAATTGCTGTGTAAACATCATCATCATGACCAACAACTTCCTCTGAGAGATCTGGACCTGAATGCCGGACCTTGCCACATGCTTTGTTCTTGCTTACCAGACCACAACACTCTTCAATCTGACTTCTGGTATAGGCACACCATCTCCTACGGATGGGTGGGATGAACTTTGTTGCCATTAATGATAACACTCATGAAGATATACTATGTCTCTTGTCAACAGCTAGCATGCTGATCTGGCAGGGTATTGAAATTATTAGGTGTAGAGGTGGTGAAAGGACCTCCAGGCTTACTATTGCTTCTCAAATTATAGGTGTGGTTCTTATTGGATTGTTGAAAAGATTGCACTTCCTCTGGTTCACATAACACCTCATTTTCAGTTTCAAAGGGAAACTAAAAGGGTTCTAGTACTAGGGCTGACTCTGGCTACAAGTTCTCATAGTAATAAGGCTCATTTTCTGCTATCTAGTTTTCTTCTTCCCTAGTTATGAAGGTAAAACTTTCCAAGACCATAGCAGACTCAAATCCTAAAGGTACTATTTTAGTTCCCTTAAGAATTAGGAACTCAGACATAGGGGCTTGTACTTCCACAGTAAAAATACTAGCAGCTAAATGAAACTGAGGACAATCTAGTTTAGCGTGTGCATTTGTGTTATGAATCCTACACCAATTTTTTAATGCTACATTAGCCATTTGGATCCTAGCAGGCTGTTTCAACTCTTGATTATCTGGACTCTCAAATGGAGAAGCCAGAGTACCATTGTTTGGTCCTATATTCCACATCCTAGAGGCTTTAGGTTGATTCAAATTTCTATTGTTGTTGGCCCAGGCCTTATTATCTCCATTGTGTCCCCTATTTTGTATTCCATGTCCCTGGTTATGATTCTAACTTTGGCTATGACCTTGATTCTGACTATGACCTTGATTTTAATTTGAACTCTAACCTTGACTATAGTTCTGATTTTGGTTATAATTTTGATTTTAGTTTTGACCTAGACCCTGAGTGTTTCTACCATATAAGTTTTCATTTCTCAATTGAGTCATCTCAGTGGTTAATCTCCTTAGATGTGCAGTAATTTATTTTATTTCCTCCCTATCATCTTGTGTTTTGGTCATATATGTATCTTGAGGAGGTTGAAAGAATGACTGACCACTAACTTGATTACTATTGGTACTGTTACCCGTGTAAGGAACTATAGCCTGAGTGGGGACTGGGTTATACACTGGTGTATAACTAGGCACTGGATTCAATAATGGAGTATGATCCATTGGAACACCATTCCATGATTGTGTTTGATTTGAAATTCCTAGATTTCTTACACTCAGAAAAAGATTGTATGTCATTTATCTCATTTCCTAGTTAACTTTAATTGCCTCCTTATAGGCTTTTGACAAACTATCAATATTAGCCTACCTCTTAACAAACATTGAGGTCAAAGGATCTAAACTAATGTAGTACATTGCTAGGATAGCCTTGGGGGTCACAGTGTAAGGGTCAACTAGCTTAGAGTATGCCTTTTGGAAGTTATCTTTAAAATTATCAATGAGTTCCCCTTCACTTCTCTTGATTGCTGCTAATTTATGATACAAAGAAGATGATTCAACTGGTCCTCTAAACCTAGACAAAAATGCCTCTTCCATGAGTTCCCAGGTGGTGATATAACCATTTGGTAAGTTAACATGCCAATTAGAAGCTTGCTCATTGAATGTGAATGAGAAAAACCTACACACTACATCTTGATGCTCTAATCTTGCCCTGAAGCAAGCCTCTTTGAAGATTCTGATGTGATCCTCAGGATCTTGATGCAGTTGGTATTTAGGGTAGATCTTCTTAGGATTCTTAGTCATTTCATGATAATTAGCGAATAGGATAGGAGAATTGACATTAAAGTATGCCATGACTAGACCTCTATGTAGACTAGGACCTCTTGGAGGACTAGGACTTATAGGCGGGCTAGGACTTCTTAAAGGACTAGGACCTCTAGGGGTCCTGAACCAAGATTTAACAATCTGAATGCAGAACCATTAGGACTCATTATATTCAGTATACTCAATGGTGATCCAAGGGGAGTCCTTGATGGAATTCCTACCTATAATACTCTAGGATTCCAAATTAAAGGACTTCTACTCTGTCGTCTGTCAGGTAATTATGTGAAAATATCATGTGAATTGGACCTAGACCTAGTCACTTGACCACTGTTATGAGCCAGCTTTACACAAATCTTACCTTAATTCAAAACAACCCTCCTTCTAGCACCAAAACTATTGATGTATGTAAAGTACATAAGCAACAAAGTTAAAATTCACAAAGGAACTTTAGCTGTCTTGAAAGATATGAAGAATTAACTAGGAATTCTTAATCTCAAGTTTCTGTATGGTTAGGTCTTGACCGTGTTGGATATGCCAGTAGTTCATTGTGAAGTTATAATGTTCAAGGGGCTTTACATAAACTAAACTGATATGTGACTTACTGGACTTGTTCAATTTGTGCAAATAACTACAAATTACACCAAAGTTAGTGATCCTTTGCATGTATTTACTATTTTACCACAAAGCTTTGCATGAATCTTGATAAAACAAACTTTGCATCTTAGATTTATATGAAAATTGTCAAAGATCTTAACAATTCCTCATTCTTCATTCAAATATGACATTTTCCTTCAGATTTCTACGTGATTGCTAATTATTTGTGATTTTTTTTGGAAAAGTTAGAAAAGCTATGGTTAGAAAACTTAATTCTGTCAAAATTAATTCTTTGCTACTCATGTATACAAGATTAAGCAATTGTAATGCTTCAAAGGAGTAAATTCCATGTATGCTTATCCTAAGCAGTATCACAAATTCACATACAGAAATGTGATCATCAAATGAAATACACTAAAGAATACCTGAATCTAATGCAGTCTGGAATAGACACAGCAAATAGATGTTTGCATTCATTAACATGTGAAAAGTCTTTCAAATTTACAATGTATTTGGACTTCAAATTCTCTAAAAACTTTAGCAATTAATCAAAACTCACAGATATTTTTATAGATACAGGGAGAAACTAGACACTCCACATTATCCTTGTTGTAGACATAGGCGTATTCCACTTCACATAAAATTCTGCTCAAAGTCTATTACTTCTCTTTCCTAAATGTTACATATGTCTTTCTCAAACTCTGTGTAATTAAAATGCCAGTAGTAGGGTTCTTTATATAAGTTTGAATTCTCCCCTACTATGGTTACAAAAGAACTTAATCAATGGTCCCAATTTAAACACACAAAATCAATGGTGGGAATCAATTCCCAACTGTTTCTAAAATATCTTTAGGAATATTCTTTTTGGTGCAAAGGATGACATTAGGATCTTCAAAACATAGAATTTTCTTGGACTTTCTCCTTGTTGACTTTGACCATAATAACATAACAAAACATACCACAACATATGCAAATGAAGATACAAAAGAAACAACCACTACCACTGGTACCATTCCTTCTCACTCTTCTCCTATTTTCTTCAAGTACTCTATGTACTCGGCTACTAATGTTGCAATAGAATTATGATTATTCCTCTGACTCACTGTCCATGTATATTTTTGTAATTCCACTTTCTCTTTTAACGTCCTTACTTGTTCTTCCACTTCCTCTCTATTTTTCTGATATTTCCTTATCCTTGCATTTAATTCCATGATGGAATGAATCATTTCAGTGCTCATACATGCAGTAGGATTCTCTAGACAGGGTAGATAAATATCTCTGAATTCTTTAACTAGCATAGCTTCCTCATAGACTGGTATATCTCAACATTCATGCCCAATAAACTTTTGTATTACCTTCATATGCTTCCTGATCAATCATCAGCAATCACCTCCAGGTCTCGAGTACTCATAATGTATCTTTCTAACATGTTGTCTTCAAATTTTAGCTCCAATATGTATTGTGGCATATGATATGCCACTTGAGAAGTTATTATTCCTGCACTTATCAGCTTTTCAACTCTTTCATTTATATCCTCAACTTGTTTCAACTCTTCCTTACACTCCTCCATTCTAGATTAACAATGATGTAAAACAATATTGAAATTATTTCTCTTCAAGAGCTACTATCCAACTAGTAATTACCTGCCTTATTATGCTTTCTCCTTTTTGAATAAATGTATTCAACCATTCTTCAAAAACATTTTCTTCAACCTTTTCATTCTCCAATTCAATAACTTGTTCTTTTGATAAAATTGCTAAGTCTGCAGGTATATCAGGCATGCCAACATTAGGGTTAAATATTCCTTGTATGAATTGCTGCAATTGCACAATATGCCCTTTCAAATAATCAAACTTATCCTTATCTTTCTTCATCATTTCCATAGTTACTTTATTCATATCTTCCCATTCAGCAATGTGTTGTTCCCTAGTCACATGCCCAAGATCTGTATTCAACAGCTGATAATCTTCAAGGGTCATCTCTCCCTTTGCCTTATCCTTTTGTGGTACAACCAACTCCGGAGTCCTAGATCTATACGGGCTTCGCTTTATATCTGACATGGTTCGAGCTTTTCTCTTTTCTCTTTGTAGATGCCCACCTAACAAGCTTTTAATGTCAATGGGGACCAATTGTATCTCTATTTTTTCTCTTCTTACTTTAGAACCCAACCAAGCTAGTGCTTCCCTGTTTGTTTCTATCGTCTTCTCTTCATTCATTACCTCCTCCTCAGGTTTTTCTATATCTATTGGCCCTTGTTGTTTTTGTTATTGTTGTTGGCAAGAGACACTATATGGATTCATGATTGTTGTCATTAATGGCAACAAAGTTCATCCCACACATCCACAGGACATGGTATGTCTCTACCAGAAGTCAGAGTGAAGAATGTTGTGGTCTGGTAAACAAGAACAGAGCATGTGGCGAGGTCCGATTGACAGGTCCGGATCTCTCAGAGGAAGTATCTTGGTGAAGTGTAGATTTGGGGATGTCAAGAGGAGTATCTTGACTGATAGATTCCAAGGTTTGAGCCTCCGGTGTGGAAAGGATAAAGAGATATGAATGCTTGAGTGTCGGGTTCCTAAGTGACAATATGAATAGAGGAAGAACTAACTGGCAGAACATCAGACATTATTCCAGATGTGTTGCTGATGGTGGAAAAGGTTCTTAAGGCATAATTTATGTTTGGCCGACGTGATTGATGACTTCTACAAGTATATGCTTGATCCGCATTACTTGATGTACAAGGATTCAGCTGACAGATCAGAGTTTGTGAAAAGATTGACTATTCTGAATGCTGACTAGAAAGGTGATGAAATCACTTGTACTGATATATATACAAGATGGATTTAGTTGTGAGAGGTGTCGTGGTTGTTGGTAATGTGCAAATAAAAGCAGAAGAGTAGATTGAAAGCAGTAAGGAAGGTCCGGTATGTGAAAGGAAAGCAGCATAAAAGAAGAGGAAAGATGAAGTGATGCAAATTAGTGTACTGAGCCTAACCGAAACTAAACTCTAGCATATGTAGATGCTCCTAATTAGTTCAAGTATTGTATAACACTCTTTTTGTAGACAGTGAGTCTCTTGTAGGTAGTGTGCCTCTTATGAGCAGTGTGTTCAGGCAATGAGCCCTAATTCGTAAGTGTCATTTTGTATTTCCATTCTTCTAACAGAGAATACAATCTTGGGTTAATCACCCCGTGGTTTTCTCCCTTAACAGGGTTTCCACATCAAAAATATTGTGTCATGTGTATTTCCATTTCATGGTTATGTTTGCTTATTTGAATTAATGTTTCATTGATTATTAATAAAGTTCAAAAAGTAGAAATAATTAGGATAATTGATTCACCCCCCTCTCAGTTATCAACAATTGGTATCAGAGCCAAGTTCCTCCTAACAGAGTCTAACAGCTTGAGGAAGATCTGGGAATTCAAATGGATGCATATGGTTTAAGGGAGCAACTCAAGATTGCCCTTGATGATCTTGAACAGTCAAACTTTGAAGTCAATGAATTAAAGGAAAGACTCAAATAGGCTGATGATTTCATGAGAGAACTAAAAGACAAATTAAGTCTCTCTATGAAAAAGAGAAAGGAGCTTCTTCAGCAATTGGCAAGTCAAGGTGAAGCAAATGATGCAAATGAAGAGCTGAAGGAGAAAACCAAGTTATGTGAAAAGTTATCAAAAGAAATCATTATGGTAAGACATGAAATGGAATCAGGAGTTATGAAGTTTACCCAAGAAGTTGAAGAGAAAAGAAAAACTGAAGATAATCTAAGAAAATCTCTCAAAGAGAAATCAGAAGATTGCCACAAGATGGATAGAATTATCAGACATCTTGAATCTGATCTTGAAGATGCTAAAGATAATGAAGAAAAACTTGAGGATCAAATTGTCTCTCTCAAAAGGGATCTTCAAATAGCAAATGAATATAAAGAGAAATTCAAGATAAGTTCTGCTCAACTTGAAGTTCTTCTTGGAATTCAAAAGAGGGTAGATGATAAGTGTGGTTTGGGATATGAGAAAGGAGAAAGCTCTAGATCTGGTCAGAAGAATTTTGGATCAGAAAATCCAAGGAACAGGCCTAGAAGACCTCCGGTAAGACAGCCTAATGCTCAAAGATATCCATCCTTCAATGGATACTACCACAACTACAATAACTTTGGTCATAAAGCTAATCAGTGTAGAAAGAGAATGAATCAGACTAATTCATCCTTCTCCGGACAGTGTTTTAAACTGCAAAAGGTATGGTCACAAATCTCATGAATGCAGAAATATGCAAATGAACAAATCATTCAATGGTAGATGCTTTGCATGCAATAGAATAGGTCATATGGCTAATCAATGCAGATCAAGAGGATATCAATCAAATATGCAAAGAAATGTTGTTTGCCAAATTTGCAATAGATCCAGTCATATTGCAAAATTCTGTAGAAGCAAGAATCAGGACAAAAGAGGTCCGGTATATCATAATCAGAATCAAGATAAGGGAAAACAAAAAGTGAATGCGGATGAAGTTCAAAGTGAGATGAACAAGATTTGGGTGAAGAAAAGTACAGAGAATGTAGAGAATGGATCCGCACCAGACTCTGGTGCTGATATTCCTTCCAGAAATTAAAAAGTGAGCTATGGATCAGGGGGAGACACAAAGAAAACCTCATTCCCCCAGCCAGTCAATTGGTGTCGGAACTGGCACAAGAAGAGTTGCGGATTGAAGGGTTCATAAAGGAAACATCCAAACAAACTATGGTTAAGATTTGGAAGATCCGCAAGATGTTTAAAGATCAGGATTGATTTGGTTCTTCAAGTCATCTGAATAAGGCAAATTGGAATAACTTAGGTCGAGCATTTATTGCAACCTAACATTAGGGTTTGCAGAGCAATATAAGGGTTTTCTCATTAATCACTTGTTCATTCTGCATTCAAAGAAGAAACAAAAATTGAAGCTCTACAACAAAAATTCCTCAAGCCCATCAAAGATCATCTGCAGAATCTGATTCATCCAGCAATTGATTCGGCTCACTTCGTGTAACCTAGAAGCGCAAAAGGTATTTTCTGTTCTCAATATCTCTCTGCAAATCTTTTGAAAGATGGATACTCTAAATATAGTAAAGATCTCTAATAGGCCTCGCCTTGAATTTAAGAAACATCCATACAAATCATTGGAGGTAGATCCCCTAGGAGCATTCTCTAGTGTTCTGCATGGTGTTTTTCACATAGAAGATATTAGGGTTTACATACACGCAAATATTAAAGAGTTTGGGGAATTCAAACTAAGAGATATCTATCACAAACAACTGATAGACGATGCTTTTGAGCTTAAACCAGAATATAAGGGTATCCAAGAGAAACATTTTAATCAATTCATTCATTCCCCCTGCTTTGAAGAAGATGAATGGGTCTGGTATGCATTGAGTAGGGTACATGACAACTTTCTATGGCTAAACAGACCTTGCAAAATTACCAAGGAGGCAATTAGGACAGTAACTAGTTTACACTCCTCCAGAGGAATACCTGTCCTCAAATCTGTCAAAAACAACATTGTAACTGAGGCCACCAAATCAAAATTTGATAAGAGGGCAATGACCATTGAAGATATTACTGACCCGGATATCAAGTTTGCATCTATGATAATAGGATACAAGATATATCAATCCAGTAGGGAGAATTTAGTATCCAGAACTGCAGTATATATTACCTATGAGATGCTGAGAAAGAATGCAGAATATGATCTCTATGAACTTCTTTTGAGCTAATTAATGGAAAACATATAGAAGATCAAAAAGGACAAGAAGAACTCCTTTAAATATGGTGGACTAATATTATGTCTATTTTTCTACTTCATGAATGAGCTGCCCGGATCAAATGGATGGGCATGGCAAAATGACAAACCGATAGCAATTCAAATCAGAGATGACTTGCATGGGCTTGGGGATGCTAAAGCAAGAAATACAGCCCTATGGGGATATTTCAAGAATTTTCAGAACATGATGCAAGAAAGAGAGATAATTCCCTAGTCTCTTGTTGAGAAATACAAAGACACAGTATGCTTTATGGTAGAGACTGATCAGTGCCTAATGGAGGTAGTAGAGCCAAGGACAGTATGGATCATGCCTATGGGGTATGAAGCTGATGAACAAATTGTAGAGCTACATGTTCAACACATGCTCAGTCAGCCAAATGACCCAAAAGCAGAAAGATTTGGAACCTTTGAAGAACTAAGTGTGAAAAGTAACACAGAGCTAAGGCAGCCAGAGATCAAGAGGAAAGTGAGAAAAGAAGTAGAAGATGTTGCCAAAGGATTTGGCATCTCAAAGGAGGCACTTGATGCCAACAGGGAAAAGAGGCAAAGGGCTGAGGAAGAGAAGAAAGAGGTAGAAAAGGAAAGCAAGGAAAGTGCTCTAGTAGAAACCTCCACCCAGACTAGATCATCAAAGAGATCTGCACCTACCACTACCAAAAGCTCAAGGGCATCTAAACTGGAAGCAAGATCATCTGATAAAATAGAGAAAAGAACCAAGACTAATGCCACAAGGTCTTATGCGAGTCAAAAGGATGAAGAAGAGATGGAATCTGATGAGGGGATAAAGGAAATAAAGAAGCAGAAGAAGAAAGGATCCGGTAAACCTTCCACAGGTCAAGACAAGGAAGAAATGGTAGAGGAATTTGTTGAAAAGCCCACCCTGTCTTTAGAAAATGTAATCAAATTAGTCACTGTGGATGGAAACCTTCAACCAATAGTTGAATTCTATGTTGATTATAATGAGGCTGACCAAAAGATCTTGTAGGAAGCTACAATTAAGTATCTGAATATATATAATAAGGCTTTTATTGAAATTATATCTCTTATTCCCAAGAGCCTAGAAAAGGAGTTAGAAATAAGAAAGAATAATGCCTTGGCAAAAGACCTTGAGATCTAGGAACAGATAGCTATTCAGCTATATCCTTCAATTGATTCAAAGCAAATGAATATAATTTTTAAAGATTGCAAGGATGAGTTTAGGAGCAAAGCCAGAATGAATCAGCTCATGCTTGGTGAGACTGAAAAGGTAGCCAAGGACATAGAAGAGATTCTCTAGAAAGCCTTCAAAAGATTCAACCTTCCTATCATAGAGGACTTGGGTGCTGACCCCTTAGCCACAAATATTGCAAAAGAGTTCACTGAGAAAATGGTAGAAGTAATGGACACTGGTACAGAAAAGGATAAGGACTTAGAATCCTTTGTTTTGGAAAAGGAAGAGGTGGCTCATGAACAAACAAATATCTCTCCTCCAGTTTCCCCTGCTGACTCTGGATCCAAAGGAGAAGAAAGAGTAAAGGAGAAAGAAGCAGAGGTGAAGGGAAAAGAAGATATCAGTACAAAGGTTGTGGAAGAGGAGAAAGCTTCAAAAGACAGTTCTGTGACTGCAGAAGAAAAGAAAAATTTATCTCTGGCAAGAGACACTACAGAATCAGTCAAGGACTTTTTGACAAAAGCAACTATGGAGATTGATGAACCAGAACTGCTAAAAGGGCTGTTAGACTTTGACTCTCTATCTCTGGTACAAACAATGAAGATAGCTTCATTTGCAAATGCAAAGGCCAAAGAGAAACTATTGAAATCTCACATGGAAGACTGTGAGCTTATAGAGGTAGCATCTGGAGTTTTGGAAAAGATCATGCCATCTTTTCAGAAGGATCCCACAACCTCCTCTTTCGGTAATCTCAAAACTCTAGTCAACAGTGTTAGTACACATTTTGATTCTCTAGAGAAGTCAGCTAAAGAAAAGGTCTGGAAGGAGTTTTTGGATAAGAGATTCTTTGAAGTATAGGATCTGATAACAAATGATAGGAGACTTATGGATATTGGGATAAAGAGCTTGGAAAATGCTCTTAAAGATGGCAAAAATATGTACAAATTTTGCTTATCTTGGCCCACAGTGACCAAAGACATTGAGAGGAAAGTAAAAGAACAAGAGGATAAACTACTAAGTCTATCTCAAAGTTTTGATCGTCTCTCATCCTCCATAGTAAATCAAGAGTGTCAGACTATTGCAATCACAAATGCAATAAAGAATTTTGAGAAGGAAAGGAAGAACATAATTAGCCGGATGGGTGAACTTAGAAGGATCATTATCCCTAAGTTAGAGGCCATGCATGAGGCCATAAGTAATGCTCAGACTACTGCCCGGACCAATGATCCAATAGATCTTAAAAGGGCAGAAGCTTTTGCGTTCCTATTGAGTGGTCACATCTCAATTTTGGATAGAATGAAGCAAAGTTGGGCTACAGAACTCGTCCAATTGAAGACATCTTTTGCAGACATTCTTCAGTTTATGTGAGTATGTTACATGCGGCTACGTATAGTAAAATTTTTGAAAATTTTGATGCGCAGTTCCCACCCTTTTCCATTGATGTCAAAGGGGGAGTGAGGAGCAGTGAAAAATGAGGAATCCAACTAAGGGGGAGCTCTGAAATATGTATATAAAAATAGAGCATCAGCCAAGGGGGAGCATAGTGTTAACACTTAGTCATTTTTCACTAAGTGTTGCCATCAATGCCAAAGGGGGAGATTGTTGGCAAGAGACACTATATGGATTCATGATTGTTGTCATTGATGGCAACAAAGTTCATCCCACACATCCACAGGACATGGTATGTCTCTACCGGAAGTCAGAGTGAAGAATGTTGTGGTCTAGTAAACAAGAACAGAGCATGTGGCGAGGTCTAATAGATAGGTCCGGATCTCTCAGAGGAAGTATCTTGGTGAAGTGCAGATTTGGGGATGTCAAGAGGAGTATCTTGACTTATAGATTCCAAGGTTTGAGCCTCCGGTGTGGAAAGGATAAAGAGATATGAATGCTTGAGTGTCGGGTTCCTAAGTGACAGTATGAACAGAGGAAGAATTGACTGGCAGAACATCAGACATTATTTTGGATGTGTTGCTGATGATGGAAAAGGTTCTTAAGGCATAATTTATGTTTGGCCACCGTGATTGATGACTTCTACAAGTATATGCTTGATCCGCATTACTTGATGTGCAAGGATTCAGCCGATAGATCAGAGTTTGTGAAAAGATTGACTATTCTGGATGCCGACTAGAAAGGTGATGAAATCACTTGTGCAGATATATATACAAGATGGATTTAGTTGTGAGAGGTGTCATGGTTGTTAGTAATGTGCGAATAAAAGAAGAAGAGTAGAGCAAAAGTAGTAAGGAAGGTCCAGTATGTGAAAGGAAAGCAGCATAAAAGAAGAGGAAAGATGAAGTGCAGCAGATCAGTGTACTGAGCCTAACCGGAACTGAACTCCAGCATATGTAGATGCTCCCAATTAGTTCAAGTATTGTATAACACTCTTTTGGTAGACAGTGAGTCTCTTGTAGGTAGTGTGCCTCTTGTGAGCAGTGTGCTCGGGTAGTGAGCCCTAATTGGCAAGTGCCATTTTGTATTTCCATTCTTCTAATAGAGAATACAATCTTGGGTTAATCACCCCATGGTTTTCCCCCTTAACAAGGTTTCCACGTCAAAAATATTGTGTCATGTGTATTTCCATTTCATGGTTATGTTTACTTATTTGAATTAATGTTTCATTGATTATTAATAAAGTTCAGAAAGCAGAAATAATTAGGATAACTGATTCACCCCCCCTCTCAATTATCAACAGTTGTTGCATTGGATTTTGACTCAGAGGTGGACCCTATTGTGGTGCTAAAGGAGATGCATTATCTTGATGTTGTGGTCCCTCTTCTTCATTTTCCTTTTCTTTTTCATCCTCCTATGTATCCCCCTCAATATCTTGTTCTTTATTTCCTTCCTCCGAGTTCTTTTCTTGTTCACCCTATTCAATATTAATATTAGAATCATTTGAAACATTAGTATCTGTAATGCTTGTTGGCATTGCCTCTTCTATTTGCACCTTAGCTTGAACTTGCAAATTCTCTGTTTCACTTATCTTCTTTGATTGTACTGATTGTCTAGCAGATACATCTATTTTCTCTATATTCTTTTCTCCTTCTTTTACTGCTTCTTTTTCTGCTTCTTCTACTTGTTGTGCAACAACTTGGACTTCCTCTATAATTTTAGGTGATACTAATAAACCAAAAGGATCCACTATCTCCAAATTTTCTTGTATATTTTCATTCTTTTTTTACTGGGCTTTGTGCCTTCTCCATCTGAGTACTTTGTTCTTCCATGATAGGGGAAGTCATTGATGTTTGTTCCTCTTTTTCATCTTTTACTTCTATATCAGTTCCAAATTGTGACTCTTCTTCATCACTACTCTCTTCATCAATATTCACAATTTCACCTACTTTCTTGACTCCTTGGCCTGTTGACTCTTGCAGCATTTCTTCAATCAACTCTTGTTTGACTCTTATGGGGCCTAGTCTTCTTTCTTCAGGTGTAAAATCTTCAGTTATAGGCTTTTGTCTTATTCTAACTGGTGGAGAATCCACTATTATAGTAGGAACTTGTGCCTTTCCTTTCGGGGTATCTATAATGATAGGTTTAATTGTATGCTATCCAGATGGTACTTCTTTACTCTGTACTTGTTCTACAACAACCCTTGATGTTTTTGACTGTTCCACACTAACTACTTGGCTTGATGCTCCTTCCTCCATAAATGTCCCTGAAGGAATGGCCATGGTAATACCAAGAGCATAGGGATCCAAAAGTGTAGCATTCTCATTTTTATCAAGGACTGTAGTCTCTACAAATTTTCTTCTCTTCTCATAAAAACACATTAACTCATCCTTATTTTCTCTTTCTCTTTTCTTTCCCTTTTTTTTGATAAGTGGCAATAACTTCTTTAGCTTTAAGCTCCTCCACCATATCACTTAACCATGTTTTAGAAAACAAAAGAATTGGTTTATATATTACATCCAAAGATATTTATGTTGGCTCCTCCCAATTAGGCTCATTGATGGGCAATAAGGCCACTCCCTTAATTTCATAACTTTGATGCAACATTTTATCATCATCTCTAACCTCTTGGGGTACATTGATTTCCCCCATGGTTTTCATTTGCTTCAGTGTCAATCTCTGATGAGCTATTCTCCTCACTTCATGTTCATTCTCACAATCTAACCAAAAATCTTCAATGTGGATTTGGTGATTATACTTCTTATCAGTGTAATTTTCAATTCAGTGGAAAGGGTCAAAACGTCTAACTAAATAAAACTCCTCAAAGCCATAATACCTTAGTTCTCTTTCTGATTCCTTAGCAATGTTCTCATTGTAGTATGAATAATTCCCAATCACCCAGGGGAACTTGATGTTTCCTCTACCAAATCTCTTTTTGTACATTCTGAATACATTCAGAATCTGTCTTGAGATATCTAATACAATCAAATGGCCTGGAGGATATCTTTGCAACATGAACGGTTTACCCTCAAATCCTTCAGTTCTAATATAGGTGAAGGTAGGAAATTGTATATAATAAGAACAGAAAAGACTTATAGCCTTTGCCACCTCCTCTAATAATCTCCTATCCTTGTTCCTTGTTAGAATTCTTACTAGATAGGTATAAAAAACATCATTAACCCTAGCATATTTACACCATGCATTTTCCTCCTATAAATCTGGGTAATGATCATAAATCAACTTTTGATTTGGGCCATTTCCTAAGGTACCAACTCTATCTATTCCATCCATTGGTGGCATTTCAATAGTATATGCATAAATCACGTATGAAGACAAAGAAAACCTTCTATTTTTTCTGAATGCCATTATTTGTCTATTTATTGTTGTACTAATGGCCTTAGCCCAATGAATAGTTCCCTCCTTTTCTCTAATATATTGTATGATATTGAACATCCAAGGCTCAAACTTTGTTGCATCTCTTAATCCTGCCATTCTCCTTAGCATTGTGATCATCAGGTACACTTCCTCTTTGAAGTCAATCTGATATAAATTCTTTACCCTTACAGTAGCTTTGGGTTTGTTCTCTGCTGTATACCATCCATAAAAAATAGTAGTTTTACACTCTTTCTCATTTTTAACAAAGTCTACAGCATACTAGTCAATGTCGATATCCATCATCTACTCTTTAATCTCCATCCCAAAAGTTTGGGCTATGCCTTTTGTAAATAGATCCGCAATAGTTTGGCCATTATGCATTACCTTTCTAGTACTCAAATCGTATCTATCTATGCATTCCAGTATCAAATCCTTGGCCTCCATAGCCAACGGGAATCCTGTGGCTCTATACAATCCTTTCTCCCAAATCTTCATCATATCGGCAGTAGCATCTAGTGCTGTGACCTTCTTTAACATGTCTTCCGCATCATAATGACCAATATTTGTATCTATAACTAGTCCTCCTATACTAAATATCAAGGATGAATATCCCCTGACCAATGGCAACTCCTCTCTAACTGTTTCTTTCCTTGGTTTTCTCTCTTTTTTTACTTTCTCTCCTTCCTCAGCTACCTTCTTTTGTCTGGGTGCCATCCTATCAAAAGAAAATATACTTTTACCCTCCCGCTTGTGTACATTTCTAGGGTTTTTACCATGGTTTTACGTTTTTTACCATTTACCCTAGGATTACTTCTTGTCTTTTGCTAACAAAGATTTAATAGTATCAAATTCTACTTGCATAATTAACCACAGTAATGACCAACAATTTGCATTATTTTCTCAATGAAATTATTGTAATTAACCCTAATTAAGCTTAACTATAATCCAACGGCATTTCATGTACATACCTATAATTTGCAACCTCCTGTTGATAATGATTTACCATTTAAACCTTTAACCATTTACTGTTCCTGCTCCATTCAGCTACTTAATCACATTCTTCTAGCTAAGTGAAACTCTCTGCCATTTTTACTCTCAAATGCAATTGTAAAAAAAACATCATCAATTTTTACTTTTATCTTGTTCAAATTCTACATCTTTAATGTTAGTTGTGCATTAAATATAGTAATTAATGCATACAATTCAAATTACACCCTTTTTCTCGTTTAATGTTGCATTTTAAACTTTGTATGCGTTAATTTTCACCTTTCCTTTTGTATCTTATTTTTGTATATCAATCTTTGTATTTTATCCTATGCAATCATAAAATATACAAAACCTAACCTGTGTGGGTTTACCAAACATATTATATTTTATTTCATGTCCAGCCTTGTATCTTTACATTTGTATTCCTGAATGTATAGGTGATACATACATCTGAACTTACAATGGTAGAATTGAACTTTGTATCCATTTCATTTTGATTTTGTATCAGTTTCGACATTGTACCCTCACCTTTTTGAATATCGTGATGTCTGACACATGCAATTCAACATACATACAAGAGCATGGGCCCTAGCTAGTTTATACACCCTATTTAAATTGTTGTCGGGTCTGCCTTTGCATTTTAGACCTTGTATATTACTTTATGCATACAATTCTCAACCTTCAATAGCTTTAGATTTTGGTCTTCACCCTTTATATATCCCAATGCACGTGCAATATATACATTATAACATATAAATACAGACTTACCTAGTGTTGCAATTCACTTTAACCTTTTTTACTAATTCTAACATTTCATCTTTGTATCTTCACTTTTTGGATATCGGACTTGCATATATCATAACATGCATACAAGACATGAAACTCTGTGTATTACACATCACATTTAAAATATCTTCAGTTTTGCTTTTGCATATACCAATGTATAACTCTTTTGTATATCGAAACCCCTATGATAATACTTTGTGGCTCCCGTCACCTTAAATCACTTTTCACTTCCTTTTTAAATCCGCTATTGTATTTGTATTTGAGATGCAAACATTTATACATACAAATGACACTTAACATTCATTTGGACTTCAACCTTTATAAACCTGGCTGCATATTTCTTTCAGTTTTCGACATTTATGCTCACAAATTTGTATATTAAACACATAAACATACAATACAATGCCCAAATACAAACGTGGACATCAATGTTTTATTCACTTTAACTCTGAAACTAATCGGGTTTGTCTTTGCACTTTAAAAGTTTGAACATTCTAAGTGTACATGCAAAAGATAAGATACAACGAACCTGCCTACACCATAATGTAACCATTTTAACATCTCTGATGCAAATTAATTTATACATGACATACAAATTTGACTTAACACTGTATTTCACCAAAACCCTCATATTTTCTGAAATATTAAGAATTTCAAGTTGGTTAAAAAAGCAACCCTTAATCATTTTTCATACAGAATTCACTAGTACTCCCTATTTTCTCTAACACTGGGTAATTTTTGATTTTCAAGCATTTCTTACATTACTTACCCTTTTCCCTTTACCACCAAGCAAACCAGGCCACAACCAAACAAAAGCAAACAAGGTCCTCATTTTGCTAAGGGGTAAAATGGGGTGTGTTGTGAACATCACAACAAGTTCCTCTCAAATGATAAACATTACCTCTAGTCTTCTTACCAGTAGCAATCACTGTTCCAAAGCTTTTCATGATCTTGCACACTAGTACAAAAAGAGCAATATATTACTTAAAAAACTACTAAAAAATGCTTATAAATGACCAAACATGGTCATGTGACCATTAGTAGTTTATTGCCAGTCATTTATAATGCAACCAAATTGATGACTAAACCATTTTTAGTCATTTATTGGTTGTTTTGATTGATTGATTTGGTAGTATCTTTATTCATTGATTGTTGTAATCTGGTCACTTATTTAGTCATTTTTTATTCACTGATATATTTAGTCGTTAATTTAGTCATTAATTGTTGTTAACTGGTCACTTATTTAGTCATTTTTATTCACTAATTTCTGTCCATTGGTAGTGTATTTAGCCATTAATTTTAATCATCATTTTGATCAATTTGGTAGTATATTTAGTATTTTTTATTCATTGATTTAACATTGGTCATATATTTAGTCATATTTATTCATTGTTCACTGATTTATGTCAATTGGCAGTATATTTAGTCAATTTAATTATTAATTGATGTCAATTAGTAGTATATTTAGTCATTTTGAAGCTTGCATTTAGTCATTAGTATATTTAGTATTATATTTTGAAGCTTACACAATGAAACAACTTTGACAAGGTAAAAACAGCTTGTTTTATTGATAAAAAATGCTTACAAACAACATACAGATCTAAAAATAAGTTACAATGCTTTCTCTTTGCTAAAAAAACCTTCATGGTTACAATACATAGTTCAAAGAATGAGCAAGAAACTAATTTTTTGAGTATCACTGAGCATAGAAACACAAAGACATTCATAGATGTCTTCTTCACAAATCCATGGTTGTCCCATGAAGCTTACTATCCTAGTTCAAGATCACACTACCATCTCTGTAGAGATCATATCTCATGCACCCAACTTCTCTAGTTCATAAGATGCCATTGTGAATTGTTACTTATAGCAATAAACTATCCTTATCTCTAATGATTATGCCTCTGATGACTGTCATCTTTGGTAGGATGCCTCAATTGTCATGGACTATTATCCAACAATATTGCCTTATGACTAGGCTATGCATTGTCCTAATCAAACTTGTAGCCTCTTGAAATGCATTGTACAATCACTTGTCAACCTACTATCATGCATTTTCCCTTTATAAAATAAAATTTCTCATGACTACCACTACCTAGCTCATTATTCTGGCATGCTTTCACTTGTACTCTACCTCCCATCAATGTAGAACACAACCCCTATATTGAATGTCTTGACTACCTTTGACATCACTGTATCTTTTCCAAATTCCTTGAAAATAGTTCATCACTACTACTGTTACCTAGGTATGTGATGCAAAGCAAGGGAGGCTCTCAAAAACACCTAAACTGATTCATGAGATCCACTTGACTGATTGTGTCAATATGACAGACTTCTTTCACTTGCATGATTGTCCAAGGTTGATGCATGCACAAATGAAGGTTAAATGGGCAAACCCACTTGCTACACTCCTAGCTCACCTTGACCTACTCTATTTTAGCAGACTAAAACCACTAAAGGTCACCAAAACTCATGACACCCTGCTCTTCTAGTAGTTCCTTTGCAATGAGCTCAAATTGCTTGTAGCCCTGAAAATGGGGTTTTTCATGTATAACTGGTGCAATACTTGGCAAAACCATGAACAAACTAACTTTCTAGACACCCATTAAGCTCCTTCATAACATATCAGACATGCAGTATGGGTTCCTTTGGAATCAAGGCTTCAAAAAGAGGACTGTACTTGTTGTTCTAGGCCTAATTAGGCCTCTTTTACAAAGCAAATGTATGCTAAACTTGGTCCAAACTTCCAAGATCAAATTTAGGGTGTCTATGGGGTGGAAAAATGAAATAATATGCTAGTTTTAGGAATCTTAAGTCATCCCAAGTCACATTTCCACCGTTTGGTTACTTCACTATGCTTAAATAATCTAATACATGGAGATATTAGATTCAAATGGATTCAAATCTAACTCATTCCCAATCCCCTACTCCTGCAATGAAAAACCAATTGAAATACAACCTAACTAAAGCCAGCTTACCCATTTTTAGGTTGTGGTGCAGGTGGAAAAAGCCAAAAATCCATCGATTTCCTTAAAACCCTCAAAACTAGGGTTTAAGACCTACTTACACAAAACTAGTGATAAAATGCTTCAAGATCAATGAAATTCCTTCTAATTTGATTCAAATGAAAGCTTAAACCAATCACTCCATGATTTCAGACATTTTTCTTTATGACAGTACCGTACGGACTTGCACAGGATGTTGGAAACAACAAAAATATAGAAAATGCAGAAAATAGGGCAAAATATTGTATTTCCTTCACTCCAAATTACATTCTCTGCCTCCTTTGACATATATGAGGCATAAATATCATGTATACAATGAAGCTCCACGTTCTCCATAACTCCACCATCATGGAAAAGCTAAAAATAAGGCAAAAGAACTGTCACAAAAGTTGCTCAAAAAGGAATGTCCTACACTTAGGCAAAAATTAAAGATTCTAAGCCTAAATGACCTCCACTACATCCAAATGCCTTTAATTGACTTTATTACATCATTTATGTAAATAAATTCCACCTAGGCTCTTTATTAATGCCAAAAATTCAAAATTTATGTCTTGGTGCCCCTGTACCATACACCCAAGGAGAAAGGATATCAGTCTCCACCTGAGATCAAATCATGGACTGTAGTTCTATGTTTTGCAATGTCTTCAACTATCATCCAAGTTGCATCTTCATGAGGGAGACCTTGCCACTTCACAAGGTATTCATTATAGACCTTATGTCTTTTTCTCTTGATCTCCTTGGTGTCTAGAATGGCTTCAAGTTTGACTGGTGCAGTAGGAGGAAGCTCTTTGATCCAATCAACATCAGTAACACCATCAACATCTATACTTGCATCCAAAGATTGCTTGAAAGGATATAAGTCAGCAATGTTAAAGA
Organism: Cunninghamia lanceolata; assembly: GCA_027924645.1. NCBI lineage: Eukaryota > Viridiplantae > Streptophyta > Pinopsida > Cupressales > Cupressaceae > Cunninghamia > Cunninghamia lanceolata. The sequence goes on from BSBN01000073.1 coordinate 10,704,502, forward strand.
TTAATGAGATAACAACTCCATGAGGCAGTTCTATCTCACATGCATTTTCACCAAACTTGTGGACCACCTTGTATGGCCCAATCTTCTTCATCAACAACTTAGTATATCTGCCCTTAGGTAACCTCTCTTTTCTGAGATGTGCAAGTACTAAATCCCCTACTTTCAACTAAACATTCCTCCTCTTCAAGTTTGCATGCTTCTTGTAAGTCTCCACACTCTTCTTGAGGTGTTCATTGACTTGATCATGTATGTCTTTCATGGCCATTGCAAACTCCTTTCCTTCACCACTTCTCTTCTCTAACCCTCTCAAATCTCTTAGTTCAAATATACCTCTTGGGTTCAATCCATACAATACTTCAAAAGGACTCTTCCCTATGCTCTTGTTAATGGAATCATTCTAAGCATATTCTGCCTGTGGAAGAACAAGATGCCATTGCTGTCCATGTTCCTTTGTAAGACATCTAAGCAAGTTCCCCAATGATCTATTAACTACTTCAGTCTACCCATCTGTTTGTGGGTGATAGGCAGAGCTGAAAGTCAAGTTGGTTCCTAGTTTCCTCCATAAGGTCCTCCAAAAGTGGCCAATAAACTTAGAGTCTCTATCTCAAAAAATAGTGAGGGGAAGTCCATGGATTCTAACTATCTCCTTGAAGAATAAACTTGCAATGTTTGATGCATCACTTGTGCATTTACAAGGAACAAAATGTGCCATCTTACTAAATCTATCCACAACTACAAAAACACTATCCATTCCCCTCTGAGTTTTGGGTAGGCCTAATACAAAATCCATACTGAGATGTTCCCAAGGTCTACTAGGGATTGGGAGAGGCTGATATAGGCCTGTATTTGAACTAGAGCCCTTGGCTCTTTGACAAACTCCATAAGATTCAACAAATTTTTTGATATCAATCTGCATCTTAGGCCAAAAATAAAACCTTCTTACCTGATCTAGTGTTTTGTCTATCCCAAAGTGTCCTCTAAGACTTCCACAATGCTTCTCCCTTATGAGATTTGTCCTCATAGAGCTCTTAGGGATGCATAACTAAGCTCCCTTGAATAACAATCCATCTTGCAATAAAAAATCAGGAAATTGATCATGAAAAGTACCTTGAAATTGCAGGCAAATAGAGTATACCTCTTTGAAGTCTGCATCAACAGCATACATGTCTTTTAATGCTTCCAATCCTACACTTTGGAGTTGTATTTCATGGACTAGGACTAATCTCCTGCTTAATGCATCAACTACCTTATTAGCTTGGCCTTTCTTGTGCTTGATGGTGAATGCATAACTTTGCAAGTACTCAACCCAGTTTATATGCCTATGACTCAACTTGTCTTGGTTGTTCAAGAAACTCAGAGCATGGTTATCTGTGAAGAATATAAATTCCTTAGGCAAGAGGTAATGTCTCCACTTAAGGACTGCACTAATGCATAGAGTTCTAGGTCATATGAAGAATACCTTCTCTTGGCTTCATTAAGCTTTTCACTAAAGAAAGCTATTGGTCTGCCCTCTTGGCTCAAGACTGCACCTACTATAGATCCACTTGCATCACATTCCACTGTGAAAATTTTGTTGAAGTCAGGTAAAACAAGGATGGGCTGTTGTGCTACTCTCTTTTTCAGGTATTCAAAACTCTTTACTGCCTCCTCAGTCCACTGAAATTTCCTCTTCTTATCTCCTTTGATGGTGTCAAGGATGGGAGAACAAATATGACTAAAATTCTTAATAAATTTCCTATAGAATGTAGCTAAACCATGAAAGCTTCTTACCTCTCTTACTGATTTTGGAGCTGGCCAACTAAGAATAGCTTCAACTTTGGAAGGATCCATCTTCAATGTGCCTTTGGAGATCACAAAACCAAGGTATACTAGTTCTTCCTTCATAAACTCACACTTTTTGAGGTTTATCATCAACTTCTCCTCATGCAATTTCTAAAAAACCATGTTAAGATGCTACAAGTGCTCCTCCTTTGTCTTACTAAACACAAGAATGTCATCTAAGTAAACAACAACAAACTTTCCAATAAAAGCCTTCAAGACCTCATTCATTAGTCTCATAAATGTGCTAGGAGCATTAGACAACCCAAATGGAATTACCATCCATTCATATAGTCCTTCATTGGTTTTAAATGTAGTTTTCCACTCATCTCCTTCCCTTATTCTAATTTGGTGATATCAACTTTTGAGATCAATCTTTGAGAAGTAACATGCACCTCCCAAACAGTCCATCAGGTCCTCCATTCTAGGTATTGGGAACCTATATCTGATTGTGATTTTGTTTATTTCCCTTGAATTAGTATACATCCTCCACTCTCCACCTTTCTTGGGTACTAAAACAGTAGGGACAGCACATGGACATAAGCTTTCTCTGATGAGACCCTTATCTAACAATTCTTGGACTTGTGCCTTGATTTCCTCATTTTGTTGTGGGGTTAACTTGTATGCAGCCTTGTTAGGTAGACTGGCACCAAGGATTAGGTCTATGTGATGGCTGATGTCTCTCATAGGAGGTAAGGAACTTGGCAAATCATCTACCACAATATCCTTGTATTTGTTCATCAAAGTCTAAACTTCAATAGGTATGTCTTCCACCTTATTTGTTGCTACATCAGATTTGGTCTTAGCTCTAATTACTATTGCAGATCCCTATCCTTTTTCCTTCATTGTTTTCAAAAACTCTATCTCTCCTACTACCATGATGCTAGACCCAATTTTCTCATTAGATTCTTCCTCTTGAAGGGGTGTCAATGAGCATGAGACTCCATCCTTATCTATCACATAAATGTTCTTCTAACCATCATGCTTGCTCTTTCTGTCATGTTGCCAGGGTCTTCCTAAAAGCAAGTGACAAAAATCCATAGGAATGATGCCACAAAGGATCTTATCTTTATAACCCCAAATGTTAAACTCTACCCATGACTGTTCATTTACTAAGACTTGTTGACCTTTGTTTAGCCATGACACTATGTAAGGTGTGGGATGAGGAATCCTCTTCAAGTTCAACTTCTCTACCATTTCTAAAGAAACCAAATTATCAGTTGAACCAGAATCAACCACTACTTTGCCTACCTATCCATGAGACTTGCAAGTTGTTCTAAACAATGATTTCCTTTATGAAGGCTCCTTTATTGTTGGCAACTTGAGGAGTGTCCTCCTTATCATCAATGTATCACCTACCTCAGGAGCAACAGGTTGAAGTGGTGAATTGACACTTTCATTGTCCTCTTCATGCACTATTTGGATTCTTCGTTCACCTACTTGAGAACTTGATGCTTGCTTCTCTAGGCACTTGAATGCAGGATGTCCAAACTGATTACAATTGTAGCATTTGCCTGAGAAAGCATTTGATCCTCTACCTTGGCAACTAAACCTTCCTCTACTATTGGATCTTCTTCCCTTGAAGTTACCTCTACCACTTGACTCTCCTTGTTGTTTTTGTGACTATCCTTTTGCACCAAAGTTACCTCTACCTCTGAGATTCCTGATGCAGAGCATCCAAACACTAAAACCCTAACATACAATTATCAATGTATGTTTATGCATTTCTTGATATGCATACAACCCAATTCTATATACTTTTGCCTCCCTTTGCCTATTAGCAAAATATCCTCTCGCTCGCGTACATACATACAAATATTGACCTGCCAAACCTGCGGTCCCTTTGTATCTATCACTTCCTTTACATTGAACATGCAAACTCTGACCTCTTATCACCAGTTCCTATTACCTCCACTACTGGTCATCTGATGTATCCTTCGACAATGTATAAGCGCGATGTATATTTCCAATATACAAGCGCTAGATACAAACAAACATACAATCACCGAATATTCCTCCGGATATGCCCTCAATGTATGTTTGACCCACTAACTACCTTTGTATAAAATCCTTTGTATCTGCCGAATGTATATTCAAACATACAACCAAATATACAATCACAAAATATGCAGTCAACGAATATCCCTTCCGTGATCCGCTGACTATTGACTTTCCCTTGTATCATCGAATGTATATTTGCAATATACATTCATTATATACAAACCCCAAAATGCATTTGATGGATATGCAGAAACATGCATTTGTAGTATACTCACAAAATGTATACCAAAAGATGTATACTCAGAACTTGTATGACCTGATGCCCCTTAGTGATATACACATAGATACAAATGTGATATACACATAGATTGTATGTTGCATACAAACACTGTATATACGTCAAATGTACATTTCAACCAAAACCTGAGAAACTTCACAAATTTCACACAGAAAATGCTAAGGTCGAGCCAATCTGTTTCCTGGGCAATCTTAACTTTGATTTTATCCTTCAAACCCTAGCACATGAGGATGCTAGGATAGATCATAGCATGCTACAAATTGATCCCAAAAACATGAAATGCACGAACATAAAAACAGAAAAGAAAACTAAACTATTGTGCATGCCCATTCCACTGATTCAGAGAATCAACCAGTGGAATTGATGAATGATTCCATCTCACTGCAAAACAAGAAATATGATCACACAGATAGATCGAAGGTTATACAAACAACACCAATGGGATCTTCTTTATTTCAAATTCAGGAATGCATACAAATATCTGACTTCACAATCCCACTGCACAACACTGCTTTCTCAAATCTCCATACACAATTTCTCTATTTCTCCTATGCAACTGTATCCCTAAAACAAACTAAGCTAGGGCATATATATCTACTCCTCAAGAGTAGTACAGAGTCAATTCCCAGCGGTTGGGAGACTTCCAAGCGGCTGGGAGAGGACAACTAGCATAACAAACTTCTAACTAACTTGCACATAAACCTAGATTGACTTAAAACATAAGAATTGGTCACATGGACCTTATTACATCATAATGTAAAACATACTATAATTAGACTTATTCTTTATTTCAAAGGGGTGCTCCTGCACCATACTCCCCAGAAGAAGAAATCTCAAGACCACTTAAGATGAGAGTATGTAGGTCTGAACCATGTTGGTTGATCTGGTCTTCAGTCATCCACACTGCTTCTGAATCAGGTTTTCCCTACCAAGCCACCAAATATTCGAAATATTGTTTGTTCCAGGTCTTCTTGATCATTCCTGTGTCTAAAATCTTCTACAATTGTGGTGGATCATGTTTTGGAATGTCATCAGCTGTTGTATCCTAAAGTAGTTCATGTTCTTCATCTAGATTATGCTTGTATGGAGTTAAATCACATACCTTGAATATAGGTGATAAACCAAGATCAGAAGGAAGTTGTATCTCATAAGCATTCTATCCATGCTTTCTCAAAATCTGACATGGTCCAATCTTCCTCTGCATGAGTTTAGTATATTTGCCTTTAGGAAGTCGTTCCTTTTTCAAATGAACCCATACCAAATCTCCAACATCAAACTGTACATCTTTCTTCTTTCTATCAGCATATTCTTTATACTTCAAGGTAGTTTGTTGTAGCTGGGTCTTTACTTGATCATGAACCTCTTTTATGGCTTCTACAAAAGCTTCTCCATCTGCACTAACAGAATCTCATGTAGGTAGATCTCTCAGCTCCAAAATACCTCATGGATGCATACCATATACTATTTGAAAAGGTGATTTCCCTGTACTCCTATTGACAATATCATTATAGGAAAATTTTTCCTCAGATAGGATAGTATCCCACTTTTCTCCATGCTGTCTTGTCAAACATCTAAGCAAATTCCCTAAGGAACGATTTACCACTTCAGTCTATCCATCGGTTTGAGGATGATATGCGGATGAGAAAGACAAATTTATTCCAAGCTTCTTCCACAAAGTTCTCCAGAAATGACCAATAAACTTCACATCCTTGTCCGACACTATGCTCAATGGCAATCCATGTATTCTAACTATTTCCTTGAAAAACAAATCTGTAATAGATGAAGCATCAGTAGTGGTTTTGCATGGCAAGAAATGTGACATTTTGATGAATCTGTCCACTACAACAAAAACACTATCATATCCTTTTCTGGTTCTGGGTAAACCCAACACAAAATCCATTCTTATGCTTTCCCATGGTCTAGAAGGAATGGGTAAAGGCTGATATAAACCTGCATTAGTGGATCTCCCTTTTGTGTTCTGACATATCACACATGTCTCTACAAAATTTCTGACATCTGATTGTAACTTAGGCCAATAATAATATCTTCTGACAAGATCAAGAGTCTTATCCAAACCAAAATGTCCTGCCATAGCTCCACAATGTTTCTCTGTTATGATGTTCAACCTCATAGAACACCTTGGAATACACAACTGTCCACCTTTGAACAACAATCCATCCTAGATCAGAAATTCAGAGAACTCAGCATGATATTTATCTCCAAAAGAAGTACATACCTGATATATCTCTCCAAAATCTTCATCATCATCGTACATGGTCTTCAATAAATCAATGCCAACACTTTCCAACTAAATTTGGTTGACTATTAGAGCTCTCCTGCTTAAGGCATCTGCTACCTTATTCTTGACTCCTTTCTTATGCTTCAATGTGAAAGTAAAAGCTTGTAAAGTTTCTACCCATTTCATATGTCTGTGGTTCAATTTTTCTTGGCTGTTTATAAAGCTTAAAGCCTGATTATCTGTGAATACTATGAATTCTTTGGGCATCAAGTAATGCCTCCATTTCTTGAGTGACTAGACTAGAAAATACATTTCCAAATCATATGATGAATACCTTTTTTTTGCATCATTGAGCTTCTCACTGAAAAATGCAAGTGGCCTACCTTCTTGGCTGAGTACTGCTCCAATTGCCATGTGACTTGCATCACATTCTACCTGAAAAATTTTGTTAAAATCTAGAAGTGCGAGGACTAGCTGCTGTGCCACCTTCTTCTTCAATGTTTCAAAAGAATCATCTGTTCCCTTAGTCCAAGCAAATCTGCACTTCTATCCTCCTTTTATAGTATCAAGCATGGGTGCACAAATATGACTAAACCCTCTTATAAACTTTTTGTAGAAGGTTGCTAACCCATGGAAACTTGTGACATCATTCATGGTCCTTGGAGTTGGCCAAGACAATATGGCACTTACCTTCTCCTTATCCATTTGCAGTTTTCCTTGTGAAATGACAAAACCCAAATATGTGATCTCCTCCTACATGAACAAACACTTGACCAAATTTATCATCAGCTGCTCTTCATGTAACCTCTTGAGAACCAAATCTATATGTCTAAGATGTTCTTCCTTTGTATTGCTGAAAATCAAAATGTCATCTAGATATACTATGACAAACTTTCCCATGAATTCTCTCAAAACCTCATTCATCAATCTCATAAAAGTACTAGGTGCATTAGACAAACCAAAAGGCATAACTTTCCACTCATACAACCCTTCATTGGTTTTGAATATTGTTTTCCATTCATCTCCTGGCCTAATCCTGATCTGATGATAACCACTCTTCAAGTCTATTTTTGTAAAATACTTAGCACCTCCCAAACAGTCAAGTAAATCCTCTATCCTAGGTATTGGAAACCTATACCTGATTGTGATCTTATTAATAGTCCTGGAATCTGTGCAAAGCCTCCAAGTGCCTTCTTTCTTTGGTGCTAATACAGTTGGTACTGCACATGGACTTAAACTTTTACCAACCAAACCTGTGTCTAACAATTTGGTGCAGGAGCACCCCTACAAGACAGGATATTGTCCGCATGACAGGACATTAGTCTATTTTTAGCATGTTTGACTTCATAATGTAATAAGGTCCATTGGACCAATGCATATGTATTAGATCAGCCTAGTAGAGTGTGCAGGCAGTTAGAGTTCGTGATCAGGTTGTCGGAGCTGTCCTCTCCCAGCCGCTTGGAAGCTCCCAGCCGCTGGGAATCGAGTTGGTAGTACTCGTAGGATATTGCTATAAATAACTCAGATCAGTTAGGGTTTGACATCATATCAGAGTAGTAGTTGTGTTATGTTGTACTGGAGATCAGAGAGTAGTAGTTATGTTATGTTGTACTGGTGATTGAGTGAGATCCAGAGATCAATCCAGACATTGTGAAACATTGTTGTAGAAACAGGACATTTGTGTTTCATCTAAATAAGATCTCATCAATTGCATTATCTGGTTTATCAACTGTTTATGTTTTGATTTCCGTTCTGATTACAAGTTGATGGATTCTTTCAACCCTTCCACCGGTTGATTCTGTGAATCGGTGGAATGGTCATGCATGTTAGTTTAGGTTGTATTTTAGTTTTCTGTTTATGCATTTCATTGTTTGAGAGATCAGTTGGTAGCATGCTATGAATCAACCTAGCATCCTCATGTGCTAGGGTTTAGGAAGATAAACTGTTATGTTTTGATCTGAAGGTGATCCGGCCCGATCATCATGTTTTCTTTGTGAAATTGTGCGGTTCTGTGAGTTTACATGCAGCTGACGGATATACAGGGATCTGCATGTGTTTTTCCAAGTGAATCGCATTGACATCTGTGAGTATATCGCTATCCGGATCGGGTTATGAAGCTGACGAAGACTATATGTTTCAAGTGCATCAAGATGATATAGGTTGGATATATACTCAGTGTGTATATCATCGTCAGGATCATCTTTCGTGTGTACCCATCATCCGCATATCGCTATCGTATGCGGGAGGAAAAATCATTTTTTTGGCTAAGGACCGGAGAGGTCATCATCAGGATATTAAGAGATCACCCGGATATTCATTATCATGTTGCGGAGGATATAAGTGTCTTATATCCTGTTGACATCATCATCAGGTGCATTAACATCATCATCAGGTGCATGTGACGTCATCGTCATCAGGATATTGCGAATATCACCCTATGCAAGTTTATCCTGCTGTTGCTAAGTGTTTTGGCATTGGCATAAGTCATCGGCATAAAGTTTGGGTAACATCATCAGGATGTTTCAATATGACCGGATAAGCCATATCATGATGTTGTTGTTTGAGTAGTCGGATATTGGGGTGACGTAAGCATCAAAGGAAAGGTGCTTGAAGTTGTCGTCATCAGGATATTTGGAGGGAACTGGATATTTTATATCTTGCTGATGAAGGTGATGCTGAACATCATGATGATGAAGATAGAGTTTGGCGGTAAGATGAACAGTGAACATCAGGAGGATGTTTGCGCTTGCCGAATATCATGATGCTGCTGACAGGTGAAAGGCGAAAGGTGATAAGGAAGTGAACAGTGGTTAGCAGGAGGATATTTCATGCCTCTTCGAAATATGATGATGCTGTCTGTGTTAGCAAGAAATATGATGATGATGATAAGCCAATAGGTATTATAACATGTTGGTTGTATTAATGACTCCTCCTTCCCATTTGTAAGCTCCCGTTGCGTTTATCTCTGCATCATAGTGGTATCAGAGCAAAGGAAGGATCTTCTGGAAAAGATCAGGATATAGCAGGATGTCAGGTGACGAAGGAACATCTGAGATGCTGGCAAGGATGACCAACGTTGAGTTGGTAGTTCTGGTAAAGAAACAGATTGCAGAGAGCAAGGCCATGAAGGCTCAAAATTAGGAATTGAAGGATGAGTTAGCGAAGTTGAGGAGCAGAGTAGGTTCTGGTAGAGAAGAAGATAGGGAAGAAGAAGAGATCCCTAGTTGGAACGAGGAGGTCGTTCCTGCAGACCAGAGACCACTGTTGAATGCCCTCAAGGCCATGGAGAGGAGAACCATGGATGTGAAACTAGATTTGCCAGTGTTTATAGGAAAGATGGAGCCTGATTCAGTGATGGAGTGGATAGACTACTTGAACAATTTCTTTGAAACAGAGGAGATACCAGAACAATAGAGGGTGAAAATAGCCCAGTCAAAAATGAAAGAAGCTGCCTTGACATGGTGGAATTTCGTCCAAGATGATAGAGTACAGGAAGGAAAGCGTAGAGTCACTACATGGAAGAAAATGATGGCATTAGTAAAGGAAGCTTATGTCCCATTGGATTACAGTATCCAATTACACAAGAGGAAGCAAAACCTGAAGTAGAAGGAGCTAGATGTTAGCTCATATACAGAAGAATTCATGAAACTTTGTATGAAAACAAAGGTAAAGGAAAGTGAAGAAGAGAAGGTAGCCAGATACCTTAATGGATTGAGGTTCAACATTCAGGAAGATTTAAGTCTGCATAATCCAGATACAGTTCAGAAATGCTTTCAGTTGGCATTGAAAGTGGAAGAGAAGTTAAAGAGAAAACAAGAACAACACAATAGAGGAAGAGGAAGACAACAAAGGGGTGGAAGAGGTCCTTTTAGAGGTAGAGGACATGGACATGGATATCAAGGAGAATCCAGTCATGACAATAGTAAGGGAAACAATAGTCAGAACCAGGGGGAAAATTATAGTCAGCAAGGAAACTTCAGAGGTAGAAGACCTTTCAGAGGAAGATCCTAGGGCAAAGGATCCATCAGATGTTATAACTATAACAAAGAAGGCCATATAGCCAGCAGATGTCCAGAAAAGGCCACAAGCTCAACAGGAGAAAGGAGAACAAATCTGGTCCAAGAACCTGATAATCAAAGTATGACAGGCTCTAATGATTTTCACAGTGTGAATGCTCCTGATAATTATGGATACCCAGAAAGTGGAGAGTCTCTAATGATGAGAAGAACAGTGACTACCATGAAGGTACCTGACAAGGAATCCCCTCAAAGAAAGTCTCTTTTCAGGACTATTTGCAAAGCAGGAGGTAAGGCATGTAAAGTTTTGATTGATTCTGGTTCTACTGAAAATTTTGTGTCTGAAGAAATGGTGACAAAGCTTAAGCTTAAGAGATTGCCTCACCCATCCCCATATAAAGTCTCATGGCTTACCCAAGGTCAGCAGACAACTATAGAAGAGCAGGCTTGGGTAGAATTTCAGATTGGAGCATATAAGGATAAGTTGTTGTTTGACATTACCACGATGGATGCTTGCAATCTTTTATTTGGTAGACCATGGCAGTATGATTTGAAGGCACAACATGATGGTGTTAGAAACATCTATACAATCACTAAAGATGGTAAGGATATAAAGCTACTACCATTAACAGAGAAGGAGGAGAAATCTAAAGGAAAAGAGGTGAAGGTAATGCTGATGGAAGGTAAACAGTTCATGAAAGAAGTAGCAGCAGAAGGTGCAGTTGCATATGCCCTAATCCCATGTATGAGGATGAATAAAGAACAGCAGCAAGAAGTCAAGGAAGAGAAGAAGCAAAGGTTCATAGACCCAGCTATACAAGATCTATTGGATAAGTACAAAGGTATCATCTCAGCAGGAATGCCAAGATCCCTACCACCTGTCAGAGATATTAGTCACTGCATAGACTTAATTCCAGGGTCAACACTTCCAAACAAAGTAGCCTATAAGCTAACTCCAGAACAGAATGCAGAAGTAGCCAGACAAATTGAAGAATTATTGGATTCAGGTCTGATTGGGAAAAGTTTAAGTCCATGTGCAGTACCAGCTGTACTAGCACCAAAGAAGGAAGGTACTTGGAGGCTTTGCACAGATTCCAGAGCTATTAACAAGATCACAATCAGGTATAGGTTTCCAATCCCTAGGATAGAGGATTTACTTGACTATTTGGGAGGTGCTAAGTATTTTACAAAAATAGATTTAAAGAGTGGATATCATCAGATCACGATTAGGCCAGGAGATGAATGGAAAATAGCATTCAAAACTAATGAAGGGTTATATGAGTGGAAGGTTATGCCTTTTGGTTTATCTAATGCACCTAGTACTTTTATGAGGTTGATGAATGACGTTTTGAAAGAGTTCATTGGTAAGTTTGTCATAGTATATCTAGATGACATTCTGATTTTCAGCAACACAAAAGAAGAACATCTCAGACACATAGATTTGGTTCTTAAGAGGTTACATGAAGAGCAGCTGATGATAAATTTAGACAAGTGTTTGTTCATGCAAGAGGAGATCACATATTTGGGTTTTGTCATTTCACAAGGAAAGTTACAAATGGATAAGGAGAAGGTAAGTGCCATATTGTCTTGGCCAACCCCAAAGACTATGAATGATGTCAGAAGTTTCCATGGGTTAGCAACCTTCTACAGGAAGTTTATAAGAGGGTTTAGTCATATTTGTGCACCCATGCTTGATACCATCAAAGGAGGACAAAAGTGCAGATTTGTTTGGACTCAAGGAGCAGATGATTCTTTTGAAACATTGAAGAAGAAGGTGGCACAGCAGCTAGTCCTTGCACTTCCAGACTTTAACAAAATCTTTCAGGTGGAATGTGATGCCAGTCACATGGCCATTGGAGCAGTACTCAGCCAAGAAGGTAGACCTATTGCATTTTTCAGTGAGAAGCTCAATGATGCTAAAAAGAGGTATTCCTCATATGATTTGGAAATGTATACTTTAGTCCAGTCACTCAAGAAATGGAGGCATTACTTGATGCCAAAGGAATTCATAGTGTTCACAGATAACCAGGCTCTGAGTTTCATAAACAGCCAGGAAAAGCTGAACCACAGACACATGAAATGGGTAGAAACCTTACAAGCTTTTACTTTTACATTGAAGCATAAGAAAGGAGTCAAGAATAAAGTTGCAGATGCTTTGAGCAGGAGAGTTCTAACAGTCAACCAGATTCAGTTAGAAAGTGTTGGCATTGATTCACTAAAGACCATGTATGAGACTGATGAAGATTTTGGGGAGATATATCATGTATGTACTTCTTTTGGAGAAAAATATCATGCTGAATTCTCTGAATTTTTGATTCAGGATGGATTGTTGTTCAAAGGTGGACAGTTATGTATTCCAAGGTGTTCTATGAGGTTAAACATCATTAAGGAGAAACATTGTGGAGCTATGGCAGGTCATTTTGGTCTAGATAAGACTCTTGATCTGGTCTGAAGACATTACTTTTGGCCTAAGTTACAATCAGATGTCCGAAAATTTGTAGAGGCATGTGTGATATGTCAGAAAGCTAAAGGCAGGTCGACTAATGCAGGTTTATATCAGCCCTTACCCATTCCTTCCAGACCATGGGAAAGCATAAGTATGGATTTTGTCTTGGGTTTACCAAGTACAAGGAAAGGGTTTGACAGTGTTTTTGTTGTAGTGGATAGATTCAGCAAAATGGCACATTTCTTGCCATGCAAAACCACTGCTGATGCTTCATACATTGCAGATTTGTTTTTCAGGGAGATTGTCAGAATCCATGGATTGCCATTGAGTATAGTGTTAGATAGGGATGTGAAGTTTATTGGTCACTTCTGGAGAACTCTTTGGAAGAAACTTGGAACAAATTTGTCTTTTTCCTCTGCATATCATCCTCAAACGGATGGACAGACTGAAGTAGTGAACTGTTCCTTAGGAAATTTACTTAGATGTTTGACAAAACAACATGGAGAAAAGTGGGATAATATTCTATCTCAAGCTGAATTTTCATATAATGATACTGTCAATAGGAGCACAGGGAAATCACCTTTTCAGATAGTTTATGGTATGCATCCAAGAGGAATTTTGGAATTGAGAGATCTACCTACAGTAGACCCTATTAGTGCCAAAGGAGAAGCTTTTGCAGAAGCCATAAAAGAGGTTCATGATCAAGTCAAGACCCAACTGCAACAAACCACCTTGAAGTATAAGGAATATGCTGATAAAAAGAAGAAGGATGTACAGTTTGATGTTGGAGATTTGGTATGGGTTCATTTGAAGAAGGACAGACTTCCTAAGGGAAAATATACTAAACTCATGCAGAGAAAAGTTGGACCATGTCAGATCTTGCACAAGCATGGACAGAATGCTTATGAGATACAACTCCCACCTGACCTTGGTTTGTCTCCTATATTCAATATATGTGATTTAACTCCATACAAGTCTTATCCTGATGCAGATCAGGAACTCCTACAGGATACAGTCCATGATAACATTCCCAAGCATGATCCTCCACAGTTGCAGAAGGTTTTGGACACCAGAGTGGTCAAACAGACCCAGAACAAACAGTACTTGGAGTATCTAGTCTCTTGGAAGGGAAAACCTAATTCTGAAGCAGTCTGGATGACTGACGAGCAGATCCAGAAACATGGTGCAGATCTTCATACTCTCATCTCAAGTGGACTTGAGATTTCTTCTTCTGGGGAGTATGGTGCAGGAGCACCCCTACAAGACAGGATATTGTCCGCATGACAGGACATTAGTCTATTTTTAGCATGTTTGACTTCATAATGTAATAAGGTCCATTGGACCAATGCATATGTATTAGATCAGCCTAGTAGAGTGTGCAGGCAGTTAGAGTTCATGATCAGGTTGTCTGAGCTGTCCTCTCCCAGCCGCTTGGAAGCTCCCAGCCGCTGGGAATCGAGTTGGTAGTACTCGTAGGATATTGCTATAAATAACTCAGATCAGTTAGGGTTTGACATCATATCAGAGTAGTAGTTGTGTTATGTTGTACTGGAGATCAGAGAGTAGTAGTTATGTTATGTTGTATTGGTGATTGAGTGAGATCCAGAGATCAGTCCAGACATTGTGAAACATTGTTGTAGAAATAGGACATTTGTGTTTCATCTAAATAAGATCTCATCAATTGCATTATCTGGTTTATCAGCTGTTTATGTTTTGATTTCCGTTCTGATTACAAGTTGATGGATTCTTTCAACCCTTCCACCGGTTGATTCTGTGAATCGGTGGAATGGTCATGCATGTTAGTTTAGGTTGTATTTTAGTTTTCTGTTTATGCATTTCATTGTTTGAGAGATCAGTTGGTAGCATGCTATGAATCAACCTAGCATCCTCATGTGCTAGGGTTTAGGAAGATAAACTGTTAAGTTTTGATCTGAAGGTGATCCGGCCCGATCATCATGTTTTCTTTGTGAAATTGTGCGGTTCTGTGAGTTTACATGCAGCTGACGGATATACAGGGATCTGCATGTGTTTTTCCAAGTGAATCGCATCGACATCTGTGAGTATATCGCTATCCGGATCGGGTTATGAAGCTGACGAAGACTGTATGTTTCAAGTGCATCAGGATGATATAGGTTGGATATATACTCAGTGTGTATATCATCGTCAGGATCATCTTTCGTGTGTACCCATCATCCGCATATCGCTATCGTATGCGGGAGGAAAAATCATTTTTTTGGCTAAGGACCGGAGAGGTCATCATTAGGATATTAAGAGATCACC
The DNA here is from genome assembly GCA_027924645.1 of Cunninghamia lanceolata. Taxonomy (NCBI): domain Eukaryota; kingdom Viridiplantae; phylum Streptophyta; class Pinopsida; order Cupressales; family Cupressaceae; genus Cunninghamia; species Cunninghamia lanceolata. Next base: position 10,719,600 of record BSBN01000073.1, read on the forward strand.
CGGATATTCATTATCATGTTGCGGAGGATATAAGTGTCTTATATCCTGTTGACATCATCATCAGGTGCATTGACATCATCATCAGGTGCATGTGACGTCATCGTCATCAGGATATTGTGAATATCACCCTATGCAAGTTTATCCTGCTGTTGCTAAGTGTTTTGGCATCGGCGTAAGTCATCGGCATAAAGTTTGGGTAACATCATCAGGATGTTTCAATATGACCAGATAAGTCATATCATGATGCTGTTGTTTGAGTAGTCAGATATCGGGGTGACGTAAGCATCAAAGGAAAGGTGCTTGAAGTTGTCGTCATCAGGATATTTGGAGGGAACCGGATATTTTATATCCTGCTGATGAAGGTGATGCTGAACATCATGATGATGAAGATAGAGTTTGGCGGTAAGATGAATAGTGAACATCAGGAGGATGTTTGCGCTTGCCGAATATCATGATGCTGCTGACAGGCGAAAGGCGAAAGGCGATAAGGAAGTGAACAGTGGTTAGCAGGAGGATATTTCATGCCTCTTCGAAATATGATGATGCTGTCTGTGTTAGCAAGAAATATGATGATGATGATAAGCCGATAGGTATTATAACATGTTGGTTGTATTAATGACTCCTCCTTCCCATTTGTAAGCTCCCGTTGCGTTTACCTCTGCATCACAATTCCTCAATTTGTCTTGCTACTTCTGCATTCTGTTCTGGAGTTAGCTTATATGCTACTTTGTTTGGAAGTGTAGATCCTAGGATTAGATCTATGCGATGGATGATATCCCTTACAGGTGGTAGGGATCTTGGCATTCCATTAGAGATGATGCCTTTATACTTATCCAATAACTCTTGGACAGCTGGGTCTATGAACCTCTACTTCTTCTCTTTCTTGACTTCTTGCTATTGTTCTTTATTCACTGTCAAACATGGAATTAGGGCATATGCAACTGTACCTTTTGCTGCTACTTCTTTCATGAACTATTTTCCTTCCATCAGCATTACCTTCACCTCTTTTCCTTTTGATTTCTCCTCTTTCTCTATCTGTGGGATCGGCTCTGTCACCATACCATTTTTGGTGATTGTATATGTGTTCCTAACACCATCATGGCGTGCCTTCAAGTCATACTGCCATGGTCTTCCAAATAAGAGATGGCAAGCATCCATCTTGGTGAATCTTTATATGATCCAATCTAAAATTCTACCCAAGCCTGCTCTTCTACAACTGTTTGCTGACCTTGGGTAAGCCATGAGACCTTATATGGGGATGGGTGAGGCAATCTTCTAAGCTTAAGCTTTGTTACCATTTCATCAGATACAAAATTTTTAGTAGAACAAGAATCAATTAAAACTTTACATGCCATACCTCCTGCCTTGCATGTAGTTCTAAAAAGAGACTTTCTTTGTGGGGGTTCTTTGTCAGGTACCTTCATGGTAGTCATTGTTCTCCTCATCATCAAAGATTCTCCACTCTCTAGATATCCATAATTGTCAGGAGCATTCACACTTTGAAAAGCATTTGAGCTTGTTGCACTTTGACTATCAGGTTCTTGGATCAGATTCGTTCTCCTTTCTCCCATTGAACTTGTTTCCTTTTCTGGACATCTACTGGCTATATGGCCTTCTTTATTATAGTTATAACATCTGATAGATCCTCTACCCTGAGATCTTCCTCTGAAAGGTCTTCTACCTCTGAAGTTTCCTTGCTGATTGTAACTTCCTTTTTGACTGTTATCACCCTTGTTGTTGTCATGACTGTATTCTCCCTGATATCCAAATCCGTGTCCTTTGCCTCTAAAAGGACCTCTTCCACCTCTTTGTTGTTTTCCTCTTCCTCTATTGTTCTATTCTTGTCTTCTCTTTAACTTCTCTTCCACTTTCAATGCCAACTGAAAACATTTCTGAACTGTATCTGGGTTATGCAGATTCAAATCTTCCTGAATGTTGAACCTCAATCCATTAAGGTATCTGGCTACCTTTTCTTCCTCACTTTCTTTTACCTTTGTCTTGACACAAAGATTCATGAACTCTTCTATATATGAGCTGACATCTAGCTCCTTCTACTTCAAATTTTGTTTCCTCTTATGCAATTGGATGCTATAATCCAATGGAACATAGGCTTCTTTCACTAAAGTCATCATCTTCTTCCATGTACCAACTATGTGCTTTCCTTCTTGTACTCTGTCATCTTGGATAAAATTCCACCAAGTTAATGTTGCCTCTTTCATTTTTGATTGGGCTATCTTCACCCTCTGGTGCTCTGGTATCTCCTCTATCTCAAAGAAATTGTTTGAGGAGTCTATCCACTCCATCACTGAATCAGGATCCATCTTTCCTGTAAACACTGGTAAATCCAGTTTCACATCCATGGTTCTCCTCTCCATGGATTTGAGGGCATTAATCAAGGGTCTCTGGTCTGTAGGAACGTCTTCCTTGTTCCACCTAGGGATCTCTTCCTCTTAATCCCTATCTTTTTCTTTACCAAAACCTACTCTGTCCCTCAACTTCTCCAACTCATCTTTCAATGCCTGATTCTGAGCCTTTACAACAATGCTCTCTACAATCTACTTCTTTACCAGAACTGCCAACTCAGCGTTGGTCATCCTTGCCAGAATCTCTGATGTTCCTTCTTCATCCGACATCTTACTATTTTCTTATCTTTTCTTGAAGATCCTTCCTTCGCTCTGATACCACTATGATGCAGAGCATCCAAACACTAAAACCCTAACATACAATTATCAATGTATGTTTATGCATTTCTTGATATGCATACAACCCAATTGTATATACTTTTGCCTCCCTTTGCCTATCGGTAAAATATCCTACCGCTCGCGTACATACATACAAACATTTACTTGCCGAACCCGTGGTCCTTTTGTAACTGTCGCTTCCTTTACATTGAACATGCAAACTCTAACCTCTTATCGCCAGTTCCTATTACCTCCGCTACCGGTCGTCCGATGTATCCTTCGACAATGTATAAGTGCAATGTATATTTCCAATATACAATCGCTAGATACAAACAAACATACAATCACTAAATATTCCTCCAGATATGCCCTCAATGTATGTTTGACCCGCTGACTACCTTTGTATAAAATCCTTTGTATCTGCCGAATGTATATTCGGACATACAACCAAATATACAATCACAAAATATGCAGTCAACAAATATCCCTTCCGCGATCTGCTGACTATTGACTTTCCCTTGTATCATCGAATGTATATTTGCAATAGACATTCATTATATACAAACCCCAAAATGCATTTGATGGATACGTAGAAGCATGCATTTGTAGTATACTCACAAAATGTATACCAAAAGATGTATACTCAGAACTTGTATGACCCGATGCCCCTTAGCGATATACATAAACTTTGTATATCTTGAATGTATATTTTCAATGTACATTTAGAATGTACAAACCTGACATGCAAACAAAAGATGCATCTCCCATCTATCTTTGGTGAATGTATCTTTGACTTGCTATTGACCTGCTTGTATGTATCAAATGTACCTCCGGTTGCTTGTATGTTCCAACATACAACAGCGATATGCAAATGATAGATACACACAAAATGATCCTTGGATGCAAAAGCGATATACACATCAATTGTCCCCAACAAACAAAAGTGATATACACAGGAATTGTATATCCGGGCTGCTTCACCTTTGTACCTTCAAAACATGCATTTTTAACATGTTTTAACACCCGATCTATTTAGTGATATACACACAGATACAAATGTGATATACACATAGATTGTATGTCGCATACAAACACTGTATATATGTCAAATGTACATTTCAACCAAAACCTGCGAAACTTCACAAATTTCACATAGAAAACGCTAAGATCGAGCCGATCTGTTTCCTGGGCAATCTTAACTTAGATTTTATCCTTCAAACCCTAGCACATGAGGATGCTAGGATAGATCATAGCATGCTACAAATCGATCCCAAAAACATGAAATGCATGAACATAAAAATAGAAAAGAAAACTAAACTATTGTACATGCCCATTCCACCGATTCAGCGAATCAACCGGTGGAATGGATGAATGATTCCATCTCATTGCAAAACAAGAAATATGATCACACAGATAGATCGAAGGTTATACAAACAACACCAATGGGATCTTCTTTATTTCAAATTTAGGAATGCTTACAAATATCTAACTTCATAGTCCCACTACACAACACTTCTTTCTCAAATCTCCATACACAATTTCTCTGTTTCTCCTATGCAACTGTATCCCTAAAACAAACTAAGCTAGGGCATATATATCTACTCCTCACGAGTAGTACAAAGTCAATTCCCAGTGGTTGGGAGACTTCCAAGTAGCTGGGAGAGGATAGCTAGCATAACAAACTTCTAACTGACTTGCACATAAACCTAGATTGACTTAAAACATAAGAATTGGTCACATGGACCTTATTACATCATAATGTAAAACATACTATAATTAGACTTATTCTTTATTTTGAAGGGGTGCTCCTGCACCAATTCCCCCCTCTACCTGTTCCATGTTGTTCTTGCCTCCTCTTTATCATTTCTTCTGCCTTGGCAGCCAATTGGAAACACTCTTCCACTATCTTTGGTGTAGATAGGTTGATCTCATCTTGAATATTGTACCTCAGGCCATTCAGGTACCTTTCCACCTTTTCTCTTTCATCTTCAACATGTCCTATCCTAATGCTTAATTTGTGGAACTCCTCAGTGTAGGTCATAACATCCAACTCCTTTTTCTTGAAACTTTGCAACTTCCTAAAGGTCTAGATTTAGGTAAGAATTGTGCCTTCAGCTTTGCTACCATTCTATCCCATGAATGGATCTTTGCCTTTCCTTTCTTTATTCTTTCTTCCTAAACATAATTCCACCATGTTAGGGCAGGGCCCTTCAACTTAGTCTTTGCATACTTCACCTTCTTTTCGTTTTCTACCTCCTCAAACTCAAAGAAGTTATCAAGAGCATCTATCCAGCCCAATATTTCTTCACTGTCCATCTTCTCACCATACATGGGTACTTCTACCTTCAATTTGGGAGTCTTTTCCCCTTTGACAGCCCTCAGCATCTTCAGTATTCTCTCTTCACCTATGTCCAAGGCTTCTTCTTCTTCTTGAACTCCTAATTGAGGGTCTATGTTCTCACCCTCTTCCTCTAGATCACTCTGATCCCCTTTGTCCATACCTCTCTTAAGATTGCATTCCAATGTTGATATTCTAGATAGGGCAGTATCATGAGACTCCTTCACTTGTCTCAGCTCCTTTGCATGCTGCTCCTTCAACTCTCTAACTTCCTTAGCCACTGGATTGCTCTTTAAAGGCATCTTGTAAACTCAACTCTTTCACACTTCAACTTTCTTCTTTCTTCCCAATTAAAATCTAAACCTAAGATCTGATACCACTTGATGCAGAGTAGGGGAGGCTCTCAAAAACACCTAAACTAATTCATGAGATCCACTTGATTGATTGTCTCAATATGACAGACTTCTTTCACTTGCATGATTGTCCAAAGTTGATGTATGCACAAATGAAGGTTAAATGGGTAAACCCACTTGCTGTACTCCTAGCTCACCCTAACCTACTCTATTTTGGTAGACTAAAACCACTAAAGGTGACCAAAACTCATGACACCCTACTCTTCTAGTCATTCCTCTTTGAGAGATTTGAAAATATTATATGCAAAACCCTAAACCTATATTTAGTGCAACACAAACGATAATGATAAAAATTATTGAAATCCAAATAAAATAGATGTTACCAAAATTGCTTAAATGTGGTTGCTCATTATTTGCATAACTCTAATGTGAATTTTTGCCGGGGGGGGATAATGGGATTATGAGATAGGTTTTATAACAGTTGGTGAAAATTGTTTTGGCAAGTTGAACGGGTAAAAGTTAGTTGAACGGGTTTTGAACAGAATGGTAGGTATTTTACGGGTTTTGGTTTTACGAAAAGGTTTGGACAAAATAATAAATTAAGTTTATTTAATTTATTATTTTTTGGGAGGTGTTTGGGTTTATGGATAAATAATAAATAAATTGAATTTATTATTTATGAAATATGGTATAAAAGGTAAGATTTACTTAATTAATTAAAATTAATTAAATATTTGGATGAAGGATAACTTAGGTCAATTTTTGATGCCTACAGTTCCTTTGCAATGAGCTCAAATTGCTTGTAGCCCTGAAAAATGGGGTTTTTTCATGCATAACTGGTGGAATACTTGGTAAACCCATGAACAAATTGACTTTCTAGACACCCATTAAGCTCCTTCATAACATATCAGACATGCAGTAAAGGTTCCTTTGGAATAAAGGCTTCAAAAAGAGGATTGTACCTGCTATTCTAGGCCTAATTAGGCCTCTTTTACAAAGAAAGTGTATGCTAAACTTGTTCCAAACTTCCAAGATCAACTTCAGGGTGTCTATGGGGTGGAAAAATGAAATAATATGCTGGTTTTAGGGATCCTAAGTCATCCCAAGTCACATTTCCACCTTTTGGTTACTTCACTGTGCTTGAATAGTCTAATACATGGAGATATTAGACTCAAATGGATTCAAATCTGCCTCTTTCCCAATCCCCTACTCCTACAATGAAAACCCAATTGAAAGACAACCTAACTAAAGCCATTCCACCCATTTTGAGGTTATGGTGTAGGTGGAATAAGCCAAAAATCCATCAATTTCCTTAAAACCCTCAAAACTAGGGTTTAAGACCTACTTACACAAAACTAGTGATAAAATGCTTCAAGATCAATGAAATTCCTTCTAACTTGATTAAAATGAAAGATTAAACCAATCACTCCGTGATTTCAGACATTTTTCTCTATGACAGTACTGTACGGACTTGCACAGGACGTTGGAAAAAACAAAAATGCAAAAAATGTAGAAAATAGGGCAAAATATTGTGTTTCCTTCACTCCAAATTGCATTCTCTGCCTCCTTTGACATATATAAGGCATAAATATCATGTATATAGTGAAGCTACATGTTCTCCATAACTCCACCATCGTGGAAAAGCCAAAAATAAGTCAAAAAAATTGACTGTCACAAAAGCTGCTCAAAAAGGAATGTTCTGAACTTAGGCAAAAATTAAAGATTCTAATCCTAAATGACTTCCACTCAATCAAAATGCCTTTAATCAACTTTATTACATCAGTTATGGAAATAAATTCCACCTAGGCTCTTTATTAAAGCCAAAAATTCAAAATTTGTGTCTTGGTGTCTTGGTGCCCCTACACCAGTACGCACTCTATGTCATCTGCCAAATTGTTACAAGTTCACGTAGTCAATCATTGGTCATGTCACTTATCACATCACTATCATGAAAAAATGTCATATCATATCATCACCTCTAATATAGAAATCAACATCCCATTATGATACTGATGTTGTAAAATATTTGTGTCTTGGCAGATAACTCATGATAACCCTCAACCTTGTTCCTGCTCACTTGTACCAACTTTATGGTACTGTCCTAGGTGTTCATGCATCTAACATGAAGACTCTTGACTATCATGAGATTTGGGACTATCAAATGCATACTAGAAGGTTGTCTCCTTACCCCTTTAAATGCCTCTTGAGACACTGACAAGATTATAACCTTTACATAGTTCTTCTCATTGACTCTAAGATTATCTTTAATGTTTGCATGATCACTGTCTTTTGCATGAATCTCTACCCCTTGACAGTCACTTGTAGGTCTTCTTCATGCATAGCTGGAAGAGTTTTCACATACTGTCCTTTCAAACAACAAAGAGAGGACCTACAAAGCAAAAATATAGTTTTCAGTACTCGATCAATGATTTTTTTTAAGTTTTCCCAGTTGGACCATAATGAAAAATTTATAGAATATTATCAATAAAAAACTAACAACCTTTACCAACATGTGTAAAGCCAGACTCCACACCCTTTGTCAGCATCCTCCCTGCCTGTGCCAAAATGGGAACATTAGAACATGGTATGGAACTATATCAAAGCATAATGAAACAGGGATTTTTTTCCAATACTGTAGTTGGAAATGTTGAATGTCAGGAACACTAAGAGGGGGGGGTGAATTAGTTTTCTAACAATCTTTTGATGCACTTTAACTCTCAACCTTTTATCAAAATTCATTAAACAAAAGCACAACATGCATATGAGTAGCAACCATAAAAACATGACACATAGACACCAAGATTTTTACGTGGAAAACCCAAAATGGGAAAAACCATGGAGAGGATTAGCTCTCAAATATATATTACAATATTTACAAATAATGATGTTTAGGCTTGGTCACTCAACAAACCTAGAACATGTTGGCTCACTACCATGAGGTACAACCAGGTTTAGCAGGCTCACTACCTCAACCCTAAACCTAGCAAGATTACAATAAGGGTTGTTAAACCATGAGGGTTGTTAAACCCTAATGGAGGCTCACTGCCTTGATGAAGAAATCTCATTGTCAAGTACAAAGAAAATTGCACATGAAAACTGAATTCTACAAAAGCATCTGTCACTATGTCAGGGTGCAGTCATTTAGTAACTAAATTCTCAATCCCAAGTCTTCATCACTACTGATCTTTTAACTCTTCTCTACTATTCACATGTCCACATTAATCTCACGCACCTCTCACTCCTCATGACTAAAACTCATCACCTTTATATATCCACATCATGATTTGATCAACAATCAGGTTGGCATCCAAGAAATGAAATGTGTACATAGAAAGATGTAGCTTGTCAGCTTAATCCAATGCACTATATGTTGTGCAGACCCAAATCTTTAGTCAAACATGTTCATATAGGTCAAATCTAATCATTCAATCACTTACATAGATCCTTCAAACACTATCTCTTCTCCACACAATGATTTATCATACCAGTCATCCTGTTCCTTAAGAGTACGCTTAACAAGTCCATCTGTTGACTTACAACTTTTACCGTGGATTAGAAAACACCTCCAAAATCATATCAAGGACTCTTGACACATTCCCAATCTTACCCTCAGAATCGCAAGGAATGATATCATCTTGCGAAGAAATGCGGACCATCAGAACTCAGACTTTGTCTCTGTCAAACTTTGTCAAACACTGTACCGATACTCAGTAGCTTGTAGCTATCTTTCCAGTGGACCTTAGATCTCACAACTCTGGATTTAGACACTTCATACAAATGTTTACAACACCTTAAAATTGCATAACAAAATACTCAGCTACGGAGGAATGTAGACCATTACAACGTGCCCTATTCACTATCTCTACTATGCCTCTATTTATCGGGACTTAGATAATTCTTCCAAATGATTTCTGGAGGAAGTCAGGTCTTAATCTCTAGAGCATAGCACCATCAACCAATTACTAACATCATTCCTAAACCACATTACTAGATCATCATCTGCGGAAGTACACTGACCCACTGACTGTCCTTTACTCTGTAAATACCCATACTTAACCATTTTCTATCAACTGGACCTGAAATCCAATATATCCTTCCAAAGTTATCTCTTCCTATCATGGTGATAAGATATCTAATCCTTGTTGCCATCAATTACAACATACAAGTCCATGCCGGAGTGGTGTCTCTTGCCAACAATCTCCCCCTTTGGCATTGATGACAACACTTAGTGAAAAATGCTTGACTGCTCCCCTTACTATATACACTTCATTTTTTCCGCTCCCCCTAAGATGTTTATCCATTTTTCACTAATCTTCTTCTCCCCCTTTGACATCAATGGATGTTACCCAGAACTAAAAATTGTCAAATTTTCAAAAACATTTTTGTACTCAGCCGCATATTTACAAGTACAATCTTCATCTTAATTTGTGACTGAAGGCAAAATGTCACTATAGATAGTCTTTATCAGAGCTATCTCTTAGTTCCATCTATTTTGTACACTTTCTAGGATATGGATGTGACCATTCATCAGAAAAATTAGCTTCTCTACCCTCTACACATCTAATGGTGTATCAACTAGTGCAAGTGATTTCATGGCTTCATCTGCTAGATTGGTCGTGGAATCAATTTTAAGACATATCAATCCCCTTAGCTGGCACAACCTATCTCTAATTTCTCTCCTTTTCTTCATCAGAGTGCTTAACTCACTATGAATGCTTGTAACTTGAGCTTCTTTTGCATTTATTGACTCAACTGCCAGATTATATGTCTTAGAGATATTAAGTAGTTTGAGTTCCAAAACTTTGATTTTATCATCTAATTCCTTTATAACTTTTGGCCTAGATAAAAAGAACTTATAAACTTTATAGGCTTCTTCAATGGCACTTTGTATGCATTTTATCACATTTTCTAATGTAGTTTTATCTTTTGCTAACATAGCCTTTAACTCAATCAATCTCTTTTCATCAAATTCTTTTCTAACTTTTTCTTCTGCTGACCTTTCAAAATGTTAGTTTCAAGATAGACAACTAAGAGGAGGGGGTGAATCCGTTGTCCCAAAACTTTCCTTTTATTAACCACTTAAATCCTTCTTGTAATTCAACAACATACTAATAAATCAATCATGAAATTACAATGCAATAAATCAAGAGCAGAAACACATTAACACATATGATACCAAGATTTTAACATGGAAAGCCCAGTTAAGGGAAAAACCATGGGGTGACTAACCCAAGATTGTATTCTCTATTAAAAGAATAAGAAGAACAAGATGGCACATGCCAATTAGGGCTCACTGCCCGAGCACACTGCTCACAAGAGGCCCATTGCCTACAAGAGACACATTGTCTACAGAATGATAAGTATTACATACTTGAACTAAAGAATAGCATCTTCACCATGCTTGAGTTAGTTCCATTTAAGCCCCACACTTCTACTCTACCTTTCGCTCTTCTCCTTTCTACTACACTCTCATCTCCACCAAGATGTCTTTGAAATGACTTCACAACTCTTATTTATACAAGACATCAACTTTGGGATAATCATCAAAGTTAGCATACTTTATAGAGCAAATACACAAATACAACTTGACTAATTACAAAAGACTTCATGCAAATCACCACACTGTCGGCCACACAGATCTGGGACTTCAATCTTCTTTGAGGAACATGCCATGTTTCATAGAACATCTTCAAGATCATCCGTAAGATGTGTAAATCATCCGATCGGCCAAGTTTAGGAAGAACAACATCATCTGGAAGTAATTCTTCAATTACGAGCTCAATCTTCAATGCGGACCATCAACATGAATTGGACACAATCTAGAGACCTCCACAAGCTTGCCTAAATCACCAAGAACATCCACACTACTTTTGCTTACTAAAATCATTCTCTCCTTCATCTGAAACCTCAAGAACATAGTCTATCATCATTATCATATTGGAATAGATGCTTGCGGACCTCTAGACCATCAACCAATTGAGTTGTCAATTCACATTGACTTCCTAAACACTCCACCAAATCCGTAGAAATAGATATTTCATTTCTGGATCTCACTGGACCTATTTGTGTCACTCTGTCACCTCTAAACATCTGCCAGAACCGGTTTTACTCATATGGCCATAACTTCTTCAAATCTTCATACAGACCTCTTTGCTAGATCACCTTTAGACACATATCTACAAACCCTTTGATGCGCATCCTCTGATCTTCATCTTAGATGGGATCTTTACATCACTATCTTCACGGTTCTTCTCTGCTCTTGATAGGACTAATTTTCTCAATATCCTCAACATACAACTCATCCAATCCTTTTCATCAATGCAACAAGAGTATGTTGACATCAATGACAACACCGGTTAGGCCCATACTTGCAACAATCTCCCCCTTTGTCATTGATGGCAACATAGGATGTGAAAAACTATTTTAACCATCAAGACAAGAACTTCTCCTCACTGACTGACATAACTCCCCCTATCAGCAATAACCATTCACATGTCTTCTCTTCCTTTACTATTCCCCCTTTGATCAGCAACCAATTTTTGTTTTTCACATGTCTTCTCTCCCCCTTTTACATCAATGGCAAAGGGCACATACTTGCATCACTTGGAATCATACCAACTGCTCCCCCTGAGTAGCAGCTTCCCATCATCAATCTAGACCACAAGATATGACTGTGAGATCCACTGGACTAATGCACATTAGTACACCTTAATTTAGAATTGGAGGGGTAATAATCCCTAACTTCTCCCTGAGATACTCAAAAGAGTCCTTAGGTAGAGGTTTAGTAAAAATGTCTGCAATCTAATCCTTGGAGGGCACAAACTCCAATCTGACTTCATTCTTGTTCACCTGCTCTCTCAAAAAGTGAAACTTGATGGATATATGTTTTGTCTTTGAATGCAACACTGGATTTTTGATATATTTATTGCACTTGAATTATCACAGAAGATTGTGATAGGTTCCTCATACTCCACTCTGATGTCTCTTAGCATTTGCTTCATCCACAATACTTGAGTACAACTACCTGCTACTGCAATTTATTCTACTTCTGTAGTAGATAGAGATATTACCTCTCGTTTCTTGCTCAACCAAGAAATCAATATTTTCCCTAAAAGGAATGCCCCACCACTGGTACTCTTTCAGTCATCCACATCTCCTACCCAATCCGCATCTGTATATGCATGAAGAGAGAAGTCATGATCTCTAGGATATCATAAACCATACTCAACTATCCTTTTAGATATCTGAGAATCCTCTTGATTTCCATGACATGAGATTCTCTAGGATCAGCTTGGAATCTATCAACAAGACCAACAACATTCATAATGTCAGGTCTAGTTTGAGTGAGATACAATAGTCCTCCAATCATTGACCTGTACTTTTTCTGATCAGCCTTAGGAGAGTCATCATCTTTGCTCAATTTACATCCAGTTGCCATGGGAGTATTCATTGGTTTTGAGTCTTCCATCCCAAATTTCTTCAACAATTCTTTCACATATTTAGTCTGTGAAATAAAGATTCCTTTCTTTGTTTGAATGATTTGCAGACCCAAGAAGAAATTCATTTCCCCAAACATGGACATCTCAAATTCACTTTTCATTTGATTTGCAAAAGTTTTGCACATACTATCTCTTCCTCCAAAAATGATAGCAACAAATACTTCAACAATCAAGATATTTTCATGATCAATTTTGAAGTACAAATTATTGTCAGCAGTACGTTTGTTGAAACCAATCTTCAAGAGATGCTTATCTAGTCTTTCATACTAGGCTCTTGGGGCTTGTTTGAGTCCATATATTGCTTTCTTCAACTTGCAAACCATACCACCATGATCAAACAATTGAAATCCATCTGGTTGCTCAATGTATATTTCTTCTTCCAAGTCACCATTCAGGAAGGCAGACTTGACATCCATTTGATATACTTTGAAGTCTTTGAAGGTGGCAAAGGTAAGAAATAATCTGACTACTTCAATTCTTGCCATCGAAGCAAAAGTTTCTTCAAAATCAACTCCTACTTGAGAATAACAATTGTAGACCAATCTAGCTTTGTTTTTTACTACTTCACCATCTTCATTCAGTTTATTCCGAAAGACCCATTTGGTTCCAATCACATTTTTGTTTCTAGGTCTAGGAACAAGATCCCAAATGTGATATTTCTCAATTTGCATCATCTCTTCCTTCATTGCTTTAGTCCAGCTTTCATCATTGCAAGCTTCACTCACTATTTTTGGTTCAATCTTTGAAATTAGACAATACTTTTATGAATCTTGAGCAATCTTTCTTCATGTTTGAACACATTTGCTTTTATCACCTATGATCTGATCTTTAGAGTGATTCAGTCTTACATACCTGGGAGTTTTGGGAATTTCTTGCACTTCTATTTCTTGAACAGGTTCATTCAAACTTATCTCTTCTTCCTGATTCTTTAGATTAGTCTGGATCTAAATTTTAGAAGGGGCTTGGACTTCTTGGACCAAAACATCATTCTGATCATCTTCTTCATATTCATAAAACCTTGAGGGTTTTTCAATACCTTCATCAAACTTCACATTTGTACTTTCTATAATCTTTCTCAATCTCTTGTTATAACACCGGTATGCTTTCCTTTGAGTAGAATAACCCAAGAGTATTCCTTCATCACTTCTAGCATCAAATTTGCCAAGGTCTTCATCTCTTCTAATGTAACATTTGCTACCAAAGACTATGAAATACTTCACAATGGGAGTGATGCCAAACCAGAGTTCATAAGGGGTCTTGCCAGTATTGCTTCTGATTTGTACTCGATTAAGAGTATAGACAACAGTGCTTACAACTTCTCTCTAGTAGATCTAAGGAACATTTGCTTCCATCATCATGGATGGTCCAGTTCTTTCTCTCCACTACTCCATTCTACTGTGGAGTCCTTGGAATAGACAACTATAGTTTTATCCCATGTTTCTCATAGAATTCTATGAACTCTCTGGATGTGAACTCTCCACCTCTATCAGACCTGAGACATTTTATGTTTAATCCAGTTTCATTCTCTACCATAGCTTTGAATATTTTGAATTTCTCAAGAGCCTTAGATTTCTCTTTCAGAAAATTCACCCACATCATCCGAGAGTGGTCATCAATTAATAACATGAAGTATCTATCACCTTGCAAACTCCTGATTCTTGCCAAACCACATAGATCAGTATGTACTAAGGCCAACAATTCGGTAGAAGATTGTTCCTTACTTTTAAATGTGACTCTGCTCTGCTTACCCAACTGACATTCTTTGCACAAACTATTGGTAGGTTTCACCAGTCTTGGAAGATCTCTTACAACCTAAATGTTTCTTATCTTGATAATATTATCAAAATTCACATGACACATTCTCCTATGCCACAACCAACTCTGATCAATTTAAACAAATAAACAACTTTTTCCATTACCAACCAAGTGGAAGATGTTACCTTTTGTTTGAGTACCGGATGCAATCTCTATTCCAGAACTTTCAAAGATCTTACATTTTCCATTTTTGAATCGAAGATCATATCCTTTGTCCACCAACTATCCAACACTGAGAAGATTGTGCTTCAGACCTTCAACATATAGTACATTACTGGTTTTGTTCTTTCCATCAAAAGAAATAGTTCCTCTACCTCTGATTCTGCCAGCAGAATTATCACCAAATTTTACAACTCCTCCTTCATATCTTTCCAAATCTATAAACTTATTTTTGTCACCTGTCATATGGTGGGAGCATCCACTATCAATGACCCAATCATCCTTTTCTTTATGATTGACAGATTCAGAGGGCATTGGATCTCCTTCCTTGATGGCAATAAACACCCAGTCACTTCCTGATTTGTTTCATGTCTCCAAGTCATCATCTGTTACTCCTTCATCATCATCATCTTCATGAACATAGTAACATTTCTTTTGGAATCTTGATTTGTTAGGATTTGCTCTTGGAAATCTTTCTGGACACCTTGAGGCAAAATGACCAATCTTATTGCAGTTGAAACATTTGATGGACAATCTTCCTTCATATTTACCAGATCCTCTTGGCAGTCTTTTTGCAATAAGGGCTTCAAGTTGAGCAGCTCTTGCTTTATCTTCTTCCAGATCTTTTCTTGCTTTTTCATACCATGATAGTTTCTTTGAGGAGTTCTGTCCTGGATCAGACTTTTGTTTTGCCTTTTATAGAGGCACTAACTTTGAATGCAGATTCAGTCTTGGGGGGTGCATCTCCAAACTCGGCTAATTCAAATGCAGCTAATTTCCCAACCAATTGATATGTTGTGATATTTGAAAAAGATCTGAATTCTTCAATAGCAGCAACCTTGTATTTGTAAGAAGGAGGTAGGGATCTAAGAACTTTGGAAACAATCTCATCTTCATCCAAGATTCCACCAGCACACCTAATGCCACAAACAAGCTCATTTACTTTTGGCATAAATGTGGTGATATATTCATCTTCACTCATCTTCAGGTTTTTAAATTTTCCTTTCAGACTCTATAGCTTGGCACATTTAACATATTTGTCTCCTTCATACAGAAGTTCTAGTTTTTCCCAAATCTCATATGCAGTGTTTAAATCTATAACATTTGTCAGTTTTGAATCAGACAAGGCACTTAGTAAAGATTCTTTAGCCCGAAGATTGTCTTTAGTATCTTTTATTTCATCTATACTTGTCAGACCATCCTTTGGAGGAACATACTTCTTTGAAGCCATGATCCAATATTGCATTCCCATACATTGCAAGTGACATTCCATGTAGCTTTTCCAAATAGTGTAATTGCTTCCATCAAACCTCAGACTATCCTTCTTGTAGGAAGACATCCTGGATCTCCTCAAGCGGGTAAGCTCCTTTTAGAGGAACTTGTCTCTGATACCAATTGTTAGTTTCAAGATAGACAACTGAGAGGGGGGTGAATCAGTTGTCCCAAAACCTTCCTTTTATTAACCACTTAAATCCTTCTTGTAATTCATCAGCATAATAATAAATCAATCATGAAATCACAATGCAATAAATCAAGAGTAGAAACACATTAACACGTATGACACCAAGATTTTAAGTGGAAAACCTGGTTAAGGGAAAAACCACAGGGTGACTAACCCAAGATTGTATTCTCTGTTAAAAGAATAAGAAGAACAAGATGGCACATTGCAATTAGGGCTCACTACCTAAGCACACTACTCACAAGAGGCCCACTGCCTACAAGAGACAGACTATCTACAGAATGATAAGTATTACATGCTTGAACTGAAGAATAGCATCTTCACCATGCTTGAGTTAGTTCCATTTAAGCCCAACACTTCTACTCTACCTTTCGCTCTTCTCCTTTCTACCACACTCTCATCTCCACCAAGATGTCTTTGAAATGACTTCACAACTCTTATTTATACAAGACATCGACTTTGGGATAATCATTAAAGTCGGCATACTTTATAGAGAAAATACACAAATACAACTTGACTAATTACAAAAGACTTCATGCAAATCACCACATTATCAGCCACACAGATCTGGGACTTCAATCTTCTTTGAAGAACATGCCATGTTTTGCAGAACATCTTCAAGATCATCCGTAAGATGTGTAAATCATCTAGTCGGCCAAGTTCAGGAAGAACAACATCATCCGGAAGTAATTCTTCAATTACAAGCTAAATCTTTAATGTGGACCATCAACAAGAACTAGACACAATCTAGAGACCTCCACAAGCTTGCCTGAATCACCAAGAATGTCCACACTACTTTTGCTTACTGAAATCATTCTCTCCTTCATCTGGTACCTCAAGAACATAGTCTGTCATCACTGTCATATTTGAATAGATGCTTGTGGACCTCCACGAACCAATTGAGTTGTCAATTCACATTGACTTCCTAAACACTCCACCAAATCTACAAAACAAGATATTTCATTTATGGATCTCACCGGACCTATTTGTGTCACTTTGTCACCTCTAAACATCTGCCAAAACTGGTTTTACTCATATGGCCATAACTTCTTCAAATCTTCATGTGGACCTCTCAAATCTTTACTGGATCACCTTTAGACACATATCTACAAACCCTTTAATGTGTATCCTCTAATCTTCATCTTAGCTGGGATCTTTACTTCATTGTCTTCACTATTCTTCTCTACTCCTGATAGGACTAATTTTCTCAATATCCTCAGCATACAACTCATCCAATCCTTGTCATCAATACAACAGGAGTATGTTGACATCAATGACAATACTAGTTAGGCCCATACTTGCAACACAAAAGACTCAAAATGTGTACTTACAGAGTCTAATAGCTCCTTGAGATGATTAGTAGAGGATAACGAGGTATCCTTTCAAAATGTTGGGATCAACTTTTCCAGAATGATGGATGCATCATTTATCAATTTACTGTCTTGGTCATGTGATTTCATCATCTCTTCCTATACCTTGGCCTAAACAATAGATACTAACTTATATTTTTTTATAGGTTACAATGAAGCCAATTTGATTGGTCCTTGAAGGAGTTTAGACTCATTTGTAACTTGTTGACTCCTAGAACCAACTGAGACATCTACAGTGTCTCTTTCTCTCTCAGATACTTCCTCTTGATTTCATTCTATAGGATCCATGTCCATATTTTCCTATTGATCTGCATTTTGTTCTAGAATAGGGCTCCTTATCTCTTCTATGTCTTCTTCATCCTCAGCCTGTTGCTCAAGAGCTAGATCCATTTTAGTTTTGCCTTGATCTGACATATCCACTATATTAGTGTTGGGAACTTGATCACTTTGTTTTGGTCCTTGATTTTGGCTTATCTCCGGTGGAGATATGTCTTTATCATTTGCTTCTTTATTGTCATAGATAGTGGGAATATTGTTTTTCTTTAATGCCACTAGGGTGATTTCCTCTATTTCCTTTACCACTTTGTCAATTTCTCCCAACATCAATGAGTTCATTCTTTTCTTGGTCTTGAAAGCATCTTTGATTTATTTTGAGATTTTGATCTTCTCCTCAGGAGTGATTCTTGAACATAATCATATCATAAGTGCTCTCTTAGCTCAACATATTTTGCCATAGCTACTTCTTTTCTTGTATTCATTATGTTACCTAGGCTATGTGGTAGATCAGTAATAATTTCAATCAGGGCCTTATTGTAGATGTTTAGATATTCTACAACAACAGTGTCAATGATCCTCTTATTAAGATCATTGTATTCATCATACAACTGAGTAATGGGTTTCAGATTACCATCAACTGTTATGGCTTTGCGAACATCTTCAAGGCTTATAGTAGCTTCATTTGTCTAAGGCTCATCTTGCTTTAACCCTTTCCCAAATCTACTCTTACCGGAGGGCTCCTTTTTTCTAGTTCTTGAGGCTTTTGAGGCCTCAGTCTTCATCTTCTTTACTTCCTCATCTAATTATGTTGCTTCTTCATCAACAGCTATACTTGCATGCATTCTCTTGGCCTTAGTCTTCTTTCTTTTGGAGCTAGTGGCAAGAGTTTTCACATTTACAGATGGTCTGGAATCGGAGGGAGTGGATACGGCTTCTACAGAAGTGGAGGCTTTGGTTTTTCTTTTTGACTTCTCTGGCCTTTCTGACTCACCTTTGGGTTCTTTCAAAGCCCTAGACAATTCACCTTTTCTCTTTTCTTCTACTTCCCTAAAAGCCTGTGCATTTTCCCTTGCCTTTGCCACTTCTTCTTTTGTGAATCTATGTTTTATGGTAATTTCTTCTACCACTTTCCTCATTTTCCTAGAGATTTTAGGTTTTCTCACCTCAACATGAATTTTAGCATGCAATTCCTTATAAGTCCCAAATCTTTCTTCCTTGGGATCTCTAGGTTTACTCAGCATATATTTAGCATAGTTTTCCAGTACAGCTCCATCTACCTCATATCCCATAGGCATAACCTAGACCGTTCTGGGCTTAATGGCCTCCATCAAGCACTGATCTTTTGTTACAATGAAGCAAATTGTATCCTTGTATTTTTCAACAATTATTTTGGGGATTCTTTCTCTGGCTTGCATTGATCTTTGGAAGTTCTTGAAATAGCCCCATAGGGCTGCATTCTTCTTTTGTCTTCTTCAGGTTATCCATTACTTGTTGTCAGAAGAATTCACAGATGTCATAATCAACATTTTCTTTAATCATTTGATAGGCTGTGTAAATGGCCATTCCTGAAATAGAGTTCTCCTGGTTATTGAAATAAACTTTGTATCCCAGTACCATTGAGGCAAATCTCATGGCATGATCCTCAATATCATTAATTGTCAAAGCTCTCTTATCAAATTTTTCTCCGATAGCCGTAATTATTGTATCATTTTTCATGGCTTTTGATAGTGGTACTAATCCAGTAGAGCATAATCTAGTGACTACACTAATAGCATCTTTTGTAATCTTGAAAGGTCTCTCAAGCCATGTGAATTCATCTTGAACCCTGCTTAACACATTCCGGACCCATTCATCCTGCATAAATGTTGGAAAATCCAAGTATTAAATAAATTTCTTTTCTTTCAATGCTTAATAATCATTCTTTAGATCAAGATTCTCATTACCCAAGTGTTTTATGTAGAGATCAGTAAACTTGCTATCACCAAATTCCTCTCGGGCAACATGAATATATGCCCTAATATCTTTTGCATGCATGACTCCATGAGGGACATTTGAGAATGTACCCAACTGATTGACTTCAGTTGATTTGAATGGGTGTTTTTTGAATTTTGGTCACGCTTGCTTAGTAATATCAACAACTTGTGGCAGCACCATCTCAGAATTTTTAACAGATTCACAAGTAGGGTTTGAACAAAAGTACCTTGTTTCACCAAATTAGGGTTCCTTTTTTTTCAATTTTCTCCAAATGTTTTAAATTCTTCAAGGTCTATTCCAATCTCTTTGAATACCTGATAGCCTCAAAAGCAAAGTGATTTTGAAACCAAACAAGTTCCTTTTATCCTCCATGTGACTTGACCTAGTTGTCATTAAATGCTCATTCCAAAAAAGTTGTTAAAACCCTTCATTGTAGAGTACAGTCGATTAGGATTGCTCCGCGATCTGCTGCATTGACTCATTTTCTTCTAGTTTTCCTTTAAGAGATGTGTCACATCAAATTTCATCATATATCTTCATGCTAGATTTTGGCACCCAATGTCTAGCTGGGGGTTTCATATTTTCAACACTGCTCCCCTTGAGCCAGATCTCTCAATTTACTTCTCAAAGGAAGTATCTACACCGGATACTGGTGCGGATCAATCCGTAACTTCAATTACTTATTTCTTGATCCATACCTTGTCCATTTATTTCTTGGTTTCAACTGGATCAACTTTCTCTTTTCCCTTATCATTTCTCTACTCTATTTTCCTTTCTTCATAATAGTGATTTCTCTTCACATTCCTGCTTCTGCAAAATCTTGCAACATGTCCAAGTTTGTTGCAATTGAAGCATACAATGTTTCCTTATACTTGGCTTCTTCCTCTAAATGAATTCATACTTGTTATGTAATGATTACCCATGTGTCCAAATCTATTGCATGTGAAACACTTGCCATTGAAGAATTGACCATTCCCAGAATAGTTTGGCTTACTTCTGCATTCATTTACTTTATGACCAATCTTCTTACAATTGAAACATTTACCAGAGAAATATGGAACATTTTGATTCATTCTACTTCTACACTGAGTATCCCTATGACCATACTTATTGCATTTATAATAGTGACCATTGAAAGATGGGTACCTCCAAGCATTTGGCTGTCTCACTGGAGGTCTTCTTCTTTGATTTCTGACCGGATGATTTATGCTTCTTCTTTCTTCAAGTCTATCTTGTCCTAAATTTGAGCTCTCTCCCTTTTCAAATCCCAAGCCTTGCTTGTCATCAGGATGTTTTTGACTGACCAAAAACTCCTCAAGTTTTGTAGAGCTTATTTTAAACTTTTCTTCAAAGCTTTTGGCCTTTTCTAGATCTGCTTTTAGACTCACAATTTCTTTTTCAAGTTTGACACAATCTTCTTATTTGTTCTTCACAATTGAATTTAGATCTTCTTCTATTTTTATTCTTTCTACTTCCAAGAGATTTATGGTTTCATTTGCTGATATTAATTGGTTATTAACCTCTTTCTATTTGTCCTTGAATTTCTTGACTTGTCCCTTTAGTCTTGCGATGCATTCATCAGCTTCTTGCAAGTTATTCTTTAGATCCCTGATTTCTACCTCAAAATTTTCAAGATCCATAAGAGTTGCTTCTAGTTCACTGTTGCTTTCATAATTCCCATATCTGCTTACTGCCATGGTTGCACTATCCTAGATCTTCCTCAAGCTGTTAGACTTCTTCCAAGGAACATGGCTCCTATACCAATTATTGAATGTTAGGAACACTGAGAGGGGGGGTGAATTAGTGTTCTAACAATCTTTTGATGCACTTTAACTTTCAACCTTTTTCCAAAATTAATTAAACAAAAGCACAACATGCATATGAATAGAAACCATAAAAAACATGACACATAGACACCAAGATTTTTACATGGAAAACCCAAAATGGGAAAAACCATGAAGAGGATTATTTCTCAAATATATATTGCAATCCTTGCAAATAATGATGTTTAGGCTTGGTCACTCCATGGGCCTAGAACATGTTGGCTCACTGCCATGAGGTACAACTAGGTTTAGCAGGCTCACTGCCTCAACCCTAAACCTAGCAAAATTACAATAAGGGTTGTTAAACCCTAGTGGAGGCTCACTACCAGGCTCACTTCCTTGATGAAGAAATCTCACTATCAAGTACAAAGCAAATTGCACATGAAAAATGAATACTACAAAAGCATCTGTCACTATGCTAGGGTGCAGTCATTTAGCAACTGAATTATGAATCCCAAGTCTTCATCACTACTAATCTTTTAACTCTGCTCTGCTATTCAATGCCCATATTAATCTCATGTACCTTTCACTCCTCACGGCTAGAACTCATCACCTTTATATATCTGCATCATGATTTGATCCACAATCAGGTCAGCATCCAAGAAATGAAACGTGTACATAGAAAGATGTAGCTTGTTGGCTTAATCTAATGCACTATATGTTGTGCGAACACAAATCTTCAGTCAAATGTGTTCATATAGGTCAGATCTAATCATTCAATCACTTACATAGATCCTTCAAATACTATCTCTTCTCTACATAATGATTTATCATAGGTCAATCGACATGTTCCTTAAGAGCACGCTTAACAGGTCCATCTGTTGACTTACAACTTTTATTGTGGATCACAAAACACCTCCAAAATCATATCAAGGACTCTTGACACATTCCCAATCTTACCCTCAGAACTGTAAGGCATGATATCAACTTGCGGAGAAATGCGGACCATCAAAACTCAGACTTTGTCTCTGTCAAACACTGTACCAATACTCAGTAACTTGCAGCTATCTTTCCAGTGGAGCTCTGATCTCACAACTCTAGATTTAGACACTTCATACAAATGTTTACAACATGTTAAAATTACATAACAAAATACTTAGCTGTAGAGGAATGTGGACCATTACAACGTGCCCTATTCATTGTCTCTGTTATGCCTCTGTTTATCCGGACTTAGATAATTCTTCCAAATGACTTCTTGAGGAAGTCAGGTCTTAATCTCTAGAGAATAGCACCATCAACCACTTACTAACATCATTCTTGAACCGCATTACCAGATCGTCATCTACGCAAGTACACTGACCCATTGACTGTCCTTTACTCTATAAATACCCATACTTAGCCATTTTCTATCAACCAGACCTGAAATCCAATATATCCTTCTAGAGTTATCTCTTCTTGTCATGGTGATAAGATCTCTGAGCCTTGTTGCCATCAATGACAACATACAAGTCCATGATGGATCAGTGTCTCTTGCCAATAGGAAATACTCTGGTAGACATGTATGCAAAATGTGGAAGCATAGAAAAAACTCATGAATTGTTTGACAAAATGCCTCAAAGAGATGTAATCTCATGGAATGCAATAATTTTAGGATATTCAAAAAATGGATTTGTTGAAAGGGCTTTCAAAACTTTCAAGCAAATGCAATTAGCAATTCTAAAGCCAAATTCTACAACCTTTGCCAGCATCCTCCCAGCCTGTGACAAAATGGGAGCTTTGCAACAGGTTATAAAAATCCATCAAAGCATAAAGGATAGAGAACTTTTGTCAGATGTTGTAGTGGCAACTACCCTAGTAGACATGTATGTAAAATGTGGAAACATAGACAAAGCACGTGAACTATTTGACAAAATTCCTCAAAGAAATGTGGTCTCATGGAGTGCAACGATTGCAGGATATGCACAAATTAAACTTTTTGAGAAGACTTTAGAAACTTTCAAGCAAATGCAATTGGCAGGTGTAAAGCCAGACTCCACAACCTTTGTCAGCATCCTCCCTACCTATGCTAAAGTGGGAGATTTGGAACAGGGTATGGACATCCATCAAAGCATAATGGATAGAGGAATTTTGTTAGATGTTGTAGTTGCAACTACCTTGGTAGACATGTATGTAAAATGTGGAACCATGGACAAGGCACATGAACTGTTTGATAGAATACCTCCAAAACAAATGTGGTCTCATGGATTGCATAGAGAGAGCTTAGAGAGAGCCTCCTAATCAACTGTAATATAAAGGAGGAAAGAAGAATGAAGAGAGGTGTAAGTAATGTAGCCGTGCAGGATGAACTTGCTTAGAAATTTAGGGAAGACATCTTTTGGGTATTTCATTTGGCGTGATCGCTCCCTCGCAGCCCCGCAATGAGCTAGGGCATGAGGGCGCAGGATAGTGGGCTCTCCCCGTATCCCTACGAAGGAACTTTTGTGTGTGCATGGGGATGTAGGAAGAGTGAAAATGTGGTCTCATGGACTGCATAGAGAGAGCTTAGAGAGATCTTTTAACCACTTAGAGAAAGCTCATATGATTGAGAAGGAAGCATGAAACTTTCATGGTATGTACAATGATTTGAATGGTAGTGTGTTCATATTGTTAGCCTCCTAATCGACTGTAATATAAAGGACGAAAGAAGAATGAAGAGAGGTGTAAGTAATGTAGCCGTGCAGGATGAATCTGCTTAGAAATTCAAGGAAGACATCTGTTGGGTATTTCATTTGGCGTGATTACTACCTCACCTACTTATATCTATGTAGTCCAAGCTCCCTTGTAGCTCCACAAGGAGCCAGGGCATGAGGTTGTGGGATGGCGGGCTCTCCCCGCATCCCCACGAATGAACTTTTGTGTGTGCGTGGGGATGCGGTGAGAGCAATTATTGCTGGATATGCACAAAATGGATTTGTTGGAAAGATTTTACAAACTTTCAAGAAAATGCAATTGGTAGGTGTAAAGCCAAATTCCACAACCTTTGCCAATAGCCTTCCTTCCTATGCCAAAATGGGAGCATTGGAACAAGGTATGGACATCCATCAAAAAGTAATGGATAGAGAAATTTTGTTAGATTGCCCTGGTAGACATGTATGCAAAATGTGGAAGTATTGACAAGGCATGTGAACTGTTTGGCAGAATGCCTAAAAGAGATGTCATCTCATGGAATGCAATGATTGCAGGATATGCACAAAATGGATTTTTTGAAAAGGCTTTAGAAACTTTCAAGAAAATGCAATTAGTAGGTGTGAAGCCAAATTCGACAACCTTTGCCATCATCCTCCCTACCTGTGCCAAAATGGGAGCTTTGGAACAAGGCATGGACATCCATCATAACATAATGGAAGGGGGATTTTCGTTAGATATTATAGTTGGAAATGCTTTGGTAGACATGTATGTAAAATGTGGAAGTATAGATAAGGCACGTGAACTATTTGATGGAATGGCTCAAAGAGATGTCATCTCTTAGAATGCAATGATTGTAGGATATGCACAAAATGGATTTTTTGAAAAGGCTTTAGAAAATTTTAATCAAATGCAATTAGCAGGTGTAAATCCAAATTTGACAACCTTTGCCAGCATCCTACCTGTGATATCATGGATACCCGCTCTCTCGCAAGCACTTCAAGTCATGCCTGCGGTAATGCGGGGCTTTCTTGCATCACCACGGGCATGACTTGAAGTGCTTGTGGGAGAGCAGGTGATGCGAGGGTATCAATCACCTACATGTACATTGTATAGTAAGATAATAAGAATCCTAGTCTACAGTTCATCTATGTAATTCAAGTATCTAAGATCACCCAATATAATACATCATTAGTGGCAAAAATTGTTGGAAACTGCATCTTGATATCTA
The DNA here is from genome assembly GCA_027924645.1 of Cunninghamia lanceolata. Taxonomy (NCBI): domain Eukaryota; kingdom Viridiplantae; phylum Streptophyta; class Pinopsida; order Cupressales; family Cupressaceae; genus Cunninghamia; species Cunninghamia lanceolata. The sequence goes on from BSBN01000073.1 coordinate 10,745,182, forward strand.
AGGTGGGTATCACTAGGTTAGTTATTGTGTCACATAGACGTCTTTCATGAAATTTCTCTTGTTCTAAGATATCAACCAGATGTTTGCCATTGAATTTGGGACCAAAATCAAATTTGCATTCTTCCGGTAAAATTCTTCAATCTTTTGGGTAGTATAAGGATGATTATGAGGATCATTTGGGTCTAGAGTGGCTAACATTATGGTGATGAGACCTCCAGTGCTAGTACCTACCATTATGTTGAAATAATCTACTAGTCTGGCTTCTCCCCCATCTAATTCCTGAGATAAATGAAGAAGCAAGCCAAATTTCTGTAATATATTTGTACAAAGTCATATTTTTGGGAAAGCCCCGCATCACCCGCTCTCCTGCAAGCACTTCAAGTCATGCCTGCGGTGATGCGGGAAAGCCCTGCATCACCACAAGCATGACTCGAAGTGCTTGCGGGAGAGTGGGTATCCATGATATCACATTTCTTTGAGGCATTTTTTGAAACAGTTCGCTTGCCTTGTCTATGCTTCCACATTTTCATGTATGTCTAGTAGGGCACTTGTAACTAGAACATATGACAAAAAACAAGGATCGTCAAGTCTGATGCACTTACTTGGGATTGTGCATTCTTAGTGTATCTTATTCTTGTGGCTGTGAGGTGGAAGTTTTGACTGTCCAAGTGATGGGTTCAGAATTTTCACAATCACGATATGGTGGTCATTATGAGAGGATTGTCATAGTATAGTAAAATGCCAAAGAAAGATGATGAAAGGATAATGACCAATTTGATTAAGGCAGTGACTTCACAAATGTTGAAGGGACAATCCAAGTATCTTTATTTTGAAGGTCAGTGATTTCAATGTTGGAAGATAGTGTTGCAGATTCTTCCATGCCATAAGCTTCAATAAACAACACAATTGGCTGAAGGAGCTTCTCATTTTACACAATGCAGTCTGCCAAGCTCATTAGAAGCTGCACATAAATATAACAAATTGAAATATGAACTTGAGAATGAATGCATATGAGATTATTCTTTACCTCTAAGTGGGACCCTTAGTCCTCAAGGCATTATCAATATAGTGGTATGTTTTCAAGGGCAATACTTTCAACCTACAGGGACCTTGCATTGTGACATGAATGGAGGAAGTTGATTAGAAGTCTAAGGTGGTGATCTTCAAGCGTTTTGTGTCAATAGTGATTTCAATAAGCTATGTTTCATATGCCCTATATGGTTGTTAAATGCTAAGGCATGAATGGAAATTTCTTCAAGTGATATGCAAGGCCATTGAAATCAAAGATTTGTCCTCTAAGTCATTTGTGTGATAGGTAAAAATTAGGTTAATAAGATCAAGCATATAATTGAATAACCTAATCTTTCCACCATCAAATAATCGAATCCAAGTGAAACCAAAAGCATGCAATTCAATAACAAGATCACCTAGATTGTATGATTCCTTGTTTATGATGTGGATTGCTTCTCAACAATGAACAATTATGAAGATAAAAGCTGCCATGATGGATGGATAATAATGATAATATGCTAGATGGATGCTAAAATGCTCAATATGTTCAAGATGATAATGTAGACGCTATATGAAAATGATGGATAGATCAAGTATCGAATGAGAGGGTGTTTATATAGAACTCAACCAAAACCAATCAACGGTGGAGATTTGGTGGCTATGTGAATGGTTAGGATGAATTAATAATCATAGGTGAATGTGTAGATGACAAGTGGAGGGAAGATAAGGCTTATGTGTGACTATATACATAAAAAGTACTACATGTGAAAGATATTAAATAAAAGATGTAGTACCACACATGTCGGCTCATGATAAAAGATAAAGATAAGTGATAAGAGAAATTAATTAAATAAATAAAATTTATTTAATTAATTGGAAAGTGGGCTTATGAAGGGATTTTAATTAAATAAATAAGATTTATTTTATTAAATAGATAGAAATAGATATAATTAAATAATTAAAGATTATTTAATTATAGATTAGAAGAAATAGATAATGAATTAATTAAATAAATATAAATTTAGTTAATTAATAGAAGAAATAGGTGATTTAGATAGAATAGGGAAATTATTCAAGTGTGTTAGACAAATGCAGATGATAGCTAATGCAATATTTGATACTAATGATATCTAGGTCAGTTTTGGGTGTCTACATTTTGCCCCTCTTTGATAAAATGCTAGAATGTTGTGTCAAAGAAGATACGATGATTCGCTCGATAAACAAGGTTATGCCCCAGTGTAACTAGAAGGTGATGCCCCCTCAAGAGGTAAGCTAGGCCAACTAGGAAGGGCTGGGTTGGCTCGTGATAAGATGAAAGGCTAAAAACAAGGTTGACACAAAGAAGATGGGGTGGGAGGGATAAATGGGGATGGTTTAGAAGAAAATAGGCTTTGGTATAGAAGAATTAGGGTTTGGAAAGGGGTATAAGTAGGTCCCTCAAGGGAAAATAGGCTCATTTGTGCTTGTTGTCTTGTAGAAATCTAGAGCTCGAGAGTGTGATAGTGCTTAGGGTGTTAAAGAGCTATTAGGATGGTGATTCCACATAGTGATCATTGTGCTGAGCGAGTGAGGACACATGGGTGACCAGCAGGAGAAGGCACACCGGTATGTACTGAAAATTTTACTAAATGTGTGATTTTTTTAGGTTAAAAGCGTAATAAATGCACACATGTCACTAAAAGTGAGCAATTTTAGGATAGGATACTCAAGTCACATTTAGATGAAAAGTGGTTGCTTATAGGCTCGAAGTAGTCACTTAGGGTAAAATGAGGTCGCTTCTAGTTGGCTAAGTCAAGTAGAGAAGCAAAATGCACATATGGTGAAATCTAGTCGCTTATAGGCAAAAAATGAACGCTTATAGTTATTTAGGTCGCTTTTGACTAGCAGTAGGATGCTTATAATAGATAAGTCGCTTGTGAGTAGAAACTATGTGCTTATAGGGAAATGGTTCTCTTATGATCAAAAGGCTTGTGCATGTAGAAAAGTGGGTCACTTTTAGTAAAGATAGTCAGTGTTTAGCAGTCAAAAGTCAATTTTTAGCACAAGAGACTGATACAGTGAATGGAATGATGTAGGATATACTACCACTGTTATTGTCATGGGAGCCACACCCTAGGGATTTGTGATTGGTTAGATTGTTGGATGCAGAGGAGTGGTTGTTCTTAGATATCATTGGTTTAGAGCATGTCTCAAGATTAGAGCCAGTGCAGGCACATTGAGGACTTATGATAGCAATGGTTGAGCGGTGGAGGAGCGAGCATAGTTCATTCTTGTTGCCAACAGGAGAGGCGACGATTACACTGGAGGATGTGTTCTAGATTCTGCACATCCCTATTGATGGAGATAGAGTAGATTATGATCCTGACTTGGGTCCAGCTGCATTCAGGTGATTGTTTGGGACTCTAGACATTAGGGCTAAGGGCTTAGAGATTTTGATGGCTGGGATGGAGGAGCTCTGTGATAGGTTACAGTGAGTGGTGGTAGCTATTATTAGATGGTTGGTTGGAGACAAACGAGCGAGAGGATTTCTAGTTGGATGGGGGATAGTTATGGAGGGGATGTTCTCATATGGGACTAGATATGCATGGGCTGAGTGCATACTGGGATAGCCATATCATTATTTGCATGATTGTGCCTATATGTTTGGAGCTAGTATGTCTATGGGAGTCACAATGTTGCACATATGGGCATATGAGCATAGTCCAATGACGAGGCCAGATGGATGGGTGGCTAGGGTAGTAGGAGAGCCGTATGCGAGGATGTATAGGGGAGCTCTTACTTATCAGTAGCAAAGGGGTATAGTGTACTAGAGGTAGACTCTAGATGAGGTTGATATGTTTATATGTAGGTCATGGCTTGGTTGTGAGAAATGGGAGGAGGAGGATGTGAAGCTTGTCTATGCTATGCAGGCTAGATATATTTTTGGTCACGACATATATATTATAGAGTGCTATTTGCCCGAGAGGGTGTTGAGGCAGTTCAGGATACCACAGGTAGTACCAGTAAGTGATGCCATTTTTGGGAGGACTCGGTAGGATGTGTTTGATTGGGGGCCAGAGATAGTGGTTGATACAGCTTTGGCAGAGAGAGGGATTACAGCCAGTTGTATGGCAGTGGGGACAGGGTCCTACTAGATTATGATGCATATTGGGCCACAGCTAGGCCCGCTCAGTTGACAAGGCCTGGGGAGATAGGGGAGATTGGGATGGAGAGGCTAGTTAGGAGGAGGAGATGATGAGCTCCACTAGTACAAGCAGTAGTACCAGTAGCTCCAGGGAATCAGGGACAGGGATAGGCTCATCCATAGGTATAGGTGCTAGGAAATGATGATGTTGGGATTTAGTAGCTGAGGCAGAGGATTAGAGAGGAGAGGAGATGGAGGTAGCGAGCTTAGTTTAGACTGAGGAGGGTGGAGATAGATAGACATTAGGTGGTCTTGGGATTGAGGCATGCTAGAGCATAGGCTCAGGCTTACCAGGCACAGTTGCAGGCTAGAGTGTAGGGAGGTGATGGGTAGGATGATGGTACTCTTGTGAGGGTGACAGGAGAGAGAGATACAGCTAGGCAGAGTGAGAAGGCTATGAGGCTGGAGAGAGATATTGCTTTGTAGTAGATGTAGGCTATGAGAGCTAAGAGGGATTCCCTGAGGACTAAGAGGGATTCAACAGTACAACAAATACAGGCTATGATAGTTGAGAGGGATAGAGTAGTAGCTGTATTGGGGACAGATGGAGCCACCATGTATCTAGCTACTCAGTTGACACAGACACAGGGGGAGCTGAGGAGAGCACAGGGTGAGGTCGAGTACTATAGAGGCTTGTATTATGGGGCAGTACCTATGGAGCAGAGGTAGCCTAGCTTCAAGAGCAAGTCAAGGGCTTCCAGTTCATAGAGGACAGGAGGATCGAGGTCTATAGCTTGGTGAGGGGGCCTCTTAGAGATGGTAGACCGGGGACAGGACCCAGTGGTGGTGGACAGGGTGAGGGAGCTGCCAGTAGTCATTAGGGCTACCTTGTTTATGTATATCTTGTATCATGATGAGGCTGATGAGCTGATTGTACATACAGTTTTGATGACTCATGGATAGCCCATTTTGTATTTGTAGACACTTGTATATTGACTTGTTTGATGGTATATATATGTGATGGTGATTTTGGCTATCTATGTGATATTGTAATGATGATAGATGCACTTATGTTATGATGTTATGCATTTTTGTATTTTCATAGTTCATATGGATGTTTATGCAAAAGATATGAGTATGCAAATGGTAATAATGGAAGTGTGTTATGCTAATGGTATTATGATAATGGAAATGCATGATAATGAGGTTATGATAATGCAAATGTATAGATGGCAAATGATAATGATATGGACCTATGTATGCCTAACACACTTGTTTTGCAGGGTGAAGACGAGGGAAATAAGGATGGACACTGAAGGGAAGATGATTGATCTTGGTTAAGGACTAATAGGATGATAATGGAATGGATAAATGACATGACAACTTTTAAAGTAATTGTTCAAAAGTAAAGAAATGCAATTTTTATGTTTGATATAGCATATGGATGTTATGCACCAGGGTATAGAAGACCAAGGTGTCGATGTATCCAATGCATAACTAGCATACTACAATCTTGTCTAAACGTATGAAGTCAAGATGTTGAACCAACATACACATGATATGAATAGCAGCTAGCATTCTGAGATGGACTTTGACGCTACAAGAAAAGGTTTGAGCTTTTCTCCACTACACATAATGACACCTTGCTGGTTATATATATGAAAATAGTCTTAGCATATAATAGTCTCAATACATAAGAGACTGTTTAGCTTCTCAGATGCAAAAGATATTTATATACAAGATGTTAATCCAAAGACGTACAAGATACCAATACACATAGGAAGAGAATAAGATCATCCCACAGTCACAGCATGCGAAAGCAATATGACCATGCCCTATTTCGTACTTCATCGCAACATACCAAGATATGATAGATCAAGGCAGTCTTGATTAGGCTTAAGAAAGGGACAAAAGAGAAATCAAAAGATAAAATAAAAGATATTGTCATCGTGTTCTCTTGGCAAATTTAAGTGCTCTTGGATGGATTAAGCTGGTACCTTGTTGAGAGGAAAGCTGCATCCTATTAAAGGCTAAAGATGTTGATAAAATGCTTAGCAAATGTTGGCCTAAGGCATTTGGACAAATAGCTTTTGGCTTATCCCTGATTGGTTAAAGTGCTTGAGCTTTCACTGATGCACATAGTCTACTTCTTTCTTGAGTTGGTCAAAGAGAAGAAGATGGAAGATGAAGATGCGATGGATCGTCTGTGCTTGTGTACTGGATACTTCTTTCATATTCTAGACTACCTACATACCCTGTATCCATAGGATCAAATCACATTTATGATGATGATGAGACATGACAAATATGTACTTATGGGCTTATTGATGATGTAAGTGATGAAAGATAGAAGAAAATGAGATGAAAGATTGAAGGATGATTAGAATAAAGATGAAAGATGGATGATGAGAGAGAGGCTTGTTGGCAAGAGACACTGTGTGGCTTCATGAGTGTTGTCATTGATGGCAACAAAGTCCATCCCACACATCCGCAGGACATGGTATATCTATACCGAAAGTCAGATTGAAGAGTATCTTGGTCCGATGGGCAAGAACAGAGCATGCAGCATGGTCCGACAATCACGTCCAGATCTCTCAGAGGAAGTATCTCAATAAAGTATGGACTTGGGAAAGTCAAGAGGAGTACCATGACTGATACATTCCATGGATTGAGCCTCCGGTGATGAAAGAATAGAGAGATATGAGCGTCTAAGTATTGGGTTCCTGTTTGGCAGAGTAGAGTGAGGAAGACTTGATCGGTAGGGCATCAGATCTTAATCCGGATAAGATATTGATGGTGATCAAGTTTCTTAAGGGATCATTCATGATTGGCTGACATGACTAATGACTTCTATAAGCATCTCTTTGATACGCATCACTTGGTAAGCAAGGATTCAACTGACAGACCAGAGTTTGGGAAAATATTGAGTATTTCGAATGTCGACTAGAAAGATGTTGAAATCCCTTGTGCGGATATAAATACCAGATGGATTTCGATGAGATGGTGTGTGTGGTGTATTGTGAAGTGTGAAAAAAAGTAGAGAGTAGTGTGGAAGCAGTAATACATGTCTGGTATGTGACAGGACATCAGCATCAAAGAAGAGGAAGAATGAAGTGCAGTAGATCAGTGTATTGAGCCTAACCGGAACTGAACCTCAACATATGTGGATGCTTCTCATTAGTTCAAGTATCTTGTTACTTTCTTTGTACCTTGTAGATAGTGAGTCTCTTGTAGGCAGTGAGCCTCTTGTGAGTAGTGTGCTCAGGCAATGAGCCTTAATTAGCAAGTGCCATTTTGTACTTCTATTCTTTTAACAGAAAATACAATCTTGGGTTAGTCACCCCGTGGTTTTTCCCTTAACATGGTTTTCCACATCAAAATCATTGTCATGTGTACTGATTTTGTTTCTGCTTTCATGATTATGGATGCTTATTAGTTTTGATGTTGCACTAGTTATTAAAGAAGAACAGAAAGTTAAATTAATTAAGATACCTGATTCACCCCACCCCCTCTTAGTTATCAACAATTGGTATTAGAGCTAAGTTCCTTCCAATAGAGCCTAACAGCTTGAGGAAGATCTGGGAATTCTAATTGATATGTATGGTATGAGGGAACAACTTTAGTCTACCCTTGATGATCTTGATAAATCTCACTCTAAAGTCAATAACTTGAGGGAAAGACTCAAACAAGCTGATGATTTCATAAATGAACTAAAGGAGAAATTGAGTATCTCTATGAAAAAGAGAAATGAATTTCCTCAGCAATTAGCAAGTCAAAGTGAAGCCAATGATACTAATGAAGATCTGAATGAGAAGAACAAATTATGTGAGAAGCTATCAAAAGAGGTCATTATGGTAAGACATGAAATGGAATCAGGGGCTATGAAATTCACCCAAGAAATTGAAGAGAAAAGAAAGACTGAAGATAATCTAAAACAATTTCTCAAGGAGAAGTCTGAAGACTGCCACAAAATGGATAGAATAATCAGGTATTTGGAATCTGATCTTGAAGAAGCTAGAGATAATGAAGAACTTGAGAATCAGATTGTCACTCTAAAAAGGGATCTTCAAACAGCAAATGAATACAATGAGAAATTCAAGATAAGCTCTGCTCAACTTGAAGTTCTTCTTGAAAGCCAAAAGAGGGTAAATGACAAGCAAGGCTTGGGGTATGAGAAAGGTGAAAGCTCTGGATCCAATCAGAAGAACTCTAGATTAGGAAATCCAAGAAACAAGCCTAGAAGACCTCTGGTAAGGCAACCAAATGCTCAAAGATATCCATTCTTCAATGGATACTACCACAATTACAATAACTTTGGTCATAAAGCAAATCAGTATAGAAGAAGAATGAATGAGACTAATTCATCCTTCTCTGGATAGTGTTTTAATTGCAAAAGGTATGGTCACAAATCTCATGAGTGTAGAAATATGCAAATAAACAATTCATTCAATGGTAGATGCTTTGCCTACAATAGAATGGGACATATGGCTAATTAGTGTAGATCAAGAGGATATCAGTCAAATACGCAAAGAAATGTTGTTTTCTATAATTGCAATAGTCCTGGTCATATTGCCAAATTCTGCAGAAGTAAGAATCAGGACAAAAAGGGTCCGGTGCATCATAATCAAAACCAAGACAAAGGAAAAGGAAAAGTGAATGTGGATGAAATTCAAAGGGAGATGAACAAGATTTGGGTGAAGAGGAGTACAAAAATTGTTGAGGATGGATCCACACCAGAATCTGATGCTGATATTCCTTCCAAAAACTAAATAGATGAGCTCTAGCTCAGGGGGAGTCACGAAAGAAAACAAGTTCCCCCAGCCAGTCAATTGGTGCCTGAAATTGGCACATGGAAAGTTGTGGATTAAAGGGTTCTCAGAGAAACATCTAAATAAGCCTTGGTAAAGATATGTAAGATCTGCAAGAAATTTAGAAGAGGTTAATCTACCAAGATTGATTCAGTTTAACAGTCATCCGATAAGAATAGGATTTTCACAGTTAGATCCGGTATGATTCAAATTGAGGTATCTTGATCTACAGATAAATGGAATGATTGGAGAAAGGTAGATAGATTGCTAATATTCACCAAGAATAACTCTAAGTGCATCTCAGTGATCCAAAAAGATCTCTCTCAGAAATAAGGAAAACAAGGCAACTGGAATAACCTAAGTTGTGCATTTATTACAAAATGGAATTAGGGTTTGCATAGAAATAAAAGGGTTCTTTTGTCCATCATTTGTGCATTTGCATTCGAGAAAAAGAGAAAAGGAGCTCTATAATGAAATTGTCTCTAGCCCCTCAAAGATCAACTGCAGAAGTCGATTCTTCCAATAATCCGATCCGGCTCATATCGTGAACCCTAGAAGCGTAAAAGGCATTTTCTGCTCTTGAAAACCTCTCTCTATATCTTTTGAAAGATGGCTACTCCTAATGTTGTGAAGATCACTAATAGGCCGCGTCCTAAATTCAAGAAACATCCCTACAAATCCCTAGAAGTTGATCCCCTAGGCACCTTTTCAAGCATTCCACATGGGGTTTTGCACGTAGAAGATGTTAGGGCATATATTCATGCAAACATTGAGAATTTTAGGGAATTCAAGCTAATGGATATCTATCACAATTAGTTAATAGATGATTCTTTTGAACTCAAACCTCAGTACAAAGCTATCCAGGACAAGCATTTTGGACAGTGCATCCATTTCCCCTATTTTGCAGAAGATGAATGGGTCTAGTATGTTCTGAGTAGAATGCATGACAACTTTATGTGGTTAATGAGGCCCTTCAAGATAACCAAGGATGCCATTAGGGCAGTTATCGGATTGCACTCACCCGATGGGTTACCTACTCTCAAATCTGTCAAGAATCAGATAGTGAGTGAGGCAACAGGATCAAAATTTGACAAGAAAGCAATGACAATTGAAGATATCACTGATCTGGATATCAAGTTTGCATCCATGATAATTGGTTATAAGATATATCACTCTAGCAGGGAGAAATCTGTATCTAGAACTACAATCTATGTTGCCTATTAGATGTTAAGGGAGAATGCAGATTATGATCTTTGTGAGCTTCTTCTAAGCCAACTGTTGGAAAACCTACAAAAGATCAAGAAGGACAAGAAGAACTCATTCAAGTATGGTGGGCTAATATTGTGTTTGTTCTTTTACTTTATGAATGAGCTTCCTGGATCCAGTGGTTGGATATGGCAAAATGACAGACCAATAGCCATACAAATCAAAGATTATTTGCATGGAATTGGTGATGCCAAGACATAGAATATAGCACTCTGGGGCTACTTCAAGAACTTTCAGAATATGATGCAAGCCAGAGAGAGAATCCCCCAACCTCTAGTTGAAAAGTATAAGGATACAATATGCTTTATGGTAGAAACTGATCAATGCCTAATGGAGGTAGTGGAGCCAAGGATAGTCTGGATCATGCCAATGGGGTATGAGGTTGATGAGAAAATCCTAGAACTGCATATCCAACATCTGCTAAGTTAGCCCAAGGACCCGAAGATAGAAAGGTTTGGAACCTACCAAGAGCTGAGTGTAAAAATTCATGTTGAACTAAGACAGCCTGAGATTAAAAGAAAAGTGAGAAGGGAAGTAGAAGAATTCACCAAGAGGCATGGCATATCAAAGGAGGCAATTGATGCCAACAGAGAGAAGATGGAAAGGACAGAGAAAGAAAGGCAAGAAACTAAAAAAGAAAGTGCTCTAGTGCAAGCCCCCTCCCGAACTAGATCCTCCAAGAGCTCTACACTTGCCACCTCTAAAAGCCAAAAGACATCAAAATTGGAAGCCCAGACATCCGGAAAGGGAGAGAAGAGAACAAAGAAAAAGGCAACAAGATCCTATACAAGTCAGAAGGATGATGAAGAAACTAAAACCGATGAGGAAGTCAAGAAAATGAAGAAGAAGAAGAAAACATCCGGTGAACCCTTTACCAGTCAAGGCAAAGAAGAGAAGGTAGAGGAATTTGTTGAAAAGCCTACTCTCTACATTGATGATATCATCAAATCAATCACTGTGTATGGGAACCTGAAACCAATGACTGAATTCTATGATGAATACAATGAAGCTGACCAGAAGATCTTGCAAGATGCTACAGTCAGGTATCTTAATATTTATAACAAAGCATTCATTGAAATCATATCCTTGATTCCCAAAAGCTTAGAGAAGGAACTTGAAATAAGAAAGAACAATGCCATGGAAAAAGACCTAGAAATCCAGGAGCAAATTGCTATCCAACTCTATCCTTCCATTAGCCCTCAACAAAAGAACATGATCTTCAAGGACTGCAAGGATGAGTTCCAAAGCAAAGAAAGGACGAACTAGCTTATGCTTGGAGAAACTGACAAAATGGCAAAAGAAACAGAAGATATCCTCCGGAATGCCAATAAAAGATTCAATATTCTTGTTATAGAGGACTTAGGTGATGAACCCTTTGTCATGGATGATGAAGGACTTAATACATCAAAGGAAGATCCTACAGAAAAAATGTAGAAGATTCAAAAGAGATGGATAAAGAGAAGACTAAGGACATAGATTCCTATATTCTGAAAGAGAAAGTCCATGGAGAACTAGACACCTCTCTTCCGGATCCCCCAGTAGACTCCAGAATTGAAGGAAAAGAAAGAAAAGAAGAGAAAATCAATCAAGAAGAAGTAAAGGGAAGAGAAGAAGGTCAAACAGAGAAGACCACAAATGACAGTGCTGAGGCTGCAGAAGGGAAGAAAACTTTGTCTGCGGCAAGAGACATAGCAGAAGAAGTCAAAGACTTCTTGACAAAAGAAATGATGGAATTAGATGAACTGGAGCTACTTCAAGGACCATTCAATTTTGATTCCCTCTCTCCGGTCTAGACAATGAAGGTGGCATCTTTTGCTCAAGCCAAAGCAAAAGAAAAGCTTCTGAAGTCTCACATGGAAGACTATGAGCTAATAGAGATTGCATCCGATGTGCTAGAGAAAATCATGTCATCCTTCCAAAAGGATCCTTCGGCCTCCACATCTGGTAATATAAAGTCCCTTGTTAATTTTGTTAATACACATTTTGATTCCTTAGAGAAGTCAGTTGAAGAAAAGGTCTGGAAGGAGTTTTTGGGAAAAAGATTCTCTAAAGTACAAGGGCTAATAATAAATGATAGGAGAAATTTAGATATTGGAATAAAGAGCCTAGAGAATGCTCTTAAATATGGTAGAGATCTATATAAATTTTGTCTATTTTGGCCCACTGTAACAGCAAACATCACCAAGAAGGTGGAAGAACAAGAGAGAAAACTATCAAGTTTATCTCAAAGTTTTGATCTTCTCACCTCTTCCTTAATAAATCAAGAGTGTCAGACTATTGCAATCATAAATGAAATAAAGAATCTTGAGAAGGAGAAGAAAAATAGAATAAGCAGGTTAAGTGAGCTTAGAGGGATAATTATTGCTAAATTAGAGGCCACACATGAGGCCCTAACTGATGCTCAGACCACAGCCCAGACCAGTGATCCGATAGATCTAAAGAGGGCATAGGCTTTTATATTCCTATTGAGTGGTCACATGTCAATTTTGGACAAGATGAAGCAAAGTTGGGCAATAGAATTTGTCCAGTTGAAGACAACTTTTGCAGATATACTTCAGTATATGTAAGTATAACATGTATATATAATTATGCGGATATATATATAGATTGATTTTTGGAAATTTTGGTGTGCGGATTCTACCCTTTGCCATTGATGTCAAAGGGGGAGTGCAGAATAGTAAAAAATGTGAAATCTAGCTAAGGGGGAGCTTTGGTAAAGTGTACATTAGAACAGAGCATCAGCCAAGGGGGAGTGTAGTGTGACACTTAGTCATTTCACGGTAAGTGTTGCCATCAATGCCAAAGGAGGAGATTGTTGGCAAGAGACATTGTGTGGCTTCATGAGTGTTTCCATTGATGGCAACAAAGTCCATCCCACACATCCATAGGACATTGTATGTCTATACCAGAAGTCAGATTGAAGAGTATCTTGGTCCGGTGAGCAAGAATAGAGCATGCAGCAAGGTCTGACAATTAGGTCTAGATCTCTCAGAGGAAGTATCTAGTAAAGTGTGGACTTGGGGAAGTTAAGAGGAGTACCATGACTAATACATTTCATGGATTGAGCCTCCAGTGATGAAAGAATAAAGAGATATGAGCACCTAAGTATTGGGTTCCTGTTTGGCAGAGTAGACTAAGGAAGACCTGACCGACAGGGCATTAGATATTAATCCGGATAAGATATTGATGGTAATCAAGTTTCTTAAGGGATCATTCATGGATGGCCAACATGATTGATGACTTCTATAAGCATCTCTTTGATACGCATCACTTGGTAAGCAAGGATTCAGCTGACATACTAGAGTTTGGGAAAATATTGAGTATTCCGGATGACGACTAGAAAGATGTTGAAATCCCTTGTGGATATATATACCAGATGGATTTCAATGAGATGTTGTGTGTGGTGTATTGTGAAGTGCAAAGAAAAGCAGAGAGCAATGTGGAAGTAGTAATACATGTCTGGTATGTGATAGGACAAAGCATCAAAGAAGAGGAAGAATGAAGTGTAGTAGATCAGTGTATTGAGCCTAACCAGAACTGAACCTCAACATATGTGGATGCTTCTCATCAGTTCAAGTATCTTGTTACTTTCTTTGTACCTTGTAGACAGTGAGTCTCTTGTAGGTAGTGAGCCTCTTGTGAGCAGTGTGCTCGGGCAGTGAGCCCTAATTGGCAAGTGCCATTTTGTACTTCTATTCTTTTAACAGAGAATACAATCTTGGGTTAGTCACCCTGTGGTTTTTCACTTAACAGGGTTTTCCACGTCAAAATCATTGTCATGTGTATTGATTTTGTTTCTGCTTTCATGGTTATGGATGCTTATTTGTTTTGATGCTGCTCTAGTTATTAAAGAAGAACAGAAAGTTAAATTAATTAAGATAACTGATTACCCCCCCCCTCTCAGTTATCAACAAGGCTATTGTCTATGCCTAAATCAGAGTGCTTCCTTCACATCTTAGATTGCCTACATACCCTGTATCCATGGGGTCAAGGCTTTGAATGATAGAGATGTGATGTAGTTCTTGTTTATTGTGTTGATGGTTGATGTCAAAGGATCAACTTTATTGCTTGGATTTTTGTGATGTTTAGATTTTTTTTTGGATTTTTGCTATGTTTTGATGTTTTTGGTTGTTTGTTGTGTTTTGGTTTTGGTTTGGGTGATATGAGCTAGAGCTATGGATGTTCATTTCCAAATAAGGATCAACAAGTGCCCCTATTGTGGGATGAAGTTTGTTAGGGAGAGGTTGCAATGGATGTGTTTACACGAATAGTATGCTAAGGCACCCAATGATATCTTAACCTCAACAAAGTCCAAACAATGACAACTAGCATGGTAGAGGTAAAGGTGCAAAGGGTTTTATTATGGATGGATAAGGGATAATGACTTGCGATATATGGATAGGAACGACAGTGGATCATGATATGGATTATGGAGGCAAGATAGTGGATGATGTTATGGAGAGCTGTGATCAAACAAACAAAGTAAATGATGGAGGCTAATCTCTACACATAGCACCTGTTTGCCAGGTTTTCACTATGGTACTTATCCAAGGTGCCTATTTACCAGGTTTTCACCAGAGGTGAATTATTTATCTTGTACTATTTTTTGTCATCCAAAGCGCCACAAGGTGGTTTTCACTATTTAATGGATTCTTTTTTCTAGGTATATGCTGACACTCATGGGTAGAACTTCTTTAGATGAATGTTGTTGACTGGTTCATCTAAGGGAATACCTTTAGGTGTTGAGAGAGTGTATGCACCTAATCCATAAACTAATGTGATGACAAAAGGACCAAGCCAATTAGGTTCAAACTTGCCTTGTTTCTCATGATGTTGTTGATTCCTTTGATTCTCTTTAAGGACAAGATCTCCAACTTGAAACCTTCATTCTCTAATCTTTTTGTTGTAGCTACAGCGTAGACGATTTTGATAAACTTGGAGATGATTGAGTGCTATAAGGCGTTGTTCATCTAATATCTCAAGATCATGGAGTTTGGATACTCTATATTCTTCATCTGAGATAGTATGCTGTAGAGATACTCGCAGTGAGGGAATCTCAACCTCAATAGGTAAAATAGCTTCAGTCCCATACATAAGGGCATAAGGTGTAGCACCAGTGGGAGTTCTGACACTTGTTCTATAATCCCATAGTGCAGGATGAAGTTGTAACTACCAATCACAACTAGCTTCATTGACTGTCTTTTTAAGGATTTTGATGATTGTTTTGTTAGAAGCCTCAGCTTGGCCATTACTTTGAGGATAGTAAGGTGTAGAGAATCTATGTTGGATATGGAACTTGTTGCAAAGATCTCTAACCTCTTGGTTCTTGAAGGGACAACCATTATCAGTGACAATGGCTTGAGGAACTCCATATCTTCAAATGATATAATGTAAGATGAACTCAGCTATTTGCTTTCCAGTGATGTAGGTCATTGGTATTGCTTCCACCCACTTTGTGAAATATTTAGTGGCAGTGATGATGAACTTATGACCATTTGATGAGGTAAGATGGATTTTACCTATGAGATCAAGTCCCCACTGCGAGAATGGCCAAGGAGTAGTGATAGGCTAAAGTTCATGTGCTGGTGTATGTATTAGATCTCCATGTTTCTGACATTGTAGACATCTCTTTGAAAATTGTTGTGCATATTTCTCCATAGTTGGCCAATAGTATCTAGCTCGTAGAAATTTCTTAACAAGACTAGGACCAGCAGAATGTGATCCATAAACACCTTCGTGTAGTTCACATAAGGCAACTTTTGCTTCCTCAAAATCAAGACATCTAATATGGATACCATAAAGACTCCGATGATATAGGATGTCTCCTAGGATAGTGTAGCAAGAGGCTTGATAGATAAAGGTTTTTTGTTGGGTATTAGATAGTTGGAAGGGTAGGGTTTGATTGCAGGGATACTCGTATATGTCCTCATACCAAGGCAAATTGGGACCAACAATCTCACATATAAGCTCAGACTGTGGAACTTCAAATGTTGGGATTAGAAGCTATTCAACCAAAAACTCACACTTATGTGCATTGGATGGTATGTCTAGAAGAGATCCTATCATAGCCATAGCATCTGTTGCTTTGTTTTGTATCCTTAGAATCTGCTCAAAGGTGATATTGTCAAAGTATTTCTTGAAATCATCAACCATTACCTTGTATGGAAGGAGCTTCACATCTTTTGTTTGATACTCATCTAAGACCTATTTGATAACTAATTGGGAATCACCAAAGACCTGTATCTATTTAATAGCCCACTGTACTGCCATGCGTAATCCTGTGATTAAGGCTTCATATTCTACTATGTTGTTGGTACATGGAAATGCAATCCTGTGTGACTTTGGGATACAATCTCCTTGAGGGGTGACAAACAATATCCCTACTCCTGATCCATGTTGTGTGTAAGATCCATCAAAGTATAATTATCACAATGTTGGTGAAGTTAGATTGAATAATTCTTCATCAGGGAACTCTGGATGTATTAGATGAATATCTGTGACAGGTGTTGTGGCTAACTGATCAATGATAACTTGTCCTTTTATGGCCTTTTGATCCACATATTGTATGTCGAATTCACTTAAGATCATAACCCATTTTTCTAGTCTTCCCATAAGGATTGCTTTGGAGAGAAGATATTTGAGTGGATCAAAGTTAGATATGAGCTTTGTTGTTTGGTTCAGCATGTAACGTCACAACTTTTGGGAAGAAAACACCAATGCTAAACATGCTTTTTCCATAGATGAATAGTTAAGTTAATATCCTACAAGAGTTCTACTGATGTAGTAAATGGCTTGTTCTTTTCCTGAATCATCATGTTGAGCTAAAAGGGCACCCAATGCTGTTGTTGTTGAAGATATGTAGAGTAATAGTGGTTAATCTAGTACATGAGGTACTAACACAAGAGGTGTTGCTAGATATTCCTTGATTTTGTTGAAGGCCTATTCACATTTTTCATCCCACTTAAAAGGTTCACCCTTGCAGAGGAGATGTTGAAAAGGATGACACTTGTCTGCTAGTTGTGAGATAAACATGTGAATGGATTGTAACCTTCCTTGTAGACTACGAAGCTACTTCATATTTGATGGTGGAGGCATTCCCATGATGGGTTTTACTTTGTCAGGATTGACTTCTATTCCTTGTTGAGACACAATGTATCCCAACAATTTTCTAGGTGTTACACCAAATACACATTTCTTTGGGTTTATCCTAACTTGATAGTTTTCTAGTCAATCAAAGATTTGTGCTAGTACCTGCAAATGTCCTTCTCTTGGTTTGGATTTTACTAGAATATCATCAACATAGTCTTCCATGATAATGTGGAAAAGGTCATGGAAAATAATGTCATGGCTCGTTGATAAGTGGCTCCAGCATTCTTAAGACCAAAAGGCATTACAACCCAGCAGTATGTACCCCATGGACAAATAAATGATGTTTTGTCTTGATCTTCCTCTACTATTCTAATTTGGTTATATTCTGAGAATCGATCCATCAAGGATAGCATTTCAAGTCCAGTTGTGAGATCCACAATGTTGTCTATGCTTGGTAGTGGGAAGTCATCTTTAGGGCATGCTTTGTTGAGATCTCTAAAATCTGTGCAACAATGAACTCATCCATCAGGTTTTCCCATAGGTACCAAGTTTGAAACCCATTCTGGATAATCAATAGTCTTTATGAACTTTGCTTCTAATAGTTTCTGAATCTCTGCCTTAACCAAGAGAGCTATTTGTGGGTGCATTTTGCACAACTTTTGTTTGACCGATTTTGCATTAGGAGATACTACTAGGTGATGTACCACAAGTGATGGATCTAGACCTGGCATGTCGGCATAAGTCCATGCAAAATTGATAGCTCTTTTTATGAAGAATGCTGTGAAATTTCTTCTTTCCTGCTCTGATAGTGATGTTGCCAAAAATGTGATCTTCAGATTCTGCTCTGTGCCTAAGTTCATTTCTTGAGATTTTTCAACTAGCACTGTTGATTTTTCATGATAATCAGTGGTGACAAGAAGATCAAATCCCACATCCTTGGGTGCCTCAAGGAGGTTTTCACCCTCGGATACATCCTTTATTTTTACTTTTTCATGGTCAAGAGGCACCTTTCAATTTTCACCTAGTGACCTATCTTTTTTTATTCTATTTATTTCACTTTTGCATCTGAAGGATTTGATACTTCTGCCAAAGTATGCTAGTTTAGGGAGGTCCATCATGAATCTTGCTTTGTGATCACCCAATGGAATGCCTTATCGTAAACCCATGAATTCAGTGATAGCTTCATCATTTTCAAATGTGTCCAATATTGGTGCCCCCTGTTGGTCCCAATTGATGAGGTCAGGATATATGAGTGAAAGGGAAATGAATGAAGGGTTACAACTAGATGAGGTGGTAGAGATCATGAAGATGGAGGCTTCTTGGAAAAGGTCAGTGATATGAAGGGAGGGGTCATCGATGGTATCCAAATTAGAAGTCTCTCCTACCGAAGAAGGTCCAGCTTCTGTATTGGAAATACACTTAATATCTTTGGAAGGTGGTACCTCTAGCTAATAGCCAAGGCCTTGCTTATTAAACTTCTTAGACACAACAATGGGTTCAATAGGTCCTTGTTCCTTCGATCCCAATCCGCCATGTCCTTTGTAACCCATGTTCTTACTAATGTAGAACTCATTGTTATATCTTCCCACTTCAAGTTGTATTTGGTCGTTCTCATCATAGAATATCCAAGATTTAATGTCATCAATGTCTTCATCATCAAGGAATCCACCTTTGATGAATACTGTTGGTGGAGCTTTTATAATAATTGTAGATGTAGATGCCTTGGATGTAGAAGGTTTGCCATGAGATCTAGGAGATAATAGAAGAGTTCCAACACAACAAGATTCTTGCAATGTGTACTCACCCGGACCATGCTCAATGTACTTGATATAGAGATTTGAAGTGGATTTTCTAGATGATTGCTTGTATAAGGTGGATGGGTTAACATAGGATGAAGATGGATAAGCTTCAGTGTTGATAGGAATACGGTTAGGACTTTGATATTTAGCCTGAAAGGTACGACAAAACTTAAATGGATTGGGATCGGCATGGATAGTAACTTCAACACCGTTATGTGGAAACTTGAGACATTGATGGTACGTGGAAGGAACAGATTTAAGGGCATGAATCCATAGATGACCAAGGATGATATTATAGGGAAGCTCAATATCAAGGACTTGACAGTGGGTGTCAGTAGTGATAGGGTGAACTTGGATAGGCAAATGGATGACTCCTTCAGTATCTCTCTCAGCATCATCATATGCTTAGATAGTAATGACCTTGGAAGTGTCAATGTTCTTCTCAGAATATCCCAATTGTTTTATTAGTTTTAAAGAGCATATATTGAGACCAACTCCACCATCCACTAGAATTCATTTGATATGGCGTTGGTTTACAAATACTTCTGTGTGGAGGGCTTCGTTATGTGATGGGTTGATGGTTGGTTGGAGATCTTTGTCGGAGAAGGTGAGATGGAAAGGGGCTACAATGCTAGCTATCATGGATCGAAATTGTGTGGTATCAATATCATTAGGCACCGAAGACTCTTGCAATGCTTTTTCAAGGATAGCTTTATGGGTGGGGGATATGCGAAGTAATTCTAGGATGGAGATGTGTGTGGGAGTTTTGCAATGGTGATCAAGGATATTATAATTAGAAGGTGGTCGAGGAGGGTTAATAGGTGCTCCTTGAATGGTAACATGGCCTCTTCTAGTAGTTATAGTGTAATTGGGTGCTTTGCCTTGGATAGTGATGGTAGAAATGTGAACTTGGTTAATGTGGCCAATCATGGATGACTCATAGTTGTAATGGATAGCATTCCCAGTATGAGGGTTACTTGTCTTGTCATGAGATGGAAGTGGATTCTTGAAAGCATCTAGGTCATAGTTCGAAGTTGCTTGTTGTGCTGGTTGTGATGTTGGTGGTGTGATTTTAATTAGACCTTGATCGATGTAGTCTTGAATGACATGTTTTAAGTGCATGCAACCATTTGTTTTAAGTGCTTTGACTCTATGGTATTCGTAATATTTGTTCTATTTGTACCAAGGAGCTTTGAAGATAGGTTTTGTATTGGGTGGAGCTTCAGGTAATGTGATATCTCCTACTTGGACAAGTTTTTGAAAGATTACCTCCATGGGTTCCGCTAAAGGAGTAAATTGTCGTCTAGGTGCAGGATTTGTTCTTGGTCGATTTCGTTGAAAAGGTTGATTAGTTGTAGATGCGACTTGAATGTTAATGGGAGATTTCACTATTTGTATGTTCTTTGCATCCACAATGCCATTATTAACGACATTTTTGTTCTTGTTCCAAAAGCAGGATTTGTCATTAGAGGATTGAGAATTGTCTTTATTGTCTCTGAGAATCTTGATAGTGCCCTTAGCTATTAAAGCTCATTCAATGGTGGCTCCTTTAGAGATAAGTTCATCAAAGGTGCTAGCACTTTGCAATTACAATTGGAATGAAAGCTCTGGATGAAGATTTTGGACAAAAATGTCAAGTTGTTGTTTCTCAGAAATTTGCCATGATAGTTTGCTAGTCATGTTATGCCATCATTGGGTAAATGAGGAGAAAAATTTACCATTGCATTGTTTGTTATTGACAAGGTCATTCATATTCACTTCATGTTCAATGTTGAAAGAAAAAATGGGATTGAAATTTGTTTGCTAATTCAGAAAAAGTCTTGATTCCCAGAGGTAAGTGAGAGAACCATTCAAGAGCTTGTCCCGCTAAGCTTCGGGAAAATAGTCTCAAAAGATATGTATCATCCTAGGCTACATCAAGACATGCAACATAGAATGCTCTAAGATGGTCATCTAGATTTCCTTTCCCTTTGTATTTTTCAAATTGTGGAATTTCAAAATGTGGCAGAAAAGGTGTCATGTGAAGTGACTTGTCAAATGGATAAGAGCATATATCTCCCAAGGAAAATGTCTTCTTGTTTTGTCCTACCGCCTTGTTAATCATTTGTTCAACATCCGCTTGAGATAATTGCTGTTGTTGCAAAGGGGGTTGATGGCTTGGAGGTGGAATGTAATATGGTGTATATTGTGGTTGTTGTTGTGGAATGTAGGAGGGTATGACCGTTTGCTGAGGTTTCGTGCTCACATTATATGTCGAAGGATTGGTATACGACACATATGTGTTTGAGAATTGTTGTCCTTGAGACACAAGTGGTGGTCAGGTATATTGCGATGGATTAACTCCAAGATTTTGCATCACATGGGAGGTAGAGGATGGATTGACATTGGTCAATGATTGTGGATTGGGAGTTGGATTTGCAATATGGTAAGCATTGGAAGGATTGGTGGATAAAAAAGGATGGACATTTGGGTTTATGTTTTGGACAACATGAGTAGCTTGAGATGGATTGGTATATGGCATATGTTGGGTGACAATGGATAATCCTTGGGTTGCATAAGATGGATTGACGTTTTGCAAAGGATTATATGGAGGTGGAGTGAGTGATGTAAGTTGATCAACATAGGAGACAGCGGTGCTAGGATTGGCTTGTGATACAATAGGTGGGTCAATCATGTCGATGATACTAACATTGGGGTTATATGGTGTGTTGGATGGATTCATGGAAATCATGGAGACCATATTAGAGGTGAGAGGAACATTAGTTTGGGGTGTGGTTTCCACATGTGATGTGATAGGAGTAGAGACTTGTAATGGTTGGGGGACTTATATGACTTGTGGTGTTTGGATAGTTTGTGGAACTTGTAGAGTTTGTGGTATTGGGATAGCTTGTGAAACTTGCAGAGTTTTTACTTGTGAAACATGGACAGCTTGTGATGCTTGAGGCATGGATACGGTCATAGTAGGAGCAGGGGTGTGTTGTGAAACATGGAAAGGTGGAAAGCTCAAATTTTGTGAAAGGTAGGGGAGTACCTCGGTTGGAGTTATCAAATTTTCTAGAGTGTACTCTGAATGTGGTCGGTTTGATGGTGTAGCAATAGGAAGTGAAGGAGATGGGTTGGAAGGTGGATTTTGTTGCATTGATATAGTATGAGATGGTGTTGCTAGTGGATGGTCCCTTTGCAACAACATCGGGAGTATTTGGATCATGTTCTCAAATAGCAGATATGTCAAAGTCACTTGCTAATTTGGCTCCCATACAGACTAATTGCAAGAAATAGCGATTAGGATCAGATAAAACAAGCTTCTCAACTTGGTCCCATAGGTGTGTGTCTCTAAATTCTGATAAGTCATCTTGGGATTGCTCTTCATAGGTCTCTAAAAATGTTTGAGGTTGCATTTGTTATGAAGATGATGGTCCAGCGGTGTATCCTTTGGGCACAAACATGTAAGAAGGCATACCAATTGTGAATTGAGTTGCATCTCTAAGGGGAGTTGATCAGGATTGTTGCATTTTGGCTTCCATCTCAGCTCACAATTTTGCTTCCATTTCAGCTCTATATTGGCTCCTAGTTTTAGGCATGATGGTAGATGTTTTGGATTGGACTAGCTCGTTAAGGTTAAGACCTTAAAGGTGATGGTTTGTTGTTTGTTTGTTGATGGTTTGTTTTGCCAGTTTGCTGGTTTCTTGCTTTGCTAATGGGTTGTTGGTTGTTGTTGTTGGGTTGCTTTGTTGGTTGTTCGTGTTGGGTAAACTCCCTAGAGAATAGCTCACTAACTCAAGGAAAAAGCTAGTTACTGATGATGTTTGTTGGTGTTGTTGGGGATAAGTAAAGCCAAAGGGATGATATTTGCTAGTTGGTTGCTATTTAGGGTCTCAAAGGATGGAAAGATCAAAACTCCAATGGTTTTGATATGCTCAAAATAGGAAATGATGTTCAGGTGACTGCAAATGTTTAGAGGAATGTCTGAAAGCTAGTAACAAAGCTAAGAAGTCTGAAAGTGTAACTGATTTGGCTGGGTTGATATGGATTAGTAATTTTTTGGCTAGAAGAGATATATAATAGCTTAGAAGTGACTTAGAAAATGCTAAAAGCGACAGGTAATAGCTCAGAAGTAATCTAGATTTGTTTTGGATGACAAATTGTAATATAAACTAGAGGCGAGCAATTTTACCAGAGACGAACAGTTACAGATCAAAAGCGAGTTACTGCTGTTTAAAAGCAACGCAATGTTTGCCAAAAGCGAGCAGCTATTGGTTAAAAGTGATTTGGATTGTGCAAAAGGTGAGAAATTGTTGTTTAAAAGCAATCTAGATTTCTAAAAGTGAGTAGTTATTGTTCAAAGGTGATCTATGTCTGTTAGAGGATGTGTTTGAATGATGTTTTTGACAAGAAAATAGTGATTTTAGTCACTCACACTTACAACAATCACAAGCTTGTACAACCTATGCTAGGAAAGGACTGTATTTGTTGAGTGCCCTTTCTATGCCTATTCAAAGCAGATAGCTTCAGGATCTTGGTAGCACCGATTCCCCTCCACGGTACTCACTTCTCACGCATACCAAGTTCTGGGTTTCCCAAGGCTTGTCCCCCCACCAAACCTTAGGATTGTCCCTACTATCTCTACTAAGAACCACAAGAATTGGGGCGGCTTCAAATGTCCCACCTTTTGCGTCAATAAATAGAGGGATTTTGGCTACTACACAAGGTTTCTAATAAGGGCATCCATTTGGGTGGCTACATGTGCAGCAATTCGCTCCGTTAATGGAGGCTTCCTAACCCAAAGAGGTTACGCTCTAAGGGGTTTTTAGGGGAAACATTCTTCAGTGTAACACAGTGGCACCCATTGTTTGCAGCTTTCAACACAAATACTTTTCTTATATAGCAATTCGGAAGGACTTGGCTTTAACCTGTTACCACTTGGGTCGTACCCCTTCTCACACTGGGAAGGCAGGCCCTCTAAAGATAATAACAAGTTCTCATGCACCCAAGATCCATTTGATAGGCAAGGGGAGAGGATATTTTTGCTATTAAATTTGGGTTACAAACATGCCCAACAAGCAATCAAGAAAGATAAAACAAGCATGGAGCAAACAATGATTCTTTTTAAGCACCAAGCCCAAATATTCCTAAATTAGTGATAAAAATTAAATGTCTTGGACTGATCGAAGCTGCAACAAATATGTTAGTAGTTTCACAACCTCCTTTTCTTGGACAATCGATAAGATGCTACACAAAGAGATGATTAATAACTAAGAAAACCCAACTGTGAATGATAAAACTTAAAGCAGCACATAGTTACCAGAGGCGATTGATAAAACTTAAAGCGGCACATAGTTACCAGAGGTAGTTGACTGTTGCTCAAAAGCAATATGTATGCTGCCAAATACAAACTGTTACTGCTCAGAAGCGATGTAGATAACCCAGAGGTGAATTTGTTAATGCTCAAAAGCAACCTGTTTCTACCAGATGCGTAAAATTTCTTGCAAAAAATTAGATGTTAGCAGAAAACCCTAAATTGCAGGAAGTGACCCAGACAGCCAGAAGCGATCAGTTTTAGGTTAAAAGCAATGCAGATTTGACTAGAGGTGACCACTGTTGGCTTAAAAGCGATCTGGAAATTTTTGAAAGTGGCAGCTAGTAGCTTAAAAGCGATTAAAAAATTCTAAAGGTAACTAGTTTTCACTTAAAAGTGGCTATGATTTGTTGTAAGTGCTCCAAGAATCTGAACTTCATGAAAACAATTTCAAACAACAAAGTTAATCAAGGACGTGAGTCCTACTGGGTGTACCAAAATGTGATAGGTAAAAATTAGGTTAATAAGATCAAGCATATAATTGAAAACCTAATCCTACCACCATCAAAGAATTGAATCCAAGTGAAACCAAAAAGCATGCAATTTAAGAACAAAATCACCTAGATTGTATGATTCCTTGTTTATGATGTGGATTGCTTCTCAACAATGAACAATTATGAAGATCAATGCTGCCATGATGGATGGATGATAATGATAATATGCTAGATAGATGCTAAAATGCTCAATATGTTCAAGATGATAATGTAGATGCTATATGAAAATGATGGATAGATCAAGTATGGAATGAAAGGGTGTTTATATAGAACTCAACCAAAATCAATCAATAGTGGAGATTTGGTGGCTATGTGAACAATTAGGATGAATTGATAATCATAGGTGAATGTGTAGATGACAAGTGGAGGGAAGATAAGGCTTATGTGTGACCGTGTACATAAAAAGTACTACATGTGAAAGATATTAAATAAAAGACGTAGTACCACACATATTTTTTAAATAAAAGATACACACGTGTTGGCTCATGATAAAATATAAAGATAAATGATAAGAGAAATTAATTAAATAAATAAAATTTATTTAATTAATTGGAAAGTGGGCTTATGAAGGGATTTTAATTAAATAAATAAGATTTATTTAATTAAAATAGATAGAAATAGAGATAATTAAATAATTATAGATTACAAGAAATAGATAATGAATTGATTAAATACATATAAATTTATTTAATTAATAGAAGAAATTTCTCAAGTGTGTTAGACAAATGCAGATGATAGCTAATGCAATATTTGATACTAATGATAACTAGGTCAATTTTGGGTGTCTACAATTTGCACATGGTGATTGAGAACACAGTGAGTAAGAAGTAAAAGAGCACTAGATCATAGCACTACAAAATGGTCATGAGTTATGCAATGAACTTCACTATTATTTTTATCACAAAGGAGATCAAGATAATAACCAACATACTGATGTGCATAGAGAATGTTTATGGAGGAGTGAAAACTTCCTTACAAAGTAATTACCACAACAGAGTTTGAGGTGAATTGCACCTACTATTTTATGCTGATATAGATATGTTCTAACCTATAGTTAATTATTGTAGCATAACAGATAGGCTAAATAGTTGTTCATATACCATTGTTTCAAATTCAAATTTTCTATAGCTTATTCTAGGAGCAAATCACAAGGGGAGTCTATACATAAGACACTATTGTTTTAAATTCAAAATTGTTGGCTCTTTCACAATTGTTTGCTTCATTTATTTGATCTAAGATAGCCTGTTCTATAGAAGATGTTCTCAAAATCATAGTAAAATCCTTTATTCTGGGAAGACTATTCAGAATCTTCCCATCATAACAATGAACAAAAGGATCAATCATTAACCTAAACTTTGCAAGAGTTTCATCAAATTCTACTTTTCCACTCTCTTTTCCATTCTAAATTTTATTCCCAATTTCATCCATGAAGAACTTCCTGAGCCTGTAGATCTTGTTGTTAGACATAACTTTACCAGGTGTCGAGGATAGCTTCAAGTTTTTACCCAAGCAGCAATTGACAAAATTTGGCCTTACTAGATACAGTGTGTTGAAAATCTCTTTGAAGTTATTCTGGAAAAGAGTTCCTGAGAGTATAATGTGCAATTTTGAATTAACCTTTTTGCATGAATTCCATTGTATCTGGTAAGGCCAAATTTTGTCAATTGTTGCTTTTTGTCAAAATTTGGCCTTACCAGATACAATGGAATTCATGCAAAAAGGTTAATTCAAAACTATGCATTATACTCTCAGGAACTCTTTTCCAGAATAACTTCAAAGAGTTTTTCAACACATTGTATCTGGTAAGGCCAAATTTTGTCAATTGCTTCTTGGGTAAAAACTTGAAGTTATTCTCAACGCCTGGGAAAGTTATGGCTAACAACAAGATCTACAGGCTGAGGAAGTTCTTCATGGATGAAATTGGGAATAAAATTTAGAATGGAAAAGAGAGTGGAAAAGTAGATTTTGATGAAACTCTTGCAAAGTTCAGGTTAATGATTTATGCTTTTGTTCATTGTTATGATAAGAAGATTCTGAACAGTCTTCCCAAAATAAAGGATTTTACTATGATTTTGGGAGCATCTTCTATACAATAGGCTATCTTAGATCAAATAAATGAAGCAAACAATTGTGAAAGAACCAACAATTTTGAATTTTAAACAATGGTGTCTTATGTATAGACCCCCCTTGTGATTTGTTCCTAGAATAAGGTATAGCAATTTTGAATTAGAAACAATGGTATATGAACAACTATTTATCCTATATGTTATGCTAGAACAATTAACTATAGGTTAGAACATATCCATATCAGCATAAAATAGCAGGTGCAATTCACCTCAAACTCTGCTGTGGTAATTGCTTTGTAAGGAAGTTTGTACTTCGTGAACATTCTCTATGCACATAGCCAAACATTTAAAGTTCTTAACCAAAGCTCCAAAAATGAGTATCTTGTCATTGCATGACTCCTACTTTTGCTTTGAGTATGATAGTACCTAAGCTTTTGGTATTTCTAGATGAAACCTATAGAGGAAAAGTATAGTCTCCATCTGAAGGAACCATCTTTGGAGCTCTTCCCTAAAATGTGTTGATAACTGAGAGGGGGCGGGTGAATCAGTTATCTTAATTACTTCAACTTTCTGATCTTTCTTAACAATTAATGCAGCATCAAATTGTGTATAAGGAAAAAATTGATTAAATCTAAACTAATAAAACCAAAAACGCAATAACATAAAGAAAATGAATTTAAATAAAAGCCATGACAAATAATCAATGAAATAAAGACTTTTACCAAAATCAGTATTGTTTCCTTTGGATTGAATGTGGATTGCTCAATGAAGTTGCGAAGCCATAGCTATAACAAACAAGTAGTGTGCTCAAGAGATCAATGTCAAAAGATCGTGAGAATGCTCAATCGATGCGTTTTGTATGCTCAAAGCTCTGTTAAGTATGCTTGAGAATATGATTGAAGAGAGAGAGGTAATGAAGGAGATGAGGGAGATTTATATAGGTTTCAAGGAAGATCGATCAACGGTCCAGATAATTTAGAAGAATCAACGGAGGAGAACAGTTGAGGAACGTGCAACGAATGAGAAGAAGACAAGTGTCTTACTTTCTTTTGCATGAGAGGAGTTATCAAGAATAGAAGAATAAGTTAACTGAAGAGATAAATCAATTAAAAGAATAAAACAATCAGTTAAGTGATTTAAAACAAGAAGAAGAGATTTGCATGAGAAAAGAAGATATTTTGCTTTATTAAATATAGAAAGCTTGAGTTATATTAGAGATAACTCAAATTTAGAAGAAAAAGCAATTTAAATAAATAATTGATTTATTTAAATTTAGAGCAAATATTTTGGAAGAAATAATTAAATAATTGGAATTATTTACTTTAGAAGATTTGAAAGTAAATTAAATAAATAAATTTATTTAATTGTTGGTGCATGATTTTGGAAGAATAAATTTTGATTTAATTGAATAATTTAAGAATTATTTAATTGTAGATAAGAGGGAATTTGTTGAATTAATTAAATAATTAGGATTTATTTAATTAACGTGGATTTGAAATTTGGAAAGAGGATAATGGTCTAATTAAATAATTAAAATTATTTAATTGTGGAAGAATAATAGAGGAATTTGATTTAATTAATTAAATAAAGAGGATTTATTTAATTAACATTGGAAGTATGTGATTTAGAAGAATTTGGTGAAATTAATTAAATAATTAGATTATTTAATTAATGTGTGAAATGCAGGTGATTAGACAGATTATGAAATGCAAGTGATTTGACGACACGGTTATTTTAGGGTGTCTACATTTTGCCCCTCTTTGGAGCAATGCAATGTGTAGCGTTGCGTCAAAGAAAATGATTGTTGAAGACATGATACAATTTTATTGCCCCAGTGTAGGTAGTTGCCCCAGCGTATGCCCCCTCGAGCGGGAAGATGGGGAAGCGGCAAAAGAACAGTGTTGATACGCGACCAGAAGAGGACGTGACCAGATAGGAGGAAAAGCAGCAAGGGGTGGGGAAAAAAACCAAGGGTGGGACACTATAAATAGGTCCCATGGGGACCACAATCCTCATTTGCACCCTAGGAGATTCTAAATTTATAGAGGAGAGCTTCCAAACCTAGTTGAGCGAGAGTTGAGCAGACAGCGGGGAGAGATGCCGATTCTAGTGCACAGCCATCAGGCGAAGCTGGTGCGGACCTACAGGAGGCCAGCAGGAGCTCTGACAGTGGTAAGTGGTCGAAAACCCCTTGGTCATTGGTCAGTTGAGGGTAGATTAGGGCTAGGTTTAGGTAGGGTGAGCTAGGTCAACCAAAAGTGCGTTAGGAAGCCGCAGCGCGTATGGTAGGGGGTTGCAGCGCTTTTGGTGCACCGCAGCGCGGCTGGTAGTCACTTGCAGCACTAATGGGAAAATCGCATCACTTTTGGTTAATTTGCTAGCACTGCAGCACACTTGGCAAAATCCCGCAGTGCACTTGGTATAAAGGTACAGTGCACTTGGCAGGGTAGGTTAGCGCGATTGGTAGGTAGGTGGGAAAATTGCGTCGCTTCTGGTAGGACAGAGTGGCACAGTTGGTAGGCTGGCACGACGCACTTAGAAAATAAGGCGCATGTGGGAGAGAAAATCATAGTGCAGTTGGATAAGTAGTGAAGCGCGTTTGGCAAGGGGGTATAGCGCTTGTGTATAAATCAAAGCGTTGTTGGTTTAAGTAGCAGAAAAATTAGGTTGGAAGTAGAATAGGGGGTTCAGAATAGAGATGGCCATCCTAGCCGACAAGAGGGGTAGGGGATGGTGGGGGGTAGCCTAGCATAGCCCATGGGTAGATAGGTTTTGAGGGATTGAGTAATGAAAAACTGACAAGTGAGTTGCTATGGATGCAAAGGATCTTGCCACCACTGATGTCGTGGGAGCGACACCACGCGATAGCACATGAGGTTGTACAGCTGACATGGGCGGAGGATGCATTTTTGGAGCATGCGGGACTGTGGCATGTGGCCCACCTGACACACATTAGGGTGAATCTTGCCCTAGTGACAGCAGTGGTAGAGAGATATCACAGGGAGACTTCGTCGTTCCACTTTCCGACGGGGGAGGCTACAGTGACACTGGAGGATGTATACCGCATCTTGAGGATTCAAATAGATGGAGAGATAGTGGACTTTGACCCAGCACGGGGCGAGGCAGGCTTGGAGGAGGTTTTCTGCACAGATGACCTGTGGATAGATGATGGGGAGATCCGATGGGCAGACGTCCCGAGACTCTGTGACAGGATCCGATGGATAGTTGCGTCACTGATTGGCAGCTTCCTGTGTCTAGACAGGAGATCCAGAGGTTTATTAGTTGGCTGGGGGACTGTACTATCAGGGATGTTCACCCATGGCAGACAGTATGCATGGGGACCCTGTGTGTTGGGACAATTATATCATGACCTGCACCATTGTGTTTATAGGAGAGGCAGGAGCCTCTCAGCAGGGGTGACTTTATTACAGGTATGGGCATGGGAGCATATTCCAGTGATCCGACCCATGGCATAGCACCATCGAGACAGAGATGAGCCATATGCATTCTTATATGACGGGGTGATGACACATCGGAGGATGGGGTCTGTTAGCTATTGGAGGCGGCAGATTGACGAGATGGACCTGTTCATATGGAGGCCCTAGTTATTATGCGAGGAGTGGGATGACGAGCACGAGCAGCTCATGTACTACAGACAGGTGCGATATCTGTTCAAGAGACAGACAGATATGATAGAGAGATATCTTCCAGAGTGAGTTCTCAGGCAGTTTGGATTGCCACAGGGACTACCTGTGGGGGAGGCCACACATGCCAGGACATGGAGGGAGGTTGGAAACTGGGATGCAGAGATCCCAGTGGCTACAGCGTTGGCGGAGGTATGGGGACTTGTCCCATGAGATGGGATTGGGACTCTGGGCTGGTAGACCCAGGGATGCTGCCAGAGTATGATCAGTACTGGCAGACACACAGGCCGATGAGATTGACTACACCAGGTGTAGCAGGGGCAGTGGGAGAGGTACTAGTCCTTGGAGGGGAGGCTAGGATGAGACGGCAGGCCAGGGCAGCCAGGCAGCAGGCAGTGGGTCAGCAGGCAGGCGGAGAGGGTAGCGACCAGCAGGCTGATGTGGAGATGGCAGAGGCAGTGGGCCCGGTCGTAGAGACCGATTTGCAGAGAGAAGAGCAACTTCTACAGGAGGAGATAGCCCGGAGGACTCGTTTAGAGCTCCGGATGGCACGACTGAGGAGGGATAGGGATGCAGTGTGGGCAGATGCGAGGCAGGCAGAGGCCACAGCCCAGGCACAGACACAGGCAGCCTCAGCAGCATAGACAGCCCTGGCACAGGTATAGGCATAGCTACAGGCACAGGTGCAGGCATATAGATAGCTACAGGCCCAGGTACAGGCACAGGCACAGGTACAGGTGCAGCCGCTAGCCGCACCAGCAGCAGACGTCGAGGAGCTAGCACAGGCCAGGAGAGAGAGAGAGAGATGCAAAGGTACAGCTGCGGTTGACTGCGGAGGCCACACTCTTTAGAGTGAGGCGGGAGAGAGAGGAGGCACGCCGTGCACTAGGTGCAGACCAGAGGACTTTATACAGCGAGCTCGTCCGAGTGCAGGGTGAGCTAGTATCAGCCGGCAGGGAGGTAGAGTACTACAGGGGTCTGTATGTGGGTGCGGTGCCAGCAGTTCAGCAGGCATCGAGCTACAGAGACAGGAGCAGGTCTGGGGCATCCAGATCTTGGAGGACAGGACAGTCAGTGTCCTCAGTTAGAGGGCCACTTTTACCGCCAGGGGGAGGAGGAGGACCATCAGGGGGACCTCCACTGAGCATAAGGGGAGGACAGGGGCCACAGCAGGAGGGCAGCTCTACCCACTAGGGTGCATACACTTGTATATTGTAACATACTTGTATCATGTTGGACAGATGCCTGCGTGCATTCTGATGTATACTTTATGGGCTCTTGATAGCCTTGATGTACTATTTTGATGTATATTTGGATGTATACATGCTTTGTATTATTGATGTAGACACAGACATTTTGTATTATGATGACCATTACATGATATATATGATGATCTATTCGGCTCACTGTTGTTCATGCTTTTGTGTATGCATTCTTTGATGTTATGGATGTGATGATATGTATGTATGATTATGGATTCACGTGATGACATATGTTGCGTATATGATGCTTATAGATGTATGATGATATAGATGTGATGACTAGTGATATCTGACATGTGGGTTTTGCAGATACGCACCAGAGAGAAGAACAGGAGGAGATGGATAAATAGACTGTTGATCGATTACTGCAATGAAAGCAATATAAAGGTTGGTGGGAATGGATGAAAGATGAGCTTCTTGCAATGGTTTCGCATTTGTATATAAAGAGTAATCCTTATTTTGATATAGCACGTGGATAGTTTGCCACCCAGGTATAAAAGACCAAGGTGCAGTAACATCCGAGTGCGTGGATGTTGACTCTGCAAGCAAACGGTTTGAACTTAGATCCTTTTAGACAAAATATAACCTTGTTGGAACATGTGAATAAGCCATAGTCTTGAACATAAAATAAACTTCAATACATGTAAATGCAAGAAGAATTATTAACATGTAAGATGCTAGGTCATAACACACACAAGATAAATAGAATGCTAAGAAAGATGCTAAAGATCATTCCTCAAACACGGCACACAGAAAGCGATGACTATGCCCCCAATCCGTACTGCATCGCAACATACCAAGATTATAGATAAATCAAGGTAGTCTTGAATAAGTATTGGAAAAGGAACAAAAGATAAACCAAAAATCAAATTGACTGACTTACAAAGTAAACATACAGCCAACATATTCTCTTGCCAAAGAGGTTGCTCAAGATAGATTGGATAGGGAAGATAACAGCCTTATCATAGGAACTCTGTGTCCGTTAAAGGGGGTTGTCTACCTAAAAAGACAATGTCTTGCTGCAGGAAATGCCACATGTCACAGGAGACGTGTGTGTTGGTCTCGACAATGGAACACTTCGTAGAAGACAAGCTTTGTTGATCTAGGGCTTGGTTAAGCAGTACTTAGCTGATGTTGGCAATTGGTATGTAGGACAGTAGATGACTCTGGAAGAAAACCTCTTTGCTTTAGGTTTGTGAAGGACTTTTACTTTTGAAAGGATGCACTAGTTTGCTGCTTGAGTTAGTCAAGTTGAGGCGAATGGATTTTGACAAACGGAAGACTAGAAGGATGAAGTGCAACTAGATTGAGACGGGCGGAGAATGATGGATCGTGTGTGCCTGAGTACTGGATACATCCTTCGTATTCCAGACTGCCTACATACCCTGTATCCATGGGATCAAGGCACACGACGATGAAAGATGAAAGATGATAAATATGTAGTTCTGGTTAGAGTGATGAAATGAGTCAAGGTGGAAGGGGGAGATCTTATGTACCTGAGTACTGGAAACTTCCTTTGTATTCCAGACTGCCTACATACCCATATCCATGGGATCAAGGTACCTTAAGATTGAGAAGAAATGATATGTAGTTCTGGTTGATGTGATGATGTGGGAAAAGTGCTGAGAAGAGGGGATCTTATGTACCTAAGTACTGGAAATGTCCTTCATATTCTAGACTGCCTACATACCCATATCCATGGGATCAAGGTGCCTTAAGATTGAAATGAGATGATAATATGTAGTTCTGGTTGATGTGATGATGTAGAAAAAAGTGTTGAGAAGATAACAGCCTTATCGTAGGAGCGATGTGTCTGTTAAAGGGTGTTACCTATGGAAATGAGAAAAGATTGACATATGCGTTGCGAACCACGAACAAGGAACCTCCCCTAGACCTAAATTAAGGAAAGAGTTGCCCCCATTCTGGTAGAGGAAACTGTAGGGGTGACTGCCGAAGAAGACACAGAAAGACTTGACTTAGGACGAGGCAGTGTTAACTGTAGACCGAGACCAAGACATGGGGAGACGACGATGGACATTGACAAATTTCCAAGCTATACTAGATAGGCAGATGGAAATGCAAATAAGGTCAATGGTTTTATTATGGATGGATGGAGAGGCACTGCGAACTAGACAAGGAGTGGATAGGACTCGATAGACAATGGATGCTGACTCTACACATAGCACCTATTTGCCAGGTTTTCACTATGGTACTTATCCAAGGCGCCTATTTGCCAGTTTTTCACCAGAGGACAGAATTTTTTATTTTTTTTATTTTTTATTTTTTTTGGAATACTTTGAGGATCAGGCATAGAACTTCTTGAGATGGACACTGTTAAGTGGCTCATCTAGAGGAATGACGTCAGGTGTAGCTAAAGTATAAGCTCCTGATCTATATGCTGCTGTGACAATGAAGGGACCTAACCAGTTAGGCTCAAACTTGCCCTTCTTTTCTCGATCGGCTTGATTTCTCTGATTCTCCTTAAGTACAAGATCACCAACTTGAAACCGTCTTTCTTTGATCTTTTTGTTGTAATTACGCCTGAGGCAGTTTTGATAGACATGGAGATGATTAAGTGCAGCAAGGTGCCTCTCATCTAGTAGTTCAAGCTTAGCTAATCTAGAAGTGCGATACTCGTCTCCACCGATCAGGTCCTACATGGAAACTCTAAGGGATGGGATCTCAACCTCTATAGGTAGGATGGCTTCAGAGCCAAAGACCAAGGCATAGGGTGTGGCACCCGTTGGTGTTCTGATACTAGTGCAATAGGCCCATAGGGCGGGATTGAGTTGCAAGTGCCAATCACGACCAGCTTCATTGACTATTTTCTTGAGGATCTTGAGAATGGTTTTATTGGAAGCCTCCGCTTGGCCATTACTTTGCGGATAGTAGAGAGTTGAAAAGCGATGTTGGATATTGTATTGTGTGCACAAGGCACGGACATCTTGGTTCTTGAATGGTCTTCCATTATCAGTGACAATGGCTTGGGGAATACCATACCGGCATATGAGGTAGTTTAGAATAAACTTAGCTATTTGCTTACCGGTGATATAGGTCATAGGAATGGCTTCCACCCACTTCATGAAATACTCAGTGGCGGTAATGATAAACTTGTGGCCATTGGAGGAGGAAGGGTGGATTTGTCCTACGAGGTCGAGACTCCATTGAGAAAAAGGCCATGGAGTTGTCACAGGTTGTAATTCATGAGCTGGTGTGTGAATCAGATCTCCATGCTGCTGACATTGTAGACACTTCTTAGCAAACTATGCAGCATCTTGCTCTATTGTAGGCCAGTAATAACCTGTTTTGAGTATCTTCTTAGCAAGATTTCGACTGGTAGAATGCGCGCCATAGACACCTTCGTGTATGTCTCGTAAGGTAGCTTTGGCTTCTTCCGCGTTAAGACATCGTAAGAGGATACCATCGAGACTCTGGCGATATAGTGTATCACCCAGAATGATGTAACGAGAGGATCGACGGATAAAGATTTTGCGTTGGGTGGATGATAGGTCAAGGGGAAAGGTTTTGTTCTTGAGGTATTCATAGATATCTTCGTACCATGGGGAATTGGGACCAACAAGTTCGCAGATGATTTCAGTAACAGGAACATCGACGGCTGGTATCAACAATTGCTCGATCAAGAATTCACACTTCTATGTATTTGCAGGCATGTCAATCAGTGACCCTACAGAAGCCATAGAATCCACAGCTTTGTTATGCTCTCTTGGAATTTTCTCAAATGTGATGCTAGAAAAGTGTCATTTGTAGGCATCCACTAGTTGTTTGTAGGGGACCAACTTTTCATCCTTTGTTTGGTATTCATCTGTGACTTGGCGAATGACTAGCTGTGAGTCTCCATATACTTGTAATTCTGTGATGTCCCATTGAACTACTGTATTGAGACCTATGAGGAGTGCTTCATACTCGGCTATGTTGTTGGTGCAAGGGAATGCAAGCCAATAGGACTTTGGAATGTAGTCATTCTGAGGTGTAACAAATAAGATGCTGGCTCCTGATCCATGCTGTGTGTAAGAACCATCAAAATACAACTTCCACATTATGGAGGTAGCAAGAGTGAAGAGATTCTCATCAGGAAAGTCTGCTACCATAGGATGTGTATCTTTCATAGGTGATTCTGCTAGTTGATCTGCGAGGGCTTGTCCTTTGATTGCTTTATGATCCATATACTCAATGTCAAACTCACTAAGGATCATGACCCACTTCGCTAGTCTACCTGTGAGAGCTGCTTTTGCTAGTAGATATTTCAAGGGATCAATCTTGGCTATCAAATTTGTATGTTGGTTCAGCATGTAATGCCGCAACTTTTGGGAGGCAAACACTACTACTAAACAAGCCCTTTCCATTGGTGAATAATTGAGCTCATATCCCACCAAGGTTCTACTAATGTAATAAATTGCATGCTCTTTTCCTGTGTCATCATTTTGTGCTAGCAGGGCCCCTAGGGCTGAATTTGTGGTAGAGATATATAATATCAAAGGTTTGTCCGCAACTGGTGGAACCAATATAGGAGGTGTAGCTAGATACTCTTTAAGTTGATCAAACACTGCCTGACACTTGTTGTCCCATTGAAATGAGACATCCTTTCAGAGCAAGTGTTGAAAGGGTTGACATTTATCTGCTAGCTGTGATATGAAACGCCGAATGGACTGCAACCTTCCCTGAAGGCTCCTTAGTGCTTTAAGATTCTTGGGTGGAGGCATCTCCACTATAGCCTTTACTTTCGCTGGATCGACTTCAATGCCTCTACGAGATACAATGTATCCCAACAGCTTCCCTGATGTTACACTAAATACACACTTCTTTGGGTTGAGTCTTACTTGGTATTTTTCAAGCCTATCGAAGATCTGTCCTAGGACCTGTATGTGATCTGCCCTAGAAGATTTAGCCAATATATCATCAACATAGTCTTCCATGATGTGATGAAACAGATCGTGGAAGATTACTGTCATTGCTCTCTGATAGGTTGCTCCTGCATTCTTCAGACCAAACAGCATGACACACCAATAATAATTCCCCTAAGGACAAGTAAAGGTTGTTTTATGTTGATCTTCTTCAGCTATCCTTATCTAATTGTAACCAGAGAATCTGTCCATGAGAGACAGCATCTCATGACCTGCTATCAAGTCCACTATAATGTCAATGTTTGGTAGTGGAAAGTCATCTTTGGGACATGCCTTGTTGAGATCTCTGAAATCATTACACATGCGGATGTGTCCATTGGGTTTAGACACAGGTGCAATGTTTGAGACCCAATCTAAATAGTCGATTGGTCGTATGAACTTTGCATCTAACAGCTTTTGTATTTCCACCTTCACCAAGAGAGCTATCTGTGGGTGCATCTTTCTCAACTTCTGTTTGACTAGTTTCACTTTAGGATCAACTGTGAGATAATGAACTACTAGCTTAGGGTCTAGCCCTGGCATATCAGCATAGGTCCATGCAAAATTGATAGTTCGTTGCAAGAAGAAGTTGTTAAGATTTCTGTGCGCTGTTTCAGATAATGATGCCGCTAGGAATGTGGTCTTTGGATTTTGTTCTATGCCCAGGTTTATCTCTGTAGAATCTTCCACTAGGAGAACTGACTTCTCTTGATACTTAGATGGTAGGTGAAGGTCAAATCCTCCATCCTCAGGTGCCACAGTTGGGTTTTCACCTTTGGATACGTCATTTGTTTTTACTATTTTGTGATCAAGAGGTGCCACAGTGTGGTTTTCACCTAGAGATCTTTCTTTATTTGCACTTTTGCGACTGGAGGATTTGGCATTCTCACCAAAATAAGTCGTGGGCTCTAGTTCCATTACAAAACCTACTTTGTGATTGCCATGAGGGATACCTTCCCGAAGTCCCATGAACTCAGTTAAAGCTTCATCATTCTGAAATACATCTATAACGGGGGCCCCTTGTTGGTCCCAATCAATAAGTTTAGGGTAGACAAGTGTGACATTCTGGGTGTTGGTGGT
This sequence comes from Cunninghamia lanceolata, assembly GCA_027924645.1. Taxonomy (NCBI): domain Eukaryota; kingdom Viridiplantae; phylum Streptophyta; class Pinopsida; order Cupressales; family Cupressaceae; genus Cunninghamia; species Cunninghamia lanceolata. Next base: position 10,783,082 of record BSBN01000073.1, read on the forward strand.
GGAAGTTAAGGATACGGAGGATAGTGTAAAAATGGAGGATTCTGTGAATAGATTGGTCATATGGAGAGAAGAGTCATCGATGATATCCTTTGTAGACGTTGAATCGATGGGAAAAGTGTCAGCTACCTCATCGAGGATATACTTGATGTCCAAGGTGTGTGGTACCTTCTTACCAAATCCTAATCCCTTCTTGTCTAGCTTCTTTGTTACAACAATGGGTTCCATAGTTCCTTGATTCTGTTTCCCAAGGCCACCTTTGCCTTTATAGCCCATGTTTTTTACGATCCTTAAGCCATTGCCATATTGCTTGACTGGTATTGTGACTAGTTCTTTCTCCTTATAGAGCCAAGAAGAAATGTCCTCAATAGTTTCCTCTTCCAATAATCGTCCATGTTGGAATTGGGTTAGGAATGTTGGGGGAGGAATAGCTACTTTTTTGGTAACTTTGGAAATGGGTGGTTGGCTGTAAGATTTTGGAGATAGAGGCATCCGCCCTACACAACAAGATTCTAAGATATCATAAGTGCCAAAGCCTATATCTCAGATGCGAGCTGTGATTTTGGGGAGGGGTGTAGATTCACTTGTAGAGGCTTGCATGAGAGTTTCAGGATCAACATAAAGAGGGGATTCAAGGGCTTTGTCATTTTTAGGCACTTGGTTGCAATTCTTATAGCTTCCTTGCAAGACATAGCAAAATTCAAAAGGATTAGGATCTCCTGGGATGGTGATCTTCGTACCATTGTATGGGAACTTCTATAAGGATGAAAAGTTGGTCCGTTTTCTTTATGTTATAACAGTGTCCATCTCAAGAAGTTCTATGCCTGATCCTCAGAGTATTCTAAAAAAAAAAAAAAGCAAAAAAAGTTATAATTAGACTGAACCGGAAGCCTAGGTGTAGGTGCACAGATGGTGACATGACCTTGATGAGTAGTAACAACACAATCTATAGATTTGCCTTTGATTGTGAGGGTAGACACTCGACTCTCTTCAAAATGACCTACAATGGAATCGAAGGACATGGAAGCATGATTGATACCTTTACCTCTATCCTAAGGAGGAGGTGGACCATGATGAGGGAATGGTTCCTTGTACATATCAAGATCCGTGTTCATGTGTTGCGCTGGTGATTCATCCTCAAAAGTGATTTGATTACCGTCGATGAGGTTTTGGATAAGGTGCTTGAGCTTCATGCACGACACAGTTCTATGACCTTTGCTTCTATGGAACTCACAATATTCATTATCTCTGTAACATGCAGTTTTGTAGACAGGTTCTCCATATGGAGGAGCATCAGGTAAGGTGATGAGCCCTTTCTGCAAGGGTTGCTGTAAGACCAATTTGATGGGTACTCCCAAGGGAGTGAATTGATGTCTCGAAGGGTAATCTTGTTGGGGCCGCTCTTGTTGTCATTGCTGTTGGTTTGGATAAGGCTGCCTTTATTGCTGCTGTTGTTGAGGTGGAGCTTGACTTGGTTTGAAGAGCTACAGCAACGTTTGCAACATTTGGACATGCTTAGTATCGACCACCCCATCGTTGACCACGTTTTTATTTTTGTTCCAATATTTGGGTTTGTCGTTTGATTATTGATGAGGAGCGCTATCTTTTGTTTCCTTAAAGATTTTGACCACACCCTTAGCAATGAGGGCCTTCTCAATGTTGATACCCTTGTATGTGATTTCATCGAAGGTTGTAGCACTAAGAATTTGCAAATGAAAACCTAACTCTTGGTTGAGGTTCTGCACAAATATGCTGACAAGCTATTTCTCCAGAATCTTGAAAGGGAATTTGCTAGCCATTTGTCTCCATCGTTGAAGGAAAGAAATGAAAGTTTCACCATTTTTCTGTTTATTGTTGCATAGATCAGTCATGGAAATCTCATGCTCTACGTTGTAAGAAAAATGGGTGGCAAACTTCTCTGCTAACTCGTTGAAAGACTTGATACCCATGGGTAAGTGTGAGAACCATTCTATTGCTTGACCTCCAAGACTGCAAGGAAAGAGACACATAAGATATGTGTCGTTATGAGAGACCTCGAAGCAAGCAAGATAGAATTCCCTAAGATGGTCTTTCGGGTCACCTTTTCCTTTGTATTTATCGAACTTGGGAATAGTGAAATTTTGAGGAAAAGGGATCATTGGTAGTGACCAATCAAAAGGATAAGGACACACTTCTTCTAAAGAGAAGGTCTTCTTGGTGTGGCCAAACGTAAGATCAGATAGCTGCTGTTGCACTTCTGCGATCTTTAGTTCCATAGTCGTGGGAGGGGTTGGTAACATCTCCTGTTGTCCAAAAAGTGGTTGGTGTTGCCCATATGGAAGAATATGATGTGAGCCATGCACACTGGTGTTATAAGGGTCGTAAGATTGATTGGGATCATACGAGTTGTACGATTGGTTCAGATTGGATTGGAATTGGAGGTTTTGATTTGGCAGAGGTGGAGGTGGCACTAGGTAAGAATGTTGGCTTTGTGAGGGTTGAAGAAACGAATTGGGTGGAGGAAAGCTAAAGTGCGTTTGATTAGGCTGTGATGGCGGCACATAGCTTTGGGAAGCTTGATGTTGGAAATGTTGAGAGTGGCTAGGCAATGTGTGAAAGAAGTTGAGTGAGGATGAACATTGTGGAGGAGGGACATAGGTAGACGTGATTTGCGACAGTTGGGGTTGATTGAGGATGCGAGTAGAAGAATGCTGTGGTTGGGGTTGCTTAAGGACGAGAGTAGAAGAATGTTGTGGTTGGGGTTGCATGACTCTAATTGGTTGAGAGACATGAAGGTGTGATGATATAGGAGGTGGCATTTGTTGAGACCCTTGGTGCATGGCTACATAATTGTTCCCCAGATTGTAATTTGGTGGGAAACCTTCGTGTGATGGGGTAATCAAGATTCCACTTGCGACTGGTGTGGACACTTTAGGACGTGGTTGCATATTCGACCGAGCTAAGGTGGCTTGCTTAGCTAACTCTGCTTGACGTTGGAGAGTTTCTTGTTGGTTTTTATAGATCTCCATAGGAGTCAGAAGCGGTGATATGGGTCTCTCCCCTGTTGGATTTTGAAAAAGGAGATTCTGATACTGCGAGCCTTGTGTAGGCAAGGGCGTAGTCACTGTTGACATGGTTTGTACTGCTTGTATGGTATCTTGGGCATTGTTGTTCTCCTTGAGAGTGGATAAATCAAAATCTTGAGGTAACTTGGCACCTTGCTCTGCAAGCAAGCAAAAGAAATGGTCTTGGTTCTCACTAAGGATTTTGTCAAAGGCTGCCACGACTCTAGCCTCTTGTATGATTTCATCAAGATCTTGCCCATCTACTTGAGAGGATTGACCTATTTCAAAGTGTCGCTCTTCTTGAGATGGGACTAAATCTCTAGTATAACCTTGAGGGACAAAATCCGGAGGCAAGCCCGTGGTATATTGGGAAATGCTTTCCAAAGGAACCCTACCTTCTTGAGGTGGGTTTTGCTCAATAGTATATCCTTGTGGTACAAAATCCAAAGGCAAGCCGGTGATATATTGAGGTGTTCTTACCAAAGGGACCCTACCCTCTTGAGGATTGCTTGGTTCATCAATGTGTGGCATGTTTGGAGAGCTGATTGGTCTTGCCGCGGGGGTACTAGGAGTAACCTTGGGAGTAATGTTGAGACGACCTGATTGTGGTGTGCGAGGAGGTGACTTGCGCTTCTTAGGGACAACTTGCTTGGACTTCATAGTTTGCTGGAGCCTAGTGGTTACCATGGAATACACTAGGACAAGAAAGGTAATGCTAGGTTTCTGTGAGATGCTTTGAGAAATGGACAAACTCTGATGCACAAAGTACTAGACCAAAAGTGCTATACTGTTTGACCAAAGGCGCAGGACTGTGCAACCAAAAGCGTGCTACTATGATACCAAAGGCGACGGACTGAGCTACCAGAAATGAGTTACTGCTATGCCAAAGGTGAGCTACAGTGACCAAAAGCAAGCTACTGTCATACCAAGGGCGCTAAAGTAGAGTTTTGCCAGAGATGGGTTACTGTTATGATAAAGGCGATCTACTGTACTACCAAAGGTGAGCTGCTGTAATACCAGGGGCACTGAAGTAGTGTCTGATGTTTCTAAAAGGCAAAATGTTGATGGATTCTTTCTGTTTCTGATTGGATTGGTTTGGCAAGAGAAAACACAGCAAACAAGTGGTCAAAAAGCACAAGGACTGACACAACAGATAGTGTATGTTCAAGGCTCCAAACAAGCCCAATGTTTCCATAGGTATAAGACAATTGCAATCAATAACAAGCACTTTTTATCCCTAGAGACAAGGTTTCATTGCAGAAGATCAGCTCACAGCTTAATACTCCGTCAATAAAAATATCATTCCATAAAGGTGTCGGATATTTAGTATCTTTGCGAGAGACGATAGGTAGGGATATCCCACCCTCCCCTTGGAAAGCTCAAGTAGGTCACAAGAGCTTTATGTCCAAGGGAATACTATCTCTTCTCAAGGGAGCCAATGGTGAGTATCTTAAGGGCTTAAATTGATTCCCCTTGCACTGATGATTACCGCAATGTTCGGAGGTAGGTCAGGTAGTCTCTATCTAAAATGGTTCTTAGTGACTTTGAGGGCCAAAACCTTACGAGCAATGCGACAAGCTACTAAAAGCTTTAACCAATCCTACTAAGAGTTTCAAACACTTCACTCAATGTGAAAATCGTTTCCACAAATAGCTAGTACACCTCTTTTCAGTTTGGCACCACAAGGTAAGGCTGACATCAGTTAGGACTTGGCTTTCACCTTATCCCTCTTATATAGCGGTTCAAAGGAAAACTCTGCTTAGGGTCATCCCTTTTGGATGAAGTGTAATCCAAAAGCAGGCCCTTCTAAAGGAAGTACAGAAAAGTAAGAGCAAGCACATCAAACAAAGGTTCAATTGTCCTGTTATAAGAAAAATAAGGTGCAACTAAACTAGGCACACACACGTTTGTAGTTGTAAATTGTCCCTTATGAAATGAAGTGTTTGGCATTCATGTCCATTGTCCTTTAGAAAATTGAGGTGGTTGTTCATACATGTCCATTGTCCCTTAAGAAAAGCAGTATGTTCCTAAGACTTAGATTGCAAGAAAAGATTTGTTCAATTATCCTTTTAAGCATGCAATGTGTTTCTAAGACTTAGTGAGATAAATCAAGAGGTCTTCAATGCCCGTCCTGCATGAACATGTTAAAAACACCTATTGGCTCTGTGTGAGTAATAAGAAACTGCGACAAGTGAGTTAGTTCCACCAAAAATTCACAAGTTAGCAAAAAACAAATCAACTTTGACAAAAAGCGCTGCATAATCTTACCAGAAGCGACTTACTGTATTCCAAAAGTGTTGTAACACTGACCAAAAGCATCACAGAATATTACCAGAAGCGTTGAAAAATAACCAGAAGCATTGTACTATGCATCCAGGAGTGGAAGCGCTGTAGGATACTACCAGAAGCGTTGTACTGTTATGCTGAATGCGTCGCACAGTCTCAGATCAGGAACAGATTAGCTTTTGTCAAAAGGACCAGATCAAAATGGGATTTCATGTTTAATCTACTGTTCTGAGCAATAATATCTGATAGATTTGAATAGTGAAATCTAGAAAACTCAGAAGGTGTAGCAATACAATAGATTAACGCAACTACCAAAGATACCCCTAAATAAATCAGCTTAGGATGTATCAAAAGCAGGTTTGAAAGGTAAATACAATAGCTTGTCAAACAAAACCACAGATCTGAAATGAGAAAACCCTGCAAAAACCCTAAAAAAACCTAATTTTAACCAAAAGCGCTTAACAAGGCTACCGGTCGCGCTGTTCTGTGTTGCTGAAAGCGCCACTCTGTGCTACCAGAAGCGCCGCAGTGCCCCCAAGGGCGCTGAACTGTGCCGCTAAGAGCGCTCAAAGATGCTGCTAGAAGCGCTGTGTAATATCGTTTGCACTGTGTCGTACTATGACTTCAAAAAAACAATTTCTCAAAGAAACAAAGGGATTAGTGGGTCCCACCGGGCGTGCCAGAATGTGTATGAGGAAAAAATTGATTAAATCTAAACTAATAAAACCAAAAACCCAATATTATAAAGAAAACAAATTTAAATAAAAGCCATGACAAATAATCAATGAAATAAAGACTTTTACCAAAATCTGTATTGTTTCCTTTGGATTGAATGTGGATTGCTCAATGAAGTTGTGAAGCCATAGCTGCAACAAACAAGTAGTGTGCTCAAGAGATCAATGTCAAAAGATTGTGAGAGTGCTCAATCAACGCGTTTTGTATGCTCAAAGCTCTGTTAAGTATGCTTGAGAATACGATTGAAGAGAGAGAGGTAATGAAGGAGATGAGGGAGGTTTATATAGGTTTCAAGGAAGATCGATCAACGGTCCAGATAATTCAGAAGAATCAATGGAGGAGAACAGTTGAGAAACGTGCAACGAATGAGAAGAAGACAAGTGTCTTGCTTTCTTTTTCATGAGAGGAGTTATCAAGAATAGAAGAATAAGTTAACTGAAGAGATAAATCAATTAAAAGAATAAAACAATCAGTTAAGTGATTTAAAACAAGAAGAAGAGATTTGCATGAAAAAAGAAGATATTTTGCTTTATTAAATATAGAAAGTTTGAGTTACATTAGAGATAACTCAAATTTAGAAGAAAAAGCAATTTAAATAAATAATTGATTTATTTAAATTTAGAGCAGATATTTTGGAAGAAATAATTAAATAATTAGAATTATTTAATTTAGAAGATTTGAAAGCAAATTAAATAAATAAATTTATTTAATTGTTAGTGCATGATTTTGGAAGAATAAATTTTGATTTAATTAAATAATTTAAGAATTATTTAATTGTAGATAAGAGGGAATTTGTTGAATTAATTAAATAATTAAGATTTATTTAATTAACGTGGATTTGAAATTTGGAAAGAGGATAATGGTCTAATTAAATAATTAAAATTATTTAATTATGGAAGAATAATAGAGGAATTTGATTTAATTAATTAAATAAAGAGGATTTATTTAATTAACGTTGGAAGTATGTGATTTAGAAGAATTTGGTGAAATTAATTAAATAATTAGATCATTTAATTAATGTGTGAAATGCAGGTGATTAGACAAATTATGAAATGCAAGTGATTTGACGACATGGTCATTTTAGGGTGTCTACACAAATCACATAAGAAAATATAACCATGAAATAGAAATAACATCAATACACATGACACAATGATTTTGACATAGAAAACCCTGTTAAGGGAAAAACCATAGGGTGATTAACCCAAGATTGTATTCTCTGTTGAAAGAATAAGAGTACAAAATGGCACTTGCCAATTAAGGCTCTCTGCCTGAGCACACTGCTCACAAGGGGCTCACTACCTACAAGAGACTCATTGTCTACAAAGTATAATGTAACAAGATACTTTAACTAATGAGAAGCATCCACACATGTTGAGGTTCAGTTTTGGTTAGGCTTAATACACTGATCTGCTGCACTTCATTCTTTCTCTTCTTAGGTACTACTATCCAGTCACATACCAAACCTGTATTACTGCTTCCAAATAGTTCTCTGCTTTTCTTCACACTTCCCAACACACCACACACACCTTCACATCCAAATCCATCTAGTATATATATCTGCACCAATGATTTCAACACCTTTCTAGTCGCCATCCAGAATAGTCAATATTTTCCCAAACTCTGATCTGTCAGCTAAATCCTTACTTATCAAGTGATGCATATCAAAGAGATGCTTATAGAAGTCATCAATCATGTTAGCCAATCATGAATGATACCTTAAGAAACTTGATCACCACCAATAACTGATCCGGATTAAGGTCTGATGCTCTGTTAGTCAGTTCTTCCTTTGTCAACTCTGCCAAACAGGTCCCCAACACTTAGGTGCTCATGTCTCTTCACTCTTTCATCACCGGACGCTCAAGCTCTGGAATGTATTAGTCAAGGTACACCTCTTGACTTCCCCAAGTCCACACTTTACTAAGATACTTCCTCTGAGAGATCCAGACCTGACTGTCGGACCTTGCCACATGCTCTGTTCTTGCTTACCAGACCACAACATTCTTCAATCTAACTTCCGGTATAGGCACACCATATCCTACAGATGGGTGGGATGAACTTTGTTGCCATCAATGACAACACTCATAAAGCTATACTGTGTCTCTTGCAACAATCTCCCCCTTTGGCATTGATGGCAACACTTAGTGAAAAATGACTAAGTGTCACACTGTACTCCCCCTTAGTTGATGCTCTGTTCTAATGTACACTCTACCGGAGCTCCCCCTTAGCTGGATTCCACATTTTTCACTGTTCCTCACTCCCCCTTTGACATCAATGGCAAAGGGTAGGATCTGCACACCAAAAATCCAAAAAAAAATCCAACTATACTTAGCCGCATAAGTGAATATAAATGTCATACTTACATATATTGAAGTACATCTGCAAAAGTATTCTTCAATTGTACAACTTCTGTTGCCCAACTCTACTTCATCCTATCCAAAATTAAGATGTGACCACTCAACAGGAATGCAAAATCTTCTGCCTTCTTAAGATCTGTTGGATCATTGGTCCAGGTTGTCGTCTGTGCATCAGTTAGGGCCTCATGCATGGCCTCTAACTTAGGGATAATGATCCCTCTAAGTTCACTTAACATGTTTATTCTATTTTTCTTCTCCTTCTCAAGCTTCTTTATTTCATCTATGACTGCAATAGTCTAACACTCTTGATTTACTATGGAGGAGGAGAGAGGGTCAAAACTTTGAGATAAACTTAACAGTTTATCCTCTTGCTCTTTTACTTTCTTCTCAATATCCTTGGTCACTTTAGGCCAGGATAAACAAAATTTATAGATGTCTCTACCATCTTTAAGAGCATTTTCTAAGCTCTTTATTCCAATATCCATAACTCTCCTATCATTTTTTATTAGACCCTGCACTTCAGATAATCTTTTTCCCAAAAACTCCTTCCAGACCTTTTCTTTAGCTGACTTCTCCAAAGAATCAAAATGTGTGCTAATTGAATTGACAAGAGATTTTAAGTTACCGGATGTGGAGGCTGAAGAATCCTTTTGAAAGGATAGCATGATTTTCTCTAATGCACCGGATGCAATCTCAATTAGCTCACAATCTTCTATGTGAGATTTCAAAAGTTTTTCTTTTGCCTTTGCATAGACAAAGGATGCTATCTTCATAGTCTGAACCGAAGAGAGAGAATCAAAATTGAATGGTCCTTGAAGCAGTTCCAGTTCATCAATTTCCATCATCTCTTTGGTTAAGAAATCTTTAACTGCTTCTGCTGTGTCTCTTGCCGGAGACAGAGTTTTCTCCCCTTCTGCAGCCTTACCACTGTCATCTGTGGCCTTCTCTGTTGGAGTTTTCTCCCCTTCTGTAGCCTTACTACTATCATCTTCTTTTCCCTTCTCCTCTACTTCTTGACTGATCTTCTCTTCTACTCTTTCTTCACCTTTAGATCTAGAGTCTGCAAGGGAAACCAGAGGAGAGATGTTTGCTTCTTTATGGACTTCCTCTTCCGGAGCAGAGGAATCCAGGTCCTTGGTTTTCTCTTCACTTGTCTCCTTTGCCTCTTCTGCCACTGTCTCAGTAGATTCTTCTTTGTCATCCATGGCCGAGGGATCATCACCTAAGTCCTCTATAATAGGAATATTGAATCTTTTGTATGCATTCCGGAGGATGTCTTCTATTTCTTTTGCCACTTTGTCAGTCTCTCCAAGCATAAGCTGATTCATTCTAGCTTTGCTTCGGAACTCATCCTTGCAATCTTTGAAGATCATATTCATTTGTTTCTGAGTGATTGAAGGATAGAGATGAATAGCTATCTGTTCCTAGATCTCCATGTCCTTTTCTTTAGCATTATTCTTTCTCATTTCAAGTTCCTTCTCAAGGCTTTTAGGAATTAGAGATATGATTTCAATGAAAACTTTGTTGTAGATATTCAGATACTTGATTGTGGCATCTTGCAGAATCTTCTAGTCAGCTTCACTACATACATCATAGAATTCTGCCATTAGTTTTAGGTTTCCATCCATAGTGATTGCCTTGATGATATTGTCAAGAGTAGGCTTCTCAACACATTTATCTACCTTTTCTTTTTCCTTGTCTAGACTGGTAGAGGATTCTCCAGATACTTTCTTCTTCTTCTTCTTCATTTTTTTACTTCCTCATATGTCTCTGTCTCTTCATCATCCTTGAGACTTGTGTATGATCTTGTGGCCTTTGTCTTTGTTCTCTTTTCTCCTTTACCGGATGATTTTGCTTCCGGTTTTGATGCCTTTGAGCTCTTAGAGGATCTGGTCTGGGAGGGGGCTTCAACTGGAGCATCAACCGCCTCCTTTGATATTCCATGCCTTTTGGCAAATTCTTCTACTTCCCTCCTCACTTTTCTTTTTATTTCTGGTTGTCTTAGTTCTACATGAATCTTCACACTCAGCTCTTCAAAGGTTCCAAACCTTTCTGCCTTAGGATCCTTGGGTTGACTTAGCATGTTTTGAATGTGTAGCTCTACAATTTTCTCATCTACTTCATACCCCATTGGCATGATCTAGACTATCCTTGGCTCCACTGCCTCCATTAGGCACTGATCAGTTTCTACCATAAAACAAACTATATCCTTATACTTTTCAACTAGAGATTGGGGGATTCTCTCTCTGGCTTGTATCATATTCTGAAAGTTCTTAAAGTATCCCCATAGTGTTGTATTCTGCACCTTGGCATCACCTATTCCATGCAAATAATCCCTAATTTGTATGGCTACTGGTCTGTCATTTTGCCACATCCAACCACTAGAACCGAGTAGCTCATTCATGCAATAGAAAAATAGGCAGAGTATCAAGCCACCATATTTGAAAGAGTTTTTCTTGTCCTTCTTTATCTTCTGTAGATTCTCCAAGAGTTGGTTTAGGAGAAGCTCACAAAGATCATAGTCAGCATTTTCTTTTAGCATCTAATAAGCTGTATAAATTGCAGTTCTGAGTACTAAATTTTCTCTACTAGAGTGATATATCTTGTAACCAATTATCATGGATGCAAATTTGATATCCAGATCAATGATATCTTCAATTGTCATTACTCTCTTGTCAAATTTTAATCTGGTTGCCTCACTCATTATCTGATTCTTGATAGATTTGAGAGTAGGTATCCCATCGGATGAGTGCAATTTGGTGACTACCCTAATGGCATCCTTAGTTATCTTGAATGGGCTCATCAACCATAAAAAGTTATCATGCATTCTACTTAGAACATACCAGACCCATTCATCTTCTGTAGAATAGGGGAAATGAATGCACTGTGCAAAATGTTTGTCCTAGATAGCCTTATACTAAGGTTTGAGTTCAAAAGAGTCATCTATTAACTGATTATGATAGATATCTAATAGCTTAGATTCCCCAAATTCTTCAATGTTGCATGAATGTCTGCCCTAACATCTTCAACATGCAAAACCCCATGCGGAATGCTGGAAAATGCACCTAAGGGATCCACTTCTAGAGATTTGTAGGGATGTTTCTTAAATTTGGGGGGAGGCCTATCAGAAATCTTTACAACATTTGGAGTAGCCATCTTAAATATTCAGAGAGAGTTTGATCAAGAGCAAAAAATACCTTTTTACGCTTCTAGGTTTCACGGTAATGAGCTAGATCAGATTGTTGGAAGAATTGTCTTCTATGGTTGATCTTTAAGAGTCTTGAGACAATTTGTTTGCAGAGCTCTTTTTCTCTTCTTCTCAAGTGCAAATGTACAAATGACGAGCATATGAGCCCTTTTATCTCTGAGCAAACCCTAATTCCATATTGTAATAAATGCGCAACTTAAGTTTTTTCGGTTGCCTTGTTCTCCTTATTCTAAGAAGGATCTTTTCTGGATCACTGAGATATATTTAGAATTATTCTCAGTGATTGATGACAATCTATCTTTCTTTCCCTGAACATTTGATCTATCCGTAGATCAAGATACCTCAAATTTGAATCATACTAGATCTAACTGTGAAAATCATGTTCTTATCAGATGACTGTTAAACCAGATTGATCTCAGATGATTTAACCTCTTCAAATTTATTGCAGATCTTTCATATCTTCCCCAAGGGTTATTTAGATGTTTCTCTAAGAGCCCTTTTAGTCTGCAACCTTCCATGTGCCAATTTCAAGCACCACTTGACTAGCTGGGGGAAAATATTTTCTTTTGTAACTCCCCCTAAGCTAGAGCTCATCTATTTAGTTTCTAGAAGGAATATCAGCACCAGATCCCGTTTGAATTTCATCTACATTCATTTTTCCTTTTCCTTTGTCTTGGTTTTGATTATGATGTACCGGACCCTTATTGTTCTAATTCTTACTTTTGCAAAATTTGGCAATATGACCGGATCTATTGCAATTGTAGCAAACAACATTTCTTTGCATATTTGACTGATATTCTCTTGATCTACACTGATTAGCCATATGTCCCATTCTATTGCATGCAAAGCATCTTCTATTTAATAAATTGTTCATTTGCATATTTCTACACTCATGAGATTTGTGACCATACCTTTTGCAATTAAAACACTGTCCGGAGAAGGATGAATTAATTTGGTTCATTCTTTTTCTGCACTAATTTGTTGTATGACCAAAGTTATTACAGTTGTGGTAGTATCCATTGAAAGATGGATGTATTTGAGCATTTGGTTGCCTTACTGGAGGTCTTCTAGGTCTGTTCCTTGAATTTCCTGATCCAGTGTTCTTCTGACTGGATCCAGAGCTTTCACCTTTCTCATATCCCAAGCCTTGTTTATCATCTACCCTTTTCTGGCTTTGAATAAGAACTTCAAGTTGAGCAGAGCTTATCTTGAATTTCTCTTTGTATTCATTTGTTGTTTGAAGATCCCTTTTAAGAGTGTCAATCTGATTCTCAAGTTGTTCTTCATTATCTCTAGCTTCTTCAAGATCAGATTCTAGATGCCTGATTATTCTATCCATTTTTTGGCAATCTTCTGACTTCTCCTTGAGAGATTGTCTTAGATCATCTTCAGTTTTTCTTTTCTCCTCAATTTCTTGAGTGAATTTCATAACTCCTAATTCCATTTCATGTCTTACCATAATGACCTCTTTTGATAACTTTTCACATAACTTGATTTTCTCCTTCAGATCTTCATTTGTATCATTGGCTTCACCTTGACTTGCTAATTGTTGAAGTAGTTCCTTTCTCTTTTTCATAGAGATACGCAGTTTCTCTTTTAGTTCATTTATGAAATCATCAGCCTATTTGAGTCTTTCCTTCAAGTTGTTGACTTTAGAGTGAGATTGCTCAAGATCATCTAGGGTAGACTGAAGTTGTTCCCTCATACCATACATATCCATTGAGATTCCTAGATCTTCCTCAAGCTATTAGGCTCTGTTTGGAGGAACTTAGCTCTGATACCAATTGTTGATAACTGAGAGGGGGGGTGAATCAGTTATCTTAATTACTTCAACTTTCTGATCTTTCTTAACAATTAATGCAGCATCAAATCATATAAGCAAATATAACCATGAAATAGAAATAACATCAATACACATGACACAATGATTTTGATGTGGAAAACCCTGTTAAGGGAAAAACCACGGGGTTCTTAACCCAAGATTGTATTCTCTATTGAAAGAATAAGATAGTACAAAATGGCACTTGCCAATTAGGGCTCACTGCCCGAGCACACTGCTCACAAGAGGCTTACTACCTACAAGAGACTCATTGTCTACAAAGTATAATGTAACAAGATACTTTAACTGATGAGAAGCATCCACACATGCTGAGGTTCAGTTCCGGTTAGGCTTAATACACTGATCTGCTGCACTTCATTCTTCCTCTTCTTAGGTACTACTGTCCAGTCACATATCAGACCTGTATTACTGCTTCCAAACAGTTCTCTGCTTTTCTTCACACTTCTCAACACACCATGCACACCTTCACATCCAAATCCATTTGGTATATATATCCACACCAATGATTTCAACACCTTTCTAGTCGCCATCCAGAATACTCAATATTTTCCCAAACTCTGATATGTCGGCTGAATCCTTACTCATCAAGTGATGTGTATCAAAGAGATGCTTATAGAAGTCATCAATCATGTTGGCCAATCATGAATGATACCTTAAGAAACTTGATCACCACCAATAACTAATTCGGATTAAGGTTTGATGCTCTGCCGGTCAGTTCTTCCTCTATCAACTCTGCCAAACAGGAACCCAACACTTAGGTGCTCATGTCTCTTCACTCTTTCATCACTAGATGCTCCAGCTCTAGAATGTATTAGTCAAGGTACACCTCTTGACTTTCCCAAGTCCACACTTTACTAAGATACTTCTTCTGAGAGATCCAGACCTAATTGTCAGACCTTGCCACATGGTCTGTTCTTGCTTACCGGACCACAACATTCTTCAATCTGACTTCCAGTATAGGCACACCATATCCTGCGGATGGGTGGGATGAACTTTGTTGCCATCAATGACAACACTCATAAATCTATACTGTGTCTCTTGCCAACAAAATGAGGGTTGAAAACATTAGAAGAAAAGAAATACCATAATTCTAAAGTAACAATTTGTATCAAGACAAATCCTTACAATTGGAGCTCAAATTGGACCAAGCAGATTTATGCTTTTATCTTTAGAATGTAGGAACTTTCTCTGTCAGAGCTTCATGACCTCAAATTGGATCTCAAATTGGACCAGTAGATTTATGATTTTATCTTTAGAATGTAGGAACTTTCTCTGTCTAATATTCACGACCTCAAATTGGATCCAAAATTGGACCAGCAGATTTATGATTTTCTCTGTCCACCGACATTTTTATTCCTATACTTAGGTTCTACTTCTGAGCGAAAACACCCGAAAGTGTTTTAGACTAGATCAAGGTAGTCTCCAACTTGGTTATTTCACTAATAGAAATCCAAGTTTTCCTAAACCATCCATACTCGAATGTTGCATCACAATCTATTCTTCCTGCACATAAAAATGACACATATTAACCCCTTCTAAATAAAACATTTGATCATCATAAAACCATAATTAATAAATCATTTCAATTTCAAAAAGAATCCAATGTCATTTACTATCAAAACAAAAGTTGTATAAATCACAAAAAATCCATGAAGCCTCCTAAATGTATCTTAAAACAAGTTTATAAGATGGGTTTTAGCATAAGAAGCTTTCTACTATAGCTCTCAATGAATGTATTACAAGAAGAAAACAAAATTCTTCACACTCAAAGTAATGTAGTCAAACATTTATTCCAAAAGTATGTTAGTAGAAGTTAACTAAAAACAAAATGATTTTTTGCTTGGTTTCTTTTATCAATATGCCACATGGAAATGGAATAACCACAAAGAAACCCTAACAATAAAAAATGAAGTAAAGGTTCAAGAAAGGAAATTCCAATGTACTATTGTGTAATGGTGATGAAGGTCCTTATATGAGCATGACCTGCATACAAATCCCTGCCATTGAATTGCCATCCATCCAAAAAGAAAATAAGCAATGTAAGGGTTTGAACAATATAAGTCCAAAGGGTTATGTTGTAACAGTAATAGAATCACCATAAGAGCACAACCGAGGAAGAAATTCTTGTGACTATAATTATGTGATCCATAACTCTATTAGTCATGTGGCATAGTTCTGCTATAACAAATACAGGATGTTTTCATGTGTGACCCAAGTTTAATGTGGCTATGTTGTGATAGAAATGGAGGCACTTATATGAGCACAATTCATGTACAAATTAATCAATGTCATCACAATTAGGTGTCAATCATAATTGGGTGCATTCAGGTTGACTCAATTTTAACAGGTTACAATGTAATGATAGCATGATCCAAGAGTGATTACCTCTTGCTGCAATAAAGAGCCTATAACTCTGGTTGATATGCAGAGTGGTTGTGTTATATCAATTATGTAGTGCATTCAAGCACAACCCATGTTTAATGGGCTACTCTAGAGAGTGATCAAGATTTTCTAAACCTTATGAATGTTACTTAAAAGTGTACAACTTAAACTACAGACCAAGTTTGTAACATACTTGAATGCAATCTTGGGTTACCACAAACTATAATAATGTGATCTGTTAATAACCATTATGGGAAGTATTAAAGCAAGACCCATGCTATATAGGATACATTTCCCTGATCAGGTTTACATACCTTAATGATCAAACACAGCTTCCCACATACTCTAGGATACAATCCAAGATCATACCACACCCTGTCAAGACAGCTAATTTTCTGACCCAAGATTTAAGGTTGTTTTTTAATACCAAAAAAAGCATTGGTAAGAGCATGACTAGGGTACAAACCTATTGATCATGATGTTAGTTATAAACAAACATAGAATAAAAGTACACATTAACCTTTATTCATCTTGAAAGATACGATGAATTCAAAGAATTCATGATCCCAAGTCTCCGTTGATTAGGTCTTAATCTTCTGACGTTACTCAGAGGTTGATGTGTGTTGTTGTTTCCATTTTGGGACCTTACGTTGAGTTCATCATCATGACACTATTTCTGCAAAGATTCTTCACAGAGAAGTCATTTTATACAGTTGTTTGATCAAATGATATAGAAATATTTAAATCTTTGCATGATATTCATCAATTATACATGCTTTAGCTTCAAATATGCTAAATATTTTCAATTATCTACGACATGTCCTCATAATTGCATTATTTGCTTGAGATTATCTATTATTCACAATTATGATGGTGAAATGCTCTGAAATTTAAAAGAAATTGAAATAAATGCTTCAAATTAATGTTGAACCTTCAGCTATTGAAACACATGTACATCAGATATAGTTATGAATAGAAGAAAACCAAACCATATGTTCACCAGGACATTCCACAGCTAGATACAGTTGATGCTAACTTCAAAGGAATTGTATGAAAACAACATATGCAAGTAAACATGCACTCCAAAGGACACAGCAAATCACCACATATATCCAGAATTCACACACTGATTACTCAAGATTTACTATGAATTGTAATCAAAATAGTCTTCTCATTCATTACGTATGCAAGGATATAAATGTATACAAAAAGCTTTGAAATGAGCCCTGAATATTTCAGCAGATGGATTTCAATTAAGTTTTGAATGTTTGAAAAGAGGCATTCCTGCACCTTTTATAGAACAAGGTGAGGAATCCATTACAAAAGATCTACGATCTTGATTTACCTATGAATATCTACAGTGAGTATTTCCTTTGACTTTGTCAACTTTATCAAATGGCACAAGTTGCCATCTAGCAACTATCTGAAATACTTATTTTCACTAAGTATTAGATGCTGATATTTACTTCATGATGCATCATCATCTACTTCATCTGACTTATGTGCTCCATCATCAGGTGCATCACTTCTGGTACCTTCATCATCCGGATGATGTCGGCTGTGTATATGAGGCTGCATGATTACCCTGACATTTTCATACAACTGTACTATTTTATCTATTTCTCCACCATCCTAGGCCTTTACTTTGATAATAGCATGTTTATGTGCCTAGTATTTAGTTCTGATGCTATCTAGTTTATTCCTTCTATTGTGTAATGTCTCATTATAATTTTCTATTTTCACCTTGGTCCTCACAGTCTATCCATGATTTCTTCTGTCATTTGGCCTAGTGGATCATCAGCAATGAATTGGAAGTTATTATGTAGAGATTGGATTGCAAACTCCTCGTCTTGATTATCTATCTTTCCTTCCTCTTTTCCTTCCAACGTTTCCAAAATTTCTACCTCAAAAGACATCATATCATGTAATTTTATACTGATTTCTCTCAACTTATTGTTGCATCTTTTGAGTATATCACATTCAAATTGAATGTCCTTATACCATATATCTATCAATAATGCATTGTTATTATTCAGCACCTATTTGTTGATGAGCAATTGAGGATTTATCCTCCTTATTTCTCCCAAGACATCCAATATCTTCTCCAATTAGAAAGACCTTTTACCTGTCTCCATTTGCAGCTTGTCTACCTTTTTCCTGGAACCACTGAGAGAACTCCACCTCTTCAAAGAGGCCTTTACCACTTCTTCCGCTTCATCAAATGTGGAGTACATCCACCTTCTCAATATGGACGACTCATGTTTCATGAGATCCAACTTATTTACCTCCTCTTGGGAAATAACAGTCAATGGGACTGCATGATTAGTGGAATTATCTTCAGAATTAGTTAACCTTCCTATATATGCATGCAATTGAGCAATGTGCTTTTTGTGTTGCTTATTTTTCTCCTTTTCTCTCTTAACCTTTTGAATCAAAGAATCTATAATGTTTTTTCCTTCTTGACCCTCCTGGTCTTCATTTGTAAACCCCAAGTCAACTGTATTAATCTGGAATTCTTCCAAAGTAATTTTACCCTTCTCTTTATCTACAGTAGGGATTGCTATCTGTGCAATCCTTCTTCTAGTTGTTGGATCTCTCTTAATGGCCGAAGTCATTCTGGCCTTCCTTTTTGGTTTCATCAGGTTTTCTGAAAACAAAGTGGATACGTCAAATTCTTGAATCTCAAAATCAACCTCTGTTTTCACTTCTTTTTCCAACCATCGAGGTACCTGATCATGTTTCTCAGCATCATCATGATGTTCATCTTGATTTCTTGTATCTGTCAGCATATGTGATGGAGAAGGTGACTTTCTTGTTTTTTCTTCATGATGCTCATACTGAGGCAATCCTGTGGTACATCCTCTTGCTGAGGAATTTCCTTTTCCGGAGGAGCATTATCCTGAGGTGGAGGATCTTGAGATGCGTCTATATGATGATCATGATCCTTCTCCATTATTACTTCATCCACTTTTGACTTTTCCTCCTGTTGAGGCATATTCATAGTAGTGGATATTATGGGATCTTCCTTAGGTGCTGGTATTTGTTCTGAAACCATGATTTGTTCTGCACCTGCATTACTTACTTCCTAAACTTTAGAAGCATGATCTTCTAATACATCTTTCTCATCAACTTTCTTTTCATGAACCTCTACTATAACAGGCTTAACTAATGTATCTTGTTGGTGTTGTTGGCTTATTTCTGAAGCATGGCCCTCTGGTTTTGCCATCTTCACTTCTTCCTTATGTTCTCCTTTATCAGGTGTAGCTACTAGATGTTCAGGACTTACCTCCTGTCTATATGTCAAATCCACTATTGCAAGACTTGTCACCTATTTAACTAATGTGTCCAGCCCCATTTCTTGAGCTATCTCCTCTGGACTCTTTTCCTTTTCAAATTTCACCTGCTTCATCTCCTCCAATATTGTTTGAACTAATGGAGTCCCATGAGTGGTCATGTGAGTACCTGCAGCAAGGGTTTCCATCTTCTATGAAGCTACATCCTTCACTACCTCATCATAAGATAAATTAACTATTTCATCCAGTGAGATAATGCCACCTTCGAATATCTTGGAGGTTTCTTTTCTTTGTTCTTCTGCAAGTTCATCCTTGAACTTCACAATGGTAGGAAGTGGAACATTGTGTTGAAATTTCTTATGTAAAACTTCACTACTTGCCCCTTTCAACATTATAGGGGATTGCTTTATCTCACCCCTCATGGAGGTTCTTGGTTTCTTAGGTGTGGTAGCTACCATCACCTATGGGGCTTTTCTTTTCCTTTTGAATAATAAAGGGGCCTCCTCTTCCTCATGTTCTTCCTCCAGGAGGATATCCTCTTCTATTTTTTTGTGAGGATTGACCTTCTTCTTGGGTCTCAGTAGTTTCTGTAACCAGCCCTTGAATCTTTTTGGCCTTTTGTTTATCTACTTATGGTGGTGATGCTGATCCTGATCCTGATGTTGTTGCATCCTCATCTGGAAACACTGCTCTTTCAATAATCACCCCTTTGGGTTCATTATCAATTTTCTTACCCCTAGGGGGTCTTTTACTTTGTTGTTGTTGTGGAGGCAGCCTTTCTCCTTTAGATTTCCTTTTCTCCTTTAGATTTCCTTTTTTCAATTATAAAATCATCATATTCCTCATCAGGAATATCCTATCCTTTCTTTTATTGTCTATAGTAATGGCAACACCTTTCTTTTTCAATGCATCAATTTGTTCATCAACCCAAGCTTGGGTTAGGTGTAATGTCCTAGCAACGAAAGGATCCAAAGATTTATCTTCTTGTATGGTCAGGTCAGGTGCAGATATTGTGTCATTATATATTTTCTTTTCTTCATATTCATCTGCCATTATCTTGCCATCATCCTTTTTCAACTGCAAAGGAATGGAGATACAGTCAAAGGTTTTGATTTGATTCAGTGCTAACCTTTGGTATCTTCTTCTTCTGGCTTCTTGTTCATCTTCACAATCTGCCCAGAAGTCTTCTAGGTGCCTCTGATGAATAGGTTTCCCTATTATTTTCTATATCCTCCCATAAGGATCATATGGCCTTACTAATGGGAATAGCTGCAATTGCATTTTATTCAAACTAACCATGACTTTCTTGATATTTTCTGAATCTGGGCACATATACCAACCAATGGTTACTAGAAACAAAATTCGTGGTATTATATGAGCATCCTTGTATGCCTTCAGTATTGTGGAGCTCTACCTTATAAATTCATTTAATACCACTGCATCAGTGGGGTATCTTGGCAGCATGAGGGGTTGTCCTTCAAAGCCCTCAATTTTCATGTAAGAAAATGTTGCAAATTGGATGTACCAAGCTCCATGCCTGTAGATTATTTCTTGAGCTTCCATGCTCAATCTTTCATCCGGTCCTCCTCCATGGTCCTCACCAGGTGCATAGAGAATGCATCATTTACCAATTTGTAATCCTGGAGGTAATTAACTCTCTACAACTGGGGATGATGATCCCAAATATGAGCATCATTAGTGGTTCCACCAATCTTTCCAACCATTGTTAATGCATCAAATGTGCCTTTGTAAGCACAGGAGTAGACAATGTAGGATGTCATGTAAAAGGAACAATTTGAACCTCCTAGGTTCGTCAGCTGCTCAAGTAGAGCATCACTTATCACTTGGCCCCATAGTGGCTTAGTGTTTGCATATATGCACATCATGATGACACCATACATCCAGTCCTTAAAACTACCAGCATCAGGCTGGCCTGTCACCCTGCTAAGAAATGCAATCATATATTGATACTCTTCGTCAAAATCATACTTATATAAGTGCACAAGAAGTTTGGCCGCTACAGGATATGTACTGTTCTTAGCCCTCCACTGATACATGTTCTTTCTTGTTTTCTTCTTATTATTTTCATATTCAACTTTAGATTTCTTCAAATCTATGCTATTAACCTTCCTGCCAATGGCAATTCAAATGTCTTGGAAAGACCCTTGATAGACAGGTCTACATATATTCTCCCATGTTTCACCACCTGTCTTGTTTGTGGATTGTAGTTTCGTGCACACTCAATAACTAGCTCCAGAGACTCCATGGAGTATAGAAAACCAACCGTACTCCACATTCCTGACACGAACACTACATCCAACAGGGTGCTTCTATTCTTTTCATCATTCATTTTGGCAGACCAAGCCTCCAATTCGGTACTTCCTTGATGCGTATCTGTTATGGCACCATACTTGAACAAGATTCCTTTAGGATATGCATACATGGGCCTGCTAAATTCAGCCTCACACTTAGCTAACCTCTTGTCAGCCATGGGTATCTGCAATTAACAAGATTTGTCTTACAATGGATATTCACAAGCATGTACATAACAATTTATCTCTACTAACATCATGCATACTATACTTATTCAGCATTTACTTATCATGGGATGTATAAACTAGAACCTACAACATCATACCTGATTATGCAGAAGTAACAGGATGAGGGTTTCAATTACTTACCTGGTCGATGGGAACTACCTACCACATCTACACGCATTAAATGTCAATGGCGGTAACAAGAGCTGGGTTATATCCATATGACAGGATATATTTAAATACATGATTGTATTTGGATATCGGGGTGATATTTGAAAAGTGCAATGTGATCATCCTCCTCGAGAGGAAAAAACTATCTTGACAAGATCGGGCGATGAACACACCCTTAGGTCGTGTTTTATACATCAAGAGGATATTTCAATATATCAGGTGATGTTACAAAAATGATGATGATCGGATAAACTATAATGTCTCTCTCTCAGAATATCAGGATGACATCATCCAGATATTGACTCAGTGTATCACTATGACATCGTGACATCATCATCATGTTATGTGAGAAGGATCATGTTTAGGAAATATGCCCCTGAGAGGTAAAAATGATGATTACGTCATCATCATGTTTGTTTCTTTGTTTATCAGACTTGAATGACATCATTAGGATAATGGCTTAGGGGAATATTTTGCGGCAGGAGGATATTGAGAAATATGACCCTCGCAAAATACATAAGGTTGCTGACAGTTAAAGGTCACTATCACCTAAAATTGACGCCCAGACATTTGGACCGCATGATTTATCGGGTGATAAATTAGATCGGGATGACCAGGATTGACCAGGATTTTGACCATTCATAACTGATGTTAAGAAATATGATCCTCCCCCTGTGAATATCAGGTTTGACTAGGATTTTGACCATTCATAACTTTCACATCCTAATGAATATCAGGGTGATGCAAAAGGCAAACCTGCATGAAATTTGATGCCCTTTCTAAATATGAGGTTACTAGAATGAAATATGAATTTTGACAAACTGACCTCATGATGATGACTTACCCAGCTTCTCCATGCATGATGATCTACATGACTTACTTTTACCAAACCACCAGGAAGCACAAAACAAGCCAAGCCAAAAGTTGGGTCCCTGTTTTGTCAAGTCAAAATGGGGCGTGTTGTGTAACCACACAACAACTTGCCACCAAAGAAAACAAACAAATTCCAATGATTCAAGTGATGTGATCACATTCATCCATATTATTCTAATTCTTTCTAAGCACAAGCATCATGATCTTCTGAATGATAAAAGTTCATCATGGTAACAATGCTAACAAAGGATCATGTGTGTGCAAATGATTAATTATCTTCATCTTGAAAGCAAGTTGAAAACATAAGTAACTGGTGTTAAACTACATAGTTGGAGATCATCCCTCATAGCTAACCTGGATAGAGTCTTGCTGCCAATAGGCATCTATAGCCCCGGAAAGGTTATCTATACAATCTCCCTAAGTAGAGCCTCACTGCCAGCAGACATTCATAGCCCCAATAGAGTTACTCAGATGGCCTAATTTTATTTCTTTTCTGATTTTCTTTAAAATCTGTATCTGATATCATCATGTCAGCTCATTTATACAAGGTATAGTCACTTGCAGCTTTAGGTTGGAGATTGTATTGGTAGCAAGGGTGTCCCTTTATATTTTTCACTTAACACCTATACTTGTGTGTTCAACAAACCCAAGGCTGTTAAGTGTTTCATTGTGATTGATTCACTTTGATCAAGAAAAGGCACCCTGATGAAAGGATATCACAGACCTGATCATGAATACTTCTTAGAATGAGTCATAACCTATGTCTGAATTTGATCTCATCACTTGAATCCTAATAATTTAATTATTTTCTAGGATGATGAGTTTCCTCATCTTGACTAGCCAAAAGAAAAGCTCAACAAGCAAACCACAAAACAAACAAACAAACAAAACAACAAAAACACAACTGTACAAGCAACTATACAAATGTACATTATGATACACATGACTATCATGAAGTCACTTAGGCTCAAAAATAATGTTTAAGGAATTGCCCATTGACTGGCAATGGGACATCCTCACCTGTCAGATTCTTGAGCCTATAAATGTTGTCTCCTAGTATCTCAGAAATTTGAAAGGGACCTATCCATAATCTGTCAAACTTACCATGGTCTCCTTTCTTCTCATGGGCTTTATCCCACATCAGGACTAAATCAGATATCCTGAAGGCTTTAACTTTGGCTCTCTTGTCAAACCAGCATTTGACAACAGCCTGATGTTTTGCAAATTGGTCAATTGATTGGCTTCTTTTCTCTTCCAGGTGCATTAGCTGAAGCAACCTGACTTCTTGTCTATTGTCTATGCCTAGATACTCTTGGGCAAACTGTAAGGTATTTTTTTTCAAGTTAACAGGGAGAATAGGATCCACCCCATATACTAAGTGAAAAGGTGAATTCCCTAGTGTAGTTTTCATTCTAGTTCTGTCTACCCATAAGGCATATTTCAGAAATGAATTCCATTCCCTAGGGTTCTTCTCTATTAATTTTCTTATGATATTCAACAAATTTTTGTTGGTGGATTCTGCTAATCCATTCCCTTGGGGATAATAGTTGGATGAGAACTTGAGTATGATCCCATGATCAAAAGCCCAACTTGACAATTTGGTTGAAGTGAAGGCAGAACCATTATCACTTACTAGAGCATAAGGAGTTCCATACCTGGTAACAATGTTGCTTTCCAGAAATTTAATAACATCATCTGTAGTACAAGTCTTGCTACTGACAGCTTCAGTCCATCTGGTACAATAATCTGTAATTGTTAAGACATACCTATGGCCTGAAGAGGATGGAGGATTGATTGGTCCTATGAAGTCCATGCCCCATTGTGTAAATGGACGCTCTTCCATCACTAGCTGCAAGGGTTGTGTAGCATATTTCTCTCTCTTGGCAGCAACTTGACATACATGACAACATTTAACATGTTCAACTGTATCTTTAAAGACTGTGGGCCAATAATATCCTGCTCTAAGGATTGCATGTGTTGTGGCCAGGGCTGATCCATGTGTTGTTCCAAACTTATCATGTAATTCTGATAAAACCTTATTTGCTTCTGGCTTTTCTAAGCATCTCAGGTATATTCCTTCATAATTCTTCTTAAACAGGGTTCCTCCCTTCATCATATACTTTTGTGATCTTATATTCAAGGCTCTTCTCTATGAAGCTTACATTCTTGAAGGACATCTTCCAGTAATCAGGATGTGCCTGATATCTGAATACCACTCTTTATTGTCTTTAGCATTGATAACATACTGTTGACTTGTGATGCTTCGATCAATTTCTGATATCATTTGACTCAAAGCCTGTCCTCTTACCAATTTCATTGGTGTAATCTCCATGTCATACTCTTGTAATACAGTGATCCACTTGGCTCTTTTTTCACCAGGTTCACTCTGCATTAGCAACATCTTCACTGCTGCATCAGGCACTACTGCAATCACTTTGCTTCTTAGTATATAATTCCTAAATTTCTTTACTACCCTGACCAATGCAAGTGCTTGTCTTTCAACATCCACATATCTCAGTTCAACATCCTTGAAGGGATAGCTCATGAAAGCTATTGGTTTCTCTTCTTTCTCTTCATTCCTTTGAGTCAACACTGTTGCAGAGGTATGTTCTGAAGCAAATGAATAACTATAAAAGTCTCTGGTGTAATCTAGACTGATAAGGATAGAAGCATCAGAAATAGCCTTCTTTATGTCTTCAAAGGTTGCCTTGGCTTCAGATGTCCACTCAATCTTTGCATCCTTCTTCAGCATAGCATTTAAAGGCCTGACTATTTCTGCAAAGCCAGTGATGAATTTTCTGACAAAATTTATCTTACCAAAGTAAGATTTGAGCTCTTTCTTACTTCCTGGAAGCTGTAATTTCATAATAGACTCCACCCTGTTAGGATCAATGATAATTCTATTTTCAGTTATCAGGTGGCCCAGCAACTTTCCTATTGTCACCTCGAATATGCATTTCTTGGGGTTCAGGGATATCCCATACTCTTCACATTTTTTCAATACATTTCTGAGGTCTATTACATGATTTGTTCTTTCTTTGGAGAACACTGTTAGGTCATCCATGTAGATGACTATGCATTTCCCTATCAGGCCTTTGAAGGCTATGTCCATTGCTCACTGAAATGTTGCTCCAGCGTTTATCAACCCAAATGGCATGCATCTATAAGAAAATATCCCCCACTTGGTGGTGAAGGTAGTTTTCAATCTATCAATCTTATCAACCATCACTTGGTTATATCCTAAGAAACCATCCAGAAAGGACATCATTTTAGCTCCATTTACAATCTATAGAACTTCATCTAATGATGGTAAGGGATAATTATCCTTCTCTAATGCTCTATTCAGGTTCCTGAAATCTACGCATAGCCTGATGTCTTCATTCTTCTTTCTAACTGGGACTAGATTAGCCACCCAAGTGGAGTGCCTTACAAGAAATATAATCCTGGCATTTAGCAGCTTCTTGACTTCTTCAAAAATTATTGGTTCAAGCAAAGCATTGACTAGCCTTTGCTTCTGTCTGAAAGGTTTAGCATCTGGCTTAAGGGGTATAGTGTGAGTTATGACTGATGTGTCATATGTCTTCAGCTCATCATAAGTCCATGCAATTAGATGGATGTAATCCTTAAGGGCATGAGTTATTCCTTCTAACTCTTCTGGTGTGCAAACCTTACCTATCAAGACATTTCTCTTGTCTTCATTTTGTCTCATATTCACTTGTGACTACTGACCTCCATCAGCTTTGAGAAGATCTTTCTGTTTCAGCATATTATCCAAATCAAAGGCTCTTTCTAGTTCAATCATACCTTTAGGAATCCTGTTGCTAGGTAACTCTAATATTTCATCTTCTTCCCAAATGTGCTCTTCCACACTATTCTCATCTATGATCTGAGCATCAAATATATCCCTATTAGAGATGACATCAAGGATATGCTGATCATCATCAAAGACCTAAAGATTAGTAACATTATTAGGTACTGATGGTATAGATACCAGTTCTACTAAAAATCTCTTTAGACCTGATATAGATAGTGGCTCCAGTGTACTGGTAGCCTGGGCAAGTCCATCTGCCCTATAGTTCTATTCTCTAGGAACGTGGGTGATATTAAATGCATCAAAATCTTCAATCAAATCCCACACTCTGTGTCTATAATTTGACAATTTCTTATAGTTGCAAGAGTAGATTCCTCTTACCTGTCTGACAATTAATTTTGAGTCTCCAAAGACATGTAGAATTCTTACCTTCTTCTTGAGAGCAAACAATATCCCATGAATCAGAGCTTCATACTCTGTCACATTCTTAGTGCAAAGGAACTGTAATCTGTAGGCAGCTAAGTAGGACTTTCCTGATGGATCAATGAGATCAATCCCTACTCCCGCTCCTTGTTTGGACTTGGATCCATCAAATCTTAGTATCCAGGGTTTATCTTCAGTAGGAGGCTTAGCTAAGCCTTCTCTTTTCTTTGTAGCTCTGGCAGCTGCTCCACATGATATCCATTTTAGTTTTGGTATCTCAACTTTTTCAGATTTCACCCTTTCTGCCTTCTGTGGAGTTGATGACTTTTCTTCTTTCTTATCTTCTAGAGGATGATCCTCTGAACTAGGCAATGTATGCCTTTTCAAAATGTGTAAACATAAAGAACAGGTGGTTTCTGAGTGTGGTGCCTCATGTAACCTGCACCAATTTTCAATTAGGACCTCCTGCGGAGATCTCTAGTGCTATATCATTTTCTGAATCTCTTCTTTCAAGAAATCCTCAAATTTTGACAAATTATTTCCTCCATCTTCTTCAGATGACTCACCATCTGATTCTAGAAAATAATCACTCCCTGGGGTGATTTTCTCCTTTTTCTTAACATTCATCTGGTCATACACCATAATTTCTTTTGATCTCAGGATATGATCCTCATCCTGACTCATATCTTCTTCTGCTCCTGTAATAGACAAATAAGAATTAGTACCATCATCATCACCAGATGCAGAACTTACCTCCGAATATGATGATGATGCCTCACTGCATGTCTACTCCAGCTCCATCATGTCCATGCATGCTTTGCATGTCTTTTCTGAATGTGACTCATTATG
Organism: Cunninghamia lanceolata; assembly: GCA_027924645.1. Lineage (NCBI taxonomy): Eukaryota > Viridiplantae > Streptophyta > Pinopsida > Cupressales > Cupressaceae > Cunninghamia > Cunninghamia lanceolata. Next base: position 10,810,888 of record BSBN01000073.1, read on the forward strand.
TAATCTGCACCAACCATCAAGTAGAACGTCATTAGCTGGTATATTCAATATCCTACATCATTCTATCTGTCTAGACAAATGCCTCTCAAAACTCCTGAAGTGATCTACATCATTCTCATTTTCAGGGTTATTGTCAGGTTCTATAGTTTCTTCGTCATCTAGAGGATCACCATCATGATGATGATGAATGTCTAACATCAGGATCTCTTCTATCTTAACAGTCTATGGCCTGATGGAGTAAACTCTAGGCTCTACGTCCACATACATGATCTCATTTGTTCTGTTATACTTGGTGATCATATGCTTCATTCTAGGCTCAGCATCAATCCTGATCTGGTTTGGTATACCCTTCCATGGTAACCACATGTGACTGAAATCTGTGGACATATATCCATTAAGTGTTTTGGACCAGTCCCGGCTAAGCAACATCCCATAAGTATCAGGTATGTCAACTACCTAAATGTCAATGTAATACTGGATCCTGGGATCAGATGCTAACTACATGTGGATGTGAGTTAACTCTCCTACCACACTTACTTCTATTTTGTCTAATTGTGTGACTTTCTTTAGGGATTTAGCAGGATGTAATCCTAAAGCGTTACATATTGACAAGGGCATAACATTCGTGGAGGCCCCTGAATCCACCAAACAATTGTGTAAGTTCTTACTGAACATTCTTATGGTGAGGAGGAACGAAGGTGACTCAGTTTTGTCTCTGTACAATGTCATGTGGGAGGTCTCTGCAGCCTGAATAGTAGCTGGCACCTTATGTTTGGCGTTACTGTCTCTAACAATATGATCTTTGCCACCAGGCTAACCTGAGGGATGACTATCCTCTTTAGAAGCAGGATCATCTAGTGATTTCATAAATGCCTTCTTGATGGCAGGATTTTTCAGCAACTCAGACAAGGATAGGCTGATTTTAATTTTCTTCATTTCATCAGCTAAATAATTGACTAACTTGTTAGATTCATGAGGCACATTTACAGCCTTTGATACTGTGTTTGGTGGTGACAGATATTAAGCATTTACCTTGGGGAACCTAGGGTTATTGCTGGCTTTAGGATCAGGAGGTGTATTGAAGTTGTTCGGAGGTAAGGAACTGGTTAGTGGACCCATAGGTCTGTTGGAGTTACTTCTTAAATTATAATTGTGCTTACCTTGATATTGCTGCTAGTAGGCATGCGCCTCTTCAGGCTCACTTGCAGGCTCATTTTCATCCTCAAAAGGAAAAACATAATTTGACTCAAAAGCCATGGCATATTCTTCACATGCCTGAGTATAATGCTAGTGAGTGGGCATTGTCTACTGATAAAGGTGATTCGTATAACTCTCTAATACAAATACTGAGTCATATCCACAAGGAACAAGTTCATTTCCCTCTACCTGAGGTGGATTTCCAAAAGTGTTAGACACTTCAGTCTGGAAGATGCTAGTAGCAATTCTAAATTGTGGACAGTCCAATTCTGCATGAGCACTTGTATTATGTATTCTACACCAATTGGTGAGGGCTGCCTCAGCAAGATTGACTCTAGTAGTCTATTTAGCCTCACTAGGTGGCTGATTATCTAAAGGTGATGGTAATGAACCATTATTTGGCCTAGTGTTCCATGTTCTAGGCTGTCTAGGGGGATTGTTATTATTTCCACCATTATTGTTGAAATTATTGTTGTTATATCCTCTGTCAGGATAATTTGGTCTATCATTATCATGGGCTCTGTTTTGGTTAGGCTGGGAGTAGAAACTTTGATTTCTTAGATGAGTGACTTCTGTTGTTAGTTTTCTTAGCTGAGTAGAGATTTCTTTGATTTCTTCCTTCTCTTCTTGAGCTTTAGCCACTACATTTTTAGTTAAAGGCTTGAAGAAAGAGGATCCAGTGTTATTATTTTGATCTACACCCTGAGGTGTCGGTGTTTGTGCAGGATACTATGGTATCTGGCCATTCCCATTAGGAGGAGGAGGCATGATACTTAATGGAGGAATTTGCAAAGGTGTAGGTATGGCTGTTGGAGGTATCATAGCTCCATTGTACTATGGTTGGGGAGGATATTGTGTAGGGTATGTTAGATACATGCCTGGCAATGTAGGGAAAGCTATGTTTGGAGTAGGAGTAGGAACTAACTGCTGAGTCACCTTTATGGCTTCTTGAAAAGCTAATGCTAAAGTTGTGATCTGAGGATGTGCTCTCCTTATGAACATGGAGGTCAAAGGATCCAAGGCTGAATAATAAATGCTCCTTGCGGCCTCATCAGACACAGTATAAGGGGTGACTACTTTGGACAACATTTTCTGAAACCTAGCATTGAAGTTTGCAATTGGCTCACCTTCAAATCGTTTGATTGTGGCAAATAGGTGATAATTCATGGAAGGATCAATCGGAGCTTTAAATCTATCTGTGAAAGATTTCTCCAGGACATCCCACGATCCAATAGAACCATGACCAAGACTAGTATACCAATTATAAGCCTCTTCCCCTAAGGAAAAAGGAAATAATCTGCATACAACATCCTGATGTTCTACTCTAGCCCTACAGCAGGCCTCTTTAAAGGTTTAGATATGATCTTCTGCATCTTGATAAGGATGATACTTCAGACAAATTTTGTCCGGGTTCTTTGGTAACTCATGATATGCAGTGAAGGTTAATGGTGAATCTACTGCAAAGAAAGACATTGCAACTGGAGGAGGTTGAGCCTATGGTATGGTTGGCTGAGGTTGGACCTAGGGTTGTGATTGTATAGGAGGTGTCACAGATAACCCTGAAGGTACTTGTAAACCAATAGGAGTTACAGGAGGAGGCTTTGGTGAAGCTCCCGATGCACTAGATCCTGGAGTGTGATGGATATCCATAGTTCTAGGTCTGAACCCTCTAACAGGTAATTCTTCAAAAATTCCACTAGGTCTAGACCTAGTATTTATCCTATGAGCCAGGATTTCTCAATTTTGAGGCAAATTGGCTGGATGATTGTAAAGATTGGTTAGAATTTCATTAGCTGAGGTGATATTTGTGGTCAAATGACTGATCTGACTGGATATTTACGAAATATTTGCAAAGATAGGGCAAATATGAGGTGATATTTGGGGTATGATGACTCTTACAATGAGGTATCAAGTTTCTAAGGCAAAACTCTTCAAAGCTTGAATAGATTTACTTAACATTGGCTAATATTTGTGAATTCATGATGATCTACTGTAAAGCTTGCAATATTTATGTTTGGTCTGGAAATCTTTAAACAGAATGAGCGTCTACAAGCTTGCTATAGTAAATACTTGAGCAATATGTGAAATTCACGAATGCATTCAGGGTTACCTTACTCTCTGTATCATCAAACCTGAAAATAATGATGATGAGCATCTTCTTTTTAGATAAGGCCCTGCTTCTAGCACTAATTTATGTTGCATTAGGAGCGAGGAGCTTGCACTCAATGAATGATGACCAAAGCTATATGTTCTTTCCAGGTCTGCCCTCCTTCTAGCACCAATTTATGTTGATCATGATGTTAGTCATAAACAAACATAGAATAAAAGTACACATTAACCTTTATTCATCTTGAAAGATATGATGAATTCAGAGAATTCATGATCCCAAGTCTCCGTTGATTAGGTCTTAATCTTCTGACGTTACTCAGAGGTTGATGTGTGTTGCTATTTCCATTTTGGGGCCTTACGTTGAGTTCATCATCATGACACTATTTCTGCAAAGATTCTTCACAGAGAGGTCATTTTATACAGTTGTTTGATCAAATGATACAGAAATATTTAAATCTTTGCATGATATTCATCAATTATATATGCTTTAGCTTCAAATATGCTAAATATTTTCAATTATCTACGAGATGTCCACATATTTGCATTATTTGCTTGAGATTATGTATTATTCACAATTATGATGGTGAAATGCTCTAAAATTTAAAAGAAATTCAAAGAAATGCTTCAAATTAATGTTGAACCTTTAGCTATTGAACCACATGTACATCAGATACAGTCATGAAGAGAAGAAAACCAAACCATATGTTTACCAGGACATTCCACAACTAGATACAGTTGATGCTAACTTCAAAGGAATTGTATGAAAACAACATATGTAAGTAGACATGCACTCCAAAGGACACAGCAAATCACCACATATATCTAGAATTCACACACTGATTACTCAAGATTTACTATGAATTGTAATCAAAACAGTCTTCTAATTCATTAAATATGCAAGGATATAAATGTATACAAAAAGCTTTGAAATGAGCCCTGAATATTTCAGCAGATGGATTTCAATTAAGTTTTGAATGTTTGAAATGAGGCATTCCTGCACCTTTTATAGAACAAGGTGAGGAATCCATTAAAAAGATCTATGATCTTGATTTACCTATGAATATCTACGGTGAATATTTCCTTTGACTTTGTCAACTTTATCAAATGGCATAAGTTGCCATCTAGTAACTATCTGAAATACTTATTTTCAGTAAGTATTAGATGTTGATATTTACTTCATGATGCATCATCATCTACTTCATCTGACTTATGCGCTCCATCATCAGGTGCATCACTTCATGTACCTTCATCATCCTGATGATGTCGGCTGTGTATATGAGGCTACATGATTACCCTGACATTTTCATACAACTGCACTATTTTATCTATTTCTCCACCATCCTAGGTCTTTGCTTTGATAATAGCATGTTTCTGCGCCTGGTATTTAGTTCTGATGCTATCCAGTTTATTCCTTCTATTGTGTAATGTCTCATTATAATTTTCTATTTTCACCTTGGTCCTTACCAGTCTATCCATGATTTCTTCTATGATTTGGCCTAGTGGATCATCAGTAACGAATTGGAAGTTATTATGTAGAGCTTGGATTGCAAACTCCTCGTCTTGATTATCTATCTTTCCTTCCTCTTTTCCTTCCAACGTTTCCAAAATTTCTGCCTCAAAAGACATCATATCATGTAATTTTATACTAATTTCTCTCAACTTATTGTTGCATCTTTTGAGTATATCACATTCAAATTGAATGTCCTTATACCATATATCTATCAATAATGCATTGTTATTATTCAGCACCTGTTTGTTGATGAGCAATTGAGGATTTATCCTCCTTATTTCTCCCAGGACATCTAATATCTTCTCCAATTGGAAAGACCTTTTACCTGTCTCCATTTGCAGCTTGTCTACCTTTTCCCTGGAACCACTGAGAGAACTCCACCTCTTCAAAGAGGTCTTTACCACTTCTTCCGCTTCATCAAATGTGGAGTACATCCACCTTCTCAATATGGACGACTCATGTTTGATGAGATCCAACTTATTTACCTCCTCTTGGGAAATACCAGTCAATGGGACTGCATGATCAGTGGAATTATCTTTAGAATTAGTTAACCTTCCTATATATGCATGCAATTGAGCAATGTGCTCTTTGTGTTGCTTATTTTTCTCCTTTTCTCTCTTAACCTTTTGAATCAAAGAATCTTTAATGTCTTTTCCTTCTTGACCCTCCTGGTCTTCATTTGCAAACCTCAAGTCAACTGTATTAATCTGGAATTCTTCCAGAGTAATTTTACCCTTCTCTTTATCTACAGTAGGGATTGCTATCTGTGCAATTCTTCTTCCAGTTGTTGGATCTCTCTTAATGGCCGAAGTCATTCTGGCCTTCCTTTTTGGTTTCATCAGGTTTTTTAAAAACAAAGTGGATACATCAAATTCCTGAATCTCAAAATCAACTTCTGTGTTGACTTCTTTTTCCAACCATCGAGGTACCTGATCATGTTTCTCAGCATCATCATGATGTTCGCCTTGATTTCCTGTATCTATTACCATATGTGATGGAGAAGGTGATTTTCTTTTTTTTCTTCATGATGCTCATACTGAGGGTGATCCTATGGTACATCCTCTTGCTAAGGAATTTCATTTTCCGGAGGAGCATCATCCTGAGGTGGAGGATCTTGAGATGCGTCTATATGATGATCATAATGATCATGATCCTTCTCCGTTATTACTTCATCCACTTTTGACTTTTCCTCCTGTTGAGGCATATTCATAGTAGTGGATATTATGGGATCTTCCTTAGGTGCTAGTATTTGTTCTGAAACCATGATTTGTTTTGCACCTGCATTACTTACTTCCTGAACTTTAGAAGCATGATCTTCTAATACATCTTTCTCATCAGCTTTCTTTTCCTGAACCTCTACTATAATGGGCTTAACTTATGTATCCTGTTGGTGTTGTTGGCTTATTTCTAAAGCATGGCCCTCTAGTTCTGCCATCTTCACTTCTTCCTTATGTTCTCCTTTATCAGGTGTAGCTGCTGGATGTTCGGGACTTACCTCCTGTCTATATGTCAAATCCACTACTGCAGGACTTGTCACCTGTTTAACTAATGTGTCCAGCCCCATTTCTTGAGCTATCTCCTCTGGACTCTTTTCCTTTTCAGATTCCACCTGCTTCATCTCCTCCAATATTGTTTGAACTAATGGAGTCCCATGAGTGGTCATGTGAGTACCTGCAACAAAGGTCTCCATCTTCTGTGAAGCTACATCCTTCACTACCTCATCATCAGATAAATTAATTGTTTCATCCAGTGAGATAAGGCCACCTTCGAATATCTTGGAGGTTTCTTTTCTTTATTCTTCTACAAGTTCAGCCTTGGACTTCACAATGGTAGGAAGTGGAACATTGTGTTGAAATTCCTTATGTAAAACTTCACTACTTGCCCCTTTCAACATTATAGGGGATTGCTTTATCTCACCCCTCATGGAGGTTCTTGGTTTCTTAGGTGTGGTAGCTACCATCACCTGTGGGGCTTTTCTTTTCCTTTTGAATAATAAAGGGGCCTCCTCTTCCTCAGGCTCTTCCTCCAGGAGGATATCCTCTTCTTTTTGTTTTTGTGAGGATTGACCTTCTTCTTGGGTCTCAGCATTTTCTCTAACTAGCCCTTGAATCTTTTTGGCCTTTTGTTTATCTACCTATGGTGGTGATTCTGATCCTAATCCTGATGCTATTACATCCTCATCTGGAAACACTGCTCTTTCAATAATCACCCCTTTGGGTTCATTATCAATTTTCTTACCCCTATGGGGTCTTTTACTTTGTTGTTGTTGTGGAGGAAGCCTTTCTCCTTTAGATTTCCTTTTTTCAATTATAAAATCATCATATTCCTCATCAAGAATATCCTATCCTTTCTTTTTATTATCTACAGTAATGGCAACACCTTTCTTTTTCAATGCATCAATTTGTTCATCAACCCAAGCTTGGGTTAGGTGTAATGTCCTGGAAATGAAAGGATCCAAAGATATATACTCTTGTATGGTCAAGTCAAGTGCAGATATTGTGTCATTATATATTTTCTTTTCTTCATATTCATCTTCCATTATCTTGCCATCATCCTTTTTCAACTGCAAAGGAATGGAGATACAGTCAAAGGTTTTGATTTGATTCAGTGTTAACCTTTGGTATATTCTTCTTCTGGCTTCTACTTCATCTTCACAATCTGCCCAGAAGTCTTCTAGGTGCCTCTGATGAATAGGTTTCCCTATTATTTTCTGTATCCTCCCATAAGGATCATATGGCCTTACTAATGGGAATAGCTACAATTGTATTTTATTCAAACTAACCATGACTTTCTTGATATTTTCTAAATCTGGGCACATATACCAACTAATGGTTACTAGAAACAAAATTGGTGGTATTTTATGAGCATCCTTGTATGCCTTCAGTATTGTGGAGCTATGCCTTATAAATTCCATTAATACCACTGCATCAGTGGGGTATCTTGGCAGCATGAGGGGTTATCCTTCAAAGCCCTCAATTCTCATGTAAGAAAATGTTGCAAATTAGATGTACCAGGCTCCATGCCTATAGATTATTTCTTGAGCCTCCATGCTCAATCTTTTTCATCCGGTCCTCCTCCATGGTCCTCACCAGATGCATAGAGAATGCATCATTTACCAATTTGTAATCCTGGAGGTAATTAACTCTCTACAACTGGGGATGATGATCCCAAATATGAGCATCATTGGTGGTTCCACCAATCTTTCCAACCATTGTTAATGCATCAAATGTGGCTTTGTAAGCACAGGAGTAGACAATGTAGGATGTCATGTAAAAGGAACAATTTGAACCTCCTAGGTTCGTCAGCTGCTCAAGTAGAGCATCACTTATCACTTGGCCCCATAGTGGCTTAGTGTTTGCATATATGCACATCATGATGACACCATACATCCAGTCCTTAAAACTACTAGCATCAGGCTAGCCTGTCACCCTGCTAAGAAATGCAATCATATATTGATACTCTTCGTCAAAATCATACTTATATAAGTGCACAAGAAGTTTGGCCGCTACAGGATATGTACTGTTCTTAGCCCTCCACTGATACATGTTCTTTCTTGTTTTCTTCTTATTATTTTCATATTCAACTTTAGATTTCTTCAAATCTATGCTATTAACCTTCCTGCCCAATGGCAATTCAAATGTCTTGGAAAGACCCTTGATAGACAGGTCTACATATATTCTCCCATGTTTCACCACCTGTCTTGTTTGTGAATTGTAGTTTCGTGCACACTCAATAACTAGCTCCAGAGACTCCATGGAGTATAGAAAACCAACCGCACTCCACATTCCTGACACGAACACTACATCCAACAGGGTGCTTCTATTCTTTTCATCATTCATTTTGGTGGACCAAGCCTCCAATTCGGTACTTCCTTGATGCGTATCTGTTATGGCACCATACTTGAACAAGATTCCTTTAGGATATGCATACATGGGCCTGCTAAATTCAGCCTCACACTTAGCTAGCCTCTTGTCAGCCATGGGTATCTGCAATTAACAAGATTTGTCTTACAATGGATATTCACAAGAATGCACATAACAATTTATCTCTACTAACATCATGCATACTATACTTATTCAGCATTTACTTATCATGGGATGTATAAACTAGAACCTAATTTTGTAGAAGCAACAGGATGAGGGTTTCAATTACTTACCTGGTTATGTAGATCCCTTTGATTATACCAGCGATTTTCTGAGAATACTTTTAATTCAGGTGATAATCTCGTGCTTCTTCCTGCCTGTAAGCTCTGTTCGTCCAAGTATCACCTATACAAGGGTTTGGAAAGCTAGCACTCTATAAAAATGATTTTATCGCCAAGTAAGTGTAAAAATGACAATTGAATTTACCTTTTAACTTTGCAATTAGGGCAAAATTAGGGCAAACCCTGACGTATTAGATTTTAATCATTGATTTTTCATGGAAACTCAGGATTTCGCTAGGTGTGTCATTGGGTTCTGTGGTCGGCGGGAACTACCTACCACATCTACGTGCATTAAATGTCAATGGTGGCAACAAGAGCTGGGTGATATTCGTATGATAGAATATATTCAAATACATGATAGTATTTGGATATCGGGGTGATATTTTCAAATATCATCCCGAGTGCAATGTGATCATCCTCCTCGAGAGGAAAAAACTATCTTGACAAGATCGAGCGATGAACGCACCCTTAGGTCATGTTTTATACATCAGGAGGATATTTCAATATATCGGGTGATGTTACAAAAATGATGATGATCGGATAAACTATAACGTCTCTCTCTCATAATATCAGGATGACGTCATCTAGATATTGGCTCAGTATATCACTATGACATCATGATGTCATCATCATGTTATGCGAGAAGGATCATGTTTAGGAAATATGCCCCCAAGAGGTAAAAATGATGATTACGTCATCGTCATGTTTGTTTCTTTGTTTATCGGACTTGAATGACATCATCAGGATAATGGCTTAGGGGGATATTTCGCGGCAGGAGGATATTGAGAAATATCGGGTTACATTGAGAAATATGACCCTCGCGAAATACATAAGGCTGCTGACGGTTAAAGGTCACTATCACCTAAAATTAACGTCCAGACATTTGGACCGCATAATTTATCAGGTGATAAATTAGATCGGGATGACCTTCTGTAATATGACTGATGTTAAGAAATATGATCCTCCCCCTGTGAATATCAGGTTTGACTAGGATTTTGACTATTCATAACTTTCACATCCTAATGAATATCAGGGTGATGCAAAAGGCAAACCTACATGAAATTTGATGCCCTTTCTAAATATGAGGTTACTGGAATGAAATATGAATTTTGACAAACTAACCTCATGATGATGACTTACCTAGCTTCTCCATGCATGATGATCTACATGACTTACTTTTACCAAACTGCTAAGAAGCACAAAACAAGCCAAGCCAAAAGTTGGGTCCCTATTTTGTCATGTCAAAATGGGGCGTGTTGTGTAACCACACAACAAAACCCTAGGCCTCCGTAGAAACATAAACCATAACTCTAGCGGATTAGTGAGGTTGCAATACCAAAAAGATTGAGACATTGTAGCCAATAACAAAATCTTGCAATCTAAAGATTGTAGCCAATAACAAGCACACTATGTAGCTTAGTAACATTTGTAAATGCAATCTATGGTAAGAAGAATGATATTCACTTGAGGTGTGACAGTTAAAAAGAGGCTGAGAGTGACAAGATAATAAAGCTCAAACCTTGTGTAGTAAAGTGGAGATTTTAATAGTGAGTTTCCTTACCTCTTGCTAACCTTAAAGGTTTTTTAAATGCTATTGATAGTGTTAGACAAGGAAAATGCAATCAGGGAATGACTATCCAAATAGAGTAACAGTGGTAATCATAGGTTCAATGTTTCTTCCTAGCCATTGTATAATGGAGGTAGTGGATTTCATGTTTGAGCAATGTTTTGAGACTCATCAAAGATGGGAGAATAGTGAATAATACCTTGCGGACTGTGGAGTAATGACAATAAGGTTGAAGGATCTTAAGACCTACAATACCATGAAATAATTAGTCCCTTGTAGTAAGTAGGCAGTCTATATGGCATGGTTTGATTTTATAGAAGGATGCTCATGAAAGGAATCTTCAAGTGACAGTGAGTGAGCTATTTGAGATTGCAGCTGAGGGTGCAATAACCAAACTTAAAGGTAGTTAGCAAAGAAGTAAATATGCAAGAAAATCAAACCCTACATAGCAAACAATTCACAATGTTATCTTGCATAATTCCTTGAGTTTGAAGACAAAAATCTCATTATATCTTGATGAAAGTAGTGACCTTAATGGTCAATCACTGGCAACCATGATTTTAAAACATGCTATTGTTCTTATGGAGGCAACATTTTAAGCAAGGTAGTGAGTGGTGGTTTGGAACAATGGTAGGTATGAAGGACTTGCTTTATATTCATACTATGCAGTCTAGCTTAAGACAACATTCTTAGAAGAGATTGAAGGTGGATTATGGAACTCAAGGGTTAGCATGATAAAGATTAAAGCAAAGACTGAGATCTATTTAAAAGTTACTGTCATGAAGATATTAAAATGTCACATGCAAAACCCTAGCAGCTAGAGTAATGAATAAAGTGCCAAAGAGGACAGTGAGCTGGGGAAGATTTAGGAGATCTCCACATTATCTAATCACGGGCAAATACATCATTTATTTATTTTTTTAAATTAAAATAAATCATTCTAAACCCTATATAGGATACATTGATACTTCAAAAGCATCTGAATTAGGAATTTGAGATTATGCAAATATATGTCAATTAAATACCTAGATTACAAATAGTAGCATGAACAATGTAACCCTTGTTGAGTAGAGTAGGAATGAGATAAGCAGCAATGAATCCTATGCCTCCTGTCACGTACATCTCCTTAGCATTCTCTGTCATTCTTTACTAAAACAGTTCTCCATTTTGGCAGGCTACGCCTGAAAATAAGGTTTCGACGAAGGTTTTAAAGTATGTTTATTAAAATGAAAACTCCATTTTGGCAGGCTATGCCTAAAAATAAGATTTCAACAAAAGTTTTAGAGTATGTTTATTAATGTTTTAGAGTATTTTGGTGGGCTATTAATTTTTTATTCCTTAAATGATTTATTCAAATGGATTGTGATAAATAAATGACTAACTATTTAGTCATTTTTATTTATGTGACTAAATAATTTTTTAGTCAATGACCAAATTAGTCATATATTTACTCATTTACAGTTGAGTTACAAAACATTGGTAGAATTTTGTCATTTTTAGTTGTTGTGAAAAAGTTTTAGTCACTTAGTCATTTATTTGCCAAAATTCTACTAGTGCATCCATTATCTTTGAATCTTAGATCATACCTTTTGTCGCATATCTGACCAACACTTAAAGGATTATGATTCAAACCCTTCACATATAGAACACCATCTATGTTATGCTTACCATCAAAAGAAATAGATCATTTTCCACAAATCTTACCAGCTGCATCATCTCCAAACCTAACCAGTCCTCCATCATACATTTCCAAACTTATAAACTTACTTTTATCACTGGTCATGTGATGTGAGCATCCACTATCAATAATCCATTCATCTTTATCCTTCTCAACCTGAACAAACAAAGCACTCTCTTCCACTGGCTTTTCTTCCTTCACATAGCTAGTAGGATTAGTAGACACATGTTCTTCTTTAATAGAAATAAACAAGCATTCATTTGCACTAGTATTAGCATCATCAAACTCATCATCTGTTACACCATCATCATCAAGATCTCTGACATAATAGCATTTCTTCATGACTCTAGGTCTACTTTCAAATTTCTTCTTACCTCTCTCAATTCTCTCTGGACACCTGGAGGCATAGTGGCCAATCTTATTGTAAGAAAAGCATTTGAATGGTAATTTGCCTTCGAACTTACAGGTACCTCTTTGCATTCTATCCACAAAGTTGGCTTCAATATCATCAAGGTCATCATTGGATTCCACAACATATTTTTGAGCTCTTGAAATCTTTTCTGAAATGTCAGATTTGAAAGCAACCTCAATCTTTAGCAGAGCATCATCAAACTCTCTCATCTCAAAAGTTGTAAGCTTCCCGATTAGTTGATCTTTTCTAATCTTGTTCACACTCATAACTTCTTCAATTATTGATACCTTGTGACTATAGGATTTACACAAAGACCTAAGAATCTTTAGCACAACCTCATCTTCATTAATAGTTCCTCCAAGTCCTTTGATTCCATTAACAATTTCATCAACTTTTTGCATGTAGATTCTTATGTTCTCATCTTCACTCATCTTCAAGGCTTCATACCTTGCCTTCAGATTTTGTAATTTTGCAATCTTTACAGAATCATCTCCTTCATACAAGGTTTTCAACTTATCCTGGATTTCATGAGCAGTTTCTAGCTCCATAACTTTCACTAACTCAAGATTAGATAAGGCATTTAAAAAAGCATCTCTAGCTTTTCCATTTAGCTCATACTATTTGACTTCATCTTCAAATGATCAGCCATTTTTGGCAATAGTAAACTTTGTATCTGCCATCTTCCAAACATTAAAACCAAGAGAAATAAGATGACTTTTCATTCGTACCTTCCAGAGAGCATAATCAGTTCCATCAAACTATGGAGACTCCTTTTTATGCACCATCCTGGATCTACCTCGAGCTGTTAGGCTATTTACCAAGGAACCCTCGCTTTGATACCAATTGTTGAAAAGGGAAAGACAACTAAGAGGGGGGGTGAATCAGATGTAACTAATACTTCAAAACCATTAATACATCATCCACTTAATCATTGTTATTGCATTTAATAATGAAATCATGAAATTAGAAACTTAAACACATTCGCACATTCAACACATGAGACACCAAATTTTTATGTGGAAAATCCAATAAGGGAAAACCCACAGTGAGTGTTAGCTCACAAAATAATATGTAATAACAATACCAAAAATTAGAGGCTCACTGCCCAGATTGCTCACTACAAAAGAAGAGGCTCACTTCCAATGGGGTGGCTCACTGCCAGAGTTGGTGAACTGAGATAGTAGCATCTATACTATGCCAAGGTTCAGTTCCATTGAAGCACAATAAACATCCTCTGCTCTACTCTAATTTTTCACTTCACAATTATCTTCACATCTTCGAACATGGACACCTTTTTCACGATTTCATTACAAGTATTTATACAATTCATCAACCTTGGAATGATCATCAAGGTCAGCATTACAATCATCAACCATTGGAACAATCTCCAAGGTCGGCATTACAATCATCAACCATTGGAACAATCTCCAAGGTCGGCAAACATACATACATTAGAATAGGTCTAAACCTAAACAGATTAATGAAAGAGAAAGAATGAATGTGAACCAAACCACTCCTTAGCTAAGACTCAAATGCAATCTTTCACACAACAACAAACCATCGCAAACTCTAAAGCATGATCGCAAGAAGTGAAAACAACCAAGTCGGCTAAAATTGGTGTTAACACTAAGACCTTTAAGAACATGCTTCATGCATGATCCATATTACATTCTATGGACCAATCAAAAGACAGGAACCTGATCTAAAGACATCCACAAGCACATTACAATCACCAAGAACATCCGTACAACTTCTAAACACTTTATCCATAAGATTATTCAAACTAGAGCACTTGAACATCACTGTCGACCACTGTCATAAAGAAAAGATCGCTTGCAGACCACCAAATAATGAACCATTTGAACTGAAGGCACATAACATCATTACAAACTTAATTCTAGAATCGCAAACTGTAAGACTTAAATGTGGAGAAATGCGGAGCAGAATACATTCTCCTTGTCACTACTAAATGTACAGAAAAATAGTTTTCACTCTGGTGAATAGAAATTGCTCAAATCTTCATACTAGAGGCTCAAACCTAAAACATGGCATCTATAGACATTGCTTAACATAACTTCCAATCTACAGACAAAGATATTCAGTATATAGAATATGTAGAGAAAAACACTACAGTGTACTTCTGCAAGCCAGGAAACTCTACAACACACTATTTCCACTAGGAGAGCAAATTTTGTCAAAAGCACTTGGAAACTTAATGTCCAGAACACTTCCTTATTATCTTCAACACTTTTGTAAGCCAATACAAAGAAACTAACTCAACATAATTAAACATTAAAACAAGAGCACAATTGACACCAATGACAACATCGGTAAGCACATACTTGCAATAGACATGGTATACAACACTCATGTATTACATGTATCTTCCTTATGTGTTTGTTGTGTCTTCTCCTTGTCTGCTTTCAAGTGTGTAGTGATGAGCTCCCTCCACACTCAGGTTTTGTTTGGCATATCTTCCCCCTAGTGTAGTATCAAGGGTGTAGCAATGAGCTCCCCCTACATTTTGGGTTTTGTATTGCATGTTTTTGGTAGTTTTAGGGGTGTAGCGATGAGCTCCCCTACCCCTTAGTTAGGATTTTACTTCATGTATGTGTAACGTTAAAAATTGTCCTCCTCCATGGTATGGTACAATTTTCCTTAGTTTAGCTCCTCACTCTGGTGACCTCTCAACATTTTTCTTTCTGACCTTCCTAAAACCCTGATTGACTAAGTGTACTTGCAAAATGTTCACTTTTTGAGGTAACCTTTTGATGGAAGCTGAAAAGGGAATTTGAATTATAGGTCCCTAGGACCCCCAAAATACAAATTTGAGTGGAAATTGGGGGCTTAGACTTGGGCGCCCGTGCCCTAGTCCTCCCTTGTTTCCCAGGATTTTGAATTTTGGCGGGATGTCGGCTCCCACCGAGTGCCTTGGGATTCCATTTTCAAATCCTCAGTTTTCATGCGATATCGAGACGTTATTTCAAAATTTGAATTCCCTAAAGATAGATATTAAAAGACATTTGAAAATCATTTTATCACACACAATTCTTATGCAAGTTTGATGCCAAAATTGCCATTGAAGATCGGTAACTTGTTGAAGCTCTTGAAAGTATTCTATATTTGCTATCATGGAGACAATGGATGGAGATTAGGAATCAAGATCTTGAGACTATCTTGCTCTTCCTAGGGTTTGTACACTCTTTGCATGATCGAGAGAAGGGTTGAAGCCTCCAACATCGAGCCTGGAGATCCTCTGCAGACATAGCTGATTCACCTTCTTGTTCATGCAAGTCTTCATTGGTTTCATCTCCTTGAGGTGAAGTTGTATGTGTTTATTGATGGAAAGCAAGTTGTTGATCTTCCCCTGATTAAGACATCTAGGTTTGATATTTCTGCATACACATTGTAGGGTTTGCACACACTTCTACAAATCTTTATCTCTGGCTATTGTTGAGGTAGAAATACCAAAGACAGGGCTTGACCGAGGCAAGCTCCTATATAGCCGCAACATCTTTCTCCTTCTTTTGTAGGTGCAGATCGTATTTTGCAGGTTCTGGTGGAAAGGAGTGATAGGAAGGAGGATATTATGGGTACATTCATTGCAAACTTTTGTGTTTTCAGATTTTGACACTTGGGGGACTAAGGAGCAGGTGCCCTAGTCCAACAAGGGGCAATTTCTGGGATTTGGGAACCATTTGAGAGTGTCAGATAGCCTATACAAAAGATTTTTAGTTTTAGGAACTTGCAAGACTAAGGAGTGGGCATCCTAGTCCAGTCAACCCTCAAAATCTAGGTACATAGTCTTTGATACTCTTTCTCTACATTTTTGTGATTAATTTTGCCTATATTATTATCAGTTTCTGTATATCTCTGATTTAAGGCATAATTAGGGTTTTACTTGGTTTATGAGAAAAATACTTAACAAAACCTTAGTTAGGCTCTTCAAATCAGATACCACGAGCAAAAAGGAGTAGATAAGCAACTTATAGATTGACCTCATATTCAATCCTTGTCCTCCCCAATGCTTAGTTGGTGAAATAGTGGTCCTTAACCTAGTTAAACAAACCACCAATTTTTCCACTAAACATTTTGGTGAACCCGAGCTTTAAAGAATTTGCATCCTTTTATACTTTCGATCTGAAATAATTTTCTATCCTAGAGCATATTTGGATTGAAAAGCCTCTTTGGTGAAATTGCATACATTGAATTGTCAATCATATTCTTTATCTTTTCACTAAAAGAGTTGGAAAAATTATTATTCATTATTTTTACATGGTATTTCATTTTCATAGGCCATCATTGTGCATTTCAATCTTGGATTAAAAAGAGCACGTTAAAATGTCAGATTATGTTTTGCAAGATTTTCATGTTTATGATGAGCTGTTTAGTCGTGATGACTTTGATATGTTAGATGAAGCCCTTGAGGACTTTATCTTGATTGAACATTCCACTACAGCCTCAAAGCCATCACTATTTCAAAAATTTGTAAATGCGATTTATGTTCCTAAATCTAAAGAAGAGCTTGAAAAACCAAAAATTGTGGTCACTTTATGTGCAAATGTGGTGCAACCATCTTCTAAACCTGTGCTTACGGTTAAAGGTTGTCCATCTGCTTCTCAAACTCCTGATCACATTTATGATTATGCTAAACAAATAGCACAACAAACCTTACACCAAACTAATCATAATGTGGTTGCTCATGCATATAATACTCATAATAATAGATAAAGTACACAATAATTGAACATTCTGATATCTTTACTGGCATCTCAACCTATGCTTCCTCAAGCACCTCATTTAACATATAAAGGTGGTAAAGACTATGATCTTGTAGAGCAGCTTTGTGCTACTCCTACAAAGATATCTCTTTGGGAACTTATACAAACTTCACCTACTTACCATGGAATGCTACAAGAAGCTTTATAAAAGGTGATTGTTCCTCCTACTATTAAACCAAATGGTGTTTCCGCTCTGTTACATTGTATGCATGCAACAAAAATAGATATTCTATTTCAACAACATGAATTGCCATCTCTCAAAGTTCAAAATTAGTATGATCCTTTAATTATCTTTATTACAATAAAAAAAACATTGGTTAAGAGAGTTATGATAGATAATGGATCAGCCCTTAACATTTGTGGCATTGACTTATTACATAAGGTTAAGGTTGATACATCTGCAATCAAACTAGAATCATTAAGTATCTGTGGTTTTGAAAATGTTGGATGACAATTTGTGGGCACTATAACTCTACCTATACAAGTTGGACTTGTGATGGTGCCTACCTTGATTCATGTCATGCCTTGCTCTCTATCTTATAACATGATTCTTGGTAGACCTTGGATACACGCACTAGGATCAGTTCCTTCTCCTCTACATCGTTCAATCAAGTTTATATTCAAAGATAAGTTACATACTATTCATGTTGATCCTAAACCAGATAGTTGCTTACAAATGGAAGTTCATAAGCATGTTATTTGTCCTAAGGCTCTAAATAATCTGAAAATGGATTTATCAACTCCTCTTGCTTCCGACAATGTCATGCAAGAGCCTAAACAATCGAATGCTTTTGTTGGTGATGACTGGGGTTCATTGGATTTTACATCTTCTTCTACAGGAGAATACAAACACAAAAACCCCATCCCTGAAACATTAAATATTGTATCAATCACATCACACACTTCGATTGATAAACATAAAGCTTCTTTGGTGACAAATAAGGATAATACCCTTACTTACACTACTGATTATGACACTTATGAAGCTCCACCTTCCTCTAAGGAAATGGTTTCTCTTTATGGTCGAGGATTCTGAATCCTTTATAAAGATTGTGATTATATAGGTAAAGGTTGTGGTATAAATCAACAAGGAATCAAAGTCCCTATAGAATCTGCTTTGTGACATTGCTCCAGTGGCATTGGATACAATCCTTTCAAGGAATCCAAAGCCTATAAATGCCCTACTCTTAATGTGAATACTATATCAACACTTAGTTTGATATTTCCTTAGATGATTAACACCAATTGTCCTCTAGGACCACTTTCATTGGATTTATTCTCAACAGATGAAGTGATAGTAGAATTCTTGGGTGCTTATGACAATATTCCTCATTATCATCATAAACGTGGCCTACCTTATTATTTAAACAACAGTGCATACTGTTGGTTTTTTCCCAAACTGGATGCTTATTCCCAGATTTCCCTACAAGGTAGCCATCAGTGATCAACAGGATCTCTGGGCCAGGGGCCAACAGTGTAGGAGATAGACTCTATATTTTATCTCCTCTTCTTCTTCAGGCTCTGCAAGACCTAGGGGGGTATTCCCTACTCAACATCCATGATAATGTGCATACTAAGGCTGGGATGCTGACAGAAAGCAGATGAGTCCTCCTGTAAGTAGACCAAAACTGAAAGATAAGAGCAAAGGGGCTAGCTTTGGGCCTATTTGCAGTTGTAGACAGAGGACTGAGGATCCTAAAACTAATTCTAATGTCCTAATGGTTGTTTTATAGTTTCTCTTTGGTTTTAAGTTTGGATGCAAAGCTGGACATGGTTGTAACACAAACACAAAGCTAGATTGGTGCCTATCCAGGGCCTGGAGTCAGTAGACATACACCTGTGAATGATCAGCATGAACAGCTAAAATTGGATTTCAGAGGGATATATATGATACCTGCCTTACAGATATCTCCCAATACAGAGTGTTAAGTTAACTCTACTTATGGCATCCCTATTGCAGTATACCCTTCCCAATGTTCAACCTGAAAATAGTTTAATCTACCCCTTGAGCAGAAGTTAAAAGATCAGACATTCAACATAGGAATTCTATGTTCTAGAGTCTCAAATATTACCCAAATATCCAGATTCAGAAGAAGAATACATGCAATACTGGAGACAGAATTAACAAAACACATGCTAAGATAGCATTTCTCATATAAGATTAATCATGAAATCAGTGGGTTCACGCCAAAACATACAACAAGAGATACATAGACTCACAGGTTTAGCTGTGCAGAGCAACCAGATCAGCTTGTTTTGAATTACAGAGCCAAAAATTCTTCAACTTTCAACAACCACTACAATGGTAACACAGTCTGCTTATAACAGCCAGAGAGTGTACCACAACAATTAATTACAAGACTGTTACAAAATTTGCCAAATACAGATCCTTCAAAGGAATGGCGCTCAAAATTTATTGCAGCAGGGACAGAAGGAACCCTCAAGCCCTGCGCCGCCATCTGGGAGTCTTCATGCACGATCAGGAAACTTCACCATTTGTATTCATCACCCATACCCCTGCACGACCGTCATTGATGGCTCAACCACCCGCATTTCACTTGGAGACTGTCGCTGTAGTCAACATGAGGCTTCCTGCCAAAACGCCTCCTTCGCAGGTTCAAAATAATGCAAGGGGAAAAATCCCACATGCACGGTGTGGAGAGCCTTTCACTACCTTATAAGCCTGATCGCATACACATCAAGTGTCGAGTGCTTTTGCCGCGCTCGACACGCATGCCTTCGTCAAAAACCCATCGCTCAGACCTAAGCCATCGGCTTACCTCGAAAATCTCCCACCGACAATAGTAGTCTGGTCGATCGCAAACTCCACATTCCCTTCATCGGCCAGAGAAAGACCATCAGCCCATCCAAAAGATCCCTCGCTGACCTCACTAGTCTCATCGATGCAAACCTTTGCCATCGCCCAGACCAATACTGTCGGAGCAACACGAAATACCTCTGCCGATGAACAAAGTCACACCGACAGCAACAAATAAAACACACCCCCCATCGGCGAGACCCCAACTGTCGGGCCAACACTTCTCCATCCACCCGATGGCCAAAATCTCACCGACGACCACCTTCGCATCCCTCCATCAGTGAGACCTATGCCGATAAATTCGCCATCGGCCAAGCCTCCCACCGTCGGCACAACTGAACATTCCTTCGCCGACCTTACCATTCACGCCGATGACATCCATCGGCCAAACATATGCCATCGGCCCAACAGGAAATTCCCTCGCCGACATCATGTGTTACGCCGATAATCACCTTCGTCATCGCCCAGACTAACACCGTCGGAGCAACACGAAATACTTCTGCCGATGAACAAAGTCACACCGACAGCACCCTGTCCTCCCACCTCCATCGATGTGACTTACACCGTCGGAGTAGCATCTCATACTTATGCCGATGACGCCGATCACCCCGATAACCATCCCTTCGTCGGTGTGACCAACACCATCGGCCAACCTAAAAAGTCTCCCCACCGATGAAGAATGTCACACTGACGCCAACAAATAAAACACACCCCCCATCGAGCCATCGGCCCAACTCCTACCGATAGCCCGCCTCCATCGGCGAGACACATGCCAATGACACTTCATCGGCCAAACATCCATCGTCGGTCGAACAGGAAAATGCTTCGCCGATAGTAAAAATCACACCGATGGCACCATCGGTAAGAACAATCCCGTCGGGGAACCCGAAAAAAGACATGCCGATGGTGTATGTCACGTCGACAGCACAGCACTACCACCAACCTGATCGCCAAAATGCCTGCGAGGTCACGCCGATGGGAAAGAATACATAGGGTTTAAGTGAAGAAACCCTCTAAGCATGAAAAATTCAACCTCCAGGTCAAAAATGAGTGCCAACACTGGCTCCGAATGGGGACGTGCAGGTGAAAACCTGCAGCGAGAACCAGATCTCTGGGTAGACCAGGCAAAAAACCAAAAAGCACGAACTGTACAAGGCATTTACACTATATACATATTTTTACAAATGTGCACAGAGACAAGTCATCTATGCAAAATAGAACTTAAGGAATTGGCCATGCACAGGCAATTCCAGAACTTCACCATCTAGGGCCTGGAGGAAATAAGAATCCTCCCCATGAGTGCTGCAAATCTGATATGGGCCCATCCATAAGGGTTCAAATTTACCATGTTTACCCTTGTCCTGATCTTTTGCATTCCATACAAGCACCAGATCATTGACCTAAAATTTCCTTTTAGTAGCTCTCCTGTCAAACTGATATTTCACATCTTGTTGTCTCTTGAGATTGATCTGGTGGGCTTTCCTTCTGTTTTCATCCAGTGCAACCAGCTGGTTCACTCTTTCTGTCATGGAATCTTCAATCTCCTCATCATTTTCTTGGACGAACTTGTAAACTAGTAGGAGATTGTTTATGGGCAATCTGGCTGATGCACCATATACTAGCTCAAAGGGTGACATTCCAATAGCCTTTTTTACTGTCACTCTGTCAGCCCATATTGCTAACTTTAATTTTGAGTCCCAAGCTCTCTTGTTCTTGTCTAGTATCCTCTTGATAATTTTCATGATGCTTTTATTGCTTGATTCTGCTTGACCATTTCCCTGTGGGTGGTATGGTGATGCATATGATAGATTTATCCCATACCTGTTGCAAAAATCAACAAATTCACCTGATCTGAAGCACATAGCATTATCAGTGACTACCTTGACTGGTACTCCAAACCTGATGATAATATTTTCTAGTATGAAATCTGTCACCACCTTACTTGTAGCTCTCTTAGTTGGAATGGCCTCAATCCATTTGGTAAAGTAATCTGTTGCCACCAAAATCCAATTGTGTCCCCCACTTGATTTGTCTGCAATTTCCCCTATGAAGTCAATTCCCCATTGCTGAAATGGAGCATCCACAGTTACAGTCCTGAGGGGTAAAGCACCATCATATTTCAACTTTCCTGAAAATCTTTGGCAAGGCTCACACTTCCTTACTAACCTTTGTGCATCTGAAAAGAGAGTGGGCCACCAATATCCTGCTCTGAGAATCTTATGAGCTGTTGTTTGGGCAGTATAATGTCCACCACACAATCCTTTATGCATATCAATCAAAACATTGTTAGCCATATCCTCATCCACACATCTCAGCAGCACACCATCAGGGTTTTTCCAGTATAGCTCACCTTGAACAATAACATACCTAATTGCATGTAACTTTAAAGTCCTTTTTTGTTTGTCACTGAAATGGGAAGGACAATTCAGATTGTGCAAGTAGTAGATAATATCCTTGTACCATTCAGATCCTGATACATTTACATTCTCATTTTGGACTATATTAACTTGGCATGCTTCCAAGTTTGACTGTGCCATCATCTTGGCTAATCCTTGTCCTCTTACCAACTTGGTAATTTGTATGTCTATGTTAAACTCTTGCAGTTTGTTTATCCATCTGCACCTTCTTCCAGTCACCTCCTGCTGAGTGAATATGTCTTTGACCGCTGCATGGGGTACATACGCAATTATATATGATCCTACCAAGTATGGTCTGAAACTTTTGATGGCTCTGACTAGTGCATATGCCTGTTTTTCCATAATATCATACTTCAACTCAGAGGCCTGCAAGGACATACTGAAGAAAGCGATGGGCTGCTCAAAACCATCTTCATTTTTCTGTAGAAAACATGCAGCAACAGTATGAAAGGAAGCAAATGAAAATACTTGGAATGGCCTAGAAAAATCAGGAGATTTAAGAACAGGGGCCATCTTGATTGCCTCTTTGATACTCTGAAATGATTCTATTGCTTCACTTTCCCAGTGGACAGTTGCATCCTTCTTCATCATCTTGGAAATGTTCCTTGTGGTTTCTGCAAAGTTGGGAACAAATCTCCTAACAAAATTTATCTGTCCAAAGAAGGACTGAACTCCTTTTACAGTTTTTGGCATTTGAATTATGTTAATAGCAGCCACTCTCTCTGGATCTATCCTGACTCCATCCTTGGAAACAATATGTCCCAGGAGTTTTCCTTCAACTACCCCAAAGGCACATTTCTTTGGATTTAAAGAAATGCCATACTCTAGTGCTCTTATGAAAATCTGCTCCAGATGCAAACAATGTTGCTCTTCTTTCTTTGAATAAGCAGTCAAGTCATCTTGATACACAGCCAGGATTGAATCAATCAACCCTGCAAAAGCAACATCCATTGCTCTTTGAAATGTAGCACCTGCATTGGTTCGTCCGAAGGGCATTCTAACATACACATAAGTTCCCCATGGAGTGGTAAAGGTGGTCTTATACTGTTCTGATTCCTTTACCTTCACCTGATTATAACCTGAAAATCCATCCATCATGGATAAGAGTTCACAACCAGTCACTCTCTGCAACATAGCTTCCATATTAGGCAGTGGATAGTTATCCTTTAAAGAGGATACATTCAAGTTCCTGAAGTCAACACAAAGTCTAATATCACCATTCTTTTTTCTGACTGGGACAAGGCTAGACACCCAAGTTGAATGTCTGATTGGCACAATTATTCCAGCCTCCCTAAGCCTTTTGAGTTCTTCCTGCATCTTTGGAGCTAAGGTAGGATTAATAGGTCTTTGCCTTTGTCTGAATGGCTTAGCTCCAGGCTTCAATGGGATCTCATGCTAGAATAAATCTTCCCTATAGGCTTTTAGGTCCTCATATGACCAAGCAAAAACATGTTTATACCTTTTCAGTAATGCAATCAGCATACTCCTAATGTGTGGTTTGAGCTGTTTACCAATGTATACCTTCTGAGGGGCCTGAGATGTCCCCAAATTTATCTCTTCTAAATCTTCCTTATTTGTGGGAGATGTCCTTGTGACCAATTTATCTCTACTGTCAAAAGCTCTTTCCAAAGCTACTAATCCTCTGGGGATTTTATTAGTCTTCAACTGAATAATTTCCTTTCCCACAAGAGTTTCTTTTCCATCTATGGTTTCTACAAAAGCTTGGAAATCAATTTCTTGATTCTCATATTCATCTATGCAGTGCAAAAATTTTAACAAGTCCCTATCATCATTAAACACTTGCCAACTGCATATGTTTTCTGGTACTGTAGGCCTAATTTTAACTTCTACATTTGTAACATCTGACAGAGTGATGTCATCTGGCCTTATTGCAACATTGGCTAAGAAATCAGCCATAACATTCTTTGATCTCTCTACCCAGCTTATTGAAAATGCATCAAATAGTTCAATGGTATCCCAAACAGCATGCTTGTATTGTTTCAACCTTTTATTTTTTGAAACATACCTATCTCTAATTTGGGATACAATCAGCTCAGAATCCCCAAATACTCTTAGCATTTTGATTCCATGTTTGAGAGCGATATTTAGGCCTAAGAGTAAAGCCTCATATTCTGCAATGTTGTTTGTGCAAACAAACCTCAGCAAGAAAGAGAATTTGAGGAGCTTACTAGTCGGAGACAGGAAAACAACTCCAGCTCCAGAACCTTCTTTTGCACAAGCTCCATCAAAAAACATGGTCCACAAACCTTGCTGATCCAATTCTTCAATGCAGACATTTTTTTTTTATCTTCTCTATCATCTGAGACAACCTTGAAGTTATCACAGTCAGTGTTTACAAAGCATATCTGTTCCTCTGTTTCTTGGTCTTCCACTGTCTCTGATGATCTTTGTTCTCTGATTAGCTTAACATCCCTACCATTCATTGGAATCATGGCATATGACAGGTCCAGCTGCATACTTCCACCAATTAGTGCTGCCCATCTTCTTGACAGCAACATACCATACTGTGGCTTGATGTCAACCACTGTTATATTCATTTTATATCTTTTCTCAGGAAATGCTGCCAGTTTGAAATCTACATCCTTCATGATTCCAATAACTGGTACCTCTCTGGCATCCATAGCATAACATTTTCCACATGCCTTGTCAATTTTCAATCCAGCTTGTTGCATGATGGCCAAAGGCATGACATTTGTAGATGCTCCAGAGTCAAGCATACAATTTCTGATTATTTTTCCATTTATAACCAGGGAAACATAAAATGGTTCCACTTGTGAAGGACATTTTGTCATAGTCACTCCTAAATAGACTTCAGGAGCCTCATCTTCCTCATTACACATGACATGTTTCTCACCCTGGATCTGAACATTTTGTTTAGCTTGAAAAGGTACCCCTGAAATTAGGGATATTGTCCTATTCTTAATTTCTTCCACTTTCATGAGTTCCATAAGTGGAACAGAGACTTTTACCTGGGAGAGGACTTGAGCTATATCAAATGGAGCATAATTTTGTATAACAGCTGTAGCTTGCTCCACAATCTTGCTTTTATCTTGAACTGTTTTAGCTTTTACTTTCATAGTTCCCTGATCATCATTCTTGTCTTGGGAAACTTTACCTTGATCTTCAGCCTAAGGGATTCTATTTTCTGGTCCTTGGGATTCATGACTTGTTCTATGTCTGAAATTCTGTTCATTATTAACCCACTGCCTTTTTTGTAATTCCATCCCCTTATTACCATGCACTGGCTGTCCTATAGTAACATCCTTCGGCTAATGTGGGCTGCTTACCTGATTTTTACCTCTGAGATTGTAGTTGCTCTTGACTTGAGCAACTGCTGCAGCTGTGAAGGCTCTAATTTCCTCATCAGAAGGTCGTTGTAAGTTACTCAGAAAATTGTGTGAGTTCTGAGCATAGGCATAGTTAACTTCATCATCTTCATCATATGGGAACTGTTGGCAGCCCTGAGTTCCATCATTTGTACTCTCATCAGCATCATAAAGAGTGTATCCATTGCTTATGGACATCATATTTACATCATCATCTTGCACATAATGTGGCTCATTGCATTCATTACAAGATGTAATATTATCACACAAGGACTGAGCAATCATACACTGTGACTGTGAATGTGGCATCTGACAAATTATACACCATGGAGTGTCATCAACAATATTTACAGCTTTCTTTAGAGGATCAGGAGTTTCTTTGACATGTTGAGCTCTTTGATTCGTGTTGTTACGTGGGAATATAGGTTTACCATCATGCCAATTGGTATTATAAGGCATATCATGCAATGATGGCCTCTTTTCCTACCTTTTATAGACTTGCCTATCAGGACCTATTCCTTTTTCACTTCTAGCTAATCTATAGCTTAGGTCCTTAACAACATTTGCCAATTTGTCTATCTTATCTTCAGGGGCAGATGTATTACCTTGAGTGTTCTGAGGCTTGTTTGGATTCTGCAGAATTTTCACATCATCCCTTCTATTAGTCTTGCCCGATGCTTTCCTGTTGTTTTCAATATTCACTACAATTCTGAAAGCATCCCTGAGAGTAGCAGGACCTTTATCTCTTAATCCATATGTAGTTTTTGCATCAAAGGCATTGATATACAATATTATGCACATTGGTTCATTTGGCCTCATGTGATGTGGCAATTTGTTTAACACTTTAGTAAATCTTGCATTAAAATCTGCAACCTGCTCATTTGACCCTTTAGTGATACTGGTGAACTCATTTACAAAAAAGCTAGGGTCAGTTTTGTCACCATATTGCTCCTTGAACATCCTTTTAAAATCATCCCATGATGAAATACTTCGGTCAGGCAGATTCTTGTACCATTCCCTTGCCTCATCTACTAAAGATTGCATGAATGACTTCATGAAAACATCCTCATGTTCAACCTCAAAGTTATCCATGACATTTTGAAAGGCTTTTAGATGATCTTCTCCTGACACAGTGTTGTTTCCTAAAAATTTAGGCACTTGCAGCCTCAGATGCTTGTCAATGGGGTTAGGATATCCAGGAATACCATCAAATACCAGCTGTCTAAATCTATCTAGCTGCATTAGCTGTCTGTTTAACTGATTAACATTAATATTTCTGGTTTCATTCTGGTTTCTTACATTGTTCAGTGGTATCCTAGCATCATTCACATTTTGTCTCTCATCATTATGCTGATGTTGAACTTCATTTCTCTATTGATGTCTCTACACATTTGCATTCTCAAGGGTAGGAATTGAATTATTCTGGGCAGTCCTTAAAGCTTGCACTTTCTTCCTCAAGTCATCTCTGATTGATATTGCCTGCTGATATTCAAACTCGGCCCTTAAGCTCCTAATTTCATCAGCTAGTTCTTCCTCACTGGGCCTAGAGGAGGATGGTTTTACCATATTCTGATCTTCATCTTCATCATCCCTCAGAGACTTGGCCTCTTCAAACCTTTCACTAGGGTCTAGAAATGGGCGTTCTTGGAACACCTCTAACCTCATTCTCATGCTACCACCCTGTTGCCTCTCATATGCACCCTGAATATCAGCTTCTGCATTTGAAAAGTAAGGTACTGTCTTGTTTGAAGACCTTGGATTGTCTTGCATATCATCATTTTTTCTGGGGGAACCCTCATGACTAACTGAGACAGCTCCCTTTCTTCTGTACATCATTCTTCTTGTTACTGGTAACTCTTCAAGTAAAGGATTTTGTTGGGATCTTCTCCCCTGCATATAAATTTTACTTTGACCGGTTGGGAGATTACTTCGGAGTCGCCACCTATTACTAGGAACTATTTTCTTTTTGTAAATCAGGGTTCTTTCAAAAATAACAATTTTCAAATCACCATTCCCCAGTAGAGTCGCCAATTTCTATTGGTTTTTTCCCAGACTGGATGCTTATTCCCAGATTTCCCTACAAGGTAGCCATCAGTGATCAACAGGATCTCTGGGCCAGGGGCCAACAGTGTAGGAGATAGACTCTATATTTTATCTCCTCTTCTTCTTCAAGCTCTGCAAGACCTAGGGGGTATTCCATACTCAACATCCATGATAATGTGCATACTAAGGCTGGGATGCTGACAGAAAGTAGATGAGTCCTCCTGTAAGAAGACCAAAACTTAAAGATAAGAGCAAAGGGGCTAGCTTTGGGCCTATTTGCAGTTGTAGACAGAGGACTGAGGATCCTAAAACTAATTCTAATGTCCTAATGGTTGTTTTATAGTTTCTCTTTGGTTTTAAGTTTGGATGCAAAGCTGGACATGGTTGTAACACAAACACAAAGCTAGATTGGTGCCTATCCAGGGCCTAGAGTTAGTAGACATACACCTATGAATGATCAGCATGAACAGCTAAAACTAGATTTCAGAGGGATATATATGATACCTGCCTTACAGATATCTCCCAATACAGAGTGTTAAGTTATCTCTACTTATGGCATCCCTATTGTAGTATACCCTTCCCAATGTTCAACCTGAAAACAGTTTAATCTACCCCTTGAGCAGAAGTTAAAAGATCAGACATTCAACATAGGAATTCTATGTTCTAGAGTCTCAAATATTACCCAAATATCTAGACTCAGAAGAAGAATACATGCAATACTGGAGACAGAATTAACAAAACACATGCTAAGATAGCATTTCTCATATAAGATTAATCATGAAATCAGTGGGTTCACGCCAAAACATACAACAAGAGATACATAGACTCACAGGTTTAGCTATGCAGAGCAACCAGATCAGCTTGTTTTGAATTACAGAGCCAAAAAATCTTCAACTTTCAACAACCACTACAATGGTAACACAGTCTGCTTATAACAGCCAGAGAGTGTACCACAACAATTAATTACAAGACTGTTACAAAATTCGCCAGATACAGATCCTTCAAAGGAATGGCGCTCAAAATTTATTGCAGCAGGGACAGAAGGAACCCTCGAGCCCTGTGCCGCCATCTGGGAGTCTTCATGCACGATCAGGCAACTTCACCATTTGTATTCATCGCCCATACCCCTGCACGACCGTCATTGATGGCTCAACCACCGGCATTTCACTTGGAGACTGTCGCTGTAGTCAACATGAGGCTTCCCGCCAAAATGCCTCCTTCACAGGTTCAAAATAATGCAAGGGGAAAAATCCCACATGCACGGTGTGGAGAGCCTTTCACTACCTTATAAGCCTGATCGCATACACATCAAGTGTCAAGCGCTTTTGCCGCGCTCGACACACATGCCTTCGTCAAAAACCCATCGCTCAGACCTAAGCCATCGGCTTACCTCAAAAATCTCCCACTGACAATAGTAGTCTGGCCGATCGCAAACTCCATATTCCCTTCATCGGCCAGAGAAAGACCATCGGCCCATCCAAAAGATCCCTCACCGACCTCACTAGTCTCATCGATGCAAACCTTCGCCATCACCCAGACCAATACTGTCGGAGCAACACGAAATACCTCTGCCGATGAACAAAGTCACACCGACAGCAACAAATAAAACACACCCCCCATCAGCGAGACCCCAACTGTCGGGCCAACACTTCTCCGTCCACCCGATGGCCAAAATCTCACCGACGACCACCTTCGCATCCCTCCATCGGTGAGACCTACGCCGATGAATTCGCCATCGGCCAAGCCTCCCACCGTCGGCACAATTGAACATTCCTTTGCCGACCTTACCATTCACGCCGATGACATCCATCGGCCAAACATATGCCATCGGCCCAATAGGAAATTCCCTCGCCGACATCATGTGTTACGCTGATAATCACCTTCGTCATTGCCCAGACTAACACCATCGGAGCAACATGAAATACTTCTGCCGATGAACAAAGTCACACCGACAGCACCCTGTCCTCCCACCTCCGTCGGTGTGACTTACACCGTCGGAGCAGCATCTCATACTTATGCCGATGATGCCGATCACCCCGATAACCATCCCTTCGTCGGTGTGACCAACACCATCGGCCAACCTAAAAAGTCTCCCCACCGATGAAGAATGTCACGCCGACGCCAACAAATAAAACACACCCCCCATCGAGCCATCGGCCCAACTCCTACCGATAGCCCGCCTCCATCGACGAGACACATGCCGATGACACTTCATCGGCCAAACATCCATCGTCGGTCGAACAGGAAAATGCTTCGCCGATAGTAAAAATCACACCGATGGCACCATCGGTAAGAACAATCCCGTCGGGGAACCCGAAAAAAGATATGCCGATGGTGTATGTCACGCCGACAGCACAGCACTACCACCAACCTGATCGCCAAAACGCCTGCGAGGTCACACCGATGGGAAAGAATACATAGGGTTTAAGTGAAGAAACCCTCTAAGCATGAAAAATTCAACCTCCAGGTCAAAAATGAGTGCCAACACATACTTTGGAAAAACTACTAGCACAATAAATGCTACTATAGAACCTAACAGAGAATTTGAAGAATAATTACAATCATATAATGCATTAGACCATAGTACTCTCCTCAATGGAAAGATTGTTGATGTTTTTATGGATAAGGACACTGAAAAAGTTCTCCCTATCAGTGATTGTTTAAATGTGGAAGAAAAAGATGAAATGACTAAGTTATTGCATGAATTCTTAGAATTATTTTCTTGGAAGTATTATGACATGCCTGGCATTGATCCTCAGATTGTAACACATAATATCATGTTGAAACCAGGTGCTAAGCCATTTAAACAGAAGATTCGTAAGATGAATCCTAAGATTGCATTACTTGTTAAAACTGAGATAGAAAAGTTTCTACAAGCTGGTTTCATATGACCTATCGATTATTCACCTTGGATTTCAAATATTGTTACTGTTGCTAAACCTGATGGTTGTATAAGAATGTGCATAGATTTTTGAGATTTGAATGCAGCATCATTGAAAGATGATTTTTCACTTCCTAATATCGAATATGATTGTTGATTCCATAGCCGGACATGAATTGCTATCTTTCATGGATTGTTTTTTAGGATATAATCAAATTTTAATAAACCCTCAAGACCAATATAAAACAACTTTTATAGCACCTTGGGGTACATTTTGTTGGGTAGTCCTGCCATTTGGACTTAAGAATGCAGCTACTTATCAACGTGCAATGACTTATATTTCATGATTATATGCATAATATTTTAGAAGACTACATTGATGACATCTTAGTGAAGTCTATCCATCGTAAGGATCACGCTACAAATCTTTGACAAATATTTGAGCGCATAAGGAAATATAAGATGCGATGGAATCCCCATAAGTGTGTTTTCAATGTAGCTAGTGGAAAGTTACTAGGATTTATTGTCTCAAATCGTGGTATTGAGGTGGATATGAAAAAGATAGATGCAATTGTTAATATGCCAATACCTAAGAACATATCTCAACTTCATAGTTTGCAGGGAAAGATACAGGCCATCCGCTGATTTGTTTCGTAACTTGCAGATAGGACTCACCCCTTTACACAAGTATTGAAGAAGGATTCTAATTCTCAATGGAATTCTAAATGTCAAAAAGCTTTTGATGAATTAAAGAATTATCTAGCTAATCCACCTGTTTTACAACCTGCTAGCTTCGATAAACCATTCCTATTATATATCTCAACATCTAACAATGCCCTAGTAGCTTTGTTAGCACAACATAATGTTGAAGGCAAAGAATGTGTTGTCTATTACATCAGTCAAACTTTTCTCGATTATGAAGTGTGATACACTGTTATAGAGAAGCATTGCTTAGCTTTAGTGTTTCCAACTCAAAAGCTTTGACACTATCTTTTAAATGTTGAAGTGCATGTGATGGTAAAATTTGACCCTCTGAAACATCTATTTGCAAAAATAGATTTATCAGGTCGTCTCGCTAAATGGGTTATGTTACTAACAGAATTTGATCTCAAGTTCATTTCCCAAAAAGTGATTAAAGGGCAAGCATTAGTTGATCAACTAGCTAAAGCTCCTTCACCCTTATCTACACAACATTAGGATGTATTTCTTGATGACCAAATCTTAACAATTTGTGCAGATGAAAAATGGGAATTATACTTTGACAGATGAAAATGTCAAACTAGCTCTAGGGCTAGTTTTATATTGATACCCCCCATAGGCAAGCCGATTCCCCTATCTTACTGCTTAGACTTCTTATGCACAAATAATATAGCTAAATATGAAGCTCTTATCACAGGACTTCAGACCACCCTGGCTCTTAATATCAAAAACATTACAATATATGGTGATTCTCAGTTAATTGTAATATAGATAACAGGATCATATCACACTAAGCATGATAAGCTATCTCATACTATGAGTTGGCCTTATCTTTCTTAAAGCAATTCACATCATATTCAATTAGCACTATTACCAAGAAAGATAATCAACATGTGGATGCAATGGCAAGCACAACTTCCCTTATATCTCCTGATGATTTTCCTAAGGAATTTACTTTTGTTGTTCATAATCTTAAAACACCGACAATTGAATGTTCTGTAGTTGTGATTACAAAACTCTGTGGTAGTACATACACAGATGAATGGTTCTCCCATACATATGATTATTTGCATGATGGAACTATTCCTAATTCAACATCTAAGAATGCCCGAATCCATTTACACAAACTAGCAACGCGATACATTATACTGTCAAATGTCTTATATTGACGAAGTTACAATGGTGTTTTACTCTGATGTTTAAGTAATTCAAAGATTTTGATAACTTTAGAAGAAACTCACTCTAGTGCCTGTGGAGGATATTTTGGAGGAAAGTCCTTGGTGCAAAAATTGTTACGTATGGGCTACTATTGGCAGCATATGGAACAAGATTCCTTTGCTTCCATCAAAAGATGTCCGTAATGTCAACAACATAAACACCTAATCCATGCTCCTGCTCAAGAGCTTCATGCCCAGGTGTCACCATGGCCATTCTCTATTTGGGGCTTAGATCTAATTGGTAAAATTTCCCCACCCTCCTCTCAAGGACATACATTTATCATTACCACCACTGATTACTTTACAAAGTGGGTCAAAGAAGTCCCCTTACAATCTATGATCGCTGATGTAATTTGTCAATTTATATAGGACAACATTATTTTTCAATTTGGAATATCTTCCTCCCTCGTTTCAAATAATGGTACGCCATTTAAGAACAAGGATGTGAAAAAGTTCCTTGAAAAATACCATATATAACATCACTTCTCTATGCCTTATTATCCTCAATCAAATGGCCAAGTAGAAGCTTCAAACAAAGTTATTAGACAGATTTTATGAAAAACTGTTAATAAACATCAAAAAGATTGGTATACTCAATTATCCTATGCATTATGGGCTTACAGAACAAGCATTCAAACACCTACTAGTAATACATCGTATAATCTCGTCTATGGCGCAGACGCGATAATGCCCTTGGAATTAGAAATTCATTCCTTAAGAATTTCCCTAAGAGACATCATGGATGATGACATGAAATGTGAGAAAAGATTACAAGAACTTGAGATGCTTGATGAAAGGTGAATTAAAGCTCTTGAGAACCTCAAGGCTTATCAAAAAGGTGTACAATGATCATATAATGTGCAAGTCATACAACGTTCATTCAACATTGGGGATTTAGTTCTCTATGAAAATCAATGTAATGTAAATGCACCGCCTGGTGAAAAAGGTAAGTTTAGCCCTAATTGGCTTGGACTGTACATAATTACTAACACCTTTGGATCTAGAGCGTATAAGTTAGCTGATGAGTAAGGTACGCCACTTAAAGAACCTATTAATGCAGCACAGCTCAAAAGATTTTATGCTTAAAAGATCTAATTTTAAATGTTCCTAAGCCAATTTATTACATAGATTAGCTTCAATTTTGACAAAAATTCACTGTTTTGTCTTAATTTATTTAACACTAAATCTTTTGTTCAATTGATCATTGTTGTATTCTGCTTAAGTATTCTTTACTTAGATCACTTTTGTATTAACTGAATATAGCATTAAAATTTGGATTATGTGTAACATGATTAATCATTGTGCTTATTACTATATGTTATTTTTAGAATTGTTATTATATCACGATAGCATTAATTAAAGCATTTAGATATCATCACTAGTTGCATTTTCATGAAAATCACATGTGATAGATCAAAAGCCATTACACATAGACGAAAGGAAATAAACATTATATATATATCCTCAGTTTTAAGTATACATCTGAGTCGACTATCCCTCAGGGAAAAATGGGATGTCGTAGTACCTAAATACATATATCACATAGCTGAACCTTGATTGCCAGTACCCTCAGGCCCTCGTGCTGTGCGAGTGACAAGAGCCTGACCATGTGTGGCTACAGATCATGAATGACTCCTAGAGATGCTTCACAATCGTAACCCCTAATCTCGCCTCTCATCTCTATCATCTATTCATGTGCCTCTTGGTACATCCTCTGGTACTGGTCTCTCTCAAACTGAACCCTGTCTCTGTCAGCTCTCACCTGACAAACCTCACGTAGTAAGAACTCACTGACAGCTGGCTCTCCCTCTGATGTAGGTACCGCTACCATCTGCTCTCGCTGCACCCTAAGCTCAGCTTCAACGCGCTTAGCTCTCTGTCAAAATTCCTCTCTCTCTCTCTCATGCAGACTACTCTAGCATTGCCTCCATAGCAGTCTTGTACCAAATGAAAGGCATAAATATCTCTGTATGTCGCCCAGTGGATGATCGTGGTGAATAACCTACCTGCACTCACTGCTCTGAGACATCTGTAGGTACTATGTCTGCTATGACCCGACTCACAAAGTCTCACCAAGCGTCCATCCCAACTACAAAATAGAGTATAAGATAGATATCAAAATCTCATATAAAATATCACAAATAATAAACCATACAAAACATCAAAATAATAAACCAAACCTCACCTAGATCTCCATCTCGTCAGGATGGATCTCGGATTGCCGAAGGTGTGATGAGCTTTGTAGTTTGATCTGCAACTGGGGGAACACACCTACTACACTCCCCCCACTCTCTCTGACTAGGTCTCGCATCACCTATAGGAATAGGACCACGAGCCTTAGACCGCGGTCTCGACTCGGTCTCCTTGTTAGCATCTACCTCCTGCTGGACCTATCATGGTCTCGCTCTGAAGACGTACTATGGTGCATCCTCCTCTGACTCATCCTCGTTACCCTCCTCATCCTCATCAAGATTGTAGTATCCTGTAAAATCATTAACGTCATCCTCTACCCTTGTGTCACTAGCATGACCCACCCAAGGTCAAGCATCACTTGTAGGGTGACCAGGTGGAAAGATAGGAGTAGGTCATGTTGTGTGCCACTAGGTTCGATATGCTCAGGTACAACTGACATCATCTATGTTTGACACTAGCTCTTCATCCTCAGGACCCTCATCGTCACTAAGTGGCACATCTACTATTGTTGGTCGTTGAACGATATGTACCCCGACTGTGCTGTGAACTACACATGCATAGCTCTGATGAACTGTGGGAAAATCCTGTATCTGTCTGAACTATCGTACCACCCTATCAAAGTAGAACCAAGCGACAACATGATCGAGGCAACCAACCATCATCTGATCCCTCTGCATCCTTGCTAACAACCTCTGTTGGCTAGGCCATCTGATGTAGCCATGATACGGTCTCCAGATGATGTCGCTAGGCTGTAATCTGTCAAAAACAACTCTCTAGTATAGTAGATTACTGTGCCTCCAACACCTGACCAGTGGATAAACATAAACACATGGATGGGTGAATGCTACATCTATAGGATAACCCACCAGTCATGTGCATCTGATGTGATCAAAGACCCAAACTTGTAGTAATGTGTAGATCATCAGACTATGCATCTCATAGTGGACATATCACCCCAAGTCATAGTAAAGGTGCACAAGCATACTGCACCCCCATGCATAGACCATCTGATGCTCCTCCATCTCACTAATGGTGTGAACAAGACCCCCGTGTAGGTGAGTGCCTCGTCCATTTGGTGCAATGGCTAATGCGACTGTGACTATCATAATCCTTTGTAGTAAGGGAATGTCACCGCATCCCTACTCTAGAAGTTAGAGCTAAATGTGTCCTCGCTGTGCCTGAGAAATAGTGTGACCCAAGTAGTATAGCTAACTCTTGTGGGTGTACCTCACTGAGCGATGTCCTACTATCCTCACTATCTCTCCTTAGATGGGAAGCTGAAGGATCCTGAATACATCCTCCAGCGTAATGGTCATCTCGCTTGTCGGTAAGTGGAATGTGGATGTATTTGCATCCCATCTCTCCATCAGTGCCATTAACATAGCACAGTGGAATCTGATTGTGGGCATATCAAATACCCACCATAGGCCCACCATTTGTAGGTGCTCTCTCTCTGCAGTAGACAATGAAATAGCACGCTCTCATAGAAGCGCCATTAGGCGACCGCCTGTGTGCTCACATAACTTAGGGACATCCTACAGACCGAAAAGTAAACAAGAACATCAAAATCTCCTTAGAAACTCAAAGCAGTTATCAAAAATAGAAAAAGAGTGCCTGTGCCTAGGGCCCATGTCCTCTGTGGACTTGGGTGCCCTAGGAAGACTAGGGTGCCCCAGAGGGACATTGGCACCCCTATGGGACTATGGCACCCTAGAGAGACTTTGGTGCCCTAGGTGGACCTGGTGCCCCTCTTAGGGACCCCTATCCATTTCTCCCTCTTGGCACAGTAAATGATAAAATTTAAAACAAAAGTAAACTGAAAGATGATAGAAGTGCAAGAGCAGGACCCTACCTCAGCCTCGAAATGTCTCTTTGCTATTCAGGTTCAGAGCATCTCCAGTTGAGGTGGCTAATATGGACGTCGGCTCAACATGGTCGTCCTCCTATTCTCCTTCTCTCTCTCTCCTCTACTTTCTACAATGATAAGAAACAAGAATGAGAAAGTGATAAGTGACAACCCCCCTTTACATAAAGTAAATGAGTGAGAATTCCTATCCCTAACTAGGTGCAAGATTGATCTCTTGAGCCCTTTTCTTGAGTTGTCAAACTCTGATTTTAGTGTTATTTGTTGTGTTGGAATCTAGGTTCCACTCTCTTCCTTACCCAATGTGTTATGTTTGATCGTTGTTTCTTCAAATGGCCCTCATAACACATTTCTCATCAAGTTTCCCTGAAATCGACATGCGTGGATATCTCCTTGTTTGTACTCTTAGACTAAGCAAGTAGAAATAAGGGGGGGCATATATCTCCCTCGATTTCCTCCCTCGTCATGTCTCATCACTCAACCCCCTTAGTCTTTTCTGTACTGACTCATTGGTGGTGGTTGCAGGTTGATTTGGATTGATTTCTCTGAAAAGTGCTCCTTTGCAGGTTATGGTTCCTAACTTTGTGGTCTTGGAGGATTACAGACTTGGGGGCTCCTTCCTTCTCAGTGACAACACTTCGACTTCCTCTACAGTATCCTTTTGGGTATCCTTTTCATGATAGATGTATTTACTTTCCTTTAGTTGCATATGCACGTAGTGTCATAAGGCCACTAAAGTGGGGGCTAAATGTAACGTCAGAAATTGTCCTCCTGCATGGTATGGTATAATTTCCCTCAGTTTAGCTCCTCACTCTAGTGACCTCTCAACCTTTTTCTTTCTGACCTTCCTGAAACCCTGATTGACTAAGTCTACTTGCAAAATGTTCACTTTTTTAGGTAACCTTTTGATGGAAGCTGAAAAGGGAATTTGAATTATAGGTCCCTAGGACCCCCAAAATGCAAATCTAAGTGGAAATTGGGGGCTTAGACTTGGGCGCCCACGCCCTAGTCCTCCCCTATTTCCCAAGATTTTAAATTTTGGTGGGATGTCGGCTCCCACTGAGTGCCTCGGGATTCCGTTTTCAAATTCTCAGTTTTCGCGCGATATCGAGACGTTATTTCAAAATTTGAATTCCCTAAAGCTAGATATAAAAAGACATTTGAAAATCATTTTATCACACACATTTCTTATGCAAGCTCTTGATGCCAAAACTCTGCCAAAATTGCCATTGAAGATCAGTAACTTGTTGAAGCTCTTGAAAGTATTCTATATTTTCTATCATGGAGACAATGGATGGAGATTAGGAATCAAGATCTTGAGACTATCTTGCTCTTCCAAGGATTTGTACACTCTTTGCATGATCAGGAGAAGGGTTGAAGCCTCCAACATTGAGCTTGGAGATCCTCCATGGACATAGCTAATTCACCTTCTTGTTTATGCAAGTCTTCATTGGTTTCATCTCCTTGAGGTGAAGTTGTATGTGTTTATTGATGGAAAGCAAGTTGTTGATCTTCCCTTGATTGAGACATCTAGGGTTTGATATTTCTGCATACACATTGTAGGGTTTGCACACACTTCTACAAATCTTTATCTCTAGCTATTGTTGAGGTAGAAATACCAAAGATGAGGCTTGACCAAGGCAAGCTCCTATTATAGCCACAACATCTTTCTCTTTCTTTTGTAGGTGCAGATCATATTTGGTAGGTTCTAGTGGAAAGGAGCAACATGAAGGAGGATATTGTAGGTACAATTATCATGGACTTTTGAGTTTTTAGATTCTAACACTTGCGGGACTAAGGAGTGGGCGACCTAGTCCAACAGGGGGTAATTTCCAAGGTCTGGGAGCCATTTGAGAGTGTCAGATAGCTTGTACAAAAGATTTCTAGTTTTGGGAACTTGCGGGACTAAGGAGCAGATGCCCTGGTCCAGTCAACCCTCAAAATCTGGGTGTATAGTCTCTAATACTCTTTCTCTGCATTTTTTGGATCAATTTTTCGTATATTGTTATTAGTTTCTTTATATCTCTGATTTAAGGCATAATTAGGGTTTTACTTGGTTTATGAGTAAAATACTTAACAAAATCTTAGTTAGTCTCTTCAAATCAGATACCATGAGCAAAAAGGGGTAGATAAGAAACTTATAGATTGACCTCATATTCAATCCTTGTCCTCCCCAATGCTTAGTTGGTGAAATAGTGGTCCTTAACCTAGTTAAACAAACCACCAATTTTTCCACTAAACAGTATGAAAATGTTATATCAATGTATTCATCATGTTTTGTGTGACTAATCTCATGTATTCATCATGTTTTACATTCTTCCACTGTATTCTCCATGTTTTGCGTGCTTCTTACTATCTTCATTGTGTCTTGTGTGTATTCAATGTGTCTTCTAGTGCTTACCTAAGACTGGGGGCTATAAATAGTTCCTCAATCTTTGTGTATGCATTAGCTTCATGTGCTTGGCATGTTTGATGTGTTTTTTATCATACTTTAATGCATGTATGGGTCGTAAGATGATACATACATTAAAGTGGGGGCTAAATGTTGTCAGAAAAAGTATCCCTAGGACTTTTTACCATCTAGTTTAGCTCCTAGGTCCCCTTAATTTAATCATGCATGTTTAAAACTTATCCTAGAGAAATTTCCCCCAAAACCCATGTCAAATGGGGCTTAGGGGCCCACTTTAATGTTTAATCATGACTCAAAAGCACCCCTAGACTTGGGTGTCCACGCCCTAGTCCCAACCTATTTTAGCGGGACCTGAATTTAAATTATCGGCATAGGACCATTAAAAAGGTTTCCCTTTCTCGGCCTTTTCAATTTGAATTACGAATGTTAGTGGGAATGCATATATAAACATGTTTAGGACTTCATTTTAAACCTAGACAAATAATGCGAACTTGTCCTATTGAGCTAAGGGGTTTCAAGGTATTCATTATGTTGCAGAGCAGACTTGTGTTATTATTGTGTTTGTTTGTTGTAGATTTGGCTTCATCAATCCATCTCCTAATGGTGTAAAAGATTTTCATTCTCTGTGAGGGCTTCACCTCCAAGGTGACATCTATTTGTGTTTTAATCAATCTATTTCATCATTTGATTTGTCTCTATCCATCAAGGACACACACTTTATCTAATAATGGTGTTGGAAGGCTTGAATTCCATTCCGGGTCTTGACCGAGGAAAGCTCCTAAACACCACAACCCCCAAACCCCTCTCTTGTGATTGTAGGTTATAGCTATGAGATCTTGCGAAGTAAAGTTATAGAAGATCATAGCAGAGGATAGAGATTTAGGATCTAAGAAGAAATTGTAGAAAACCTAACCTACTCGACTAGGGCGCCCACCCCATAGTCCTCCTGACTATCATTGCCGGAAACTCTAAAACAGGTTGTAGTCCTAATCACCTTAATATTCCAGATCTATAGAAAAAGTGGTATGTTGGACTAGGGCACCCGCCCCAGTGTCCCCAAAGTTTTTGTCTTCACAAATCTAAATCCTGGTATGTTTCTAATCTGCATTTAGTGCCTTCCTATGTCATCATTTATCATATCTTGTTCATCTACATATGGAATCATATAATTAGGGTTTAAGGCCTAATTGAACTAGAGTTTGACATATCTAGCAATCTAATCTATCTTTCCATATCATTCCTAAGTGACATCAACCTGTAGTTGAGTCCTCTCCATCTGTAGTGACTTGACTCGATTGTTGTCCTTGAGTTTTATTATGAAAGGAGGGATTGATTGAATCTACATTAACCACACTTCAACTCTTATCCTCCTTTTATATATAACATTAAGAAAATTGTATTGGTCTCTCCTTTGTTGTAAATGGCTTATTGCAGTTATGTTATGTGTTATTAAGTATTTCTATTGTTGAAATGTATTTTGGATTTGTATGTGAATGCATTCAATGTTATTTCAATTGTTTTTGGATGTATTTCCCTCATCCTTGTATTCTATGACTCTATTGCCCAATGGAGTAGGCACTGGTCCAGATTGGTGAAGGGCTTTTAATCAAACCCTCTATCCTATTAGTTGGAGTAGTTTAGGGTCTCAAATGATGTTTTTGATTCATTGCTATAACCAAGGAATAATCTTAAGTGACTATGAATTGTTCAAATCATACGTGAGTCATGTCATGCATGTCTACACCTTGCCATTGTGTATGTAATATCATGTGAATTCTTCTCATGTGGATATCATAATGTTGTCATATTTAGGTACATGTGTAAGGTGTCTTATTATCTTAATTAGAGGTTTTATAAATCTAGTTTTTCTTGGCCTAATAAAAAATATAGTGGTGAAGTGTACATCAGGTATAGTTGTGGTTGTCTTTTTGTGCTTCATCTAATACCTCTAGGAATACCTTCCTAGGTCTAGTTGAGACCAAATTTTAAGATAGCATATCAACTCTCATTAGTTGGCCTTAACCATCCTTCATCTATGGATGAGCCCATGTTCTATCTTCGTGATGACACCCCCTAGCCTTGAAGGTATGAGCATGCTCTAGGATTTTGGACCTTTGGTGTTGGGACCCAACATTATGGCATCGTTACTAGGGACAAGTCTTGGTTGGAGTAATTTGATGGGATACCAACTCATGACATTGTTGGGTTGAAAATTATTGAAGACTCTACTATGAGTTACACCCAAAATAAATTTGTGGCCTTGAAGATCAATCATGATTCATGTATTTCCTCTTTGGATGATGTGGTCACTTTACTGTTAGAAAAAGAGAGTTGGTATTGTAGTGTATTAGTTGTTGATGAGTCAATAAAACATTTTAGTGTGTAATAGTGGATGTTAAAGGTACATGGTTTATCTTTCTACCTTTGAGATAGAGTTTTATGGCAAAGAAACATGTGTGTGTAATACATCTACTTTTTAATTAACATTATAGAATGTTTTAGTCATGGCTTCTAGGTATGGATACGAAAACTCTAGGGATGGTCCTTTCTATGCATCCAATTATGTTTCAAACCCTGGAAACTATATTGGAATTGATGCATATGACAATTATAGTAATGTTTGTCATGTCATGTCTCTACATCTTATATAAGTCCAAACCTATATGTACCCATGCAAAGTCAAAATAAACTTGCTAGGTAGCAATATGAAATTAAAAAATGAAATCAGCTACTAGAGTATATGTTACAACAATAAAGAGAAATAAAAATTGTATTAGGATGCTAGAGTTTAGGGTGCAATATAATGCTTTCCCTATTGCCCCTAAAAATCAAGTTTCTCAGTCTCCTATCATTCCCCTTGATTTAATTGACAAACAATTGGACCTCTCTTAGATTGAATACAAAATGCAAAACATGTCAACCAAGGTCTAAAATTAGATGGTTGTCTTTGATGGGTATGCTATTTGGGAAGGGGACACACATGTTGATGATTTTTTCGAGTTCATGGAGAATTTTAGTTTGAAGATGAAGACATGTGGATGAGATTTTTTTAGGTCCTTATGGGGAAAGGTAAGGAGTTGGATTTAGAGCTTTCTAGAGCAATCCTTTGCTTCATGGAAAGACCTTATGGTTGAATTTGAAGATGAATTTGCTAAAGTTGATGACCCTACTGATTTTGTTGATGAGTTAGAAAAAAATAGAAGATAAGAGGCAGAGTCTAGTATGGACTTCAATGGTAGGTTTGTAGTTTCCCTCTTCAAGATTCCAAATGGTTTCAGACCTAACACACATTCCTACATTGACATTTTCCTTGAAGCCTATGAAGCTAGTTTGAGTTCAGTGCAGGAGGATATGAAACTAATGAGCATGCAGTAGGCCTATTTATGCCTGGACTACATGGAAGAGGTCAAGAATGATTACATAGTAGATTTTTTATCTACAAATACGAGTGCTACTGGAAATGAATAGGCAATGTGAATAACAATGATGTGGATATGAATAATCAGATGAGTACAACATTAAATCATGATGATTGTGTAGTCAAAATGGTAGAAGATGAAGGTGGTGCATTGTATGACAATGATGCAGATGATGAAGATAGTATATGCACCTACCTTAATTGGCAAATCCCCTTAATCACATTTGATGATTTGAGTATTGTTCTTAATTATTTAGTCAACTCTAAAAGGATATAAAATCCTCTATAAATATTTTGCAAGGTATATTTTTAGGATAATACATGAGATTCATGTGTTTGTTTTTAGATTGTTAATGTATGCTCAATAATATGTTTCTACAATTTTATGTGTGTATTTATTGTTATGCATAGAGCCTAGCTTATGTGTGAAACCTTTAGGTATATTCTTTGTTGATATCTTGATTAAGGTATCATTATGTGGATTGAATTGATGTCCCCTTTGGTGGTGACTTAGACTTTGTTACCCTCACTAGATAAAGGCACCAATCTACTACAACCCTCTGATCCCACCAACACACCAAAACAAAATAAAACCTCAATCTTTATCTCTATTTGTGTTATGTGTTTCACCCACATCCATGTCTAGATGTATGCATTTACATTAGGGGTTATCATAGCATCATTTTAGAATCTCTATATGGTTGTGTATTTTCCTTATGAAGGTGTAGCATCCTTGTGTTTACAAACAAGTATAGAGGCAATCAATGATAGTTAAATTGTGTAGGGAAGTTAAGGTAGAGAAACAACTTCCTACACTAATCTTGAGAGGAGGGTTATGAAAAAAAATTCAAATCTTTACAATAGTTACATAAATTATATAGAAATAAACATAAATAGCAATCATACCATAACACAATGATTTACCTAGGAAAACCCTTTTAGGAGAAAAGTCCCACACTCCAAATCAACCCAACAAATTATTCAGAAATCTTAACAAGATTACAATATACTTGGGGAGAAAGCTTTCATAAAAGTATCACCAACTAGAGATCTGGAGGCAACTCAACATCTATAAGGCTCTAACACACAATCTCCATCTCAAGCACCTAATATATAGGAGATACAATACATGAAACCATCAAACAATAACTACAAAACCATAAGATAAAACTACCAAAAAGTCAAACCCAAATTCTTAGGGTTTTATTATCTCCAATCAATGATATCTTATGATGTGTCAAAACACACATCAACATGTTTAACTCCTTCTTATAGCTCTTTTCTATGTCCAACACATTTTTACATTTTTGAATATGGGAGGCCAAACATCTAGAGGCCATAACTTTTGATTCAGGAGGCCAATTGGACCTGTGTTTTTTAAATTGGAGAGCTCAAAGTGATATACACACCAAGCATCACCAATAGTGGTGCAGATGATATGAAAATTTTATTTTGGCCAAAAAACAACTCTATATCCTAGAAATTGAATTTTTCTATTTTTATAATTGAAAAATCACATTTTTTGTAATTGCAAGGTTGAGACACCTTTCCTAACATTCTCCCACTTATCAAATACCTTACAAGAGAAAAGAGAGTATCAACAACATGATTTAATTGCTAGGGATAGACTCTGAACACTGTCTAAACTTATCTATGCTCACAGGCTTAGTCAACGAATTTGCAATATTCATTAGTCTCTACCTTAACTAGCTTCACCCTACCATCCTCAACCATATCTCTAAAAAAGTGATATTGCACATCAATGTGCTTGGTCCTAGCATGAAATTTTAGGATCTTAGTTAGGTGGATCACACTTTAACTATCACAATAAACTTTCACTATACACCTTGTTTTTATTTTAATATATGAACATAATCTCTTAAGCCAAGTAGCTTCTTTACAAGCATGAGTAGCTATCATATACTCAAGCTCAGTAGTAGACAAAGCAACCACAGTCTATCACTTACTCATCCAACTAATTTCACCACCAAATTAAGTAAGAATATAAGCACTGGTGGATCTTCTACTATCAACATTAGTTGTCTAGTTTGAATCCACATAACCATGAA
This sequence comes from Cunninghamia lanceolata, assembly GCA_027924645.1. Taxonomy (NCBI): domain Eukaryota; kingdom Viridiplantae; phylum Streptophyta; class Pinopsida; order Cupressales; family Cupressaceae; genus Cunninghamia; species Cunninghamia lanceolata. The sequence goes on from BSBN01000073.1 coordinate 10,855,722, forward strand.
CATCAAGGGAATGCTCATCTCCTATCAAGATACCATGATAACACAAGAAATATTCTGAGGTACCCCACAAATATCTGAGAACTCTTTTAACTACATACCAATGAACTCTACTAGGATTAGACATATATCTAGAAAGAACTTCCACTACTTGTGCAATGTCTCATCTAGTGCAGACCATAACATACATCAAAATTTTGGCTGCACTCCAATAGCACACTCTACTCATGTCTTCCATTTCTTATGGTGATGCCAAACATTGTGAAGTAGATAAATTTGTTCCAATTGTAAGAGAAACCCACAATGGTCTACAATCTTGCATGTTAAACCTCTATAAAATTGAATTGACATACTTACTTTGGCCAATCCATAGTTTTCTATTCACTCTATCTCTTCTAATTTCTATCCAAAGAATGTGTTTAGCTACACAAAGATCTTTCATTTCAAATTTAGATACAAGTTGATACTTTAGTTTTGAAATCATTCCTTTCCCTTTACCAATAAGTAACATATCATCAACATATAATGCAATTAATAGGAAAATATCACCATTAGATTTATAATAAACACAATGATCTAATGTAGAATGCTCAAATTCCACGCTTAGCACATATGTATCAAATTTATGGTACCACATCCTAGAACTCTATTTGAGGCCATATGTAAATATTTCTTCAATTTACAAACCAAATTACTTATACCTTTTACCACATAGTGCTCTAGCTATGTCATATAAATATCCTCCTCCAAATCACCATGAAGGAATGTCATTTTCACATCCATTTGCTCAACCTCTAGATCATAAGCAACAACAATAGAAAGTAAGAATCTAATGGATGTCATTTTAACGAGAGAAAATATCTCACCATAATCAACACCCTCAACTTGAGAGTAACATTTTGCAACCAACCATGCTTTGTACTTCTCAATACTTCCATCTGAACTAATCTTTTTCTTGAACATCCATTTGCAACCAATAGGTTTTTGTCCTTCAGGAAATGGTACTAGATCCCATGTATCAGTCTTTTTCAAGGCTACCATTTCTTCATACATTGAAATCTTCTAGGACTCTACATCATTCATACCTAATGCCTCTTCTACAAATCTAGGTTCATCCATGTTAGTATTCATAGAAACAATACATCTCTAGTCATTAGGTGAATAAATTTTAGGTGGTTGTATATGCCTTGTAGACCTTTCAACAAGCTGTGTTAGAGGTTCTTCCTCCTCTTCTAATGATTCAAAGCTAGATGAGCTCTCTTCAACTTTCTCAGGCATAGAAGGAAGTTGAATTACATCTTTTTGTTCACTTTGTTATAGCTACAATGTAACAAAAGAAGGCTTAGTTTCTCTAAAAATCACACTCTAATACATATTATCTTATGTTCAATAGGATTCCAAAGATTGTATCCTTTCACACCATAACTATGTTGAACACACAGAAGTACTGAGAGGGGGGGTGAATTAGTACTTAATCAAATTCTTTCCTTCTAAAAGTATTCAATCACAAATGGGTATTTAAATAATGAGAGACGAAAGAGCACACAAGAACATAACACCAGATTTACGTGGAAACCCAAGATGGAAAAAACCATGACAAGGAAGCTACTTGGATCTACTATCCAAATCTAGCCACATAAATAAAAATAGGTTTACAACAAATTTTATGGGCTACAACCAAAGGAAGCTGCAACTCCCTGATACATAGTTTTATGGGCTCAAATCCAAAGGAAGCTACAACTTCCTAAAGTGCTACAACACTTATAAGAAGAGGCTCCAACCTCTGTACCAAAACACTCGATTGATTCTACTAATTCAAACACCTTTGCAGCATCATCTCCTTTGACACTGGCATATGACTTCAGCACCTCTACTCAAACAACTTTGATATCTTCAAAACACCTCCACAACATAACACAATACTACCTCTATTATGAATCATGCATTATAGCCTCCAAAGTTTATTCTCAACTTTCTAGATCATATATCTTTATGAACACACACATATATTCACTCTCACACTCGTACATGCTCACTTACACATATACACACTTTGCAACAATCTTGATCTTTCATTATATGCTTCGTAAGTCTTCAAAACTTTACGTTTGTTGGCCTAGATGAAATGTGTGACACAAAATGTGTAACAACCTATCTTGTCGGCTCTTAAATCATTTGCGGTAAAGTAGGAATTAAATCCCATTATGCGGTTCATATCAAGTGATCAAATGGAACTATTTTACCTTCTCCCAACCTTTCTTGCTGGCACACACTTCCATACACATGGCACTATCATCAAACAATACCATGTTTGCACTGCAAACACTTATCTTTTCATGTCTTAGATCCAAGCCTAATGCGGTACTAGAGAAACAAAATAACATCATGCAGATCGTGTCATGAAAACTTTGTGATCTTTAAATTATTCACATATACTCCTTTTATCATTTCATGCTCCTTATTGGCACAAGTAAACAAACATCGATGTCGATATCCCTTAAAACAGTCTGGTAACCCTGTCTTGATATAGAACATTAAGGAACATATTTTGCAGTACACTAGAACACATGAAACCTGAACTGAGCATTCATATAGACCATCTAAACTTATCTTTCAATCAACAAAGCCAAATATCAAGATGCAGTGAAATGTGGTGGCTTTTACTTTCTCCCTTTGATAATCTTAACCAACAATGTTGACTTGTCTTAACTCAACTGACTTTGGAGAAACCTCTACAACACATTGTATCATTGGAAACTTGAATCATGCATGCATCTTACCTATATCTAACTATCCTCCAAGCCACAATATCATATCTTCAAGTGCAAGGAAATGCAGAGCAATCTTCTATCCCTTTGAGACTGCAACAACCCTTTTTCACCATTGTCTTCACTCTACTAACCTTAAAACATTCTACGGAAGATCTTATGTTCTCAAAATTGAACCACACATGCCTTAGAGCTATTTCTAGCTAAATTCCAACCCGCAGGTTCATATCTTCATTTGTGGAGGTATGCGATACATTTTCCCGAGCCCATGACACCCTTCATAATGGGAAATTTACTTAAACAAATTTCTTCAAACTTTTTGCAACTTTCTTTATCAAGTGCCAAACACCATGAGTCCATATCATCAAAATATAACAAAACTTATCATGAACTTCATAAGATAAGGTACAACTATGTACAAATGATACTAATCATCATTGTTCCTTTGATATGCTTTTGTGACATCAATGATTTCCACCCTTATGACATCATATACAATAGTAAGCCTTCCACATTATAGCTCTTTTGATAGCAATGACAACATATGTAACAACTATAACTAATGAAGATACATTTCATAGCCTTGTTCTCCAACTTTGTTTGTTTCTCCTTTCGTACATGTGCATATGCCTCACTACCAAAAAATTGAAGATGTCTCATTAAAGGCTTGTGACCCAACCATGCCTTCATAGACGTTTTATTAACAAGAGTTGATGTAGGAGACCTATTAATCAGGTAGCAAGCAGTGGTAATAGTTTTAGCCCAAAACCTTTGTTCTAGACTAGCACCACTAAGTATACTCCTAGCCTTCTCCACCATGTTCATTCTTTCTACAAATCCACTCTACTATAGAGAATACGAAGTTGTCCTTTATCTCTAAATGGCACAATCTTTACAAAATCTATCAAAATCATTAGAGAAAAATTCACCGCTATTTTCAATCAACAAACAAATTATTTTATTTCTAGTCTGCAACTCAACCATTGCTTTAAATTTTTTAAATCAAATAAAAACTTTAGATTTACTCTTTAGAAAATATACCCATGTCCTTCTATTATAATCAACAATAAATGAAACATAATAGAAAATAGTCTAAAGTTCAAACAATTACATATTTGCTAGACATTCTCATCTATAACTGGTTTTAATTTTATCAAAAATATTGAAAAGAAAGTCATCAACCATATTGCCAAAGTTTTAGTAATAAGTACAACCATGACATTGTATTTGCAAGTCCAAGGCTTAGGCTCAGAGTTCTAAGCTAAAAATATATAAAATTAGGGAGAATTTTTTTGAATTAAACATAACATATATTTGATTGAGATGGATATCTATATCAAATATCCATTTAAACAATGAAGAAATACCCACAAAAGTATGCTAGTAATTGATATTTGTTTCCTAAAAATTAGATAGCCACATTTTAGAAATAGATACCTACGTATGTTTGGCTCTCTAAACCTAAGTGGGTATCTATTTCTAAATAGTAGGGATCCTTAGGAACCTAAGTGAGTATCCATTTCTAAAAAGTAGGTATCTAATTTTTACAAAACAAATATCCATTATATCTAACAATTTTTTGGCCCACAATTTCTCCCTTAATGTAAACCCAACTTCTAACACTTACCCCTCTTAAAAATAAATTCTAATCTATATTACCACTAATATTTTTAAACCTTAGTTAAAATGATCTACATTTCACATTGATGTAAGGGTGGAAACAAACATAATTTTAATAATTGAGTTAATAAATATAATAGATTTTTCATTATATAAATAAGATATTTTATAATATAACTTATTTACTCATATTATTGTATTTATGTTTGCGATGGTATGTAGTGGTATTTGGTAGATTATTGATAGTTCTAAACAATTTCTATAAGAAACTAGTAGAATAATTTTTCAATCTTTTTATTTTGTTCCCTAGGTAGCTTGTCCGACCTATTCTCATACCAATACGATCGCAGGTGTTTATCTTTTACGTACTCATACCGAGAGTTTATTTTTCAAATATCAACTATATGTTATATTAGTGTTTTGGTCTAAAGGAAAAGCAAAATCATGTATTAGAGAAGACCCAAACATTTATATAAAGCATTGGATTGAGACATTTTTCTATTAAAAAAAATAGACTTAGATTTATTTCTAACAAGAATATACTCAACAATTTTGGAGTTATGTGGAGGGAAATATAGTTATAATTTTTTATTCTAAAATCCTTTAAAAGATGCTATTATTTTTCGTATTGTAAAGAAGAGTCATAGAATTTAGCTCATTCATCTAATGAAAGCGTTGCTTCTTGACAGGGCTCTATAGGTATCATTTTATTAATTTTAAAGTTATGTAGAATGATATATATCTATCACTTGTAGTTGTCTAAAATCTAACAATATTTGATACCATGATTTTAAATATATCATTTAGAACACATTCTCAATTTCAAGATGTAAATCTTTTCATTATAACTTGATATTTTCAAATATTAAATAAGTTTAATATTTGATAAATTTTAATCAAATATTAAAAAAGAGCAAGATGGTTATGAAACTTGACATTTATTTTTACTTCAAGATCCTAGTCTAGAAAGATTTTGAACAAATTAACTAGCTGCATTAAAATATTTTGAAAGAAAAAATGAAAAAGATTAAATTTTCTACTTGCATCTACTAGTGTCTTATCATAAATTTACTATGCATTTGAATAGTTCAACAACTTAAAAAAATTAAATTGTTACATGGTTATATTTAGAAGATTTTTAATATAAAGATTTATTCTAATTAAATGATAAAATTTATTTGTACATATATTTTATGAAAATTTAGTCAATAATGAAAAATCATTTCAAATGTTGGTGGTTCTCTTCTTCTCTATGATGAATCTTCCATTAAATATGATGCTTAATCAACCATCTAATGAAAGATAGCTATAGAATTAAAATGACACTTCTGAACTTGGTGAATGAAGTGTCTTACAACGAAATTATAAAAATGTGCAATTTTTTTCAGATATTTCAACTTCATTTAGTTGTAACATGTCATCATATTATTTGAATTAATATAACAATAATGATATGCACAACTTATTTATGAGATTTTTTTTCATATATGTAATTTTATTATTTTCCAATTTATGAAATATTTACAAAGAGATTAAGAAAGAAAACCATTGCATTCCTTATTATAAATAAGGATAAGGTGAGGAGTTCACAACCTTAGATCAAGTATAAATTTTAATTTTTTTGAAAATGAAATTCTTTTTCCTAAAAAATAAAAGTTTGTCATAGTTGGAGTAAGAATTTGAAGCACATACACAGAATATTAATATGATGTAAAAATATGAAATGTAGGATTTTGTTTCTAATTTTAAAATATGTAATTCATTCTAATACCCAATAAAAGTTGGTTTTGAATAGGATGTACAAAAGATGGATTTTTAAAAGTTATATGTTTCAGGCCAAAACATGCATGTGTATGACCAACATAATTTTACCTAAATTCTTTTTGTGGAAAGATGAATATGATGCTAAAGTTTGTTTAGGATTTTTTTTGTAATTTTTTGATAAATAATTTTTTTCTATTTTTTTACTGGCCCTAATTTGTGTATTTTAAAATCCATTATGTACGACCAACATAATTTGAGCTAAACTAATCGTAACATGACAATTTTTTTTCAACTTGTAGTCAATGATGTCTAGATTGGTCAGACATAAAAACAAAATTCAAAAAGATGTTAAAATCAAAAGTTATTAAAAAATAGTAATATATGTCATTTCAATTTTATGACACTTTTTTTAAATAATTAATAAATAAAAATATATGTTCAACACTAAAAGAAATTACATATTTCAAAACTAGACATTGTCATTTATAATGGGTTTTAATTTCATCTAAAACTTCTTAAGAAAAAGTTGTCAGCCATATTGCCAAAGTCTATTCCTTCCAAAAATTTTGAGGTTTTTGTTTAAAAAATAAATAATAAATAGAAAAATATGTTCAACACTAAAAAATTACATTTTCTAAAATTAGACATTTTCATCTGAAATGAGTTTTAATTTCATCCAAAAATTCTTAAAAAACATTGCTAGCGGTATTGCCAAAATCCATCACATTTGAAAATATTTTTCCATGTTCCATGCCCAATTTGTAAATATATTTATTAACTCTTATTTACAATATCTAATAATTATTAATTTTTTTAACTAAAGTAAAAACTCAAAATTACTTCTAATTATTTATGGACCCAACTTCTTGCACATACCCAATTTATAAATATATTTATTAACTTTTATTTACAATATCTAATAAATAATAATTTTATTTTAACTAAAGTAAAAACTCAAAATTGCTTCTAACTATTTAAGATCTACCTCACTTCACCAACATATATAATACTATTAGTTTTCATACATCTCATTTTTCTCAAATATTTTTGATGTATCAAGAAATGTACAAATTTTATCTATAACCATGAGATAAATGACAAATCCTTTATATTTTAAATTTTAGGAAGGGACTTTCAAACTTTATTTCTTCCATATAGTTGGCTTCACAAGTAAAATGATAATATGTAACTGGAACAACCAACACCTATTGATTATATAATAAAGTAAGATAACTTTCCACCATATTAATTTGTAGTGTCACCCCATTCTCCTGATGCTTCTTGCTTCTGCAATTATATAGTAGGACTCATAGGAGGGTATAATGGTTGATATAGGTCTTCTATATTCCTATCACTTCACCCTATACTTTCTCTCCCTAAAATTGATGCATTCTAATAATTATACGTTTAAATCAATAATAAACATGTGGAAGAACTTAAATTAAGGTAAAAATACTCACAACTAAATTATTCAAAATATCAACAACCTCTATAAAAAGAACAAAGACACTAAATAAAGGAGGACTCCTTATTCCTTCTTAGGCATCATAAAAAATGTCTAAGGATAAAACCTTAGTTTTATCTTACAAACAAACTCTAAGGCTCTAGTCAAGAGCCAAAAACTAAGAACATGAAACCTTTCAAAAAAATATTTAAACTACTATGAAAACCTAAGGCTAAAGTTCTAAGTTGGGGCCCATGAACTTCAACTAGGACTTAGCCTTAGCCCCATTTAGAGAACCATTTCACAAAAAATGTTTAGCAAAACAAAATGAACAAACAACCCTTTCATAAGACCTCTTTAATTGATCAATAACAATAATTATCATGAAAGTACGAAGAATGAAACACCAAAACCAAAGATACCAACTATTATATAACACTTTGGTGAGAATGCCTTGCAAAACCTATTTATTTGCACCACCACATTAAAAATGAGTGTTTGACTAACATTATTGCGAGTGTAAAATATCTAGAATCAGTAGTATTCACTCTATAAACGTATAGTAAGGATAATTGCACAATATTGTCATGATTAATTACAAACTAGTTATCAAATTAACATCCACATGGTCAAACAAATATCAAACTCATGGACTAAAAAGTAAGTGCTTTGAAAGGGTCATGACAAAATACCATCAGTCTTCATAGTAGAGAAGATGTCAAAGAATTCAACAAACTAGAGAGCTAAGGAACCTAATCGTTAGGATTGAACCCATGTAGCAAAGGACATATTTGCAAACATAAATTAATTGAGAAGTGTAGAATTGACTCAAACAGAGACATATTTTGTGCAATGTTCCAAGTGAAACAAAAATAGAAATATTCTATTTGATACCCCAAGACAAATCAATTTTCATGCCATATTATATTTACTATTCATCGAACCTAAAGTTAAGTGCCATTAACCTTCTTCACATTTACTTTTTAAAATAACATTTAATTCTAAATTATCATCCCACAACTCTAAATAGGTTAATTTATACTAGTGTGAATACATCTTATTGTGAATACATCTTATTGGATTAACTACAAAGTATATTAGCATATTTAAAGAAATTTACTATAATTTTAAAAAAGGTACATATTCGCCCTTGCATTTTTATGTATTTGACATTATTATGAACCATTGTCTTGGCTTTCTCCGGGTATCAACATCTTCGAATGTGGTAGCATATTTTAATTAAAAGTGAGATGAGAATATCTCACAGTGGTACTTTAATTAAAAGTGAGAAAAATGCGAGCCCTTTTGTCTTTTAGATTTATGCTTATTCATAGGTACTAACTATGCTTATTCATAGGTACTAACTATGTAAGAACAAAGCTTTAAAAATGTCCAATAAGGGAAAGTATTCAATTTAATGTATTTAATTTCATCAACTCTCCATTTTTCATCATAATTTGATTCTTCTTTGACTCGTATTCTTTCACTTTCATTTGGCTTTAAAAATGCTTGGAGTATGATTAAATCAAAGTATGTAGGTGATGGGATTTCTCTTTGATTTAGTCATCTATCAAAAACTATAGAAGATATAAACAAGTGCAATAAAACTGGGATATGCTTCCCAAAATACATTAGAATTATTATTTAATAGTGGAGATGGAAATAAAACATGAAAATAAAAGATGCAGTGGGCTACATCTGTGGTCATATCTAAATCACACATGGGAATCAAATATATAAAAAAACAATTTAAAATAGGATGAGAATAAAGAAAATTACTCATTTAGGACACACGTGTACGTTTGAACTGACCAAGTTGTGATATGAGTGATGTCCTTGATAACTTTATTATATTTGTCATCTTTCGTTTCAAAGTGCTATCCACTCAGACTTTTGGTCATCCTCCCCACTAGTCACGCATACAACTTTATAGCAATTACATAGTACCGTTAAAATTACTCTTAAAAGTACATTCCTTGTTTTTATGCCTTTTGTTTTACACCATTTTGTTTGGGTGTATTAAGTATATTACTCTAGTATAGTATATAGGGGAGAGGATTTTCATCCATTTTGTTTGGTGTTTTTAGGTATATTATGTTAGTATATAGGGAGATGATCCAATCTCATGGTTGAATAATTGTTATGTTCTTACATAATAAGGGGCTTTTGTTCTTAGAATTATTATTTGTAAAGTTAAAAATTAGTAGTCTTTATGTTTTTACCTAAAAAATAGACAAAAAAGTCCCTTTCCACAAGTCATATTTAAGGAAATAACCAATTATATAGTGACACAAAGAGTATATGAGATAGTACATGACTTGATGATGCATATGTTCCAATCTAACCTTGTTTTAGGTATTTTTAGATAACTTAGCAAAGACATAGTTGATGTTGCTACACCATTGATGCCTAGAACCACAAACAATAGGTTGAAGTTCATAACTAACCTATAGAGGCATGGTAAAAGTTTTGTAGAAATTCGACATCCCATTTAGGAGCTTAAGAGATGTGAAGTCAGGTTGCATGGATATTAAGTCCTCTCCACTAATTTTGAGCAATTTAGCATTCTCATTGATCCCAAACTTAGATTTCTATTTAAAAATAGTATCTAAGATCTCTACTTAGAACATTCACAAATCCCAAAATATCATTTCCTCTACTTAGTACAATATTGTAGGTGTTGTTGATGGGTGTTTTGACACACTTCTCAACTTACATGAAATATTGGGTATCTCACCTATCTTGAAAGGAATCAAATCCCAAAATAGAAATTAACTACCCAAAGGTCTCTATAGCCAGGGCTTTGCCTTACAAGATAACTCGATTGTTTGTTGTATTTGTTGTTTTTAACAAGGGACCTGCAAAATGTAGTTCTACTAAAATCTTATAAGAGGGGTTAGATCTCAAAGGTATTAAAATTTGTTTAAATCATAACCCTGAAATATTTCCTCATCTCTTAAATCTAAAAAATGCTTAATGATGGAAATAATATATTTAATCATTTGATATTCATTATTTTATGACGTTTTTACCTAAATTAAACCTAAACTAACCACTTGTATAAAAAATATAAAAACATAGGGGAGGAAAGAAAAGGGTTTTTAGAACCTAAATTTGAATTTCTAATGCAATGCCATGATGTATGAGTCGAGAGATTTGAAATAAATTAATCCTTAACTAGATAACTCACAGTGCTAAAAGAATAGTGAAATATTCAAAGCAAGGTTTTAAAATCATGAAAGCAATCTTTATCAAACACCCAATAATTGGCACAGTATTAATAAGATTCTCCACAATATGAAATAAGTAAAGTGCTCAACGTAACCACACAAAGTAACTTAGGATCAACAAATCCTAGTGGTATGAACACAAGATCCATCAAATACTCATTCCATTCATGCATATACAATAGAAATTTCAACTAATTGTTTGGAAACTATTAGGAAACACTACATAAAATTCTTTTATCTAGGAGTTCCACTAGTATCAACGATTCCCAACCCCTTAGAAAGAGAAATGAGTTACCTTTTATAGAGGAAGGAAGCACACTCGATACAACTTTTTGATGGCTAGGATTAATCTACAATCAAGGGTCTAGATTTACAAAACATTAATTCTTTAATGAAAGACAATCTCCTTCACTCATTCATAACAACCATAAAATCCCACGCTAGACAAAAAGCACAAGTTCCTAGGCAATTTAGCCTCATGTAACACCTTTTACAAAAATAAAATTACAAGTTTCAAGGCATCTAGTGCCCGATTTTAAAAAGTCACTTATAATACAAAATACAAAAAACAACTTTCAAAATGACTTCACTTATCTTCCTATCAGTCAAAAATTTCTTCTATGATTATTTTACCCTTTTTAGCTTCCCTCCTATATTCCATAAGGGTAGCGTGAGTAGGATTAAGCACATCCATATCTAGCTCATCCATAAAAGATTGTCTGAAGTTATGGTTTTCATAAACCTTGAGGAAGGAAATGTATTTTGCGTCTTTTTGTTATGTTCTTCTCATAGGTTTGAAGGGTAGCCTTGATCTTCATTATCTTGTCCGTTGAACTAGCATTGAAGTCATAAGGGCAAACCAGTAACCAAGATATGTTTTAGATGACTTTTCAATACATTTGTATCCTTCACTTCAACATCAAGGTAGAAGCTATGCCCTATCAGATCTTCTAACACTTCCTCGATATCACTTTCTATATCAACAATTTGTATATTTACTTCATTTAATTCATTGATACTATTTTCACTACATCATTTCTAAATTACATAATCTTTTTGCAAAGGAGTAGTTGATTAATAGTCTTTTCATTTACTATCTTCTCCTTAATGAGAAACTATGGATCCACTATGCAAAAGAGGTTTATCCTTGGTCGTTTCTGGACACTAGTTCCTAATTCTTCTTAGTATCCATCCATCAAACCCTTGACATTCTTCTTTAGGCTTTAGAATTCATCTATTGACTTGATAGCCTCATCAATGACCCTACATCCATGGTAATATTAATCTTCCATCCAAACCTCTCTTGTTCTTACCATACATTTATTCTTTTCCAATCTAGAAGCTTCTTTTTGTGATTGGATGACTGATGGAGGAATGGATCCATCAATGGCTTGAAGCAGAGCAGTTGATTGTTTGATAAATGCATTCTACTCTACTAGATTTTCTCTTTTAGCTCTCTTTTGATCTTTTAATCCTTGTCCATCCTTGAGACAGTAGTAGACACAAGAGATTACATTCCTTGAATCTCTTGATCTATAGTATACTTCACAAGATTGATAGTTGTAATATGATAATCCCTTGGTAACAAATCTTTGTCGTCTTTATCCACTATATAGGTAGCTATTTCATCTATCCTTACTCTTGAAGCATCAATGGTTATAAAATATAGGATTCTAGGTTTCTTCCTTATCCTGGGTGCTTTAATCATAGCTATGATATTGGAGAGGTCATTCGATGCTAATTTAACAATAGGTTGTTTATGCTAAATATTTACATCAAGCCAAATGGGAACCAATGAGGTAGAAGTATCCAATACCTATAATTGTGAAGGAATGGAAGGAACATGTTGCTACTACTATGAAATGGTATTTTGTTGGTTGGTGTCCTATTGTTTCAAGTCCTTTTCCATTTTATCTAAAAGTGCATCACCTTCAACAAGCTCCTGCTTGGTTAGATTTTTATTCACTTGTGTAGCCTAAGAAGTTGGCAAGGCATCCTTTATTTCCTTTTGTTGTTGGGCTAAAGCCTAGACATCTTAGTAGTTATTACTTCACTGACCTGGTTAATCATTATCCTAAAGATCTTTCTCCTTATTGACTTTTAAGTTATCTATCTTTGTTTGTTGGTCACCCTAAGAACTAGCAAACTTACCTTGTTGTTCCTTTTCTCCTTGCACCTCTTCTTGTCTATCCTATTCATATTTTGAAACTTCTTCATCCTTCCCTCTAGGATGAGTGGTTATCTCCATTGATGCAGGGGCATCTTGCCTCTTTCCAGTTTTTGGTTTTAATTTGCTTTGATGTTTTGGTTTTTCTTTTGTGATTAAAGCAGGTATCTTTACTGCAATTTTGGTGTGTGTTTGAAGCTCCTATCGCCCAAGTGATAGATTTTTGCTTAGCTATTCTATTTTCTCTCTGTTAACCATTTCTTTGGCAAATTAAATTTCTGCTTTTTATGGAGAGGTCATGGCTAGTAGTTATCTTTAGTTTTAAAGACTAAAAACTTCATATCATGCAAATTAAAGGTGGACCAGTTGGAAAAGCAATTAAAAGATTCATTATGATCTTTCCTTCTTACTTTGTGGATTGGCCAAATTATAAACATCAGTCATTATGTCTTAAATATTTTTATCTTCCTCATATTGCTTGGTGGCTGCCGATTCTTTGCCTCAGTCGATTGCATGTGTCGTTGGCAGTTTGGCATCGACGACTCCATTCTTAATTTCTTTGTAGGTCATGGGTGTTATGGTGATATTTTTGACCCCCCAGTCTCTCTGTCATGGGTAATCTAGAGTTATTACCTTTTGCTGCAAACTTTCAAAAAGAAAAAGAAAGAATATAAAAAGCCATTCGCAGTTAGAGAATGGAGGAGAGGGAGAGGAGAGAGGTCAATGGTTTTGTGAAAACTAATTTCTGTATAAAGGAGGTTTGATAGAGTTACAACAAGGGAAGGAAGTAGATTGATAGTGGGAAAGGGCCGATTGACAAAAGAACAATAGAGTAGAGATAGTGTAGTTTCAAACTCAACTTTTGAGTCACTGTAATATTCTTGTAGGGCTGAATGTGTAGGTCGTCTGATTCCTATGTAACAAAGTTTTTGACAATAATTTAAACTGAGAAATCTATTCATATCATTCTGCTGAGTAATCTATTATGTCTATCATTTCCTAGACTGGCTGAAGTTTGTTTAACCTTCCTGTCACTCTTGTATTGAAGTTCCTATCATTTTTCCTACATTTCTCTGTGTTGAATTTTGAAAGTGTGTTTGTGAAGTGAGCAAGACTGTGCCATCAGTTTGGTATCAGAGCCAGGTTGAGATTGGGTATTGTTAAGTAGTCAATATGCCTCCAAGAAGGATGGGTAGAGGCCGAGGCCGAGGCTGAAGAGACCATGGTGACCTTAACTTGATGCAAAATCTGATTGCAAGGTTGGATGCTCTTGAGAGGGCACAGAGGAGAGGAAACCTAGAGATTGAAGATGTCAGTGATGAGGAAGAAGAACCCCAGAGAGAAGAAAATGAGGAAGGATAGGCAGATCCAGGAGATGAATTTGGTGAAAGGCTGATAAGGTCAGTCATGAGTTTGGGTTCCAAACCCAAGATCGATGTGCCAACATATGTTGGAGGCCTAAATGGTGAAGACTTGATCAATTGGATCAATGACTTGGATAAATATTTTGAATATGAGGGTGTAGCAGAAGAGAAAAGAGTAAAGTTTGCCTACACAAGATTGAAAGGTCATGTTGCCATGTGGTGGGACTTTGTCCAAACTGAAAGAAGAAAGATAAATAAGGAAAAGATTAACTCATGGGATAGGATGGTGGCTAAGTTGAAGGCCAAATTTCTTCCCAGTGATTATCAAGAAAATCTCTTTAAGAGATTACAAAATTTGAAGCAAAAAGATATGTCTATGAAAGATTATATAGAAGAGTTTTACAAGATTATAATAACATCTGGGCATGCTAAAGAAGATGTCGAGAAGATAGCTCGTTATGTGAATGGTCTAAAATACAATCTGCAAGATGAAATGAGTCTTTTGTCTCCAAGGAGCCTGGAAGAGGCTTACCAACTTGCCTTAAAGATAGAAGAGAAGCTGCAAAGGAAACAAAGTCAGCAGGAGAGGAAAAGAGGAAGAGTTTTTAGAGGAAGGGGACAACAAACAAGTAGGGGACAACAACATCATCAAGGTGAAGAAGCAGGAAGTTCCAGTGGGACAACCCACAATGATAGATGTGGTTTTCAAAATAGAGGAAGCAGATCTTATGGAAGAGGTGGTTCACAAGGTAGAGGAAGAGGATTTGCTAAAAAATGTTACAAGTGCAATCAATTTGGACACAAGAGTTGGGACTGTGCTAAATCATCACAAGGAGGACACTCAAAATTTAAAAGAAGCAATCAAGTTGGTCAGGTTGACCAAGAAAGTGTGGGATCTCCAGTACATCATAAGGATGGAGTAGAATCAGGAGAGTCCTTGATGCTTAAGAGAGCATTGTTAAAGCCACAAAAGGAAAGTCAAGAGCCAATTCAAAGGAGAGCATTGTTCAGAACAAAGTGTAAGTCACATCGTAAATGTTGTAAGCTCATTATACCTGATAATATTGTTGCCACTGAAATGGTAGAGAAGTTGAATCTTAAAAGGATTAAACACCCAACTCCATATAAAGTAACTTGGTTACAAAAAGGCCATCAAATATTGGTTAGTGAGCAGGCCTATGTTGATTTTCAGATTGGCAGTTATAAAGATTGTGTTTTGTGTGATATAATGCCCATGGATGTGTGCCATGTTTTACTTGGAAGACCATGGCAATTTGACAGAAATTCAGTCCATGATGGAAAGGAGAATACATATACCATTATGAAGGATGGAGAGAAGCATACCTTGTTGCCCATAAATGAGAAAGAAGAAGACAACAGTAGCAATCAGGTAATGATGGTAAGTGGTAAAGAATTTTTGAAAGATTTGAAGAATGAAGAAATTGGTTTTTCGTTGGTTCCTAAACCACAATGTGTAATGACTTCTACAAAGTTGGATGATTTTCCTATTGAAATACAAGATATGTTGAATGAGAATATGGATATTCTTGCAAATGAATTGCCTCCTATTGGAAGCATAAGTCATCATATGGATTTGATTCTGGGTGCTAGCCTTCCAAATAAAGCTACATATAGATTAACACCTATGGAGAATGAAGAGATAAGGAAGCAAGTGGCAGAACTTTTGGAGAAGAGATTGATAAGGGATAGTCTAAGCCCTTGTGTTGTTCCTGTAGTGTTGGTGCCAAAGAAAGGAGGAGAATGACATATGTGTACTAATTCAAGGGCAATAAATAAAATTACCATAAGATATAGGTTTCCCATACCTAGGATTGAAGATTTAATGGATTGTTTGAGTGGTTCAATGTATTTTTATAAGATAGATTTGAAAAGTGGTTATCACCAAATTAGAATCAGACCAGGGGATGAGTGGAAGACTACTTTTAAGACTAGTGATGGGTTGTATGAGTGGTTGGTTATGCCTTTTGGGTTGTCTAATGCTCCTAGTACTTTTATGCGGTTAATGAATGAAGTTTTGAAACCATTTATTGGTAAATTTGTGGTTGTATATTTGGATGACATTTTGGTGTTTAGCAAGTCAAAAGAGGAGCACCTTGAGCATCTGAGATAGGTTATGAAGAGACTACAGGAAGAAAAGTTACAGATTCATTTGAAGAAATGTGTGTTTTTGCAGACTGAACTAGTTTACTTGGGTTTTGTGGTATCAAAGGATGGATTGAAGATGGATAAGGAGAAGGTTTAGGCTATACTTGATTGGCCATCACCAAGGAGTATCATGGAGGTAAGAAGTTTTCATGGTCTTTCTAGTTTTTACAGAAAGTTTATAAGAAATTTTAGTCATGTGGTAGCACCTATATTGGAGACTATTATGGAAAGTAAAAGACCATTTGTGTGGACTAAGGAGGCTAAAGATAATTTCAGATTTCTCAAAAAGAAGGTGAGTGAACAACCCATACTTGCTTTGCCAGATTTTGATAAAGTGTTTCAGGTAGAGTGTGATGCTAGTGGTTTGGCTATTGGTGCAGTTCTAAGTCAAGAGGGAAAACTGGTTGCTTATTTTAGTGAGAAATTAAATGATGCAAAAAGAAAGTATTCTTCTTATGATTTGGAATTTTATGCCTTGGTTCAGTCCCTCAAGAAATGGACACATTATCTTTTTCCCAAAGAATTCATTGTGTACACAAATAAACACGCTTTGTAGTTCATTAATAGCCAGCATAAATTGAATCAGAGGCATGCTAAATGGGTTGAGTATATTCAGAGTTTTAATTTTGTTTTGAAGCATAAAAGTGGTCAAATGAATAAAGTTGTTGATGCTTTAAGTAGGAAGAATTTGTTGTTATGTGAGAATAAAAACTAACAGTGTGGGATTTAAAAGTTTGAAAGAGTTGTATGAAGAAGATGTAGATTTTGGAGAAGCATTTACAGCTTGCAGTGATCCTATTTGCCGTAATAAAGAACCATGGATTGATTATATGATACAAGAAGGTTTGTTGTATGTATTCCTAGAGGCTCCATGAGAGATAATTTGTTGAAGGAAAAACATAGTGGCAATCTTGTTGGTCACTTTGGATAGGATAAGACTTTTCAGTAGCTGAGAACTCATTATTATTGGCCAAAAATGAAGGCAGATGTGAGAAGATATGTGGAAAAGTGAAGAATTTGTCAACATGTTAAAGGAAGAAGTCAAAATGTTGGACTATATCAGCCATTACCGGTTCCAACCAGGCATTGGGATTTTGTGAGTATGGACTTTGTTTTGGGTTTACCTCATACACAGAGGGGTAATGATTCAATCTTTGTTATAGTTGATAGATTTTTGAAAATGGTGTATTTTATACCATGTAAGAAGACTAGTAATGCAACTAACATTGCCAATTTGTTCTTCAAAGAAGTTGTAAGGCTGCATGGTATACCAAGAAGTATAACTTCTAATAGGGGTACAAAATTTGTGGGTCATTTCTGGAGGACTCTATGGAAAAAGTTGGGCACAAATCTAAATTTTAGCTTTGCTTATCATCCACAAATGGATGGACAGACTGAGGTTGTCAATAGAAGTCATGGAAATTTGTTGAGATGTCTTGTTGGTAATTCACCTGGAAGTTGGGATCTTATGTTAGCACAAGTTGAATTTGCATATAATGATTCCCCAAACAAAAGCACATGTTTCAGTCCTTTCTATGTGGTGTATGGTATGCATCCAAGAAGTGTGTTTGAACTTCATGATCTTGCTGGAATGGAAAAAAGGAGTGCAGATGGGGAAGAATTTGCTCAAGTCATTTATGACATTCAAGAGAAGGTGAAGAATAATATTGAAGATAGCAATCTATAGTATAAAAGACATGCTGATCAGAAGAAAAGGGAGCTGCAGTTTCAAATTGGAGACCTTGTATTGGCACATCTTTGAAAGGAGAGATTTCCTACAGGAACATACAATAAACTTCAGATGAAGAAGATAGGTCCTTCCAAAATCCTTAGGTAGTTTTCAGCCAATGCTTATGAGATATCACTACCTAAAGAGCTGAATATATCTCCTATTTTTAATGTAGTAGATTTATATCCATACAAGGGGGATAATGAAATAGATAAAGTTGAAGCAGTTGATTCATCTCAAGAAGAACAAGCTAGGACAGTCACTATTCCACAATATATAGAATGCATTCTAGATAAACAAGTGCTAAAGAAGACCCGTAAGCATGAATACTTCAAGTTTCTTGTCAAATGGTACAATCATCCCATTGAAGATGCTTCATGGCTTATTGAAGAAGAGATTATCAAACTAGGTCATTCAATTGTAGACCTCATGAGCTAGAGCTCATGATCTCTTTCTGCCTGGGAGTTTGTTGCAGGGGCATCTTGTCTCTTTCCAATTTTTGGTTTTATTTTGCTGTGATGTTTTGGTTTTTCTTTTGTGAATAAAGCAGGTATCTTTACTGTAATTTTGGTGTGTGTTTGAAGCTCCTATCACTCCTGTCACCTGAGTGACAACTTTTTGCTTGGCTATTCTATTTTCTCTCTGTCAACCGTTTCTTTACCAAATTAAATTTCTACTTTTTATGGAGAGGTCGTGGCTGGCAGTTGTCTTCAATTTTAAAGACTAAAAGCTTTGTATCGTGTAAATTAAAGGTGGACTAGATGGAAAAGCAATTAAAAGATTCATTATGATCTTTCCTTCTTACTTTGTGGTTCGGCCAAATTAGAAACAACAGTCATTATGCCTTAAATATTTTTATCTTCCTCATATTGCTTGGTGGCTGCCGATTCTTTTCCTTGGTCGATTCCATCTGTCATTGGTAGTTTGGCATCGACAGATCCATTCTTAATTTCTCTGCAGGTCATGGGCATTATGGTGATATTTTTGACCCCTAGTCTCTTTGCCATGGTCGATCTGGAGTTATTACCTTCTACTGCAAACTTTCAAAAAGAAAAAGAAAGAATATAAAAAGTCATTCACAGTCAGAGAATGGAGGAGAGGGAGAGGAGAGAGGTTGACGGTTTTGTGAGAACTGATTTCTGCATAAAGGAGGTTTGATAGAGCTACAAGGGAAGGAAGTAGATTGATAGTGGGAGAGGGCCGATTGATAGAAGAACAACAGAGTAGAGATAGTGTAGTTTCACACTTAGCTTTTGAGTCACTGTAATATTCTTGTAGGGCCGACTGTGTAGGCCATCTAATTCCTATGTAACAAAGTTTTTGACAATAATTTAAACTAAGAAATTTATTCATAACATTCTACTGAGGAATCTATTATGTCTATCATTTCCTAGACTGGCTGAAGTTTGTTTAACCTTCCTATTGCTCTTGTATTGAATTTCCTGTCATTTGTCCTACATTTCTCTTTGTGTTGAATTTTGAAAGTGTGTTTGTGAAGTGACTAGCAAGGCCGTGCCATCACCTTCTAAATAAATTCTCATGTTTCCATCTCATATCTAACCTTGTTAATGTTGGAGACCTAATTGGAGAATCAGGAAGAGTAACCAGATCTATAGTAATCTCTTTATTTGATATTTCAACAAAAGAGGAAATAGTTGGAATAATGGGTGTAGAAACTAAAAGTGAAGGGAGAGTTGGAGAAACAATAGTCCCAAAAAAATGCAAAGGAGGAGGAGGGAAAAGCATGGAGTTGCAATGGGAACAATTTTTGCACTATGGGACTTTGTTGTATAGGAAGATAGTGAATGGTCTCAAAGCTGAGAAGGTTAGTTGAGAAGAAGAAATACCAACTAATGGCACATGCTAAGTAGAAGTTTCCTTTGCCTTCTTCTTCAATCGAATGACTTTATTCTCTAATTTTCCTCCTCCTCAATAGCTTCAATAGTATTTCTTTTATACACATTCTTAAGCTCTTTGTTTGTAGACAATTTCTATTACCCTTTGTCTTCTCTTTAGCCTATGGTGGGGGTTGAGGTGGAGCTTGAGATCGCTCACTTATAATTGCTTTTGCTACATCCTCCTATTTGGAAGAACTGTCATCTTTATTCTAATTCCTTCTAGGTCTCTTAGAATATTCTTTTCTAAAGGTCAATTTAAGACCTTCTTCCTACAACTATTCAATTTTCTTCATCAACCATTTGTTGCTAAACTATATAACTTCTCTTGTAATTTTCTATAGGGAAGTAACCTCTTCTTCAGGCTAGTTTAATGTAATAATGGAGTATTATAAAACTTGATTCATTTTATAAGATTATTGTAAAACCTTTCCATCATAGGATAGTTGGTTAGATACTTCTACTAGATCCCAAAGGTCTTCATTTAAATACTAGTTAATCTACAATATCTTCTTTCTTACAAAATCATCATCACTACAATCTACCTAGAAATCCTCTATGTGAGGGATATGATTCATACGGGCCCCAATATATTTGTCCATTTTACCATGGGGGTCAAATGTTGTCTAATGGTATGGAAGTGTAGGTTGTACCTTTGGATTTAAGTATGAGAGTAATTTGCACTTCGAAAAGAAGGGCATCCATACACACCAATTATTATAGGGAACTATACCCCTATTATGTGCTTTTCTCTAAGGTCCTTGTGAGTTTCACAAAGCTACTTTGTCAACTCTAGAAGTGTAACTTTTTTAGTTGGATACTTGGGCAATTTATAGGGAGGACCTGTGAATCCCTCAATCCTAATGTATGTAAATTTGAGAAATCAGACGAACCAATTTTGATACTACTGAATTGTATGAGAAACACTCAATGATAAACTTTTATTCAAATCTCCTTCCAATGTCTTGGCAATGTACATGGTAAAGGCATCATTTATTTTCTTATAATGATTCATTGAATTTTTCTATTGCAACTAGGGATATGAATCAATCATACACCTTCATGTGTCCTTGATTTGACATCAATACTCCTCTCTTGGTCACCCTTGGATAAATAGCCTTCATGGATATCACTAATTAGCTGAGACCAATGAATCTCCTTATACTCTAGTACACTATAGATGAAATTGAACATCCATAGTGCAAATGTGGAAGTAATTGGCAATCTGACTATCCTACTAAGTATTGCTACCATATCTCCAATCTCTATCTAGAAATCACTCCTAAGGAGTGCCTTTGGAATTTTAAAGATTTTTTGTCTAGCTATTACCATCTATCTTTGGTTAATTAACCTCAGGTAGGTGTTTGGGTCTTGATTATAGTAATTTAGACCTTGAGCTATTGTCAATTTCACAACTTTTGCATGAAAGGAGATGTGAAATTTCTTCACAATTATAGTTGGAGTATGATCTACCAAATTCTCAACATATAGAGTTCTTATCTCCCTCTATCCCGCATCATAATTCTTTGGACATGATATCACTAGCTCTAGACATTGAGTAGAAGTAAGTAACTCTCTAGCTTGGGCTATTCCATTATGAACCATTCTCTGAGATCTACTAGAAACTTTTAATTCCCATACATTCTCTCTTTAAAGTCCTCTAGGTCAATATGATCTAACCCAGTATTTGAAATAGTGTCCCATGAGGACTAAATCTTTGATGGTGGGACCACTCCTTGGAATTCATACTTCATTTTCCTAGCCCTTGACATAAGAACCTACAAAACTAGAAGGTAGTCATTAGATTCAAGAAATAAATTTAAAATTCTAAGTATTCAAAAATTGTAGTCACTTATGATGCTTTATGGGGTTTCAAAGGATATCTAGACTTCAAGGTCTTACATCAACAATCCCTTTGTCCAAGGAAACACTGCAATAATTAATTTTCTTGGAAAATGTAGTCATAAACTATTTTTGCAAATAATCAATGGAGTACTAGACTTCAAGACTTTACATCCAAAGTATAGTAGTAAGGACTAGTTACACAATTTATGAAAGATTTTATCCCTACAAAATGTGATGTTTTGAGAGAAAATGTGGAAGTTATAAGGACTAAGTATACTCCTTGAGAAATTAAACAAGATGTCCAAAAGTTGGGTTAAATCCCACAATTCTATTTTTATTGATCCTTTTAAATTTCTTGTTTAAATTATAGTTTGTGGAAAATGGCTTGAGTTAGGGAGGTATGGATATCAAGTCAAATGTACTTTGTCCACCTAAATCCCAAAGCTTAATATATTTGAATGATTCTTCACTAAGTGTTTTGTGTTTCAATTTTTCCTTCAAATAACTTAGTATGGATATCCTTATGACTTCTCAATATTGACCTAAAAGGATAAAAATCTAGTTCTCCACTAAAATCCCACAATCTTGTAATCTCTCAAAGATTTGTCCTAAATCAACCTTTGGTAGAACTTTATGCAAATGATTTAGGGAGTCTTTGACACTAATTCTTAAAGTCTATTTCTCCACTAAAACTCTGTAACTAATTCATTTTCATTTAGAAGGTGAGTTTTTAAGTTTTGAATCATTTTTGGAAGAATTCAACTATTGTCAGTAGATTTTGAACACTTGAGTAGTTTTTATCTAAGGCATCACCAAATTTAAATTTTACTAACTTAACTATTTTCCCTAATTTCAAAATTTAAATTTCTCAGTTAAGTTCATGAACTAGGGTTAGGTCTTAAAAATTGAGTTCTTGTAACCTAGGGTTTGATCAAATGGTGATAATTGATTACTAGCCATAAATGATTGTCAATGGTTGAAATTTAAGTTCTAGAAACCAAAAAGGTTATTGCAAAAAACATATATCATTTCAAGCACACAAAGAAAAATCCACCTACTAGTTCTAGAAGTTTGATGTAAACATTGAAATGCATAGAAATAAGAAAAAATCCTAGATGGTCAAAATAATTTGAAGGGTAGAAAGCACACTTCAAAGTCTTCATAAGATGTGAAAGATACAATGGTATGAGAAATACTTGATCATATCTATTGAATTTGTGTTTCCAAATTTTGGGGTCATGGAAGAATGTTTAGATTGCCAGAAATTGAGAGAAAATGAAAGTAGAATGAATAAATGAACATTCAAACATGTTATAAACTCTTCCTAACCTAATACATGTTACCATTAATGTGAAAAAAGTAGGTACGAAAACTAGTATGGACAAGAGTGGTTCTGTGGGGATAGTAAAGACTAATAGACCTATAGACTTAATTTAAAAATGGAAGTAATACCCTATAAATCCACAATCCCATGACACACAACATATAAAGGCTTTCAATATTTCACACTATAACCATAGAAATATACAGAGATAGTAAAAATATTAGGATAGATGGATGGAGTATCAAATGTCTAGTAGTGATTACTTGATTATGCAAAACCATACTCTAGTAGTCTTATGAACCTTAAAACAAATCATGGGGAAATTTTTGGAAAATATTAGGACATTGGATGGTCTAGACAAAAATCTAGAAGTCTGGTAATCCTTCAAAAGCCTACAAATTAAAAAAAAGACTTGAAACTTAAGATTTTACTAGGGAAGTCAACACAAAACTTATGTAAATAACCTGAGCACTTAACACATGAATCACAAACCATTCTAAAGGCTTAAAATGAACCATCCTCTAAGGACTAGAATGGGAGGAAAAAGAAAAATAGAACCACACTCCAAAGAAAGAAAAAAATAAAAGTGGGCATCCAAGTTTTGTCAAAATAAAAATGGAGCATGTGTGCAAGGCACAACAAGTGTGACCTTAATTCAAATTAGGTTCACAAGTGTAGCCTTGATCCATGTTTTTAAATTCTAAAATTAATTCTACCTCTAGGTTGACTCAATCTAAACTACCATTCATATATTAACTCCCATGCCAAAAGAATCAAATTGTTAGGATGAGTGTTATTTCAACCAACAAACAACTTATTTTAATATTTATCACTAGGTCTATGATAGGTTTAATAAATTAATCTATTTACAAGAATAACCAAATTCTATAGCTATGTGTAATAGTTCCTAACATTATTTTCTTCTTACATATAGCACTAATACTTGATATACCAACAATTATAGTGAGAATAACTATTAGGAAATGTGTCTCAACCTTTCTCCTAATGTTAATATTACAAATAGTGTGATTTTCAAGGTAAAGAATAGAAAAGCTCATTTGTTTGGCTCTAGAGTTTGGTTTTGGCTAAAATAAATATTTTGGTTTGTTTAGCATCAATTCTTATATGATTGTGATGTGGACCTCTTTGAGCTCTACAATTTTTAAAAAAGGGGGCCCAATCAGCCTTCTAGATCAAAAGTTATGGCCTCTGGGAGTTGGACCTTTTGTAACATCTAGGACACATAAAACAAACGTAGTAGTGAGCTACACTTGTTGAGAATCTTATGATGCATGTTATGACACATCATAAGACATCTTTAGATGGAGATAATGGAGCCAAATTGGAGTGCCCAAGTTTGTGAGTTGATTATGATGAACTTATGGCAAGAGGAAGGAATATGCTATTTTTAGCTTGTGGACTCATCTTGGGATTTGGGTGTTGGATTTCTAACTAGTGATTTGGGTGCCACATTTTAGGTGGTTTCAGCTCATTATTTCCTAATTACCATTTGATTGTTTCATATATTATGTCTCATGTTTATTAGGTGCTTAAGATGAAGGTTTTAATATTGAGTTTTGTAAGTGTTGTTATGCTACTAGAAATACTACAAATCTCTAGTTGGTGATAGTCTTGTAAGGGCTCAGACTATGCAAGTGTATTGTAACCTTTGATTACTAAATAATACTTTGAGTTTCTTTGGAGTGTGGGATTCTTCTCCCAATAGGGTTTTCCCCATGTAAGTCACTATGTTATGGTATTTTTCTTTTGTGTTTATTTCCTTGTAACTATATGATTTGTTTATTTGTTGCACATACCTCCTCTCATAGATTAGTTTAGGAAGCATATTCTACACCTCTACTTCCTTTCAATGGCCACACTACACCTTAGTGGGATATAGCCTTGTTGAGTTGCAACATTGGTGGAAACAACATCTCAACTCAACTATTTTTTGAGTATAACTTTACCTCATAAAATAACACCACTAATATTTAGTTTGTATGGGCCTCAATAAATAATTTCTCCTTGGGTGGAAATTTACCTCAATGAACTACTTGTTTGATGGAGCTTTACCTCAATGATCACCAAATTAGTCTTTAGTTGGTATCGACGTCACTAAAAACCTTTTGTTGAACCTAATTGCCATGAATTCATTGATCTAGATTCTAAGCTAGTAGTGAGCTCAAGTTTGGAAGTTTTCCTCCAACCTCTACTAGTCCTCTAGAATGTGGCTTACTTAGCTAGATCGATCTTGATGGTATTGTGGACCACATACTACTATATGATGTGCTTTAATGGTTTAACCATTGGTTTCTATGGTACTTTCCTTTTTCATGAGAATGATATTCCTCCCTCAATCGTAAAGTTTGTATGGATGTCCACTACTACGAACAATGCACCCATATAAAAATATCTCTTTTAGGTACATAAAGATAGGTTTTGGTGTACTATATTTTGATAAACTAGTTACATCTTACAAACCATAAGATATTAAACAAAAACCTTTTGCTAGATAGTTTACAATGTAGTTTGACCTATATTGGAAATGTTTTCTAAGAAACTACCTCCAACTTACAAATTTATGAATTTAATAAAATTATTCTAGGAAAATATTTAACCCTGAAACTACATTGCAAACATAAATGACTAAATATCAAAACCTATATGAGTTGGACTAGAATGCTTTTGGGAAAGACTATTAGGAGTATTTGGCACAACATTCAAAACATCTCTTCAAAGGGACTAGGAGATCTTGCTTCAAGATAGTAGGAAGTAATTTTTTTTCTATTGTTGTTGTTGTGTGTGTGTGTTGTTTTTTGGTTGTTTCTATCCTGTCTAGTCTCTATTTTGTTTTTTGGACTAGTGCTTTGTTTCCTAGGTAGTTCTATTGATGTAGTTCTATCTTATATATTGTAATGTTGATATAATGTATCCTTTTTGTTACTTGTAAGGAACTGGGACCCTCTTTCCTAGCTGAAATCAATCAAAAACATTCCAAAAATCTCAATAGATAAATTTCAATAGATTAGGAGATATCTAATTAATTTAGGTTCTTTAAGTAGATTTTTTTTACTAAATTTTAAAGAAAATTTTAAATAATAAAAGAAAACTATCATTTTTAAAAAAATTTTCTAATTGAAAGGTTGGAAATTACATACTCCACATTCTCTAGCCTACCTTTCTACACTAACTTTAGCATCCATTCCCCTAGCATATTTTATGGCAAAATAGAATTGTTTTACTAGAGTTTAAAGAAAACTTTAAATAATAAACTAAAACTATCAAAATAAAACTATCATTTCTTTAAAAGTTTCTAATTGAAAAGTTGGAATTTGCATAATCCATAATCGCCACCCTACCACTAACTTTAGCATCCATTCTCCTAGCATATTTTATGACCACTTTTACCTATTTCTAGCCAACCCAAAGATCACAAAATGATGTTCTAGAGAGTCTAGATCATATGAAAAAATAAACCTTAAGAAGGTAAAGGGGGTTCTTTCAAGTGTGTGATTGTGTGTGAAAACTAATACAAAGTACTGTTACTTAAGGATATCTACAATTAACCTAATAGTAATTGACAATCATGAGAGTTGGGGATAACAATATGTTATAAAACTAGAAAAGAAAAGAAGAGGAAAACACATGTTAATGGGAAATACGTCATGCTGCATTGGGTGAGTAACCATATAGTTTAATATAGTAGTAGTGATGCATGAGCATCCAGGGCGTAAGAGCAATCTTACATCACCCAAAAATATTGTTTCTTTTTCAATAAGGGAAAAATTTGGCAGGGTTACTCTTTTTAATAAGTTGGCATTTGTGCACGTATGGACACGAAATCTTACACATACCTCCAAAATGGTTAATTGAAGCCAATGGTGAAGAAATTACTTCAATATCATTTATTATTTATGGGATATTAATATTTTCATTTTTCAAAATCTTGATAAAAATATTCAAAGTCAAATTTGAGAAACTTAGATGCTTTGGATGGGGTCAAAAATTAGCCGAAAATCAAAATGTACCTAATGGTACCATTTTTAGCCAAGTGTCTTTTTCAAAGCTTTCTAATGATATATAATAATTAAAAATCTAATGGTCGGATCAAAAGTTATGATCCTGGGAAGTTGTACTACCAAAATTTAAAAAAATTGAAAATATCTTCTTAGGAGGAGTTATATTTTCCAAAATATTCTGGGGTGCTTACGCATTCCAAATAAAGGAGGAAAACAAGGATTACAGGAGGGGGTTTAGCAATGTAGATGCTAGCTCTAGCTTACAAAATTATGTAGTTAGAAAGCCCATGTGGTTGTAGCTTGTATTTTCTTGAATATTGTAATTTCATTACATTGAGATAATAGAAAGAAGGTGTTTCTTTCTTGCATTCATTGTTTTATTCTCTATTATTGTTGTGTGTTTGGGTTGGTAAGGGGAGTGCCTTGCATCGGCTAGACATTATGCACCAAGGTATAAAGACTAGGGTGATGATGTGTCGTGTGCATGAAAGGATTGACTCAAATGACGAAGGTTGCAAGAAAATATATGTCCTTGGGCACCATGATATGGAAGACCTTGATGTCATTTGGAGCAATATGTTTCAAGGCCTTGATGCAAATTCAAGATAAAATGAGAAACACACACAAGAAAGAAATCAAGCACGCACAAGTGATTCAAAAATAAACAAGGTTATTTCCCATGTCAAGCTAAAAACTCATAATTGAGTGATTGATTGATGGATGGATTGATTTTATTGGATTGATTGATTTTAGGATAAGGATAGTGTTGTGGGAACTATTGGTTGTTTTTAAATCCAAACCTTATCTCATGAAATAGCCTATGATTTAGCCACTTTCAATGTTCAACTATCATGAGGGGCTGGCCAACACATAGGTGAAAGTTACAATAACTTTCCCTCTTCACTTTAGGCTCTACAAAACCTGGGAGGGTAATCCCTTGATAGTATCTAATAACCTCTTGTACCAATTTATTACAGATACTGTAAAAAGTAGATTTGTTCTATGCAGATTTGCTTGAGGATTATGAAAATATGAAGACTTGGCTTAAATCAATCAAGATTTTACATTCCTCAAAACCATAGAATAGGGTAAAACATTAATTTAACAAACACTTATAATGGATTTCAATGATTTTAAAGTATTTGGGTGCTTTCTCGTTTCTAGAGCATGAAACTAGACATAGAGGTAAGAGACTGCTGCCTTGTTCTAGGGTAATAAAGTCAAACCAAATGTAATTGAAACTTGATAACAGTAGGTAACCTAAGCATTAAAGAGCTTTATAATATTGCCTTACAATATTATACTCAATATTTCTGAGTCAGTCATTCTTATGATATCCTCGTATACATCCATACAAATATATACTTCTGCTAAAGCAATTTAACCTATTCTTTGAACAAGAGCTTTAAACAAAAACATACATCCATACGAAATTTCATGGAGACAATATGAACAATCTTTGGTTTATTCATTCATAACTTGTGCAGATCACACCTCAGGAGACAATCTGGCTACAAAAATTTGCCATTTACATTCATTAGGATGCTAGTGTTGTCAAAAAATTTACAATAAGATACAATTCAAGCTTAAAAACCCAAAACAAAGAAAAGATTGTTACACTCTATGTTTTGCTGCAAAATTCTCTCAGAAAATCAACCAACCATCCTCTATGTAAATGGCCTTGAATTCCTTTTATAATCCAGGAGCAACAAGCTTCAGGCCATCACACATCTCACATTTTCATTTGACAACTAGTGCAACAAATATAAAATAATCTGATCCTCAATTACTAAGCAATCAGATCTCAATACTTTGGCTTAGCCATATTAAATGCCTTCAGTTGCAGAGTAATGGCTCCCACAAATTATGTTGATAGAAACCACCTCCAGTTTAAATCTCAATCTTAGATGTGGCTTCTTCAAGGCTTGATCAATGGTCATCGCACCTTGAATACCCATCACATTTCACTTTGGGGCTTCAAGACACCTAACTGCGATGTGAAGAGGCTTGGTGATAAGTAGAGAAGACATCACGTAGCTCTGGTTCCATTAAATTCTACATCACCAACCTAATTTGGGTGGTTATCGCATATCACAATTTTATCCCTAACTCCGGTGACCAAAATCACGATGTGAAGAGATGTGGCAATGGACTACAATTGCACCATTAAACTGGTTCCCATGTGTGATCACATCACTATTTATCTATTTTTGAATTCAAGTCGTTGATGTGAGCATTGGTCTATAAAATCAATGTTTATCACGAGCCCATCGCATATCACCTTTTAGGTTTATACCTTCCTAGTACAAAATGTGACGTGAAGAGGCTCTACGATGAGATGAGGAGCTACCATGTGCACACCTACCATATCATTCCCTTTGTGACCAACTTTTATAACACCCATCACATATCGCTTATTGCCTTAAGAAAATTTATTAGAAACAACGATATAAAGGAGCTATACGATGGGGGAGAGATGCTGACACATGGAGGAGATCTGAGCACCAATGCATATTGCACCTTCTACCATCCCCTTTTGAGGGAAAATCGTGATACGAAGGATGCATGCATTGCACTAAGAGGTCGACACTTGTCAAAGGAGACTCCATCGCATATCGCATATCTGAGAGAGGCGCCAAATGAACAAATGCGATGTGAAGGAGTGCTGTGATGGAGGACTTAAGTGGGAAAATTATGCATGTGCTCCAAGGTTGTTCATAAAAGGGGGACTCGCCTAGGTAACATGAACAAAGGGGACTTGATTTAAGACACATTCAACTTGGACTTAGGCTATAAAATGAATATTTTCATGAGTTGAATAGTGTATATGATTTTTTGATGACAAGGGAAAGATGGCCACACCTAGGCACAAAGGGCTGGTTAGAACATGAGGACAAAGGCATAAGTCATAACTAGACCAACCAGGAAATAGGCCAAACTGGTCAATGAGGAAAAAGAAAAAGCAACCCAGTGATGAAAGACTGGGGTTTTATGCAATTTTATCAAGCCAAGATAAACCCTAGACATTGTTTAGATAAACCCCAACTCACATAGAACCAGTAGGAACTCAATAATGGGGAAGCCAGATCCAAGACCACTAGATTTTTCACAAGTTTCATCAGTGGCTAATGTTTGGGGACGTTTGTTCAGTATGAACAAAGAGAGATCCTAGAAAATCTCTTGGTGGAGCAGACCAGACCAAAGCAAAACACACTGTCCATACACCATCAGTTCCTAAAACTTGCAGATCTTCACCACTTTCTTGGTGGCCCTAGGCCCCCAAAAAGGTAGAACTAGTATCTTCCTCTATCAAACACCTTATTTTCATCTGACTGCATTAGGTCAAATCTGAAAGCACTATCATTATAAGCCTGAAAACAAACATCACCACTGACATTCTTAAACATATCACTACATTTTCCCATACCAACATTAGTTCCATCAGACTGTATCTCACAATCAAGCACAAATTGAAAAATATCATCACCATGTGACAAACATCCATCATATTCCCTTAATGAAACATGTTCATACATAATGCAACAATTAACATTGTCCATTTCATCATCATGTTTCACTAAAGCTTTTCCCAAACAGACTGAGAAATCGAAAAACTCATATGTTGCTTCATAGCTGGTATCACAAACCTCCAACATATGGAAAGAGAAACATTCATATACTGGCTCATCTTGTAACTACAATTCAACATTTTGGTGAGAAGAATCATCAAGAAATCTTGATTCATCAACATGTTTGCTTAAACTTCATTATCATCTGAGCAAAATATATCAGTACCTTCAACACCCCATATATGTTCAAAAGTAAGCAATTCTAGTTCAAAAATAAAATTAGATTCAACCTTAAAACTAACATCCATGTCCATATGAGAAAACTCATGATTAGGATCATCTAGATCCGAAAGTAGAAACTCATAAGAATCTGTATTTAGAACATCCTGACTTTGACCACTACTACAATGAATTTCACAATCATCGGCTTCCCTTGTGTCACTAAAATGAATTCTTAAGTTTGCATCAACATTTACACTTTTAGTATATCCATCATTGTTAAATTCAAATGGTTTCTCACCTTCAAGAGCATTGTCATCTTGTAAATTGTGTTGTTCATTTGTGGAAGGAAAAAAAATAGACATGTGTCATACTTAGTACCCAAAGGAACATCATCATTGTCAAAGTTTATGTGAGCAGGGCACATAAGCTCATGACCATTTTCATGTACATACCTCTGATATTCCATGGTCAACAAATCTAAAATTTGCTCACTGCTGAGTGAACATGCTTCTTCTTTCACATCTTCCACTACTTCTTCCTCTTTAGCATGAAGATCTAAATCTTTGTCAACATCATTGCACTCTGAGTCATCATAGTCATTAAAAGAGCACATAGGTAAATTTTCAACATCATTTACACCATTAAGATTTAGGATTTCTGACTCATATCTTGAGGACTCTTCACTGCAAGAGAGTTGTTCCTTCTCAGGCAAATATGTATTTCCATCATTTTCAGCACATTCCTTATTTGAAACAAAAGGGGCCATTTCCATTTCATGAGGATAATCATAATTAGCAGATAAATGATCATATTCATTTTCATCATAGTTACCACAACAAGGTGTCTTACCAATACTGAAACTATGTTCAAGCTCTTCAAACTAATTGCATGGACTCATGTCTTGCATAACATTACTAGTAAACTGCACATGAATATCCATAACACTATTCCCAATAGTGTGATCATGAGAGGACACATAGCAATTCCCCTTATCCTCATGTGTGCCACTACCTGGAAAAAAATGACTAATGCTATTGGATTCCTCAAAAGAATCAAAGTTTGGGAGGATACCCAATAGGTATTCAAATTCATGCTCTTTAAATTGGTCATTTACACACACTACTTCAACATCACTAATTACTTGATTTGATTCACTATGTTGAATACTTGGGCATATCTCTATATCGTGATTAGTAGAGATACAAGGGATAATTTCACATACCTCCTTTTGTTCATCAGACCAAGCATTTGGCACATCATGACTACAATCATCAATTGCATAATCAATGAGCTGATTACAAACTTTACTTTCTTTATTGTAATAGGCATCTTCATTTTCTTCTCTATATGCTTCATTCACAAGTGGCAGGTCCCTCCTTTGCTTGCTTAAGTCAACCATATTAGTGTAGACACCTAAAAATGTCTTCACCATCAAACCAACTCTTGACATTACTAAACACACCAATTCCCCTTCCAAACAATTAATTAAATTTTTATTTAATTAATTATCTTATTCAACACTTATTTTTTTCCATTCATCCTGCCAAATTAAATTAATTTTACTAGTTCAATAGTTCAACCTTACCCAATTAATTAAATAAATATGCAAATATTTATTTGACTAATTCCCCCTTTTTCCTAAACCCAATTAATTAGGTAAATCATGCTTATCTAATTAATTCAGCCTATTAATCAGTCTATCCCTACCCTAGCTAATTAAATATCTATTATTTAATTACCTAGTCTAACCTACATGACCCTAGACCTAGGATTAATTAAATAAAATTTTATTTAATTAATCTTAACCTCTCATTAGCCCATTCCCTAATTTTTTTCAGCCATATTAATTAGGCTAATCACCCTAATTAAAGTGGTCTAACCTAGCTTAACACCCTTCCCCACATCCTCCAAATAAAAAATTAAAACATATCCCACATAAATCAATTTTTTATACACGTGTCCAACATCACATTTAATACCTCTTACACCTATTGCACATGTCATAACTCATTAATATCCACTCTTCCCCAAATAAATTTTTAAATCATTTTACTCTTCCCCATGTGAATTTTTAATTCACATATAATCCGCCTCACCCAACCTCATTAATTTCACCCCTTTCCCAAGATGAATTTAAAATTCATCTTTATTCCTAGCCCTCCATTTTCCAAGATTCAATCTAGGTCTTCCACATCACTTTCATCCCCCACCATTGATCTTCCAAATCAATCTCCGCCCTTGGATCAAATCCTCTCCAAAAATGCCTATAAATACAACACTCCTCAAGCCATTTTATCATCCACAATTTGAGTAATGTTATTATGCTAAAATCTCTCTTGAGCAAGTCTAATTTGTGAGTTGCATAGTTTGAGAGCATTTCACATCTCATTTGAGCATCTTGGGTAAAGCTAGAATGAGTTTTGGGTGCATCACTCTCCACCCTATCTTAGATTGTGAATCCATTTGTGAGGTATAGTATTGTGTTTTTTATGCATTTGCTTATCTTTTTACTTCATTTTGGATTTCACTAATCACATTGGCACGCCTGGTAGGACCCACAAGGTCTCTATCTAACATTTTTTGTGAGTTTTTCTTGTAGAAAATGTGTTTTTACAGGTACCAGTGCTATCTTCCCACACAGTGGTGCCATTTTACTGCAAGGTGGCACCATTTCTCCTTGAAGCGACACTATTCTTCTCTATATTGGCGCCTTCCTTGCATGATAATCTTGCTTAAATATTCCTTCATATGTTTGTGTGTTATTTTGTTTTTTAACATTTTTAGCACACTTTACTCTCAGTTTTGTAGGGTTTTACATAGGGATAAGGGGAGGTTATGTCAAATTTTTCAACTAATCCATTTGACATTGTAGTTAATGTTTTGTTTAGTGGGTTGTTAAAACATTTTATGCAAAGCAATATCCTATGTATTTTAATAATATAAGGCTAAGAAAACAACCTAATCTCATCTAAACAAACATTTTTAGCTAAAATAATTTGTGTTTTTTAAGCTTTGACCAACTCTGCTTCATATCAACGCTATCCGGACCCAGAGCGATGCTTGCCTCTGTACACAGTCGAACAAACAACCTTTCGTGCATAGTGGCGCTATTTGTCATAATTTTGGCACCTTTGTGAATTTTAGCGCTATTTCTATTCTATTGGTGCTATCTGTTATTGCAGCACAATTTGTAACTATTGTAGCACCTTTGGTATTTCTAGTGCCATTTGTAATCATTGTAGCGCTATTCGTAGGATAGTAGGTCTCTGTCCTGTCGATTGTCGTCAGCACCATTTTGGGATTTGGTGGCACAATTTTTAGTCTGTGTGGTGTCTTCTATATTTGTTTTGGTGCTATTTGCTATGCTAGCTTTGGTATCTGTGCAGGGTTGGGTCTCTATTTTGTAGGATATTTCTGATTGTCCAAGACCATCATCTTGAACTACTGACACTTTTGCAGGGTTTTATTAGTTTAGACAACATTTCTTTTTGGTGCTCATAAAAAGAACCCTAGCTTAGAAAACATTTGGAATTGGTGCACTAAAATTAACATTTGCTTGACAAACAATCTACAAACAAACATTTCATTTTGGTGTACCTAAAAAGAACCATTTGTGTGCCTAGCATAGACAACATTTCTTTTCGGTGCTCATAAAAAGAACCCTAGCTTAGAAAACATTTGGAATTGGTGCACTAAAATTAACATTTACTTGACAAACAATCTACAAACAAACATTTCATTTTGGTGTACCTTAAAAAAACCATTTGTGTGCCTAGCATAGACAACATTTGAGTTTGGTGCATTACAATTAACAAGTGTTTGCAACAACTTTAGCCACATTTTGATTTGGGTTTAAAAAGAACATTAGCTCTTGTTTGGTGTGTCTTGTGCACTTGCATGTTTTGTTAGTAGAACCCAAGGGGTAGAATCGAAGTATCCTCTCCCCTCACCTTTTATAAGGATCTTGAGTGAAGAGAAACGATTCTACTTTCTTCTTTTTCATTTTCTTAGAGTGGGCCTTCCTTTGAGACACATCCACAAGAACTCATTAGCGACCCCAAGCAGTACTTTCATTCGGTCTGATATATAAAATAGGATAAGGCGAAAGCCAAGTCTGAATTAGTATGAGTGTTTACCATTTGATGCTAGCTTGAAAGGAAGTAGTACCTTTGTGTATATGAGACTCCTAGTAGAGCTAGTCAAAACCTTAAGTGGTTTATTAGGTGCTCGTAATGTGCCGATCCCCTGAATGTTCCCCCATTAAACACCTTTGGATAGAAGCCTACCCTTCTTGGCCTTTTGGTGATTTGTTTCAAGACAAGGGCATAGCAAGTTTTGCCCCCAAGATTCTCCCCATATGGCTCCCTTGAAATGAGATGGAAATCCTCGACTTAGCATAAGCTACAAGTAGCTTTCCAGGGAAAGGGTGGTTGTGTCATCCTTCCAGTGTAGGAGGCCCCTATCCATCCTCTCTCAAGAAGACAATATAATGCGACATGCCTCTTTGTTAGTGTGTTGACATTTGTGTCAGAGATTCCAAGTTGTGGGCTTGGCAAGTCGCCATTCACCTTGACCGTAGGTAGTTTAAGCATTGTTTTCAAGTGTTTCTCACTTGTGTTATACCCGTGGAAATTTGGGCCTTGAGGGGCTTCTTGAACATACACTTTGCGATCACAACATCACATCAAACCTTTTCCTATTGTGTGCTCTTTGTTTGAAGTGCTTGCAAAACTTGCCAAAATGACATCATTTGAGACATCATTACAACATTTGACCAACCTTTTATCTTGATAAAATCCAAGTTTGACACCAAAATCCACCTTTTACCAAAACATTGACCAACACAGATCTATTTTGGCACCATTTCATAGATTCCTGGCACCATTTCTCTTTGTTGTGGTGCCGTCTACCTGGATTTTGGAGCTAATTACAGGTCAAGTTATCCATGGCCCTAGAAAATTGTTTTGGGATCTTTAGGACCTGCCCATCCACAATCCACATTCACCTTTCCAAAATCTATCAAAACCCACATCAATTTTGATCCAAAATTTCTCAGTCATATCCCCATTTTGACCTTAGAGAATAAATCATTTCCACTATTGGACCCTTCACCATACTATTGAATCCAACCATAATCCATCCATCTACTTTCATAACTTTTCATCCCCATTGATTTTTTACCTTATTTTGGACCAAATACATCCTTCTACAATTTCATCCCCCAATCCATTTATCTCTTCTATACTAAACACATTCAAAATCTCATAGTCCAAACATCAATCAAAACATCAACCAACATCTAAAAGTCATATCCAAAAATCAATCTTTGAGCTAAAGTTGAATCTAGGTTTCATCTTTCACACCCTACTTTGCTTGATTGGTCATTAGTCTACCTTCAAGTAGAATAATCACCCCCTTTTTCTTGAGGTCATAAGTCTACTTTAAGCAAAGAGAAAATATCCATTGTGCAACACCCAAATTCTAGACCTACTTGAGCTCATTTGTTGACTTCAATATCCCTCTCCAAAAACATCATCCAAATTTATCCTCCCAAACATCTAGGCCACCTAAGGTTTGCCTTAGTTGAAGTATCCCCTAAATCATTATCAAATCTCTCTCAAATCCAATCTATCCTCCATCCTTTTGGTCCAAATTTTTGTGAGAATCAAAATCCTTTACATCTACCATCCTTAGATTGACACCTTTTTGAGATCTCTTAAAGGTCAAGACCTATAATCATACCATAATTTCCTTTCACCTTTAGATTTAGATTATAGGGAGTGTACTCTCTTGCACCTAAATCTTTGTTCTATTCCACCACCATATCCTCTTTGGGTCCAATTAAATTAAACCAAATTCTCTAAGGTCTCCACCTTCATCCACCCCACAATCAAAACCCATATCCTTGCATGCCCATAACAAGGTCCCAACACAAGAAAAATCAAGAGATGACCAACTTTGGAAACAACATGGGCATAGGAATGCCTATAACTGACCAAAACAATACACCAATCGACTAACAATCATCTAACCTATCCACGTTCTTGCAAATGCCCTTATATGGTCCCAATGAAAATCCCTTTGCCTTCTTACAACCACAACCACCACAACCACCTACCCAAAACACTGACACCAACCAAGTAGATCAAGACGTCTTAAACTTGACACAAGATCCCGACAACATGGACATTCTTGATAGAGTTCTAAGATCGGATCCAACTAGATATCTTGATTTTCTTCTCAAAATTGGTGTGCAACTACCCAACACCACTACTCCATCTCAACCATCCACCTCCAACACTAATCCCACCACCTCCTCACAACCATCCACATCAAACAACAACCCTACCATATCTCAAACCTCAAACCCTGCCATATCTACCACTCCCACAAATTCTAATGTTACCACATCCACAACCCCCACCAACATATCAACCACCCCTAGTATCTCAAATCCTACCATCTCCAACCCCATTGTCACATCCACCACTATGACAAACATAACCACATCCATTCCTCAAATCATCCTAGGCATTCCTAGCAACCCCATGCACACGAGTGCCTTTGCAAGTGTGCCTCCCCTTAATCCCAACACTGTAGCCTACATAAGCCAATTTATTT
The DNA here is from genome assembly GCA_027924645.1 of Cunninghamia lanceolata. NCBI lineage: Eukaryota > Viridiplantae > Streptophyta > Pinopsida > Cupressales > Cupressaceae > Cunninghamia > Cunninghamia lanceolata. The sequence continues at coordinate 10,893,466 of BSBN01000073.1, forward strand.
CACAACCACCTCACAATACGACCAATCCATCCAACACCAACCCATCCAATTTTACATATGTACAAAATCCCTTAGTTTCATCTATGCAACATAATCCCAATTCCCAACTACCACCTGATGTTCTCCAACAATTCTATGCCTACCAACAATATCTTGCACAACTTAACCAAAATCAAAACACCATCTCACAAAATCAAAACACCATATCCCAAAATCAAAACCTCATACACCAAAACCAAACAAACCAATACCAAATTCCCCCTAACCTCCAACAACTCATCAACCAATAGACATACATCCCACAACCTCCACCAACACCGGACCTAACATGTGTTGTACAGACCTTAATCCAAAAGGTGGACGATATGCAACATGAGGGCAAGTGTAAATAATATTCCTTTGAGGACATTTGTCCATACCGATTCAATCGGACGCTATACATGCCTCCCTTTCCTAAGAACTTTGAGACACCCAAATTTGACAAATACAAAGGAAAGGGATACCCTAGGGACCAGCTTAGGGAATTTTACATCGCTTGCCTTGAAGTCTCAAACAATGACACATACCTAATGAGACTCTTTCCTAGAAACCTCGATGGTCAAGCCGCCAAATGGTTCACACACCTTCCTCCGGGCATTAAGACTTTTCCTGAGCTCACAGAGAAGTTTGTTAACCATTTCTCTTACAACTTTGAACATGAAATATCCATGACAAATCTTTGCAACACCAAATAGAAGAGCAGAGAATCCTTCGCTTCATTCTTGTAAAGGTGGAGAGGCTTAGCAAGCAAACTCCCTTGGCCGATCCCTGAGAAACAATTAGTTACCATGTTTGTGGCTAATCTTAATCAAGAGATGGGTTTCCATTTACAAATCCTCTACGCTTCCACTTTTGAAGAAGTCATTGACAAGGGCACCACCATCGAGAGAGCCCTTATTGCCAAGGGCTTGATTAAGCTATACGACAACAAACCTTACAACAACAACAATAATAACAACAACAACAATAAAGTCAACATCAATGCCCCAAACACAAGTAATAACAATGTACAATCACATGAGAAACCTCACTTTTAGGGCAAAAACAAGAACACTCTCAACGACAGTGTCATTAATGTGAAGGCTATCCAAAATGTACAAAACCAAGTGCCTCCAAGCGTGCACGCCACCCACAATGTAAATATTCCCAAAGGACTCCCAAAACAAAATAATACGCCTCGAAGGAAATTCACACGCTTAGGAGAACCAATCGAAGATATCTTGGAAAAAATTCTAAAAGATGGTATAATAACTCTCCCACCCATTAAGCCTTATAGTGAAAATCAAATCAAACCTGCATGGTATAATAAAAATGATTTTTGTGACTACCACCGTATCATGGGCCATAAGACAACTGATTGCATGAAGCTGAAACACTACGTACAAGATCTAATAGATAAGGGCAAAGTCAATCTCAAGGAAACCCTACAACAATCACCTAATGCCAACCTTGGAGCTTATAAGGATCATCTGCCTGACCATAACAAAGGAAAAGCCTCATCCTCTAACCAAGCTTACAACATCACCCCACCTCCCGCTTCTTATGATTCCATTGTGGGTCGAATAGAAGCATCATCCGACTATGTCAACACAGTCACTATCTAGGCTCAAGTACCTGATTATGCGGTCACTACCCATCATGGTTGTGTGTCCATCCGTGCGGCTCCCACCACTGATCAAACATCCACATCTGCACCAAACCACCAACCAAACCACCCATCTAGCTGTCCACCAGCCACCCAAAAGTACAATCTCCTAGATCATCTAGGTAAAACCCCTACCCAAATCTCCATTCTTGAAATACTCCGTACATCCCCCTTCACAAGGAGATCCTTGAAAAAGCCCTAAAAGAAACCTAGGTCCCCACTAACCTGAATGTGGAACAATTCCAAGCCATGGTGGGTCATATCACTTCACCTCACCATTTGACCTTCTCTGAGAAAGGCCTTCCTGCATCTGATGGTTCATACAATGACACCCTACATATCAAAGTCTGTATCCATAAACATACCATAAAGAGAGTCTTAATAGATGGTGGCTTCGACCTAAACCTTTGCACTCTTAAATTATTAAAACATTTGGGATACTCTAATGTGGTTGTAGATTCTAGTGAAAGTATAACCATAAAATGGTACGATGACACTGAGAGGCTATCTAAAGGTACCATCAAACTCCCTATTCAAGTAGGGAAGAAGATCTTGGAAACAAAATGTCAAGTTCTTGATCTCAACCTCCCATACAACATTATCCTTGGCCGACCATGGATCCATGCCATGCAAGCTGTTCCATCCACCTTTCATCAATGCCTAAAGTTCCATCATAATGGCATTGAAGTAACTATCTATGCTGATCCCCGCCCCTTCCAATACTACAGCTTCTTGGAAGGACATGACCATACTTTCTATCCATACAACAAGGCTATCTAGAAAACCGCTTCCCAAATTGACCCTACATCATCCGCATCATACATTGATCCTTCTAATATCGCTACCACATCGCAAATAGCTCTACCACCTGAGGTCAAAATCAGAATAAGTGACATGGGAGGTGGGGAATATGACCTGCATGGTACCTTTTGTGTAGGGATTTTACCCAATCCTAAAACATTCGGTGCCCCAAAATAAGAAGATGTCTCTATAGTCGTCATCAAATGAAAATGATTGCCCATCTTTGAAAGAAAGCATCTTCTTGATCAGGACATGCTTGAAGATGTATCCTCTTGGTTGTATAAAGAAGAAGAAGTAGAATAGGAAGCCCCTACCATACCAGCTGAAATCTATGGCAAAGGGCTAGAAATTGTCATGTACATGGGTTATAGAGGACAAGGCGATATTGGCCTTCATGAAAAAGGGATCATAGAACCAATTCAAGCAACAAGAAATCCCTATACTCAAGGGTTAGGGTATGGAAAACAATAGTATATCCTCACTAGTGGTGAGTGTATCTTAGGTGAGGTCGCTAAGGTTTCCCCTATAGTTGATAACATTAACGAAGAAGACCATCAAGACTCCTTTAGTGACTCGCTAAATTCTTTGAGTCCTCCATCTGCACTATCTACACTGTAACCACCCTAGCATCCTCATATAATGACTTACCCCTTATATACCTAGACCTTATAGATTGGGACCAATAGGGACCTCCTGTCCTAGATGTAGCATAGAATGATGAAGCCATAGCAAAAATGATGCGGGTCAGAGATCACTTCCCCCTAGGAGATCATAGAGTTGGGTACATTATGGAACTTGACATGTTTGCCTATTTCGGTGAGACCACCCATGCTTCTAGTCATAAAAAATATAAAAATAAAAATAACACCCCCTAGTGAAAACCACTCTGTGGCACTTTCAGGTGAAGAAAAAGTAAAAATAAAGGATGTATCCTCTAGTGAAAACCTCCATGAGGTGCTAGAAGATGGAAGCATGGGCCTTCCTGAAATAGAGAAGGTATATCAAGATAGATCACCAATCCTTGTGGAGCCATCACAAGAAATGAACATTGGAACAACAGAAGTGCCAAAGATCACCTTTAGAGAAGAGTCTCTTACCATAGTAGAATAGGTGAATTTCTTAGCATTCTTCAAACAAAGAAGCTGTAATTTTGCATGGACCTATGTAGATATGCTGGGGCTAGATCTTGCCTTGGTTGTTCACCATCTTGCAATGCGACCTAATGTGAAACCTATAAAACAAAAGCTAAGAAAACCGAATCCTTAGATTGTGCTCCTTGTTAAGGTAGATCTAAAGAAACTTCTAGATGTGGGATTCATCCGACCAATAGACTACCCCGAGTGGGTATCCAACATAGTACTTGTAGCAAAAGTCACTGGGGGCATCTGATGCTATACAAATTTTAGGGACCTCAACAAAGGATGCCCTAAAGATGACTTTCCTTTGCCCAACATTGACATTATAGTGGACCTCACTGTGGGGCACAAGATGTTATCCCTAATGGATGGATTTTCAGGATATAATCAGATTAGGATTGTAGAAGAAGACCAACATAAGACTTCTTTCATATGCCCGTGAGGGATATACTGTTGGATGGTGATGCCTTTTGGTCTAAAAAATGTAGGACCAACATACCAATGCACCATGATAGTTATCTTCCATGACCTCTTCCATCACATCATGGAGGACTATGTGGATGACCTATTGGGAAAATCAAAGACTAGAGAGGAGAAGTTAGACGTGTTGGCAAAGATCTTCGATAGACTAGAGCAATACAACGTGTGGCTAAACTTGAAGAAATGTGTCTTTGGGGTCACTTCTAGAAAACTTTTAGGGTACATAGTCTCAAGAAGAGGAATCAAAGTGGATCCTACCAAAGTTAAAACCATCACAAAGATTCCCCCTCCAAAAACACTGAAGCAATTACGAAGTCTACAAGGGAAGCTCTAGTCTATCCATTGGTTTATCGCCCAACTCACCGATAAATGTTAGCCATTCCAGCATCTGCTTAGAAAAAACACAACCTTTGTCTAGGATAATCAGTGTCAAGTTGCCTTTGATCAGTTGAAGAAGTACTTGGCTAATCTGCCTATTCTCACTCCACCAAAGAAAGGAGAGCCCCTCCTCTTATACATCTTAGCAACTAAAACCTCTATATGGGCCTTGTTGGTGTAGCATGATGAGAAAGGAAAAGAAAGAGCAATATACTACATCAACTGCACCTTGGTGACCAATGAGCTAAACTATACTCCCATTAAGTGAGCATGCTTAGCTGTGGTCTTTACTTCACAAAAGTTGAGACACTACATGCTCAATCATAAGACTAAGCTCATTGCCAAGATTGATCTACTGAAGTATCTGCTAAACAAAACAACTCTCATAGGTAGAATGGCTAAATGGGTAATGATCCTGAGTGAGTTTGACATTGAGTACATGGAAAGAAAAGCCATCAAAGAACAAGTCATTACTGACCAGTTAGCTAAAGCACCTATCCCCACAGAGCATCCTACACTTGTAGAATTTCCTAATGAGTCTATATTGATGGTAGCAGTAGCAGCAAAACCATGGAAAATGAACTTTGATGGGTCATATACACACTAAGGCTCGGGGACAGACATTTTTCTTGTTACCCCTCAAGGTGACACCATCCTTAAGTCATACAAAATCATATTTCCATGCACCAACAACATAGCAAAGTACAAAGCTCTTATCATGGGACTCTGCATGGTAATTAAGTGGGGGATTGACAAGCTAATGGTCTATGGGGATTCTCAACTAGTTATCAGGCAAGTGAATAATGAGTATAAAACTAAGGATGAAAAGCACCTACCTTACAAAAGGATGGTGGATGACTTCAAGGGTTTATTTTATGACATCCACTTTGAACAAATTCAAAGGCTAAACAACAAAGTAGTAGACATAATGGCCACGATAGGATCCTTGGTAGATATGAAGAAAGACAATAAGAAGTGTGAGTTCCAAGTCGAAGAGCTCCCTCTATCGGCCTATGACGTTCCCCAATCGAAACTGGTGTGTGGAATTGTTAGTCCCCTCTCCCCATGGTATCAAGAAACATACATGTACCTCCATGATAATATTTTACTCGCCAACCTTTTAGCCTCACAACAAAAAAGCTTCATTCATTGAGCCTCTCACTTCACACTCGTACGATACACCCTATACAAAAGGAGTCTTGATGGTACACTTTTACGATGTTTAGACTCTAGGGAAGCTGAAGTGGCCTTATAAGAGGTACATGAAGGCATTTGTGGGGCACACTCGAGTAGACCTACCTTAGCTAAAAAAATCTTGAGAACGGGGTACTATTGGCCAACCATGGAGCAAGATGCCTACCGGTTTGTGAAAAAGTGTCTGCCATGTCAATAGCATGGGGATCTCATCCATGCACCATCATAGGAATTGCAGTCGATCACAACTCTATGGCCATTCTCACAATGGAGACTCAACCTCGTAGGAAAGATCCATCCACCATCCTCTAATGGCCATAAATTCATCATCATTGCTACCGAATACTTCACCAAGTGGGTGGAAGCAATTCCACTCACTTTCACCACCGGAATCCAAATATCTAAATTCATCCTTCGTTACATCATATGTCATTATGGCATACCCCATTCCATTATCATAGATAATGAGAAACCATTCAAAAACTAGGAATTCCGCACCGTGTGTGAGAAATTCCAAATCCAACATCATTTCTCCACTCCATACTACCCCCAGGGTAATGGTCAGGTTGAAGCTTCAAACAAAACCATCTTGAGTATTCTAAAGAAGACTGATAATGAAGCAAGCTGCAACTGACACGTCCCACTCAATCCTACCCTATGGGCCTATCGTACTAGTATCCATACACCCACAGGAGCCACTCCATACTCCCTAGTATTCAGATCTGAAGCCATCCTACCTATTGAGGTCGAACTCCCATCACTAAGAGTATCCCTACAGAATATAATCACTGATGAGGAGTATCAAGTTACAAGGCTACATGAGCTAGAACTATTGGATGAGAAATGCTTGGATGCACTCAACCATCTGCAAGCCTATCAAAACTGCTTAAGAAGAAGCTATTGTAACGTCAAAAAATGTCCCCTTGGGGGCTTTTCCCTCATAAGGTTTAGCTTCTAGGTCTTTTGCATGCATTTAGGACATCTTAGTTCATAATTTGGCATCCTGATGGAATGAGCCCTAGGTAAAATGACAAAATGGGACCTAGGAGTACTCCTTGAGTTGTACCCTACCCAAAATAGGGGGAGTACTTGGCCCTCGTGCCCTAGTCCTACCCTATTTTGGGGCAGCCCCAATTTTTGGGTGTCAGTTTATGAACGTTATTTGGGTCCTTTTCCGACACGGTAAGTTTGAATTACAAAAATCTTGGTGGGAGTATTTGTAGTTGCATATAAAAGCATGTTTAGGCATTCATTTGAAAACTAGATTTTAATTTAGATAATTACTAGCAAGCTATTGTGTTCTCAAGGTGATTCAAGGCTTTCATTGTGTTACAAGAGCAGACTTGTGTGGTTTGTGTGTTTGTATTTGTAGATTTGAGCATCAATTTCCTCATGGAATGAAGAGCATTTTCCTCCCATGAGAGCTTCACTACAAGGTGACATTATATTATGTTTTTATTATCATTTCCTTTGGTTTTTGCCTCTGCCTCACAAGGGCACGTACTCTCTATTTGAAAATGGTGTTCAAAGACTTAAGTGTCCTCTGGGGCTTGACTGAGGTAAGCCTCTAAACACCACAACCCCCTCCCAAAGTCTTATGATTGCAGGTTACAGGTGTTGCATTTGGGAAAAGTGAAGTTACAGGAAGGATCAGCAGATATCAAGGATTTAAGATTTGAAGAGAAGTAGGACACCAGAGCATTTCCAGGACTTGGGCACTCACTCTAGTGTCCTCCGTAGCTGAATTTCTAGAAACAGGAGTTACAGTGCTGATCAATGTCAGAAAGAGGTCAGGATCCCACAAAGAAACTGGCACCTTGGACTTGGGTGCCCACTCCAGTGTCCCTGACTATTCCACCTTGGAGCCTTGAAAATAGGTACTCTGTGATTTAATATTTTACTCCCGTTTGCAAGAGCTTTTTCTGTTATTCGTCAGTTTATTACAATATTTGCATAATTAGGCTTTTAATGGTCAATTAAGCATAAGAGAAGAGAAATTGATAATTAAATTCCCTAATCTAAGTTTCCCTACATCTCACAATGATCTAGGGTATGATAGTGAATTGCCACTCGACCCTAGATCCTTGAATGTATAGGGTGAAAGGAGGATTCAAGAATCTAAGACACTACACATTAAACGAATCAAATTTTACTCTAAACATTTTGGTGAACCCGTGTTTTTGGACTTAAATTGCAACTTGCTGAGTGTGTGTCTTCAGATTTGGATTGATTTCATTCATTCATATAGTCTTTCATTTTATTGCATTAAGAATAATTAAAAAAAAATTGCATTGTTTGACTTACTAAATTACATCAATTCTTTCTAAATTTTCCTAATTCATGATTTTTACATTATATCTAACATAAACTATAGAAAAACACAAAAATTCAATCATTTGCATTGCATTTTCATCATTAATTTGCTAGGCTTTTGTAGAAATTTTGACAATTTTCATATAACCTACTAATTCCAAAATCTAGGGTTAGTAGGCAAAATCTTCTTTCAAATTTTTCTACTGAGGCTCATTCAAATTTTTATTTGGCTGTAGTCTTGCATTTTGGTGTAAATTTGCATTTGGATTTAAAATATTTGCATTTTTGCATAGAAAATTTCAACAAAAACTAGCAATTTTTATGCATTTTCATTAGATTTGCATTGGCATTTTGCACATTAAATCTTGGAAATAATTTTTAGATCTAAGAGTAATTCATTTTCATCATAAATCAGACTTCAAAAAATTCATATAGCATTTTGTGTCAACATCTCAAACCTAGGGCTTCAAAAACAATGATTTTCACTAAATTTGACCTTAGCGACTCTATAAACTTGCACCATAGGCATGTTGTGAAGGGTATTTTTGAATTAATTAGATTCTATCAGGGTAATAATTTTCTACCCCTCCTAAAAATCTTCACAACACTTTTTTAACGGGTTCTTGTATTGAAAATTTGGTGAAAAACTACATATTTTGGCTATTTTTACCCTAGGGTTTGACCTAGTTTGTACTCCAAGCGTGTTGTGATCAATTTTACAGATTGAGGTGATTGATATTATTGATTTTATTTTCTACACCTTCTGAAATTCATTACAACACCTCCTTTGCTAGATCTTGGAATTGAAAAATCGTGAAAAATAGCCTATTTTTGCTATATTTTCACTAGGGTTTTACCTTAAGCGGCACTAAAAGCATGTTGTGTTAGGTATTTTGGCACCAAGTGGCTATTATTACTAATATTATTCATTTTCCACCATCATTTTCCTCACAATACCCTTTCTTATGCCATTTTGCATTGAGTTTTGGTGAAAACAGTGCCTATTTTGACATATTTTCACTATAGTTGACTTGGCATTATATTGGATTTGCATCAAGAGTGTGTTGGGAGTGATAATATTTCTGTTTTGGACTGATATCAGGCATATAATTTTCTTCCCTTGATCAAAATCCTTACAACACCTTTGCTTTCATTCATTTGCATTGAAGAAGTACAAAAAATCAAGCGTCTTAAGTCATTTTCATACATTCTTTTGCACTTGTCTTTTGCATCAAATTTGAAAAGCTTTTAAAATCTGAGTATACATTGAAAACAATGCAATGGCACCTTAATGTCATTTTTCTATGGTATCTCTGCATGCATTTATCAAAGATCTTTATTTTGACAAATTCCTAATCCTCATGAGTGAACATCCTTTGATATTAGAAGATTTAACCAAATTCATCTCTAGGAACACTCATGAGAAAGATGAGAGTAAAAATCCTTTTTCCACCATAGAGTATGATGATGATGATGTACCTTCCTCTCATCCCATTGCTCTCCCTGGCCAAGATGTAGCATTAGTGGATGAGAAAAGGTCTCTCACATTAAATACTTTAGGGATGGACGTTGGATGCAATCAAGAGGGAAACAATGTTAATTCGATACTTATTAATAGACTTGGTAGCACTATTCCTAAGATGGTTGTGCGGGGGGCACCTAATGCACCTTCTTGCTTAAAGCCGGTGATTACGGTTCAAGGTATTCAAAATGTGTTACAACAACCACACCACAATGTGAATGCTCACACATACAACACCCATAACAACAAGCAAAGTAACCAAGCACCGCATGTGCCTGTCTCTCTTCCATGTTCTCAACCTATGCTCCCTCTACCACCTCATCTTACTCATAAAAGTGTTCAAGAGTATGATCTTGTCAAACAAGTTCATGCTACTCCAGCTAAGATCTCTCTTTGGGATTTAATACAAACATCACCTACATACCATGGAATGCTCCAAGAAGCTTTGCAAAAGGTGATTGTCCCACCTACTACTAAGCCTAAAGATGTAGTAGCCATATTGGATAGTATGCATGCAACAAAAATGGATATTATCTTTCAACCACATGAATTACCGTCAATTGAAGTTCAAAACCAATATGATCCACTTATAATCTTTGTCACAATAAACAAAACATTGGTAAAATGAGTTATGATTGACAATGGATCAGTTCTTAATGTTTGTAGCATTGACCTACTACACAAAATCAAGCTTGACACATCACAAATCACACCAAATGGCATTAGTATTCGTGGCTTTGATAATGTTGGACGACAATCCATGGGCACTATAACTTTACCTATACAAGTAGGATCTGTGCTTGTGCCTACCCTGATTCATGTCATGCCTTGTTCTTTATCTTATAACATGATTCTTGGTAGACCTTGGATTCATGCATTAGGGGCAGTCCCTTCCACTCTACATCATTTAATCAAATTTATATTCAAAGGTAAACTTCATACTATTCATGTTAATCCTAAACCAGATGACTGTTTACATATTGAAATACAAAAACTAGTTTACAATCATATGACCTTAAATAATTTACAAGCTAATTCATCAAGGCCTCTAACCACGAATAATGTTGCGAAAGATTCTAAACCATCAAATGCACTCTTGGGTCATGATTGGGGCTCATTAGATTTTAATCCTTGCAATATATGGGAATATAAAATTAATAGCCTTGACACATCAAAAGTAGCATCGATCTCACCTCGGCAGTCCTTTGAAGAATCTAATGCTAAAGTCCCCTTGGTAGAAAATAAAAATAATACTCTCACTTATACCACAAATTACGAGACCTATGAGGCTTCACCATCTTCTAAGGAAATGATATCCCTTTATGGTCAAGGATTTAAGATCCTGTATAATAATTGTGAATATGTAGGTAAGGGATGTGGTGTAAATCAACAAGGAATTCGAGTACCTATAGAAGCCGCTTCAACACATTACTCAAGTGGCATTGGGTATAATCCTTTTAAAGAAAAGAAAGCTTCCCATCATCCTATACTTAATATTAATTCAACAAGATCAAAACAACATGACAGATATGTATGTTCTTAACAATGGTATCCCTACAGGTAAGTATCTATAACCCTTTATCTCTATCGTGATGTGCTTCCCTCGTGATGTGTTATGTGTTGTTTAGGCCTCTTGGGATGCCTCTTGACTCTCTTATAAGGTCTACGATACCAGGAGACCACCTCTATTATGACCTTCTTCTATTTGTATCATCATTCTTCTAAAATGGCCTCTCTCTCTGATTTCATTGTTGTGTGTTGTCTTACGGACATAGCATTGTGGTTGGTGACTTGGGGGCACCCTCCTATGTGATTGTTCCTAAGACACTTGTTTCTTCTCTCTTATTTATTGTTCCCTTCCTCTAGTGTTTCCACCTAGCGGGTGGATGATGACAAACATTTATACTAATGCGGACCTAGTGTCCCTTTCGAGAGCAATCACAAATTGGACTTAGTTCCTAATATGACAATGGGGTTGTCTTTTTTATTGGATGCTTGGCTAGTGGAAGCACTCGTGCTTTTTGCGTAGTGAATTTTTATGATATTTCTCTCTCATTTAAAAACCTTAACAATACTGCTGCTCCATGCACCTTTGTTTGTCTTTGAATTTGGCCTTGGAGGTAATCGATTTGAAGAGCTTTGTGATATAGCCCCATGGTTATCCTTGAACTCTGAATTTGTTGTATAACCTTGGCTCTTTGTGTGATTAATCATATGCATTGATGTTGTTATTTATCATGATTTTGTAGACACTAACATGTATCTTGCAAGGATGTGTTTGTGGGAACATTTGGTGATTGTAAAGTACATGTCACCTCCGGGGGGCATGGGCTTTGTGAAAGTCGATGTTCCCTTGTGTGTTTTATTCCTACCTTAAAATGCTTGATATTGATACCTAATATCAACCACCTTAAGGTGGGGGCATATATAAGGTAAGCTGTCTATTATAGATGTTAGCAATGTGTTTGACCTCAGGTGCAAAGACCTGCACGATGAGTGCATCATGCACCTTGAGTTTGTTTGCAATCAATCAATCAATCATGTAAGCCCTCTATAGAGGCGGGATATCGCTTATATCCTTTTTATCTTAAGTCCTCTGCAAAGGTGGGGATGGTGTATTTATCAGAGCAAATTGCATCATCTTGTCATTTTCAAAAGTCCTCTGCAGAGGCGGGGAGTAGTTCTGTGACTAACTCAACCCTTAAGCGTGTTTTCGGTGATTGTTGTGGTGAAGCCCAATTGTTGGTGTGTGCCTATAATGTGCCTAAGATGGTGTTAGACCTAGAAATAGGTACACACCATCGCTTGTCTGTCATGTTTTCTCTGTGTCTTCAAGTGTGTGTGTTTTGGCATGCTTGTTTTGTTTGGCGTGTTTGTTGCCCCATATGCAGAATAAAGACTGGCACCTTAGGGTTGTGCTTCCTACATTTTGGGAGGTTCTTCATGTCTTGCTATGGGTTGCCCCATATATACAAAGACCTGCACAAGGAGTGCATCATGTATTATGGGAGGTTTGTTTACTTTCCAGTACTTGCATCTGTATTTCATATATATGAGAAAAAGAAAATAAAATATATCATTTCTATCTTCCATGCATTAATGTGTTTTCTATGCATTTGTTGTCTTCTCTGTGTTCTACATGACTGTAACTATCTTCTCTGTGTTTTACATGTTTGTTACTATTTTCTATGTGATTAGTGTGTCTTCTCTATGATTGATGTGTTTATTGTGTTTGTGACCTTACTTTAATGCATTTATTGGCCTTGCATTTATACATACATTAAAGTGGAGGCTAAATGTAACATTGGAAAATGTCCCCTTGGTGACTTTTCCCTATAAGGTTTAGCTCCCGGGTCTTTTGCATGCATTTAGGACATCTTAGTTCATAATTTGGCATCCCGATGGAATGAGCCCTAGGTAACATGACAAATGGGACCTAGGAGGACCCCTTGAGCTATACCCTACCCAAAATAGGAGGGGAGGACTTGAACGCCCATGCCTTAGACACATGTGCCCTAGTCCTGCCCTATTTTGGGGCAGCCCCAATTTCTGGGTGTCAGTTTATGACTGATATTTGGGTCCTTTGCCGACACGATAAGTTTGAATTATGAAAATATTTGCAGGAGTGTTTGTAGTTGCATATAAAAGCATGTTTAGGCATTCATTTGAAAACTAGATTTCAATGTAGATGATTACTAGCAAGCTATTGTGTTCTCAAGGGGATTCAAGGGTTTCATTGTGTTGCAAGAGTAGACTTGTGTGGTTTGTGTGTTTGTATTTGTAGATTTGAGCATCAATTTCTTCATGGAATGAAGAACATTTTCCTCCTATAAGAGCTTCACTACAAGGTGACATTATATTGTGTTTTTATCATCATTTCCTTTGGTTTTTGCCTCTGCCTCACAAGGGCACACACTCTCTATTTGACAACAGTGTTCAGAGACTTAAGTGTCCTTTGGGGCTTGACTAAGGCAAGCCTCTAAACACCACAACCCCCTTCCAAAGTCTTGTGATTGCATGTTATAGGTGTCGCATTTGGGAAAAGTAAAGTTGCAGAAAGGTTCATCAGACATCAAGGATTCAGGATCTGAAGAGAAGTAGGACATTGGAATATTTTCAGGACTTGGGCACTCAATCTAGTCTCCTCTATAGCTAAATTTCTAGAAACAGGAGTTACAGTGTTGATCAGTGTCAGAAGGAGGTCAAGATCTCACAAAGAAACTGGCACCTTAGACTTGGGTACCCGCTCCAGTGTCCTCAACTATTCCACCTTGGAGCCTCGAAAATAGGTACTCTATGATTTAATATTTTACTCCCGTCTGCAAGAGCTTTTTCCGTTATTCGTTAGTTTATTACCGTATTTGCATAATTAGGATTTTAATGGTCAATTGAGCATAAGAGAAGAGAAATTGATAATTAAATTCCCTAATCCAAGTTTCCCTACATCTCATAGTGATCTAGGGTATGATAGTGAATTGTCACTCAACCCTAGATCCTTGAATGTATAGGGTGAAAGGAGGATTCAAGCATCTAAGACACTACACATTAAACAAATTGAATTTTACCCTAAACAACTACAAAAAAAAAAACAAGAACCAAAAGTTTGAAGTGGATGACCTTGTCCTCATGGAAAATCAAAAGAATCTACAGGAGTGCCCAAGAAAGGAAAATTTGAACCCAATTGGTTGGGGCCCTATGTCATCACTGCTAGCTATGGATCAAGAGCATATCAACTTTCAACACTTGAGGGGTAGCCTCTGGATGAGCCTATGAATATTCTACATCAGAAAAAGTTCTATGCATAACCCATCAAGTATCCCAAGCAAAAATATAAAAAAATCAAAAATTAAAAAATCAAAAAAATCAAATAATTAAGAAAAACCTGAGTGCAATAAAGACGTCCAATGGTGAAAATCACTTCGATGACACCTTGGATTAGTACCATGGTGAAAACTTGTTTTAGGTGCCATGTGTAGCAGCTAGTCCTACCATCTAATAAGCTCTATTCCCTATCATGACACTCCATGAAACATCAACCACCCACCTCGCATCATCCCACCCAAGGCTAACCCATGGAACAAAGATCCTTGTAATCTTCCCCTTGTATAGCTAAAATAAAAAAATCCAAACATTAGAAAATAAAAAAATCCAAAAACATTTTAAAGTTAGAGAATCTCAAAAAGTAATACAAAATCCCAAAAACACCAAAAAAGTCAAAAAATTACAAAAATAAAAAAAAGCACTCTAACGACATCATCACGATTTCCAACATCCTCACAATCACCCAAAATCATCTGAACCCTCATCTCCAACATCCATCCTAAACCATTCCCACATCATCAAGTCTTGCCAAAACTACATATTCATCTCACTTGCATCTTGAAAGTACCTTGATCCCGTGGAGATAGGTTATGTAGGCAATCTGGAATACAAAGGAAGTATCCAGTACTCAGGTACATAAGGTGCACCCATCCAAACCATTTGGATGGTCCCTATTTCATTGAGATTGCTATATTCAACAAATGATACATACGCTAAGCATACCCTCAAAACATCGCATCTCATGCAAAAATCATCAATCAACATACCAACTATAATCCAACACATGGCCCAACTATCCTTTTGCCCACCTTTCAAAATTATCCAATGAAATCCAACCAAGTTGCGTCCTAGGATATATAGTTCCTACAATGGACAAGAATCTGTCATCCTATCAACACTTATCTTGGCAAGAGCACACAATGGCTATTTGTTTCCTTTTGTTGGTCTTTTGATTCTTGATTTTTATCTTCTGAATGCAGGAAAACAACTTTCTTTCAAATAGTATGATGATATGCAACATTGACTAGATAGGTTACACTATTATCATAATGGTTGGCAAATAACATGTAGTTCACTTCTGTTCATAAGGGTGAAATAATTACTAAGTACCCTCAATTATTTCACTCTCCTACTTGTTTTTGTATGCTGTGCTTGTGGGTGGATTTCATTACTCCAAGAATAGTATTCATATCTAGAAGCTTGGGTCGGTTCTAGCATGATGTGCCTCATTTGTATATACAAGCATTAATACCTTATATGTACTATGAACACTCATAGCTATGGGTCCCCTTCCCTTGGCTAGGCAAGGGTTATACTACCTTGGGCACGCATGAAATCAACCTATTGTTTGTGGGTCTAGTCCATGCAATTGTGGGATATATGTCATCACCTAGGTCATCTCATACCTTTGTGAAGTGTATCCTATATTGCTACAATAAATCAAGAAATGCTCTGAGTTAATGTTATGCAACTACTATAGCTAGCTCAATTCATATTTCAAAGCACTGATCCAACCATAGTATCTAGGCCTAGATTTCTTAATCCCCCCCAACTATTCATTCCCCCCCATCTTCTAAACTACCCCCTATCTCTCATCTACCCTCAATCCATTCTAACCAATATAACACATCCCGAACTGAAACACATCCCCATCCCCTTAATGACGTGGTATATCATGACCTATCAACTATCTTTCCCCCATCAAATTCCCCTCCCCAATCTTACTATACCTGGTCTAACCTTACCCAACCCATAAACCATTCCTCCTCCCCACTTATCCCCTACCACCAAGCCCCATCACCCAAGGTTGTACAAAAACATCATGTGTATCGTGACTTGATCACTTCATAAATCATTGCATTAGGCCTAAATCATTGCATTTTCATTTTAGTCCATTTGCATACATAATATATGTTTATTAAGATAAGCATATATTTCCATTCCATTACATGTTGCATACATAATAAATGTTATTTAATCTAAACCTTTATTTACATTCCACATCCACATCATAACCCATAATCAAAACATGCATACATAACATAGGCAAAACAAAACATCATCACATAACATGCATAATCCATCATCACATTCACAACATTATTCATCCATGAATTAAAATCAACTCATAGCATGATAATGAAGACATAAGGGATACAACCCGCCAAGTACCACATGCACACATCATAAGCATCATAATAAAGCATCCATCCATAAATCCACAAGGTCATCTCAGATATCGGAAACATTAGAAAATCCTTACAACAATTAATATCTGAATTGAATTCCATTAATAAGGGCTTGCCAACAAGCTGGCTAAGTACCATCAGTGGCATCATTACTCATAGCATCACATAATACAACATAAATAAAAACATCCATCATGTCATCATCAGAAATAAAACACATCATATCATATTATGCAACTATGTAAATCATAACATTATATCATCATCTGCATCATAAGTACATCCATCATCTCATAAACTCATTACATCATAATATGCATAAAATCATAACTGCAACACATCACATAATGCATCCATAACATAAACATCATCATAAAACATAGGTGCATACATCAACATAATCCATAACACATCATAAATGCATAATCATCATCATCATAGATCATCAGGTGTCATAATACATCATCAAAAACATAATGTACATCGCTCAAAATAATACAAGTCATGATACAAAAGGCCTCAAAGGGCTAAAAAATATACAACAATATACATCAGCCCTGGGCTGATGATCCCCTGCCTAAATCGATAGGAGATCCAGGTCGTCACTACTGCTATTGTGGTGGTGGTTGTGGAGGCCGCTGTAGTACCTGTGGTGGCTATTGTGGAACCTATGCTAGGGGGCCCATCGGCTACTAAACCAATTGAATGGATCTAGACCTGCGTGACCCAAACATCCGAGAGCAGCTCTACTGGCTATAGCTCAGGATCTGCTGACCCTCTAGAATAGTTGAACAATAGGCTGTGTGATAATACTCAGCCTAGCCTCTCTATTCTGCCACCTGTCCAAGCTATGTCTGTAGTTGTGTAATCTATGTCTACATCAATGTCAACATGGGACCCATACCTATACCTACCACCACCCCTTGCAAGCTCACCACCTGCCCCTCTGCCTGCTGGGCCCTCATCTCTGCAGCCTGCCACTGCACTCTCTCTGTGTCCCTCTCACCTGTTAGGGTTGCTATCTGGGCCTATGCCTATGATAACTGCACCTGTAGCACACCCACTTGCCCATCTGCTCCATCTAATAATGTAGTTGTGCCCCATAACTGCACTAACTCTTGATCTCACCTCTCCAAAGTCTCCTATAAACTAGCGACCTGACCCCGCAGAGTCTGTATCTCCTCCTCATCCTCACCTTAGGTGCACCAATGACAGGAGTACTCTCTCAGAACTGAACCAACGCCTGCCCCTGAGCTGCCTACCTCTGTCCACCCAGCTCCTGTAAACCCCATCATCATCTCAGGAATGTGCTACTGGACATTCCTATACCTCACCTCCAATCTCAGAGCCTCCTATGCTCTGACAGCTGCCTATGTAGGAGAGGACCGTCTCTTCTTGCCACTGCATAGCTGAGGTGCTCGGTGACCTAGCACCTATCCAATCTGAACCTACTACTATGGTAAACCCTGTGAAACTCCCTCACCCTGCTATGTAGGAACCTATACCTGTGACATGGCTTGCTGTTGTGCCTGCTGTTTTCCCTATGGTGGCACCTGTAATGGGGGTATCACTGGTTGTCTACCTCTCCCTCTCCCCATCCTCTCGCAGCCTCCACTTGCTTGTATGCTACCGCTGCCAATACCTCGATTAGATCATCATCACCTACCTTCATCTCCTCCACCACTATCTCCTCCTCAACAACATCCTCTCTGCCCCTACCTTTGCAGTCATATCTGGCTCCTCAGATGGATTTGTAAATCGAGTAGGTCACCACATCTACCACTAAGTATCATAGGCCACCGTGGTACCTGCATTGATCACCGTACTCCCCCAATCGCATCTCAATGGCTACAAAGCTGCAAAGTCTCCAATAGCCACCTATGGCTATATGGCTAGGGGCCATCCCTCATGGTCTTGATGTGTCCGTGCAAATATAGCCATCTGCTAAGGAACATCCTGTCGTAAACCAAACTGGGACATGACTTGTGATGGCAAATACATGTCGATGGTGTGGTCACCTTGACCCATTAGATATCACAGCTAGAATGTATATGGCAAGTGGATATCATCATCTGGCCATGGCTCTACCCCGATTTATGGTCGCCAGGTGACCTGAATCACATCATCTAACACTCACCACCAATATTGCACCTACCCTATGTAGGAGTACTCAGCACCTTGATACAAAAATACAAATGCCTCGAATGGACGGTGATAACACCCACATCTCAGCCTTGTGATAACAATATGCTCCCACGCCCATACATGCAGCAATGTAACCCTGACTGATAATGCTAAATCATAACGGTAAACTACTGTATGCATCTCATGATACAACTGTGCAAGCATACAAGGCCCCCAGACATACATAGTCTCATCCTGAACCATCCCCTCTATCTTCTCTCCCCATCCAACTGGAAAACCTCTGGCTCATCGATCTGGCATCACCATGCCTCCAATCAATGTACATAAGAACAATGTGAATTGATTTGCACCCATTGCCAAGGTCACCTCATAGCTCATCTCTTGTCTATCTACTAATAACTCTGGCTGGCCTAGGGCAAATGCTCTGCCTAAGGCCCTCTGTCCTCTCCTTGTGTCATACACCACTCAGTCCCCATAAATAGGTAAGTTGAGGATGCAATAAACATCGTCAAGTGTGATAGTAATCTCTCCTATCGGTAGGAGAAAGGAGTACATCTCAGGATGATAATGTTCTAAGAGAGTTGTCATCAGTGCTCTGTGGGCTCATAGCACCGACATCTCTAATACGGTCAATAGTCCTAACCTCGCCAGTTGACCTTGTGTTGGTCCATCAAAGCCATCAAACAACTGCATCACCAAAGGCACATGTCAGTCCCGTGAGCTCACAATGAAAGATATGTCCACCTGCATCCACAAACACTTGTCAAAACATATCTCTTCTTCCAAAATCCAACCCTTTGCATCAAATTTTTCTCTGTTGGAAGCCAAATTCATTTTGGTGCCCCAATAATCATCTTTTGTACCAACTTTACAGATGGAGCTACCTAATCCCATTATGGTGCCGCAACAGAAGATAGCGCCACTGTGCAGATCTTCTGCACCATTCTGCTTGAAAGTGCTATTTCATGAAATAGCGCCATAATTCCTTTTGGCGCCACTCCTCGAGATGGCACCATGTTACCCAATGGTGCCAATTGCCTTGATTGTTCCACAAACCAGCATAGCACCACTTGGATAGATAGCACCATTTTATAATATTACACTGATCCAGAAGATCATGCCACCTGTGACCCTATTTGGCACCAATTCACCAAACCCTAACCCCATGCAAGATTGCACCACAACAAAAGATGGTGCCAAAATGACCTGTTTTGGCACCGATTCTCCCTGTTTTCCTCTAATCAAATGGTCCCAATCTAGAGGATGGTGCCAATCCATGAACTTTTGGTGCCAATCAATCCCTCGATGGCACCAGAACCTGACAACCCACTTTCTCAAAATAATAAATGTGATAAAAATGAAAAATGATAAAGTTAGGGTTAGGGTCTACCTGGGGTCCATCCTGTGGTGATCTCCCATACGGTCAGAATCACTCAGAAATGTGCTCAAAGCGTGGCAACATCAGGTTACGGTTCGCCATCCTCTTCTTCTCTCCTTTGTCCAAGTGGCTCTATGTGTGAAAATGTGGCATTCTTAGGGCCCGTTTTCCTATATATGGGTAGCCGTGTAGTTCTTCCACATAGGTTTTCTTCCCCAGGGTGCAGATCACAACAATTTTTTTCTATTTTTCTTCCTATCATCCTGTTTTTCCATACTCTATCTGACTGTCACCTCAGTTTCCTCCTTTCGAGAGCTCACCCGAAAAAATATATTTTTTCAACCGACCTCTCGAGGGGGCATTCCTCACTCATTTCATTCCTTCTCGGCAGCTAGGGCATATTTTTCTTTGACTTGGCGCCACTTCCCTGCTAGGTCCTGACACCACGTCAAAGAGGGGTAAATGTAGACACCTAAAAATGTCTTCACCATAAAACTGACTCTCGACATTACTAAACACACCAATTCCCCTTCCAAATAATTAATTAAATTTTTATTTAATTAATTATCCTATTCAACATCTATTTTTCTTCCATTCATCCTGCCAAATTGAAATAATTTTATTAGTTCAATAGTTCAACCTTACCCAATTAATTAAATAAATATGCAAATATTTATTTGACTAATTCCCCCTTTTTCCTAAACTTAATTAATTAGGTAAATCATGCTTATCTAATTAATTCAGCCTATTAATCAACCTATCGCTACCCTAGCTAATTAAATATCTATTATTTAATTACCTAGTCTAACCTACATAACTATAGACCTAGGATTAATTAAATAAAACCTTATTTAATTAATCTTAACCTCTCATTAGCCCATTCCCTAATTTTTTCCAGCCTTATTAATTAGTCTAATAACCCTAATTAAAGTGGTCTAACCTAACTTAACACCCTTCCCCACATCCTCCAAATAAAAAATTGAAATATATCCCACAAAAATCAATTTTTTATACACGTGTCCAACATCACATTTAATACCTCTTACATGCTTTACACATGTTATAACTCATTAATATCCACTCTTCCCCAAATAAATTTTTAATTCATTTTACTCTTCCCCATGTGAATTTTTAATTCACGTATAATCCACCTCACCCAACCTCATTAATTTCACCCCCTTCCCAAGATGAATTTAAAATTCATCTTTATTCCTAGCCCTCCATTTTCCAAGATTGAATCTAGGCCTTCCACATCACTTTCATCCTCCACCATTGATCTTCCAAATCAATATCAACCCTTAGATCAAATCCTCTCCAAAAATGCCTATAAATACAACACTCCTCAAGCTATTTTATCATCCACAATTTGAGTAATGTTATTATGCTAAAATCTCTCTTGAGAAAGTCTAATTTGTGAGTTACATAGTTTGAGAGCATTTCACATCTCATTTGAGCATCCTAGGTAAAGATAGAGTGAGTTTTGGGTGCATCACTCTCCACCCTATCTTGGATTGTGAATCCATTTGTGAGGTATAATATTGTGTTTTTATGCATTTGCTTATGTTTTTACTTCATTTTGGATTTCACTAATCACAATTAGTTTCCTCATACTCATATCTAATCTTCTAGTCTATAATCATAATCCATTCACAGACTTGGTCAAGCCTATCAGGTTTCATATCATTGGGTGCAACACCCAAACCTGACTCCTAGGATTCATAAAATAAATCAATGCATACTAAATCTTTAGGTCTGTGATGTTTAGGAATTGCAAACAAAGTAGCCATAAATATTGCATACAAATCAACAGGTAATTCATCTTCCTTTCTTCTAATACTAAACAATTCTTGAACAAGAAAAATAGGTGCCTCTATATCTTCATAAATAGGAACAATATTGGATGATTTATTCAACTCACCACAATTCTTTTGCTTCCTCATTACCTGGTTATCCTTCTTTGTCACATCACTTTCTTGATCTTGGGGACAAGCATCTTTACAAATTAGTCCCTTATCTTTACTAATCACTGCATATTTAAGAATCTTTAAAGATGCTTGATAAAAGGCTTCCTTCAAACATGTAGGTTTTAATTCTTGGAAACTAGGATTTGTTTCAGGGCCAGAAGTTGTACAATATATAGATAGGATCTCTAATTCATCAATTTGTACATGTTTTAAAGATTCATTCAGGCCCTTTATAAATATATGATGAAATAGAAGAATAGATTTATCTTTCTTTCTAATAGATGCAAATTTACTAAAAATAGATGTAGGGTTTTCAACATATGTATACTCTTGATCGAATGCATAAACAAGATCCTCCCATGTAGAAAATAGTGATTAGGAGAACTAAGTATCCATCTCTTAGCTTCACCACATAAAGATATGACAAAATATCTCATAAGCATGCCTTCTTCTACCAAACCACACTTATCCCTAAATTCAAAAACACTTGAATATGATCATAATCTTTTGAAATATTTTGTCCCTCAAATAAAGGCATTCGATCATAAATTTTCTGTGACATATTTCTTTTTCTAGGACTTGCCCAAGAGAGATCCAACATTCTATATAGCCTTTTAGATGAAAATGGGTGTTGGATTTGACTATTCTTAACATCTTCAAGTTTCCTTAACTTTGCCTCTAACACAAAATTCTCTTTATATATATATGTCTATCTTGAGTAACCATAGCTTTCATTTAAAAATCATAATGGGGAAAGAAATTTTCATGTACCTTACAACATTAAATATTTGATTCTTCAACAACAAGGTTAGTGCAAGAAGTTGGGTCCACTTTTTGGCCAAAAAGTGGAAGTGTTTTCCCTGATTTTAAGAATTTGTCACATTTTACCTAAACATTTGAGGCACTTAAAGATTGAATCTTAAAAAAAGTTAGTAATAGGAAATATAGTACTCAAAGTCTAGTTTCTAAATATGTAATTTATTTTAATACCCAGATGATACAAATTGATTTTCAATAGGCATTTCTAAAAACCATTGTTTAAAAGTCATTTTTTTAACCATACCACGCACGTGTACAACCAACATAATTTGACCTAAATAAAAGTAGTTTTCTAAATCCTTTTGGGGAAAGATGTGTAGTACAGTGAAGTTTGATGAGGATTTTTTTTATAATTTTTTTTCAAATATTTTTTTATTAATTTGTTATTGGCCCTAATTGCTATTTTTGAAAACCCCTCTTGTACGACCAACATAATTTGAGCAAAACTAACCATAAAATGATTTTTTTCGAGCAAAACTAATCATAAAATAATTTTTTTTCATTGTGTAAAGAATGACGTGTATATTGATGACCTATAATTTAAAAAAAAAAACTTTAAAAATTAAAAGTTATTAAAAAATAGAAACACCTGTCATTTCAAGTTTTTGGACCAGTTTACTCATAAATTAAGTAATAAATATAAAAATAAGTCCAATAAAAAAATTACATATTTGAAAACTAGACACTGTCATCTGTAATGGGTTTTAATTTCATATAAAAATTCAGAAAAAAAATGTCGTCAGCCATATAGGTAAAGTCAATCTTTCCTCTTGTTCTATACTTAGACAAATACTTGCAGGTCCAAGGCTCAAGGTCAGCTACCCATGCCTTTCCTGAGCCTAAAACCAAACCAAAGGCAAGGAAAAAGATAGTCATCCATTTCAAATTTCTTAGAACGGGTACCCATTCCAAAATGGGTATGCATTATATAAAGGGTACCTGTTATAAAATGGGTATTTGTTATTTTTACAAACAGGTACCCATTTTATAATAGGTACCCATTATGTTTACAAATGGGTACCCAATTTAAAACAGGTACTTGTTTCTTTTATATCCTTTATTTCCCATTATCAGGGAAAAATGTACTATCACTGTAACCCTGCAACTTGTATGTCTGATGTATGGGCTGACAATGACATTTTCTACATTTTTTTACTTACAGGTTTCTTGTGGAATCTCTTGGAATACCATATTGTATTCAGATTTTGAAAGAAATCAATCATATGAACAATTTTGAAGTGGAATCAAGTGTAGGAGTTATTTTCAGGAGGAATACAAAAAGAGGGTTTTTGTTATTTACATCTACTTTTACTTCAGAATCTATGCAACAAAGGATCTACATCTAGTTGTACTTCAAAATTTCAAAGCAGTATATCAATTTGAAAATAGATTAAATATCATTTGTTATTTTATCTAGAGGGTTTGGTAATCATAGGATCAAATCAATGTAAAAAAAAATAAAGGAGGGTCATGACACCTCAAGAAATTGAAGCAAATAGAGAGAAGGAAGCAAACAGGCAAAGAGATAGAAGAACAAGGATTTAAGAGATGAAGAATATTGAAGCATCTAGTTCCATGACTATTGAAGAGAAAGACATTCAAGAGACTATAAAGGATGGGATGAATGTAGATGATGCAAATGTGGAAATGGTGAATTTGGAAGAAAACATAACTATAGAAACAAATGCAAGTATGTCTTCAAACCCAACTTTTAATGATATAGAAAATATGTCTATAGAAACAAATCCAGGTATGTCTTCAAGGCAAACTTTCAATGATACAGAAAATGTGACTATACAAACAAATCTAGGTATGTCTTGAAAGCCAACTTTCAATGATATGGAAAATGGGACTATAGAAATAAATCCAAGTATGTCTTCAAACCCACCTATCGATGATATTAATCAAATTAGTTTATTAAATGAAGCTGGATATACCAATGATGAACTCAATTATAATACTAAAAATATGGAAAGAGGAAATGAGAATGGAATCCCTTATATGAGTGAACATGAAAATATTTTTTTTTAAGATTGAAAGAAATGTCTTGGATAATCTTCCTGGTAAGATTTCTTGGAGACAAATGAGAACCCATGCAAATAGATTATATAAAATGTTTTTTATAGAAAAACTCTTGGATTTCAATGTCAACCCGTGATTCAATTGATGAAAATGTGGAAATTGTGAAAAGTAATGAAAAAGTTAGGCATTTTTGTAAAACCTAAAAAGAAAGATGAATCAATGAAACATGTATTATCTAGTGTTGCTAATGCTATTGATTCTATCAGTAAAAAGAGTTGATCTAAAGATAGCAATGTAGCATGAAGAGCTATAACAACTGCTTTAGTCAATAAATCATTTTTGAATAATAGAATGATAAGTAAGACTACTGAATTTCTAAATATAAATCCTAAAACTTTGAGAAGAGCAGCAAATAGAAGAGAAACTATTGAAAATGATCCAATTAACCAATGTTGGAGTTTTAGTGGTAGACTCCCAAGTATGACATGAAATTAAATAATGAAATCAAATCTTTAATTAAAAAATATTGGCATAATAATACAACGGTATCATCTAATGTTAGAGATGTTTTAAAATTAAGAGTGGGGTCCGAAATTTGTGATCCTTATCCAAAAGATCTATTAGACGTGACTCAAACTGCATTATATAAAAAAAATATTAGATGATTTAGTGTTAGTATCATTTAATATTACGATAAGTCAAAGATCTTTCGAGAAATGTAAACCTTGGTATGTAAAAATTAATAAACAATGAATATGTTACCGTTGTAAAGCTCATGTGCAATTTTGTTATTATTATGATGTTTTTTGATATATATGTTCTACTTTGCATACTAAAAAAATTATGCAGGAATGTGATATTAATATGCCACCTCAAACAATTAAGAAATTTGTAGTAGGTTTGTTTTGTGAAACATCTAATTGATACTTATTTTATTCAAAAGCATGTATTTTTAGACAATGTAATAGATGTGGCAACTTTTCATTGTTAGGAGAATGTATGCATGAAAATATTTCACATGAATTTGGACAACAATTAGTGGATGTGAAAAGATTCAAGAATGTTGAATATTCTTTAAAGGATGAAAAAATTGGAAAGCGTTGCGAGTTAGTCACAGAAAAAATGTGTGTGCACATGCATTCATCAAAGATTTTAAAGATAATATTGTATCCTATAATGTCAGAAAATGTCCCCTTGGGGGCTTTTCCCTCATAAGGTTTAGCTCCCGGGTCTTTAGCATGCATTTAGGACATCCAAGTTCATATTTTGGCATTCCGATGGAATAAGGCCTAGGTTTCATAGAAAAGTGGACCTAGGGGGCCCCTTGACCTTAACCCTACCCAAAATAGGGGGGGGGACTTGGGCACCCACACCCTAGTCCTACCCTATTTTGAGTCAGGCCCAAAATTTAAGTGTCAGTTTATGACCGTTATTTGGTCCTTTTGCCAACATGGTAAGTTTTGATTTTTGAAATCTTGGCGAGAGTGCTTGTAGTTGCATATAAAATCATGTTTAGGCATTCATTTGTAAACTAGATGATTACTACCAAGCTATTGTGTTCTCAAGGTGATTAAAGGCTTTCATTGTGTTGCAAGAGTAGACTTGTGTGGTTTATGTTTTTGTTTGCAGATTTGAGCCCTCCCATGATATCTTCAGTACAAGGTGACATTAATTTATGTTTTCATTATCAATTCCTTTATTTTTTGCCTCTGCCTCACAAGGGCATGCACTCTCTATCTGACAATGGTGTTCAGAGACTTAAGTGTCCTCCGGGGCTTGACTGAGGCAAGCCTCTAAACACCACAACCCCCAAACCAAATCTTGTGATTATAGGTTACAGGTGTCGCATTTGGGAAAAGTGAAGTTACAAGAAGGATTGGAAGGCATCAAGGATTCAAGATCTGAAGAAAAGTAGGACACAGGAGAATTTCTAGGACTTGGGCACTCATTCTAGTGTCCTCCGCAGACAAATTTCTGGAAACAGAAGTTACAGGGTTGATCAGTGTCAGAAGGATGTCTGGATCCCGTGAAGAAACTAGTACCTTGGACTAGGGTGCCCGCTCCAGTGTCCCCAACTGTTCCTCTTCGGAGCCCTAAAAACATATACTCTATGATTTGGTATTTTACTCCTATTTGCAAGAGCTTTTTCTATTATTCGTCAATTTGCTGCCGTATTTGCATAATTAGGGTTTTAATGGTCAATTGAACATAGGAGAAGAAAAATTGATAATTAAATTTTCTAATCCAAGTTTCCCTACATCTCACAGTGACCTAGGTTATGATAGTGTTCGCCACTCGACCCTAGATCCTTGAATGTATAGTGGAGAGGAGAATTTAAACATCAAAACACTAAAACATTAACAAATCTAATTTTCCACTAAACATTTTGGTGAACCCATGTTTTTGGACTTAAATTGCAACTTGATGCATGTGTGTCTTCAAATTTGGATTGATTTCATTCATTCATATAGTCATTCATTTTATTGCATCGAGAAATATTAAAAAAAAAATTGAAAATTTTGAAAAATTCAAAAAAATTTAAAATTTTTGAAAAATTCAAAAAAATTGCATTGTTTGGCTTACTAAATTGCATCAATTCTTTTTAAATTTTCCTAATTCATGATTTTTCCATCAGTTCTGATATAAACTATAGAAAAATTCAAAAATTTGTATTGCATTTTCATCATTAATTTGCTAGGCTTTTGTAGAAATTTTGACAATTTTCATATAACCTAGTAATTCCAAAATCTAGGGTTAGGAAAAATCTTTTTTCATATTTTTATACCAATTTTAGAGGCTCATTCAAATTTGCATTTGGTTGTAGTCTTGCATTTTAGTGTAAATTTGCATTTAGATTTAAAATATTTGCATTCTTGCATAGAAAATTTCAACAAAAACTAGCAATTTTCATGCATTTTTCATTAGATTTGCGTTGGCATTTTGCATATTAGAGCTTGAAAATCATTTTTAAATATGAGATTATTTAATTTCTATCATAAATCAAACTTCAAAACATTCGCATAGCATTTTGTCCCAAGATCTCAAACCTAGGGCTTTAAAAACAACGATTTTCACTAAATTTGGCCTTATCGACTCTATAAACTTACACCATAGGCATGTTGTGAAAGGTATTTTGGCATTAATTTGTTGTTATCAGGGTAATCATTTTCTGCCCCTCATAAATATCTTCACAACACCCTTTTATCGGGCTCTTGTAGTGAAAATTTTGTGAAAAACTACACATTTTGGCTATTTTTGCCCTAGGGTTTGACTTAGTTTGCACTCCAAGCGTGTTGTGATCAATTTTATGGATTTAGGTGACTAATATAATTGATATTATTTTCTGTACCTCCTGAGATTCATTACAACACCTCCTTTGGTAGGTCTTGGAATTGAAAAACCATGAAAAATTGCATATTTTGCTATATTTTCACTAGGGTTTTACCTTGAGTGGCACTAAAAGTGCGTTGTGTTGGATATTTTAGCACTAAGTGGCTGTTATTACTGATATTATTTTCTATCCATCATCATTTTCCTCACGACACCCTTTGTTATGCTCTTTTGCATTGAGTTTTGGTGAAAAAAAGTGCCTATTTTGACATATTTTCACTATATTTTGACTTGGCATTATCTTGGATTTACATCAAGAGTGTGTTGAGAAGGATACTTTTGCTTTTTTGGACTGATATCAGACATATAACTTGCTTCCCTTGACTTAAATCCTTACAACACCCTTTGCTCCATTCATTTGCATTAAAAAAGTACAAAATTCCAAGCATTTTTGGCTGTCAATTGTATCCTTCTCCTAGGATTTGTTCTCTTAGTTTCTGCATTATGTGTTTGCATAAGATTTATGACATGCTGTCCTAAAAACAATATCCCTTTGAGAAGGAGTAAAAGGTTAATGGGATCTAGTGCTCTTGAAGAAGTTGGTACTTTGGACACCTTCTTTACAAAGGGAGAAACTCAAATCGTGCAAGATATTATACATCCTCCAACCACAATGGAAGAACAAACTTTTCATGATGTTGATAATACTATTGAGGCAACATGATATGTATCTGATGAGCAAATAGAAAAATTGGATAAAGAGCTATCTTAATTTCAATCATTCATGGAAAGTGAGAGAATAGCTAAAGAAGTTGTCCCTACAATTCATAATATAAGAGAATTGATAAAAGAGGGACAAGATGGTGTAAATGCAATTCATGGTCTAGTACATATTGTACAAACAAATATTATGCTGGTGACTGGATGTGTACAAGCAATAAACAACACTTTATCACCATCTCATACTCAAGTATCCATACCTATACTGACTACGAGAATATTAACTTTTACACCAATGATCTTAACAACTGATGCAAATGCTTGTAGTAATGCTACCACTAGTATTGGAGTATCTAATGGTACTAATTACAAAGCTGTGGGATTTGATTATCAAAATTTGGTTCCTAAAGGGACCTCCTCTATGCATAATTATTCTCAACCACCTATCTATTCCACTCATTTCCAACCACCTATTACCTACTCACAACCATCTTCTATCTATCACTACGTCCAACCACCTTTAACATATTCTCAGCCTCTGCCTATCGTATCTCAAGCTCATTGACCTCCTCACTTTGGTTCTAATTCCTCACAACAAACCGCATCTCCTAATGATGCCATCCTAAACTAACTTTTACAGAGCATGACTGCTTTGTAACAAAAGGTAACAAACTTGACAAATTCTTCGTAGCCTAGTCTACTAACATATCATGTCCGTAATCCCCTTTCCTATGCAATCTTGAGAACTCCTATGCTTGAGAGGTTTGAGACTCCTCACTTTGAAAAATATGGTGGAAAAGGTGATCCTAATATTCACGTGGCAGTATATATAGCTATGTGTAGTGATTTTTATTTTGAAGAGGATATGTTAGCAAAACTTTTCCCATGATCTCTCAAAGATACTGCTTTAGAATAGTTTTTCTCTTTGCCTCCAAATTCAATACACTCCTTTTTCGTAGTTGATTGGTCAATTTTTACAACATTTTCAAGCAAATATCAGACCCCAAGTCACCCTTATCGACTTGGTTCAATGTAAACAAGGTCTGAAAGAAAAGTTGACTAAATTCATTAGTCAGGATCAAGGACTTTATGCACAGATTCAATATCAAATGAAAGATGAAGATGTTTAAAAGATATTTATTGCAAATCTACAACATAATATTCGTGATAAGATCCTCTTGATGAAGTACAACTCCTTTCAACATTTATGCACTACCCTTCATGATTATCAACTTTCGTCTAGTCAGTATCAAAACTAAAACTCATCGGCTCAAGTTGGTCAATCCACAGGTGAATCATCACAAAACAAATTTAAGAGAAACAATAATAACAAGAACTTCATCAAGATTAATGAACCAAATACAAACAACTCTTCGAATGTTTCAGCTATATCAAATCCGAAGAAAGCATCATACCAACCAAGAAAGTTTACTCTGATATCTGAATCTTATCATTCTATCATGAATCAAGCTGTGAGTAATAACATTCTGAAGCTTCCCCCAATCAAGCCTGTTGATCCTAATAAACAAGGACCTTACTTCGATGCTAATGCCTTTTGTCATTATCAATGGACGTAAGGACATGACACTGAACGATGTATGCATCTTAAACATGAAATACAAGACTTTATTGATTCAAATGTCATCCAGGTATTGGGTGTGAATGATAATGGAAATAAGTTGGTTTCTCCACCGAATCAAAACTTACAAATCTTCACTAGTCCTTTCCCTAAAGATACTAAAAATAATATAGTGGAACAAGGTTTAGTGGAAGCATATGAGGATGATTACTTAGATTATGATACTATTGTCAGAATGATTGAAGTAGATAAGAAACAAGTGGACAATTCACCTTGTCCATGAAGAAATAGAATTTATGCTGAGGTTCCTCCTCCATTATCCTTATATGGATCGGGAGATAATCAAAATGCATCAAAAAAGCAAGAACAAAAACCGATATAGATGAGTAAGATGGTGCATGATGATTCTTGTTACTATTCTAGAAAGATTCAACAATGACAACTCATTAAAAATTAGAAAAGAGCAAGAGAACAATCAATAGTAAAAAATAATAGTGGTTCTTCCCCTCATAAGCACCAAAAAGTCTCATTTAAACAAGGATTTAAGGAACAAGTATCATATGTTAACAAACAAGTTCATAAGAACCACTCAAATTTTGCATTAAATATGATCGAATATCTCTCCAAGAGGTTCATGAGCTCCAAGATATAATACAAAGACCCTACAGGTAGGTATCTCTAACCCTTCTCTCTCTAATGATGTGCTTACCTCGTGATGTGTTATATGTTTTTTAGGCCTCCTGGGATGACCTCAGATTCTCTTGTAAGGTCCAAGATACCAGGAGACTACTCTGTTGTGACCTTCTTCTATTTGTATCACCATTCTTCTAAATTGCCTCTCTCTCATTTCATTGTTGTGTGTTGTGTCTTACGGACATAGCGTCACAGTTGGTGACCTAGGGGCACCCTCCTACGTGATTGTCCCTATGACACTTGTTTCTCCTCTCTTATTTATTGTTTCCCTTCCTCTAGTGTTTCCACCTAGCATGCAGATGATGACAAATATTTATACTAATGCGGACCTAGTGTCTCTTTCGAGAGCAATCAAAAAATGGACTTAGTTCCTAATATGATGATGGGGTTGTATATTTTATCCGACACTTGGCTAGTGGAAGCATTCATACTTTTCGCATAGTGAATTTGATGATGTTTCTATCGCATTTACATACCTTAACAATACTGTTGCTCCGTGCACCTTTGTTTGTCTTTGAATCTGGCCTTGGCAGTACTCGATTCAGAGAGCTTCATGATATAGCCTTATGGTTATCCTCAAACTCCGGATTCATTGTATAACCTTGGATCTTTGTGTAGTTAATCGTATGCATTTGATGTTGTTGTTTATCATGATGTTGTAGACACTAACATGTTTCTTGCAGGGATGTGTTTGTGGGAATATTTGGTGATCATAAAGTACATGTCACCTTCGAGGGGCATGGGCTTTGTGAAAGTCAGTGTTCCCTTGTGTGTTTTCTTCCTACCTTAATGTGCTTGATATCGATAACTGATATCAACCACCTTAAGGTGGGGGCATATATAAGGTAAGCTATCTATTATAGATGTTAGCAATGTGTTTGACCTCATATGGAAAGACTCGCGCCTTAGGGTAGTGCATCATGCATCTTGAGTTTGCTTGCAATCAATCAATCAATCATGTAATCCCTCTGTGGAGGTGGGATATCACGTATATCCTTTTTATCTTAAGCCCTCTGTGGAGGCAGGGATTGTGTATTTCTCAGAGAACATTGCATCATCTTATCATTTTTCAGAAGTCCTCTACGGAGGCAGGGAGTGGTTCTGTGACTAACTCAACCCTTAAGTGTGTCTTCGGTGATTGTTGTGGCAAAGCCCAATCATCATTGTGTGCCTGTAATGTGCTTGAGATGGAGTTGTACCTAGAAATAGGTACACTCCATCGCTTGACTGCCATGTTTTCTCTATGTCTTCAAGTGTGTGTGTTTTGGCATGCTTGTTTTGTGTGGCATGTTTGTTGCCCCATATGCAGAGACCAATGCCTCGGGTAGTGCTTCCTACTTTTTGGGAGGTTTTGCATGCCTTGTGTGTGTGTTGCTTCATATATATAGAGACCTGCACCCTAGGGTAGTGCATCTTGTATTATGGGAGGTTTGTTTACTTTCTAGTACTTGAATTTGCATTTCATATATATGAGAAAAAGAAAAGAAAAGATATCATTTCTGTCTTCCATACATTAATGTGTCTTTTATGCATCGACTGTCTTCTCCATGTTCTATGTGACTGTAACTATCTTCTCTGTGTTTTGCGTTCATGTTACTGTTTTCTATGTGATTGGCATGTCTTCTTCATGCTTGATGTGTTTGTTGTGTTTGTGACCTTACTTTAATGCATGTATTTCCCTCACATTTATACATACATTAGAGTGGGGGCTAAATTTAACATCAGAAAATGTTCCCTTGGGGGCCTTTCCCTCATAAGGTTTAACTCCAAGTCTTTAGCATACATTTAGGGCATCTTAGTTCATATTTTGGCATCTCGATGGAATGAGGCCTAGGTTTCATGGCAAAGTGGACCTAGGAGGACCCCTTGACCTTAACCTTGCCCAAAATAGGGGGGAGGACTTGGGCGCCCGTGCCCTAGTCTTGCCCTATTTTGGGTCAGGCCCAAAATTTAAGTGTCAGTTTATGACTGTTATTTGGTCCTTTTGCTGACACGATAAGTTTTGATTTTTGAAATCTTGGTGGGAGTGCTTGTAGTTTCATATAAAGGAATTTTTAGACATTCATTTGTAAACTAGATGATTACTAGTAAGCTATTGTGTTCTTAAGGTGATTAAAGGCTTTCATTATGTTGTAAGAGTAGACTTGTGTGGTTTATGTGTTTGTTTGCAGATTTAAGCATCCATTTCATCATGGAATGAAGAGCATCTTCCTCCCATGATATATTCACTACAAGGTGACATTAATTTATGTTTTCATTATCAATTCCTTTGGTTTCTGCCTCTGCCTCACAAGGGCATGCACTCTCTATCTGACAACAGTGTTCAGAGACTTAAGTGTCCGCTGGAGCTTAACTAAGGAAAGCCTCTAAACACCACAATCCCCAAACCAAATCTTGTGATTGCAGGTTATAGATGTCACATTTGGGAAAAGTGAAGTTGTAGGAAGGATTGGTAGGCATCAAGGATTCAGGATTTGAAGAAAAGTAGGACACAGGAGCATTTCTAGGACTTGGGCACTCGCTCTAGTATCCTTTGCAAACAAATTTCTAGAAATAGAAGTTACAGGGCTGATCAGTGTAGGAAGGAGGTCCAGATCCCACAAAGATACTGGTACCTTGGACTTGGGCACCTGTTCCAGTCTCCCTGACTATTCCACTTTAGAGCCCCAAAAATAGGTACTCTGTGATTTGGTATTTTACTCCTGTCTACAAGAGCTTTTTCTGTTATTCATCAATTTGCTGCCGTATTTGCATAATTAGGGTTTTAATGGTCAATTGAGCATAGGAGAAGGAAAATTGATAATTAAATTCCCTAATCCAAGTTTCCCTACATCTCACAGTGACCTAGGGTATGATAGTGCTCACCACTCGACCCTAGATCCTTGAATGTATAGTGGAGAGGAGGATTTAAACATCAAAACACTAAAACATTAACAAATCTAATTTTCCACTAAACATATCCAAATATGTGAAACACTCCCAATATGATCGGTGGTTTGATGGACAATTTCACACATGTAAAAACACATTTCCAATTGGAACTATCCTATTAGTGGTTGACTTTGTAGAAAACTATACTCTTGCTCCACAAGAGGAAATTCAATCTTAGTATTATAATCAGTGTAGGTGGCCATCTTTGTTCATATTGTATACAGACATGCAGATGATAGTATAGAAGATAATAGAAATTTTTTGAGGGAGTATCATTTCTATTTGAGTGATAACTGGTTACACTCTTCAAAGTTTGTGCAATATTGTTTCATAAAATTTTATGAAAGTTTAAAAGAAAGAGAAATCCAAATGACACAAAATTTCATATGGTCAGATAACTGTACAGGGCAATTAAAAAATGCATGAATGTTTTATTAGCTATTTAGGGCTCACAAAGAAAAGAATATCCAACATATGTGGAGTTTTTTTGAAGCTGGACATGGTAAAGGAGAACATGATGGAGTTGGAGCATGTGTGAAAAGAGCTCTTGTAGTGTAGTCACAGTTAGGAGGGTCCACAAGGTGAATAGTCCAAACCGTGCAGCTAGAGTAAACACAATGGAAACAACTCAAAGATATAAAGCAAATGCAAATCCAGTCACTCAATAAATCATAGAATTCAAATATAAATTGGTTGGTAACATGCGGGCTTACAATTGGGCTAATAGACCTAATATCACAGTTATAGAATATACACAGGATTTGGCTTTGAAGCTCCTTTGCAAAGAATTCCAACTATCAACTATGAACTAATGAACAACTACTTTCCTAGGCATCTATTACATCAATTTATATCATCTCCAGAACAATAAATTCCTCCGCGTCGGCCAAGGAAGATTACAAACTCCAAAGAAGATTTGTAATGTGTGTACACAGATAGGTCAGACCTAATTGAGTAGAACTCCTCCACAAATGAATGGATTGATGCGTAGATCTCAGGGAAGGTCAGCCATAATCCAAACAACATTGATTAATGTGTCATTTATCTTTGCAAGTCATCAAATGCTCTGTAATTCTTCTTCTTTAGCTAATTGTCTGAGACTGTCATGATGCTCTGTTATGAGAAAATAGTCAATTTTTTGATAGTGATATCTTACCGGTACCTAATCCAAATGATCTGAGATTTGGATATGAGGTAAATGAATGTGTCTAGATGCTAAGTCTAGTTCTGTAAGGTCTGAAATGAAATTGTGGTAGAATGTGGACTAAAATACTAAAACTAGTACTGACTGAACTGACTATACTAGACTGGAAAATGAAAAGAAACAACTTGAAATGCAATTATTTTGGGTTGATGTGAGATTGCTCTTGAACCAGGGATGCTCTTGCATCAAACATTTAGGGTTGTTGAAAAAGTGAGTCCCTCACTTTGCTGGGGCTTGAGGAAAACAAAGACAGTCCACCTCAGATTGAGAAATCCAAGATGAATCTTCTGCCGGTCTGCCTTCCACTTTACCAGGTATTCTTTGTATTTCTTTCCTCTAGTGCTATGTCCAACTCTGCTAGCCAAGATGTCTTCAACCTGTTTCAGTGCTTGTTGTGGTAACTGTTTCTTCATGTCTTCTTCAATTCTGTCACTGAACTCTGCTTCATGATACTAGTATAGGTCTACAATGTTGAAAATAGGTGTTATAGCCAATGTCTCCGGTAGCTCCACTTCATATGCATTTCTTGAATCAAACTTCTTGAGTATCCTACATGGTCCAAACTTCCTCATCTTCAACTTGTTATATTTCCCAACTGGAACTCTTTCTTTTCTCAAATACACCATCACTTCATCTCCCACTACAAATTCTTTGTGTCTTCTCTTCTCATCTCCTTTCTCCTTATACTTGTTGTTCATCTCTTCCAAATGTTTCTTAACCTAATTATACATTGTCTCCATGTGTCCTACAAATTCTTCTACTTCTGCACTTCTCTTTTCTTCCATACTGATGTCTCTCAACTTTGCTGCTCCTCTAGGGTTAGTTCCTGTCACAATCTGAAATGATGTTCTTCCAGTACTCCTATTTACTGAATTATTATATGTAAAATCTGCTTGTGATAAAATCAAATCCCAACTTGTTGCCTTCTCTCCAACCAAACATCTCAACAAGTTTCCCAAACTCTTATTCACTACCTCTATCTATTCATTTGTCTGTGGGTGCAATGCTGAATTGAACTTCAAATCTATCTTCATCTTCTTCCAAAGTATCTTCCAAAGTATCCAAGGAATCTTGTATCTCTGTTTGAAGTAATGCTCTTAGGTAATCCATGCAATCTCACAATCTCCTTGAAAAATAGGTCAGCTACATGAACTGCATCAGTTGTCTTTCTACAAGGTATGAAATGTGCCATTTTAAAAAAATTGTCCACTACTATAAATATTGAATCATGTCCCCTCCGTGTCTTTGGTAATCCCATTATGAAATCCATGCTTATGTCTTCCCAAGGTCTCTCTGGCACTATCAAAGGTTTATATAATCCAGTATTCTGACTACTCCCTTTTGCAACTTGACAAACTCTAAAACTTTGCACAAATTTCCTAACAACCTTATGTATCTGAGGCCAAAAGTAATATTCACTTACCAAAGCCACTATCTTATCAATGCCAAAATGTCCTGCCAATCCACCACTATGTTTCTCTTTGATCAAGTTGTCTCTCATTGAACTCTTAGGTATGTATAACAGATTTCCTCTAAACAACAGATCTTCCTAAATGAAATAACCCAGCCACTTACTCCTATCTATCATAAATGGTTCCTTACACGCTTTCCAAGGTTCTAGAAAATCAAAATCTTCTTCATACATGTTCTTCAATTCCTCAAATCCTAAAACTTCAACTCTCATCTCTGTCAGCAAGTTCCTTCTCCTACTCAATGCATCTGCAACTTTGTTTGATTTTCCACTCCTATGCTTCAACACAAAAGTATAACTTTGCATGAACTCTACCCATCTCATATGTCTCTGATTCAACTTTCCTTGACTATTCAAATATTACAAAGCTTGATGATCTGTATACAACACAAACTCCTTAGGCAACAAATAATGTCTCCACTTCTTCAAGGCTTGAAATATGGCATAGAACTCTTGATCATAAACTGAATATCTTCTCTTTGCATCATTCAACTTCTCACTAAAATATGCTATAGGTCTACCTTCTTGATTTAACACTATTCCAATTGCATTTCCACTTGCATCACAATCTACTTGAAATACCTTATTGAAATCTGGTAATGCCAAAACAGGTTGCTCTGTCACCTTTTGCTTCAACAACTCAAAACTTTTATGTGCTCCTGATGTCCACATAAAGTCTTTTCTATCACCTCTCATTGTCTCTATCATAGGGTTATATACTGAACTAAAATTTCTGATGAACTTCTGGTAGAAACTAGCTAATTCATGAAATGATCTAACTTCTCCAATGCTCTTTGGTGTAGGCCATTCAACAATTGCTCTTACTTTCTCAAGGTCCATCTTCAATCCTTCCACATAAATCACAAATACTAAGTATACCAACTGCTCCTTCATGAAACTACACTTATTGATGTTTATCAACAATTTCTCTTCTCTCAGTCTCTGTAATACTTGTCTCAGGTGCCACAAATATTCTTTTGTCTTACTGAAAATCAGAATATCATCCAAATATACAATAACAAGTTTACCCAAGAATTTCTTCAAGACTTCATTCATCAATCTCATGAAAGTACTCGGTACATTTGTCAATCCAAAAGGCATTACTAACCACTCATTCAGTCCTTCATTTGTCTTAAAAGTAGTCTTCCATTCATCTCCTTCTCTGATCTTGATCTGATGGTATCCACTCTTCAAGTCTATCTTTGTAAAATATTTTACTCCACTCAAACAATCCATAATATCATCCATCCTAGGTAAGGGAAATCTATACTTAACTGTGATCTTGTTTATTTCTCTAGAGTTTGTACACATTCTCCATGCTCCATCCTTTTTCAGTGCTAACACTGTAAGTACTGCACAAGGACTGAAACTTTCTCTAATCAAACCTTTCTGCAATAGCTCCTATATTTGTCTATTCAATTATTCATTCTCTTCCGGTGTCATTCTGTGTGCTACTTTGTTAGGTGAACTAACCCCAGGTATAAGATCCATGTGATGACTGATACTTCTTATTGGTGGCAATCCTTCTGGTACATTATCTGATATTATGTCTTCATACTCTGTTAGCAATTCAGTTATCTCCTCTGGTTGTGATTCTCCAGTCTCCTTCAATGTTTCAGGCTTCTTAGGAATCAAAGCATAACACATATTCTCATGTCTCAAACCATCCAGAAATTTCCTTCCATCTACCCAATAGATTCTATCATTCCCACATACTTCACTCTTAGGATCATCTTCCAAAGGAATCAAAGTAATTCTCTTTCCATTTGATGTTATAGTATATGTATTCTTTCTTCCATCATGTTTAGCTTTTCTATCATACTGCCAAGGTCTACCCAACAATATATGACATACATCCATAGGCATAATATCACACAATACTTCATCATTATAAGATCCAATATGAAATTTCACCAAACATTGTTCACTCACCAGTACCTTATGATCATCTTGAATCCATGCTATCTGATATGGCTTAGGGTGTTTCAATCTTTCCAACTTCAGCTTAGTCACCATCTCCTATGAAACTAAATTATCTAAACTACCACTATCAATTACATCTTTACAACATTTACCTCTTGATTTGCATATGGTTTTGAACAAACTTTTCCTCTACGGTGGTTCTTCATTTGTATCAGCTTGAAATAGTGCTCTCCTCATGACAAGTGATTCTCCTTTCTTAGGTTTACTAACTAAACTAGGTGATCCAATAGGTTCTTCTACATAAGTTACTCTTCCACTGTTCTCTTTCCTCTTTCTTGTATTCGCTTCACTAGTAGAAATATGACAAATAAATGCCTAGGTGACTAAAACTTTGTCACGTGACCAAACTTTTAGTCACATGAAACATTTTTTTGCAACATAGCTATAAATGACTAAATAAATGAGTAATTTGGTCATCAGTTGAAATGACTAAATAAATGACTAATTTGGTCATCGGGCAAAAAACACAACTAAATAATTTGTCAGACAAATAAAAATGACTAATAGTTCTCTATTCTTTTTTCTTTCCAATTTGATCATAATCCATGAATTCAAACATAATACAAGGCAAGGCAATAAATGTCCTCTTAGACCAAAGGAATACAAGGAGGGAAAGCTCAGATTTTTCCCATGAGTGGAGCTAGATTATCTTGGCTCTTCAATCTATCTTAGCACACTAGCCATGACACAACATGCCCATTAATGATCTGCAGGCCTCGGGGAAGTGACTATCTAGCTCTGACCTGCCAAAAACATCATTACTTGCCACCTTGCCAACATCTACCGAGGCCTTCAATTGCACTTTCTAACTATCGAAAAATAGAGCCAGCCCGCATAAAATGTCTAGGGGCTATCTCTACCCCCTTCATGTGACCTCTCCTATCTGCCTAAAGATCTAGCCCTTTATAAGATGATTATATAATATTATAATATTGTAATATAATGTAATGTAATATTATAATATTATATTATTATATTATAATATAATATAATATTATATAATTATTATATTATAATATAATATAATATTATAATATTGTAATATAATATAATATAATAATATAATATTATAATATTACATTACATTATATTACAATATTATAATATTATATAATTATTATATTATAATATATTTAATATTACATAATTATTATATTATAATATATTTATAATATTATATTATATTATAATATCATATAGTATTATAAATATATTATAATATAATATTATGATATTAATATAAGACTTCCCTAACACATTGAAAAACAGATGAGCGCCAAAACTAAAATGAGACGAGAAACTATGAGCACCAAAACCAAAATGTTAAAATTTAATTAAAATTTTGGCGCTCGATAAACCCTAATGTTTCATGTCTATTTTAGGGGAGAGGTGCGATGGAGCGTATTAGCTTCCAGTGGAGCTTCAGATCCACAACTCCTGGTTTTTCCTACCGTGGCATTACTGATATCTCTATTTCGACAACCAACACATATTTAATAGGCATCTCCTTTTCCTTTTCATCTTTTCAATGAACATTGGCATGATTTGTTTTCTAATCTATTCCAGGGTACCTGAACGACCCCGAAGTGATGGCCCAAACGATCGACAAATAGAGGTGGCTACACACAAGCGACATTGGCTACATTGATGACAGCGAAGAAATCTTCATCGTCAACATAGTGAAAGAGCTTATCAAATACAAAGGCTTCCAAGTATGAATGACAACGCTACTGGATTTAAAATTCTTCAATTATTTTTAGGATTTATCTTAGTTTTAATCAACTCAATCCACAAAATCTATCTTTCTTTTTATCGACTAGTGTAAAGATCCATCTTTTCCCTAAAATAGTGAAGCATCCCAACAACTTTTGATCCCACCAAAGAGCCTTATCAGGATGTCGAAGAGACCTCCTGTCTTAACACACTGATATGTCTTTATCACATTGAACTCAGCTTGTATTTGCCATATCAAAGAGACTCATTTCTGGGTCTCCTTGATGTTGCTTGTGACATCAATAACCAAGGTGACTCCACTGTGGCATACACATCACCGTAGGGTGTATTGATCGCTCTTTTCAGAATGTCAAAGGGACTACTCTCTGAGTTTGGCTGATGCATAGATCTCCTGTCGATGCCACTCCTTTCCCACCAAGGGAACATTAAACATTTCTTTGAGGCATTCTATCAAGCAGTTCACTTGCCTTGTCTATGCTTCCACATTTTGCATACATGTCTAACAGGGTAGTTGCAACTACAACATCTAACAAAATTCCTATCCTTTATGTTTTGATGGATGTCCATACCCTATTCCAAAGCTCCCATTTTGACACAGGTAGGGAGGATGCTGACAAAGGTTGTGGAATTTGGCTTTACACCAGCCAATTGCATTTGCTTTAAAATTTCTATAGCCTTTTCAATAATTCCATTTTGTGCATATCTTGTAATTAGTGTAGTCCATGAGACCACATTTCTTTGAGGCATTCTGTCAAACACTTCACGTGCCTTGTCCATGCTTCCACATTTTACATACATGTCTAACAGGGCAGTTGCAACTACAACATCTGACAAAATTCATCTATCTTTTATGTTTTGATGGATGTCCATACCCTATTCCAAAGCTCCCATTTTGACACAGGCAGGGAGAATACTGACAAAGGTTGTGGAATTTGGCTTTACACCAGCCAATTGCATTTTCTTTAAAATTTCTATAGCCTTTTCAATAATTCCATTTTGTGCATATCCTTTAATCAGTGCAATCCATGAGACCACATTTCTTTGAGGCATTTTGTCAAACAATTCACATGCCTTGTTTATGCTTCCACATTTTGCATACATGTCTAACAGGGTAGTTGCAACTACAACATCTAACAAAATTCCTCTATCCTTTATGTTTTGACGGATGTCCATACCCTATTCCAAAGCTCCCGTTTTGACATAGGCAGGGAGGATATTGGCAAAGGTTATGGAATTTGGATTTACACCAGCTAATTGCATTTGCTTTAAAATTTCTATAGCCTTTTCAATGAATCCATTTTGTGCATATCCTACAATTAGTGCAGTCCATGAGACCATATTTCTTTGAGGCATTATGTCAAACAATTCACGTGCGTTGTTTATGCTTCCACATTTTGTATACATGTCTAACAGGGCAGTTGCAACTACAACATCTAACAAAATTCCTCTATCCTTTATGTTTTGATGGATGTCCATACCCTATTCCAAAGCTCCCATTTTGACACAGGCAGGGAGGATGTTGGCAAAGGTGGTGGAATTTGGCTTTACACTAGCCAATTGTATTTTCTTTAAAATTTCTAAAGCATTTTCAACAAATCCATTTTGTACATATCTTGCAATCATTGCAGTCCTTTAGACCATGTTTCTTTGAGGCATTATGTCAAATAGTTCACGTGCCTTGTCTATGCTTCCACATTTTGCATACATGTCTAATAGGGTAGTTGCAATTACATCTGACAAATTCCTCTATCCTTTATGTCTTGATGGATGTCCATACCCTACAATGAAAACATTCATGTCCCAAACTAGATAGTTCAAATGCTAGACATTTGTCTTCTCAATAAGAATCCATTCTCTTATCGGGAGCACAAGTCACATTTACTGAATCCTAAAATAGGAGAAACACAAATCCAAAAATGTACCAAATTACCAATGTCTTGACAATGTTTGGGAAAAGCCTAAACTTAGACAAAACTACTAAAGCAACTAATTGCCCATTGTTTGAAGCCTAATATTCCAAATCAATTTTTCAAGTTTGTCTTGTACAAAGTTTGGTTTGTTCCACCTACAATGCCATTAATTTGTTCAAAGAATGAACCATATAAAATTTCTAGGCATTAGCTAATCAACATAAAAAACATAGATGAACTACATTTACATAAAAGCAAAGTCAAATTTTAATGATGAAATATAGGAAGACCTTTTATATCTAAAGGTCTTTGGCCAGAAACTAAAGGTAGGTGGAATGGTGGACTAATTCCCAGTGGAATGAAGGGAAGGACAAAGCCTAGAAATTCATAATTCATTCTCAAGCTTGACCACTTCCTTCTGCAACTATTTTACTAATTGCTTGTCTGACATAACTCCATTGACATGTGCACTGGATGTACTTGTTCTCACTGACCAAATTTTATAACTTGTTGACTCATTGCACAGATGATTTAACTCTTTACATTGCTTTGTAATTCATGTTGAAAATTTTGAGTGAGTAAAGGGGCACGTCATTACTTGAGCTTGTTGCTTCAGCTTTAATAAGAACTTGAAGTAATGAAATATGGTTTCCAAAATCAATATAAACATGCCAAAATAATCTCCATTGTTGAATTTGTACATAATGTTGTACATTATCTTTAGAAATTTAGTATATGAATGGTGTTCTTCATCATTATGGTGAAACAATAAGCAAGACCTAAAAATATCCATGATTGACATCTAACCTAAAATCAGAATAGGGAATAAGAAGACCACTGACTCCATTGCAGATTATATTTTATTGATTAGCCCTTAAAGTTGGTGGATGAAAAATAATTATGTAAAGTAGGCAACATTATCACTAAAGTAGAATATTAATATATGCCAAACAATAGAGCCAATGTAGTACAAAAAGACTTGATATCCAAGAAATCAGTAAATAAAGTTCAAGCAGAGCCAATGTAGCACAGAAAGACTTGATATCCAGGAAATCAGTAAATAAAGCTCAAGTAGATCCAATGAGGCATAGATAGATTTAACATCCAAGAATCTTAAGTTTTCCAAAAAGGCCAATGACTCTAAGAGGGACAAAGGAAAAATAGAATAATTACATATGCTGGGAAGATATAAAAACTGCTCCAAAGCTCCCATTTTGACACAGGCAGCGAGGATGCTGGCAAAGGTTGTGGAATTTAGCTTTACACCAGCCAATTGCATTTTCTTTAAAATTTCTAAAGTCTTTTCAACAAATCCATTTTGTGCATATCCTACAATCATTGCATTCCATGAGACCACATTTCTTAGAGGCATTCTGTCAAACAGTTCAAGTGCCTTGTCTATGCTTCCACATTTTGCACACATGTCTAACAAGGTAGTTGCAACTACAACATCTGACAAAATTCCTCTATCCTTTTTGTTTTGATGGATGTCCATACCCTATTCCAAAGCTCCTATTTTGATACAGGCAGGGAGGATGTTGGCAAAGGTTGTGGAATTTGGCTTTATACCAGCCAATTACATTTGCTTTAAAATTTCTAAAGCCTTTTCAATAAATCCATTTTGTGCATTTCCTGCAATCATTGCAGTCCATGAGACCACATTTCTTTGAGGCATTCTGTCAAATAGTTCACGTGCCTTGTCTATGCTTCCACATTTTGTATAC
The DNA here is from genome assembly GCA_027924645.1 of Cunninghamia lanceolata. Lineage (NCBI taxonomy): Eukaryota > Viridiplantae > Streptophyta > Pinopsida > Cupressales > Cupressaceae > Cunninghamia > Cunninghamia lanceolata. The sequence continues at coordinate 10,937,591 of BSBN01000073.1, forward strand.
ATGTCTAATAAGGTAGTTACAACTACAACATCTGACAAAATTCCTCTATCCTTTATGTTTTGATGGATGTTCATACCCTATTCCAAAGCTCCTATTTTGACGTAGACAGGGAGGATACTGGCAAAGGTTGTGGAATTTGGATTTACACTAGCTAATTGCATTTGCTTTAAAATTTGTAAAGACTTTTCAACAAATCCATTTTGTGCATATCTTGCAATCATTGCAGTCCATAAGACCACATTTTTTTGAGGCATTATGTCAAATAGTTCACGTGCCTTGTCTATGCTTCCACATTTTACATACATGTCTAACAGGTCAGTTGTAACTACAACATTTGACAAAATTCCTCTATCCTTTATGTTTTGATGGATGTCCATACCCTATTCTAAAGCTCCCATTTTGACACAGGCAGGGAGGATGCTGGCAAAGGTTGTGGAATTTGGCTTTACACCAGCCAATTGCATTTGCTTTAAAATTTCTAAAGCCTTTTCAACAAATCCATTTTGTGCATATCCTGCAATCATTGCAGTCCATGAGACCACATTTCTTTGAGGCATTCTGTCAAATAGTTCACATGCCTTGTCTATGCTTCCACATTTTGCATACATGTCTAACAAGACAATTGCAACTACAACATCTGACAAAATTCCTCTATCCTTTATGTCTTGATGGATGTCCATACCCTATTCCAAAGATCCCATTTTGATACAGGCAGGGAGGATGCTAGCAAAGGTTGTGGAATTTGGCTTTACACCAGCCAATTGCATTTGCTTTAAAATTTATAAAGCCTTTTCAATAAATCCATTTTGTGCATATCCTGCAATCATTGCAGTCCATGAGACCACATTTCTTTAAGGCATTATGTCAAATAGTTCACATGCCTTATCTATGCTTCCACATACATCTCTCTCTCTCTCTCTGTATATTTATATTCAATTGCATTTGATTGAAAGTTTGTACAAGCTATCTACTTGATTCCTTTGTTGTTCACCTGTATTCTCATTTTTGGTGTGTTTTTGTGAAAACTTATCAACCCTTTTATGGTAGTATTGTTTACTTTGTGACCATTAGGCTTTCATATTCACTTCGACATTACGATAGAATACATCTTTTTATTATGCTTATATGTGACTAAGCACTTTTTTTATGATATGTGCCATTTTAGCATCAGATTGGTCTAAGTGGAATCAGTGTCTGAGTGCAATGATGGTGCATATCCACTAAATATGAACTTAGTATTGAGGTTAAATGCCATGGCATTGGAAATATACATGCCGGTTTCAATACTTTTCCTTTGTGACAGTTGGATTCTATCAAGATTTATGTTTCTCATCTTGGATTAAGGGGAACAAAAATGAGAGATATAGTCTTTTTTCCAACTAATAATTGATATTCTTGATTATTCATTGCCACTTTGAAGCACATTTTAACTAAAATATTTTTACTGTTGTTGTATTAGGCATTTAAAGCTTTCTCACCTGAAATTTGTAATTAATTTGTTGACAAAACTTGTTGGTGTCTTTCAGGGGGTCAACAAGAGAAAATGGCCTGAAAGGGATTATCAATGCTTTTATGAATGACATGCAGTATGAATTTACAGAAAGCAAGCAAGAATGCCAATCCTTGTCAAATATGACACTTGTTTGAATTCTTGTATTTATCTTAATTTGGCTAATCTTTTTTCTTATGCATTTTATGCCCAATGCTATATTTATTAACATTACCAAAATTGTGATTGGCTATGAATTACGAGGGTCTGAAACAATCAGAATTGGCAAAAAAGAACAAAAATATCAATTAAAAAAATACTTGGAATTTTGGTACTATAGCAAAAAATGTTGAAGCTGTGTTTTTTTTCTTCTTCAATTTTTTGAAAACACAGTACGCTCTCACAATGGACTTCAAAAACACTACAAATTTAAAATTACAATCAATAGTGATATTAATCAGAGATTTGACTAAATCATTAACATTTTTGTAGGAATGAAACTTTGCTTGATCAGTTTATGAAATCTGATGAAATGAGGGTCTTCTTCTGAGGTGGCTCTTGCTGCACATGCTGCTGGTAATTTTTTTTTTGAGATTCTTGTTAAAAAATAGTTTTACATGTTAAGTCTATTGCTATTTAACGAGATTTTCTAATTCAGGAGACTGATAGAAGGATTTTCTAAATCTTTACAGGATTGCTAGCAATAACAATTGGGGCTGATGAAATAGCCCATTAAGTGATGGAATATTCTATTCCCAATTTTTCTCGTGCATGTAAAATTGGATCGGATGCCGAAAGTTAGTCAATGGTATGCAATTCTAGTTTGCTGTCAGAACCTAGGATTTTTTTGTTTATATTTATATTTATTTTTTGCAAATGTATCAAAAATTTGAAACTCTAATGTGGAGAGGACTATTAACATATGTGCAGCTAATTTACAATATTGCCTAGCCAGTTATTGTATTTCCACTAGTTTTCATCATGGTATATTTAGGCTGTAATTGGTGATTATGCAATAGAAGAGTGCAAAAATGTGGAAAACATGTTAGTTCATGACTATTTTATTAAGGAATTGTTGTAGGTCTAGGGGGACTCAGGAGTTTGGTTTGTTGGTTTCTCTAGAAAATCTAGATTCTAATTGCAATGTAATCTAGACTGTAATTTGTTGGGAACGGATGAGAATTATACAACTGGTATCTCCTCACTGTGTGTGTGCATTCATGAAACCAGCTATGGCTAAATTTACAATAGAGTTTGTCTGGAGAGCAATGTCAAGGTATGGATAGTTGCCTGTTAATCATGATGATTGTGTGAATAATTATTCTAAAATTGTGTCAAGAATTTTCAAAACACTGGTCCATAGAATTGAATTTATTTGTAGTTTCGAAACTCTTGTGCATGTTTAATGAAATTAAGATACCTAATGGTGTTATTGTTTTTTCACCTTTTTTCAATTTGTAGGCTTTTGATGGTACATAGAATGTATCAAATTCACAAAAGTATGAAGCTTGGAAGGTGAAAGGTGAATACCAGCAAGGAAGAGTTTGAATGTGAAATGCTTTGATACAAATTCACTGTTTAATAGTGCATGAGCTGAGATAATGTTTTTTTGAATAAGGAGTAACACATTTTATAAATGTTTAATAAATGATGTAAATGATGTAAATGAGCTAAGACGAATGTTTAATAAATGATGTAAATGATGTAAATGAGTTGAGATGAATGTTCAACAAATGATGTAAGACAGTCAATGAGACAAGTTGCTAGTGATGCTAGTGAGGCTAAAATCCATGAGATTTCTGTTCAGCCAGTCAGACTGTAATCAGTGAGGTTTTGCTTTGCCAATGAGACATTGAATGTAACTAGTGAGACTTAATGAAATAAATTTTTAGAATATTTGTTCAAGCATTTTAGCATTTCATGGTGCTTCTCTCAACATTTGAATATCTATGATACTTGAAGTTTATATGCATAAATTTGTGAGGATTAAATAAATGACTAAATATACTACCAAATTACCAAATATACTACCAAATTGATGACTAAATATACTACCAAAATGATGACTAAATATACTACCAAATTAATGACTAAATATACTACCAAATCAATTTGGTCGCGAGATAAATGACCAGCAATAAACTACCAATGGTTACGTGACTAAATATACTACCAAATTGATGACTAAATATACTACCAAATTACCAAATATACTACCAAATTGATGACTAAATATACTACCAAATTAATGACTAAATATACTACCAAATTAAGTGACTAAATTAATGACTAAAATTTGTTTGGTCATAAACTTGGTCGCGAGATAAATGATCGGTAATAAACTACCAATGGTCACGTGACCAAACTACTGATCACATGACCAATTTTTGGTAGTTTATTTAGTCATTTATTTCTATTTTTCTACTAGTGCTTGATTACATTCAAATGCTCTATGCCCTTCACCTCCACACTTAAAATAGGTTCCTCTGAATATTCTCCTATCAGGCATCTTCCTTTTCTTCTATATCCTTCACTCCGGTAAGGACTAGGGTTTCCTCTGGGGTAGAAAGTTCTGTCATCTCTCTGGTATGCATTGTTATCTTTGTCCTCCTTCTTGAATGTGTTCTCTTGTCTGTTCTGCTCTGCATATGATCTCTCTCCTCTAGAAAATGTTCTACCTCTCTGTCTCTGATCATGCCTCTTGTTCAACTTTTCTTCAACTTTCAGGGCAAACTGGTATGCTTCTTCCATTTTTGTCATCATCACCAAACTTAGTTCTTCTTGATTGTTAAATCTCAGTCCATTGATCTATCTAGCCACTTTCTCCTTGCTTTCTTCACTATGTCATGTCCTAATGATCATCTTATGAAATTTTTCAGTGTATTCCTTCACAGATTTCTCCTTTTTGTCTTAGATTTTGTAATCTTTTCAACAAGTCCAACTCATAGTCAGCAAGTATTTAAATTGATTCTTCAACTTTGTCACCATTCTATCCCACTTTGTAATATTCTCTTTTCCTCTTCTATTTCTATCGAACTAAACTTCTTTCCACCATATAGTAGCATGTCCTTTCAACTTTGTCTTTGCAAATTTCACCTTCTCCAGATCTTCAATTTCTTCATACTTAAAGTATTCTTCCATGTCATTTATCCAATCAATCAACTCTTTAGGATTCAAATTGCCAGTATAGTTCGGTACATCAACTATAGGTCTTTTCCAAATCTTTGAAATAGATCACAACATCTTGACCTCAACTGATTCTTCTTCTTCATCACCTCCTAAGGTTACTTCATTTTGATCAGTGGATTGAAATTCTTCATCATCATCACTTTCAACATTAGGTCTAGGTGTCAATCCTCTTCGCCTATCTTCTTTAATAGCATCCAAGTGAACTCACATGGTTTTCATCATTTCCATCATCTCATCCTTTCTTCCAGCCATTGTACCAACAATAGGGATTCTCCTCAGTGGTATTTCTTCCTCGGATCAAGTGTAATTGCCTCATATTTAGTGATCGGGCTACAAGGTGACAACTGCCTCACAATCAGCGATCAGTTGACAACACCAGCAACCTACCTCAGATTCAGTGATTTGTTCATAACAAGATCTTACAAAATTCCTTTGCCAACTTTGCTCAATTCGCTCCCAAAGATTCAAACTTTCACTCTGATACAACTTGGTGCAGTCACGGTTAGGAGGGTCCACAAGGTGAACAGTCCAGACCGTGTAGCTAGAGTAAACACAATGGAAATAACTCAAAGATATAAAGCAAATGTAAATCCAGTCACTCAATATATCATAGAATTCAAATATAAATTGGCTGGCAACATGTGGGCTTACAATTGGGCTCATAGGCCTGATTTCATAGTTACAAAATATACACAAGATTTAGCTTTGAAGCTCCTTCGCAAAGAATTCCAACTATCAACTATGAACTAATGAACAACTACTTTCCTAGGCATCTATTACATCAATTTATATCATCTCCAGAACAATAAATTCCTCCGCATCAGCCAAGGAAGATCACAAACTCTAAAGAAGAGTTGTAACGTGTGTACATGGATAAGTCAGACCTAATTGAGTAGAACTCCTCCACAAATGAATGGAATGATGTGTGGATCTCAGGGAAGATTGACCACAATACAAAAAACATTGAATGATGTGTCATTTAGCTCTGCAAGTCATGAGATGCTCTGCAAGTCTTCTCCTTTAGCTGATTGTTTGAGACTGTTAGGATGCTCTGTTATGAGAAAATAGTCAATTTTGTGATAGTGATATCTTATCAGTACCTGAATCAAATGATTTGGGATTTGGATATGATGTGCATGAATGTGTCTAGATGCCAAGTCCAACTCCACAAGGGTTGAAATGAAACTATGGTAGAATGCAGACAAAAATATTAAAACTGCTACTAACTGAACTAACTATACTGGACTGGGAAATGAAAAGAAACAAACTAAAATGCAATTATTTTTGGTTGATGCAAGATTGCTCTTGAACCAAGGATTCTCTTGCATCATCTTTCTAGAGAGCAATTAAAATTTGAGGATGCAGCAAAATTTAGAGATCCACGTGCAATTGTGGATTTGTGTAATGAAAAATTATCTACGGGATCAAGTGAGAACTCTACAATTAGATGATTCTTTTGGTTAGTTGAAGAAGAGAATATTCCTACTTGACTTGATTGTGAGACAATTACTAGATCAACAAAATGGCATTCATTTAAGAGTTCAAATGCAAGCACATGGACTATATGGACTAGGGAGCTTACATGTTTTTGTCAATTTTGCATTATAGGTGATTGGGGAGCATGTGAAAATACAAAATGGGTTGAAGAATGGAAACAAAGATCCTTGACACCTACAGAAGCACGTGATCAACTTGAAACAACAATTGATGATGATAATCGAGTGTTTACATTAGATGAATATGATCATGTTTTAGATCTTGTACAAGAAGGTACTTTAATTTTCAATTTTTTTTATTACATTTTTTTGTAATCTATAAAATTAATTATATATGTATGCATGTACATATTTATGTTATTTAGATACATGTCACACTTTATTGAATTAAATATTTTTTTTGCAGGATATATGTATGTTGTTGTTGCACCTGAGGGCAATGAAGAGGAAACTATGTATTGGTTGGCTTGATGTGTTGAGACAAAACAAAAGTTATTACATCCTAGAGTAGATGATGATAACTATGAGTATCCAACAGGTTCTGTAGTTGTTGTTGGCACCTAGCTATGAAAATATCTAATAAGAAAGAATGGTTTGCCTGTATTTGAAGATTATGAAAGACATAAGAAGATCATACACTAGTCACATTTAGTTGTGGCAACAAATATAAAACTAGTTAGATATCAAGGGAGACTTGTTAATAAATAGTTATGGACACTTTCTATGGAAGAGCATGAGTCAATTATAGATGCATTACAAAAAAGGGAGGATGCAGATGGTACAATGAAATAAATTTCTAGGTATGTATATAGTTGTATATATTTAATCGATAGTTAATATAGTTTTATTAAGTCATCCTCTTACATACCCTTAAACAATTTCCTATAAATATAGAACTAATTTTCTCACATGACACATAGTTTGAGTGGCTAGGTTATTTACTTGTGTATTTCCTCTTACACCACCTTTATTACATCCCCTTAAGACATCCTCTTACATCCTCTTAAGTCATCCTCTTAGTTCTCCTTAAGGCATCTTCTTACATCTCCTTAATCCATCATTTTATCTTATAATTTGTATTGACTTGTGTATCACCCCTTAAGACATCCACTTACATCCCCTAAAGCCATCCTCTTATGTATCCCCTTAAGACATCCTCTTAGCTCCCCTAAAGCCATTCTCTTACATCTGCTTAAGCCATCCTTTGTGTTATCTAGTTATATATTGCATCAATGTATTGTAATTTTGGTATTTATTCTTTCATTCTCATTTCACCTTCTATATTATTCTTTTTATCTTAAAATTTGTATCGACTCATGTAAATATATAGTTAATTTACTTGTACATTTGAACATTATTTTTGTAGGTGTACCATACAAGTAGATATTTACATGATAATGATTGTCAATAGAAGTTTTCACCATACAAATATGTGAGTTCAATTTTTTAGTCTTTAACTAAAAGTGAATGCATTAGGTAATTGTATATATACTCATATATTTCATATTCAACATGTTATCTAGTTACATATTGCATTAATGTTTTGTGTTTTTTGTATATATTCTTTCATTCTCATTTCACCTTCTATATTATTCTCTTTATCTTAAAATTTGTATCGACTCATGTAAATATATAGTTAATTTACTTGTACATTTCAACATTATTTTTGCAAGTGTACCCTACAAGTAGATATTTGCATGATTGCCAATAGAAGTTTTCACCATACAAATATGTGAGGTCAATTTTGTAGTCTTCAACTAAAAGTGAATGCATTAGGTAATTGTATATATACTCGTATATTTCATATTCAACATTTTATCTAGTTACATATTGCATCAATGTTTTGTGTTTTTGGTATATATTCTTTCATTCTCATTTCACCTTCTATATTATTCTCTTTATCTTAAAATTTGTATCGACTCATGTAAATATATAGTTAATTTACTTGTACATTTGAACATTATTTTTGCATGTGTATCCTACAAGTAGATATTTGCATGATTGTCAATAGAAGTTTTCACAATACAAATATGTGAGGTCAATTTTGTAGTCTTCAACTAAAAGTGAACACATTAGGTAATTGTATATATACTTGTATATTTCATATTCAACATGTTATCTAGTTACATATTGCATCAATGTTTTGTGTTTTTGGTATATTTTCTTTCATTCTCATTTCACCTTCTATATTATTCCCTTTATCTTAAAATTTGTATCGACTCATGTAAATATATAGTTAATTTACTTGTACATTTGAACATTATTTTTACAGGTGTACTTACAAGTAGATATTTGAATGATTGTGAATAGAAGTTTTTACCATACAAATTTGTGAGGTCAATTTTATAGTCTTCAACTAAAAGTGAATGCAAATTAGGTAATTGTATATATATACTCATATATTTCTCATCCATCCTCTGAATCCATTCACTTGTACATCCCCTTAATTCATCCTCTTAGCTCCCCTTAAGCTATCCTCTTACATCCCCTTAAGCCATCCTTTTATCTTATAATTTGTAAATTGACTCATGTACATCTCCTCTTAATCCATCCTCGTACATCCCCTAAAGCCATCCTCTTATGTATCCCCTTAAGACATCCTCTTATCTCCCTTTAACCCATCCTCTTACATTCCCTTAAGCCATCCTCTTATCTATCCCCTTAAGACATCCTCTTATCTCCCTTTAACCCATCCTCTTACATTCCCTTAAGCCATCCTCTTATCTATCCCCTTAAGACATCCTCTTAGCTCCCCTTAAGCCATCCTCTTAAATCCCCTTAAGCCATCTTTTGTGCTATCTAGTTACATATTGCATCAATATTTTGTGTTTTTGGTGTATTCTTTCATTTTCATTTGTACATTCATTATTTGTTGTAGGTATACCTTTTCTCCATGATTGTGAACAAAAGTTTTCACCATACAAATTTGTGAGGTTAATTTTGTAGTCTTCAACTAAAAGTGAACACATTAGGTAATTTAATATATATACTCATATCTTTCATATTCAACATGTTATATCTAGTTACATATTGCATCTTGATGTTTTGTGTATTTGGTATATATTCTTTCATTTTCATTTCACCTTCTATATTATTCCCTTTATCTTAAAATTTGTATCGACTCATGTAAATATATAGTTTTTTTTTTTTTAAAAAGGGGTAAAAATTTTATTCAATCAGAACCAGAGTACAAAGCAAAGGCCAAGGGCCCACCAAAGAAGAACCCCACCAGACCAGCCAGCAAAACCCTACCTATTCATGTCCTCCACTAATAACCTCTCCAGGGTCTCAAGATAATTAGAAGAAAGCTCATCCTTTCCACTGATATTCTAGCCATCCACATTCTCAGAAGCCCACTTCGCCAGACAATCGGCCACTTTGTTCCACTCTCTAGGGATATGACAAAAGGAGATAGAATCCAAGGAGCTGCAAAGACTCAAAATCTGTCTACCCACAGAGGCTAATTGCCAGCTAACATCATCCAACCTTTGGTTGTTCAGCAAATCCACAACAATCTGAGAATCTGACTCACAAATGATCCTCCTCCAGCCTAGAGAGCATCCACGCTCAACAGCAATCTTAATAGCAAGGGTCTCCATCATATTATTAGAGTGCTGCCCTTTGTAACTAGAGAAGACAAAAACCACATCACCATCATTACCTCTACCAATACCCCCCACACCAGCATGACCAGGGTTCCCACGAGAGGACCCATCAGTATTAATCTTGAGGACCCCCGCCGGGGGAGGCATCCACCTCCCATCACGACAAACCCGTTGCCGAACCAGACGATGCCTTCTGCCAGCAAAGCAACCTCGGCTACTATCCCCCAAGCTCAAATTCTGCACAATATCAAGATCACCAGGATCACGAGTTTTAGACATGTCACACTTAGCCGAAATAGTCTCCTGAAGCCTGCTAATTATCTTCTTCCACAATTGAAGATTTCCCAAATTGGAACCACAAAACACTCTCCGGTTCCTCTCCAGCCAAAGGTTCCAAAGAATGAAGATAGGCCCAATAGACCAGGCCACCTGAAGGAAAGGAGTCTTTGCTGGAGGTCTGCCTAAACTGTCCCAGAAGTCAATCAGGGAGGTAGCATGAATACACCCATGATGCCAAGCCTCCCACCATCTGTGCCATAATTCTCTAGGATAAGGGCAAAGGAAGAACAAGTGGGAGGTACTCTCCTCACTGTGAGAACAAAGAAGGCAAATAGAGGGACCCTGAAAGCCACGTTTGTGAAGATTTTCCCAAGTAAGGCATTTCCTCTGAGCAACCAACCATAAGAAAAAATTGCACTTGGGCCAAGAGAAGTTGTCCCAAACCTTCTTCCACCAGTGCACCTCAGTAGGACCATATAAGTTCCTATCAAGCATGGCGTAGCCTTGGGAAACAGTAAATTTACCTTTCGGGCTAGGACTCCAAGCCAGAACATCCCTCCCATTAAGGGAGCTGCAGAGCCTTGTCTCCAAAATTCTAGAAAGAACATCCCGATCCTCCTCAGAACCCCCCATGGGCCATTCCTGAGGGTCCTTCCAGCAAGCCACCGCCACCTGCCCAATGCGCTTGACAGTTTTAAAATGCTCCACCTTAATCCAACCGGCCTCAGAAAAAATATGGCACAGAGGTTGAAGCTGAGGGAAACTAGAAAGAATGGGAGGGTGGCCATCCCAAGAGTCCTGCCAGAACAAAACATCAGAGCCTCTATTACAGATCCAGAAGAGGCCCTCCTTAATCAGCTGAGCACCCTTCTTAAGGGTCTCCCAAATACAAGAACCTTTACCCAGCAAAGGGAGACGCGGCACCTCGAGGCAATCAGCACCAGGAAGATACTTGTGGGTCAGAAGCCTAGCCCAGTCCTGATCTTGACTGTTGCACCATCTCCAGTACAGCTTGGCAGCCAAGGCAGTGACAGCAAGAGCCATAGACCTAAGCCCAAGGCCCCCAGCGTGCTTCAGCCTGCAAACAGACTCCCACTTGACTAAGCTCCACTTCGAGGAAAGAAGGTTGCCAGACCAAAGAAATTGCCGAGACAAAGCATCAAATTCCCGCACAAAGGTGGACGGGGGAACCTGCACACAGCACCTATAAATGGGGAGAGACTGCACCATAGTCTTAAGAAGAATCACTCTCCCCGTCGAGGATAACCATATGAAAGTCCAATGGCTAACCCTACTACGAAATTTATCCAAAATTCCCTGCCAATACTCTCTCCTCTGGGCTCCCAAAGCCAACGGGATCCCAAGGTACATCAAGGGGAAAGAGCTGATCTGAAATCTAAGGATCCTAGCAATCCTGCTCTGAATAAGCTGAGGAGTATTAAAGAAGTAAATGGAAGATTTATCATCGTTAATACACTGACCAGAAGCCTTCAGGTAGATGTCTAAGGCTCGCCGGAAGTTCACCGCCTCACTGATTCTAGCCAAGCCCATTAGCCCAGTATCATCCACAAACTGAAGATGAGAGTAGGGGGGGAGAAGGTTGTTCCAGCTCCAGCCACGGATAAGACCCTGTCTCACCTGAGATTTAATAAATCTTCCAAGACCCTCTGCCATGATGATGAATAAGTAAGGGGATAAAGGATCCCCTTGCCGGAGTCCCCGAGAAGCATCAAACAAATCTGAAGGTTCCCCATTAATAAGCACTGAGAATGAGGTAGAGGTCACACAACTAAGAACCCAGTTCACCCATTCCTCAGCAAAGCCAAAAGCCAAGAGAGTTTTCTGTAAGAATTCCCAGCTCACCCGGTCATAAGCTTTAGACATGTCAAGTTTAATAAACATAGCCTTCTCCTTAGAGTTAGCCATAGAATGAATAGCTTCCATGGCTATCACAACACCATCCAGAATTTGTCTCCCTTCAACAAAACCACCCTGCTCAACTGAAATCAAAGAACCAAGGAGTGGTTTGAGTCTCTCAGCAATCAATTTGGTGATAATCTTGTACACCACATTACATAACGCAATAGGTCTAAATTGAACTAACCGGTTAGCTCCTTCCAACTTAGGTATGAGGGCCAAGAAGGTAGAATTCATAGACTTGAGCATCTGTTTGTTCCTAAGTGATTCTTGAACCACCTCAAGGAGATCAAACTTTATAATTTCCCAGAACTCTTGGAAAAACTCAATCGGAAACCCATCCGGACCAGGGGCCTTACCTTTTTTCATATTAAAAACCACGTTCTCCAGCTCAGGTAGCAAGATAGGACATAAGAGAACCTCATTCATCTCAGCAGAGACCAGGTGGGGAATACAATCCAGGATGGCCTGCTCCTCAGCCCACGCAGCATGATTCTCCCTAGAAAAGAGATTTGAAAAATAATTGACTGCCTCCCTGGAAATATCAGCAAAGGATGAGAGTTGAGCCCCATCCTACGAAACAAGAGAGGAGATAGAATTTCCCTATCTTCGAGCCTTAACCGAATTATGAAAGAATGCAGTGTTCCTATCCCCCTGCTGAAGCCAGTCAATACGAGATTTTTGCTTCCAGAAGATCTCTTCACGAAGATCCCACTCTTCTAAATCCTTAAGAGCCAAGGATTCATCCATACTAAGGGCAGAGGTCAACCCCTGATCCTGAATCTGACGAGTGATAGAATCCAACTTGGACTGGGCCGCCATCTTCTGAGCTTGAAGGTTCCCAAAACAATGTTTATTCCATCTCTTTAGTCTAAACTTCACATGCTGAAGCCGCTTACTAAAAGTGAACATGGCTGTCCCATGAGAAGGCATCCCCTCATACCAGCAGTCCAACATAAGATCCTGAAGAGACGGATCCCTTAACCACATCAACTGGAATTTGAAAGAGGGATTTTTGGTGACCCCATAAGCGGTGATAGAAAGCTTGATGGGCCAGTGATCAGAACCCCTCCAATCAAGAATTTCAGAACTGGTAGTCAACCTACTATTCAACCAATAACAGGAGACAAGAAATCTGTCAAGCCTTTCAAAGATAGCCTCCCCACCACATCTCCTATTATTCCAGGTAAAGAAACCATTGGAGGGCTTTACATCAATGAGATTCAAGGAACCAATCATATCCCAGAGAAGATTTGCAGCAGGTTCCAACCTGGCTAACCCACCACGTTTTTCATCTAAGCAAGTAACAGCATTAAAATCACCAGCCATAATCCATGGGAGAAACAGGTCCAAGGCCCGGATAAAATGAATGTGAGCCCAGAGATTTGACTTACCTAAGAGATCAGTAGGATCATAAATATTGGATAAGAGACACCTTTCTCCAGTCTCAAAACTAGAAGCAACCAGAGAAATAGAAGACCGACTAGACATCCACCATAAGGGGGAAACTTTCCTTGGGTTCTAGAAGTAGGCCACACCCCCTGCACTATTCAATGCACCTACCCCCTGCCACTTGCCTTGGGGCCAGATACGCGAAGCACAATTTACCAGCCCATCAATAGTGAGCTTAGTTTCCTGGATAAAGACCACATCCGGTGACTGAGATTCAATTAATCTGCGAACAGCCTTTTGTCTAGGGATGCTGTTCAACCCCCTTACATTCCAAGATAAAACAATCATTTATGGGGGTGAGAGAAATGGGAATCAATGGGCTTCACAGACCCAGACTCAACCAAAGTGTCCCCCATGAGCTTAACCTTCTCCTGATCCATCTTTCTTCCACTCTTTGACGGTTTATCAAGAGGTCCCTTTTTAAAGGATTTCTGAAGTAAGCCTAATGAAGGAGGAGCTTTGTTACCCTTCATAGGATCTGAGGGCCCCTTAGGAGCTAGAGGATCAGGAGCCACCGCAGCAGAGTCCTTCGAAGTCTGTGACCCCTGGAGAACCCCGAAACCTTGAGCAGGAGCTGAAGCATCCATAGCCTTCTGATCCTTCTGGTGAATCCCTGAAGATAGAGTTTGATCCTCTTTCCTTGCATTTTCATCCTGAACATCCTGCAGTCCCTTAGCCCCAGAAGAGAGCTCGACTGGAATACCCTCCTCCTGGGTCAAATCATCAAGAACCTCAAACCTATTAAAGGTGCCGTCGTTCTGCCTATCCAGCCAAGATCTCTTCTTGCCCTTGCCCTTGTTATGAGACTTGACTGGAATAAAACCCTCATTATCCACAATTGCATTAGACATTGGTGCCTTTCCCTTGTCCCCCCTGGGAGGCCCAGAAGCAGCCAAGGGGGAGGGTTTAAATCTAGGGCATTTGTGGTGTAAATGTCCATATTCATGACAAATTTGGCATCTGAAGGGTAGAGTCTCATAATCCAGCTGTTGGATCCAAGAAGAAGATCCCAGGTGAATTTCCATAGAGTCTGGCAAAGGATTATTTAAATCGACTTCAACACAAATGCGGGCGAACGAAATTACCTTACGATCTTGAGTTTGGGAAGCCGATCCCACAGGTTTTCCAAGAAGCAAAGAGATTGAGTGGAGAATATCCTCCCTCCAGAATTCCAATGGAAGCCTCAGCAGACGAACCCACACAGGAACCCGCGAAGGGATCTCTTCAGCCGAGTTGAATCCCAAGTGCCAGGGTTTGATGAAGAGCCCTACCTGGTTAAAGAAGTAAGGACCTCCTTCGAAAGCCCTATTCCTGTCGGACATGCTTGAGAAGATAACCATAAAATAGTTATTAGCTGCTAGAATAATTTCCATATCACCTTCAGGGTTCCAAACCCTATGAGCCCAAGAATCTAAAACTGGTAGAGATAAACAAAGGCCCAAAAATTTGCAAATAAGTGCATGATTGCCCCAGTATTCAACATCCTCTGAAACTTGCTCAGGTTGAATAACCAAAACTGGACGATCCTCAGATCTCTCCAAACAACCATTCACTTTTTTAATTCGAAAATTCCCTTTTGAAGAGAAGACTCCATCCCCAGACTGGGGTTTCCCCATCTGATCTAAACCACTGGCATGCATCGAGGAAGAGGGCTCAACCATTTCCAAATCACCGGAAGAAACAAAGTCTTGATTTTCCATGGGCCAAAGACAGGGCAGGAAACCCCGCGGCCCCAGAAACCCAAGCACCACCCGCCAGAGACAGAACCGACTCAGAAGGAACGCTGAAAAAAGCCAAGAAAGGGGCACCCCACAGCCCCACTGCGAGCCAAAGCCCCCACTTCAGCCCACGCACCCCTGAAGACCACTCAACACCCTCACGGCCGCAGCAGATCGAGCTCGGACGCAGTGAAAACGCAGAGGAAAGAGTGCGCTAGGGCACGCAGGCCCTATCGCGCGAGCAGGATCCGCGTCCAGCCATCTTTTTTCCTACTCATGTAAATATATAGTTAATTTACTTGTTCATTCATTATTTTTTGCAGGTGTACCCTACAAGTAGATTTTTACATGATTGCCATGACAAGATTTCATCATAATGTAAATGCTAGATCAATTTTGTAGTCTTGTCAAACTAATAATGGACCTATGAGCTAATTACATAGATACTCATATGTTTCATCATGAGCACTATAGTTGCATTGTATCTTGATATTTTGTGTCTTCAATATATTCTTTCAAATTCTTGGATTTATTTAAAAGGAATTTTATTAGGTCTATCATGTAAGGGAATACATTAACATTAATATGAACCTACTTTTAAAGACAACTTTATTTAATGAATTAATACATTAACATTAATAAGAAACCTACTTAAAGACAACTTTATTTAATGAATTATTAGTAGGTCTATTATGTAAGGGAATGTACATTAACATTAATATTAATCTACTTAAATACATATCATCATATAGGTGTTGCTATATAATTCCCATTTTGATACCTTCTACTTGGCCTCATTTGGGCTCATACAAGCTCCTTTTTAGTGTAATTCTATGAAATTACATAATTTTTTGAGCTCTACATAGTGGTGCTATTGGTTCATTATTATTTTTCTCCTAATCTATATTTTTAGTTTTGAGACTCTTTTTATGATATTTCTATAGCATTAAGATTATGGTAATATTTGCTATTGGAAACTATACTTGCACTAAATAATATTCAACTCATCCTAAAGAAAATCCTTTTCACTCTGCAACTGCGCCCTTTTTCCCACTTCTTTTCCTTTTGAATTTGAATTTGTTTTCCCATGGCTGTAGGGGACCCACGGGGTCCCCTTGCCCCACCATCCTTAGTTCAGGGTAGCCCTGGGTGTGCTTCCGATGATGATTCTATCCCTAGTATCCAAGACAGACTGCAGAACCTATTTGGTCATGTGACTTGTGATAATAATTTTGGGTCCTTTAATCACGTGCTGCAGGACAAGGCTTCTGGCCCCAAGGCCTAGAAGAGTTCCCTTGTTGGGAATGTCCAGGAGGGCCTGAGGGCATCTCCTCAAATTTACGAGTCTGTGGATGGGACGATGCTTTCACTCCTAGACATTACTATGGAAAGGATTATCTCAGCAATGGAGAATGCCTTGGTGGGAAAGTTTTTCTCCTTTAGACCTAATATTGATTTGGTCAGGAAGTGGGTGACTGACAAATAGAAAGTGAATCGCAGTGTAACTATGAGTGCTATGGTTAGGGGAACTTTCCTCTTCAAATTCATAGCCAGAGAAGACCTTTCCTCTATCTTAGTAGGGGGTCCTTGGATGTACGAAAAGCACAACCTTTCTCTTTGTAAATGGAAACCAGGCTTCGATATTGCTATTGATCTCAATAGAACCACTCATGTTTGGGTAAGACTCCCAGGCTTGTTGTTGGAATATTGGGATGAGGATATTTTCTTATGGATAGCTAATTTGTTTGGCCACTTCATTAATCTTGATAGCACCACCATGAACAACTACAAGTTAGTGTTTTCTAAATTCTGTGTAAGTGTTGATATTAATAAAGTTCTTCCTAACAACATTACTTTGGAATCCAAGTTTGGTCAATGGGTTTAACCCATCATTTATGAAAACTCTACCACTTTCTATAAAAATTTCAATAAGAAAGGATATTTGGTCTCCCAGTGTAAATCTAGAAAAGTCCCCTCTGACTCAGAGATCAATGCAAATTCTTCTAAGAAAGAGTACCCCTTTAAGGATGATCTCCTGAATATCATCAATTCTCGTAAAAATGGCAAGGACAATGCAGGTCTAGAGGGAAGGAAGAGCCCTTGTCCCCTAGAGATAGTGATGGACCAATCTCATGCGATCTCTATCCTCCCCATGGAGGGGGATTACACCCTCCCTAGTGAGGGTGGTCTGGAAGAAGGTGAGCTACACCAAGAGGAAATCCCTGACAAGGAAGTCCTGATTGAGAATGAGATGACAAAGTTGAGTGGATTGGAAGGCCCTTTAGTTTTCAAAAGAATTAGAAGTCCAAACAAAATGGAAAGTAACATTGATGTTGTGCAGGGAGCCCTCTCCCCTAGTAGTAAAACCCTCCCTCTTACTCCCAGGGCAATCTCTAGTGTTACTGACTCTAAGGGTTGGTCCACTGCTAGGAGGAAAGCAAAAGGGCATAATAAAAAATCCATTGATGTGGGGGTTGACACTAAAATGGGAAGACCCTCACAATGAGAGACCAGGTAGAAAGCAATTAACAAGGATATTGCTTTGGCAAGATAGAGGACCTTGGAGATTGGCTCCAAGAAGGCCCCTAACAAATGAGAGTCCTCTCTTGGAATATTAGGGGGCCTACAACCCTCACAAATAGTTCTTAGTTAAGAGCTATATCTATGACAACAAGATTGACATCCTGATGCTTTAAGAAGTTAAGATGAAAATTGAGTTCTAGTCCATTGCTATGAGTATTTGGCCCAATGTGGATTGCTTTGTTTGTGAGGCATCTGGTGCCTCTAGGGATATTATCACCATGTGGAACAACAAGACTGTTAAAGGAAGTCTTATTGAAAGAGATAAAAATTGTCTTGCTATTAGAATGGAGTCTAACAACAAGTCTTGGAATCTTGTTAACATATATGCTCCTAATCATAGGGTCCCCAGAAGACAATCATGTGATTATCTCTCCTCATTGATTTCCAAGGATAGCTCAACGTGTTGGATGCTAGCTGGGGATTTCAACACCCCACTTTTCTCCTCAAAAAAAAGTGGGGGGATTTTGGACTACATTGACAACATGATGGACCTGGCTGATTTCTTAAACAAAGATGGCCTCATGGATCTTGATATTCAAGGAAATCACTTTACTTGGTCCAATCAGAGAAAAGGGAAACATTTGATACAAGTTAGACTAGACAGGGTTCTAGTCTCGTCGAGTTGGGATTTCATAAGCACTTCCACCTTGGAAGCCCTTCCCAGAACCACTTTAGACCATAACCCGCTTCTACTTTCTTGGAAAGATTTGGATATTAAAGGGCTGTATCCTTTTAGGTTCGAAATCATGTGGACTAAGCATCCTGAGTTTAAAGATAGGTTAGCTAGTTGGTGGAATGTTGTTGTTTAAGGCACACCTATGTTTAGACTGGCTCAGAAACTTCTTATGGCTAAAAACAAGGTTAATGGGTGGAACAAATATATCTTTGGCAATATTTTTGATAACAAAAAGAGAATTTCTGCTATGCTGGGTGATATTCAAAAGCAAATGGAGGAAGGGGACATTTCTAAGGATACTGCTAAAGAAGAAGAATCATTGAGAAAGGAATGGAAAGAAATTCTAGGAAAAGCAGAAATTTACTGGAAATAGAAATCGAAGGTGTAGTGGCTTAGAGAGGGAGATAGGAACACCTCTTTCTTTCACCAGTCCACTATGAGGCACATAAAAAGAAACAATATTACTAAACTCATGGATGACAAGGGAGTCCTGGTGGAGTCAGACTTTCTGTTGGGGCAGGTTGCATTCTTATTTCCAAAACTTTCTGGTAGTTCATGAGTGTAGGATAAACTAGGAACTCATTGACATCATTCCTACTTATCTCAATAAGGAAGATAATGATCGTCTTGGAAAAATGGTCACTGAAGAGGAGGTTCATTCTTGTTTGTTCTCTATGGGTGCTTTTAAAGCCCCGGGGCTGGATGGTTTTCCCCCTCCTTTTTTTCAGGAGTACTGGGATATAGTGGGTAAAGATGTCACTAAGGCGGCTAGGGACTTCTTCAAAACTGGTAAGCTACTGAAGCAACTTAACCATACCTTTATTTCTCTTATTCCTAAAAAATTGGATCCGATGTGTATGGGAGATTTTAGACCCATTAGCCTATGCAATACTGTCTATAAGATTTTTTCCAGGATCCTAGTCTCCAGACTCCAACCCATCCTTGATAGGCTCATTAGTAGCAGTTAAAATGGATTTGTGCTAGGGAGATAGATTACTAATGTAGATATCTCCACACATGGAGTCATTCACTCCATGGAGAGAAGTAAAATGCCTGGGATGGCCTTTAAGCTCAACATCTCAAAGGCCTATGATAGAGGCATAGAAATTCCTTTTCAAAATTTTAGAAAAGATGGGCTTCCAAGGTAAGATTTTGCAGCTTATAAAATTATGTGTCACTTCTGTTAGATTCTCTATACTAGTCAATGGGGTCCCTAGAGGATTCTTTAATGCAGGAAGAGGTTTAAGATAGGGTGACCCTCTGTCCCCCTAGCTCTTCATTCTTATGGCCGAAGTCTTAAGTAGAAGCTTCCTCAATCTTTTGAATGCCAAGGAGATCAAGGGTGTTAAACCAACGGCAACAACTATTCAAGTGGCCATTCAACAATTTGTGGATGACACTATCCTTTTCGGGTCTACTTCGGTGGTTGAGGCTAGGAAATGTAAGAAAGTCTTGCAGGGCTATGCCACTTTGGTGGGCCAGTGCATCAATTATGAAAAAAGTTAGGTGTACTTTTTCAACACTCCCATGGAGCTCCAATAGAAGATTATGGAAATTCTTGGTTGCTCAAGTGGTGAGCTCCCTGGTATATATTTGGGGCTCCCCTTTATTGTTAAGGATGTTTCTCCTGATTATTGGAATTCAATCTTGGAAAGGATCTAGAGGAAGTTGGTTGGATGGAAAGGAAATATGCTTAGCCAGGATGGTAAGTATTACCTATTAAAGGTCTCTCTTCAAGGCATCCTTGTTTACTTTCCCTCCTTTTTCAAAATTCTCAAGTATATGGCCGAAAGATTTGAAAGAATTCAAAGGAATTTCCTATGGAATGGAGTGGAAACCAAAAAGAGATTGGCTCTAGTTAGTTGGGACAAGATGTGCAGGCCAAAGCTTCAGGGAGGTCTTGCTATAAGAAAGTGTTGGCAAGAGACACTGCTTCATATTAACAAGTGTTGTCATTGATGGTAACTAAGATCATCCCAATCATCTGCATAACACAATTTGTTCACACCGGAATTCAGAATCAGAATTTGTCTAAGTCTGGGTAGTTAGGAATAGAGCAGGTGACAGGGTCTGGTATCTTCGTCTGGATCTCTTCGGTGGAAAGGCATGGTTTACTGCAGATCTAAGGTAGTTGTAAGCATTGTCAAGACACTCTAAATCTAGAGTTTTTTTCTTTGCTGATGAAGGACTCAAAAGATATTAGCTTCTGAGTATCGGGTTTCAGTTTGAAAGAATAGACAAAAGAAGAATAGGCTAACCTTGTGAATGATCTTAATTCTGGATGTATAGAAGTTGTTTATTGGGTAATTGGTGATGATCAGTGATGGTAGCTGACATGATTGATGATTTACAAGTGCAAGTTTTGGTCCTCATCTCATATTATGTATGGATCTAGTCGACAGAGCAGAGTACTTGACAAAGTTCTAAATGTTCTTGGAGCCGACTAGTAAAATGATTGTAGATCATGTTGCGGATATATATATTTGATGAAATTGGATGATTTTGGTGTGTGTGTTGTGACTATAGTATAATTGTGAAAAAGAGCAGAGATAAAAAGTTCATATGTTAGTAGAGTAGTAAGAGGGGTAGAGTAAGGATGAAGTGTATCAAGTTAGTTTTCTATGCTTAACTGAAACTAAACTCTAGAATTGATAGATGCTAAATATCAGTTCAAATTTATTGTAATATTCTTCCTATAGGTAGTGAGCCTTCTGTAGGTAGTAAGCCTTCTTTTGAGCAGTGAGCTCTAGGTAGTGAGCCTGAATGCATGTGCATTCTCATTTGTAAAAATACTTTTAACAAGGTATTATTTTTTGTGGGTTAACCCCCACCATGGTTTTTCCCTCAACCGGGTTTCCACGCTAAAAATCATGGTGTCAAATGTGTTATTTATGATTCTACTCATATGCTATTGATTCATGCTTTAATATTTATTTGATTGTAAGTTTAAAGGTAGAAAAGTCTAAATTGTGTGACAACTAATTCACCCCCCCTCTCAGTTGTCTGGACTAATTCCAACAATTGGTATCAGAGCGAGGTTCCTTTAAAGGAGCCTAACAGCTTAAGGAAAGATCTTGCAAGGAGTTTTAATGGGTTCACTCAAAGATCAACTTCAGTTGGCACTAGAAGATCTTGTTTAGTTTAAACTAGAAATTAGTAATCTAAGAGGTGAACTTCAAGATGCTGATGATACAATTGAAATGTTAAAAGACAAATTAAAAAAATCCATGGAAAGGAAAAATGAGCTACTTCTGTAGTTATCCAGTTTAACTAAAGAAAATGGCATGAATGAAGCTTTGAAAGAAAAGACAAGGGAATATGAGATGTTGTCAAAAGAAGTTGCTATTCTAAAAATTGAGATGGAATTTGGGGTAATAAGGCTAACCAAAGAAATTGAGAAAAGAAAGAAGATTGAAGAAGACTTGAATCAAACTCTAAAAGAAAGAACTGATGAATGCTACAGATTAGATAGTATAGATGGCCACCTAAAGTCTGATCTACAAGAAAGTAGAGACAATGAAAGAGATCTTGAAAGATAAATTGTCATTCTCAGACATGACCTAGAAGTTGCAAATGAATACAAGGAGAAGTTCAAGATAATTTTAGCCAAACTTGAAGCAATGCTTGAGGGTTAGAAAAAGTTTGATGACAAGCATGGTCTTGGATATGAGAAAGGTGAAAGATCTGGATCTAGACAAAGAAACTCTCAACCAAGGAATGAGAGATACAAGCCTAGAAGACCTCTAGTAAGACAACCTAATGCTCAATGATATCCATCATTCAATAGAAATTGTTTCAATTGCAATAAATTTGGCCATAAAGCTACTCAGTGCAGAAGTAGAGTAAATTAAAATGGTCCATCCTTCTCTAGTCAATGCTTCAAGTGTAAGTGGTATGGTCATAGATCAAATGAATGCAAAAGTATGATAATAAATAATGCTAACAATAGAGGAATTGGAAATTCTTTCAATGGTTATTGTTTTTCTTGCAATGGGTTTGGACACATGGCTAATCAATGCAGATCAAGAGGAAATCATGTTCATAAGCAAGGAAATGTTGTGTCCTTTAATTGCAATAAATCTGGTCATATTGCAAGATTCTGCATAAGCAGGAACAATGGAAGAAGAGGTCTGGTAAATAGAAAACCAGATGAGCAGA
Source organism: Cunninghamia lanceolata (assembly GCA_027924645.1). Classification (NCBI taxonomy): domain Eukaryota; kingdom Viridiplantae; phylum Streptophyta; class Pinopsida; order Cupressales; family Cupressaceae; genus Cunninghamia; species Cunninghamia lanceolata. The sequence continues at coordinate 10,960,153 of BSBN01000073.1, forward strand.
GACAAGACAAAGGCAAAAGAAAAATTGATGAGAATGAGATCCAGAATGAAATGAGAAAGACATGGGTCAAAAAAACAATTGTGAACCATAGCAATGGGTCCATACTAGAATCTGGTGCTGATAACTCCTCTGAAAATTAAATTAGGAGCATTGGCTCAGGGGGAGCTGCATTGAAAATCAAATCTCCCAACCAATAAGTGGGTGCCTGAATCTGGCACAGTGAGAAAAGAGATCTTGGGCTATTTCATATCGTTTGGAAGGATTTCTAAAAGAAAAGAGGTAAATATGGCAAATTGCGGAGTAATCCATGAGAAACTATTCAACAAATAGAGTAATCAGATGTATTAGGGCAGAGTATTTATTACAAAGACAAATTAGGAACTGCGAAGCATAAAAGGGTCATTCATTCCCCAGATAGATCACTTTGCATCATAAGAAAGCAAGAAGAGAAGGAGGGAATGAGCTTAGAGCTAAGAATTCTCAAGAATTGAAGCACGAAGAGGATCTTTAAGAAAAACCCTAATCTGTGGAACAAGGTATTTCTATTTTCTACGAAATCTCTTGAATTCTCAATCTCTGCAAATGGCTACACCTTTAGTTATTGATGTCACTGAAAGGTCCCGTCCTAAATTTAAGAAGCATCCTTACAAATATGTTGAAGTTGAACCAATAGGTGCTTTTTGGGTGTTCCATATGGGGTTCTACATGTTGAAGACATTAGGGCATACATTCATTGTAATGTAGAAGAATTTGGGAATTTGAAACTGCTAGAGTTGTTTAAGAGCCATCTAAAGGATGATAATTACCAACTGAAACCTGAATTTCAAGCCCTAGAAAGCAAACATTTTCTACAAATTATTGAATTTCTGTCATTTGAAGAGAATGAATGGGTTCGTTATGTGTTGAGCTGAATGCACGATGAATTTATATGGCTGCTAAAACCGTTTAAGATCACCAAATATGTTATGAGAATTTTGACCGGGTTAAACTTAACTGGTGGATTACCCATGTTAAAAGCTGTGAAAAATCAAACTATTACCGATGCAACCGGTGCCAAATTCAATAGGAGGGCTATGACTATAAACAATATTATAGAACCAGATGTGAAGTTTGCTTCCATGGTGATAAGCTATAAGATTTATCACTCAAGCAGAGAAAACTCTGTCTCTAGAACATCTATATATGCAGCATATAAAATGCTGAAAGAGAATGCAGACTATGACCTCTGTGAGCTACTACAGGCTCAACTGTTTGAAACTCTGAACAAAATCAAGAAAGATAAGAAAAATTCCTTCAAGTATGGTTCCTTGATTATATGCTTATTTTTCTATTTTTATGAATGAAGTGCCTGGAGTGCAAAGTGTGCACTAGACAAATGATAGGCTAGTGGCAATCCAGATAAGAGATCATTTATATAGCTCTGGAGATTCAAGTGCACAAAAGACTACAATTTGGGGGTATTTCAAAAAAATTTAGAGTCTGATGCATGCAAGGAAAAGAATCCCTAAATCAGTTGTAGAAAAGTACAAGAATGAGATATGTTTTATGATTGACACTAATTAATGTTTGAAGGAAGCTGTAGAACCAAGAACAATATGGATAATGCCAATGGGTTATGAGGTGGATGAAGAGTTTTGGACATGTATGCTCAGTATCTTCTGAGCAAACCTAAAGATACATCTGTTGAAAGATTTGGAACATACAAAGAACTAAGTCTAAAACTACATGTGGAGCTCAGGAAGCCAGAGATTAAAAGAAAAGTGATGAGGTAGGTTGAAACATATTCTAAGAGTATTGGCATCACCAAAGAAATAGTAAGAAAGAATAAAGAAAGGATTGAGGAGATAAAGAAAAGAGCTAACCAAGCCCCAAAAGAAAGGACAAAAAGTGAGCCAGCAACTACTCCGGAAGTCCCACCTAGTTCTTCAAGGAAAAAAAGAAGCTGTACAACTGTCTCAAAACAATCCAAGTCTATTCCCATTAAGACACCAGAGGCCACACCATCCGGTGAAGGAGGAAAGAGGAAGAAAACCAAGGCCACAAGAGCTTACAAGAGCACAAAAGATGATGAGGAAATAAAGACAGATGAAGAAGTTAAGGAGATAAGATCTAAGAAAGCCAAGACTTCAAAGCCTTCTAAGGACCAACCTTTTGGAAGCAAAAAGGGGAGTAAAAAGAAAGAAACTGGTAAGGTTGCTATGACAGTTGATGAAATTGTAAAAATAATCATTGGTCATGGAAATTTAAAGCCTATGAAAGTTTACTCTGATAGTTTTGATCAAGGAAATAAGAAAATTTTGGAAGATGCCACCATCCTGTATTTGAATAAATTCAATAAAGCCCTATTGGAAATTTTACAGGAACTTCCTAAAAGTTTAAGGAAAATACTGGAAATGAGGAAAGAAGCAGCCAAGGCTAAAGATCTAGAACTTAGAGAGTATGTTCTCTCCACTTTGTGTCCTGTAATGACTAGAAGAGAAGCAGATAAAATCCTCAGAGAAGTTAAAGAAAAATTCAGAAGCAAGGTTCATATGAACAAACTAATGCTTGGTGAAACTAAGGAAATTGCAAAAGAAACAGAGGAAATTTTGAGAAAAGCCTTAGACAAGGATAAATATTATATTATTTCAGAGAAACAAGTTGAAGAAGACAATCCTCTAGTTCCAGAACTAGAAGCTCCAGAAGAAGAGATTAACAAGGGAATTGATGACCAAGGTGTTAATTTAGATCCTCCAGAGCAAACCTATGATGAGACAGATGATGGAATTGATTCATTAATTCCAGTTGTTGGAGAAGTGAACATCAATGAGCAACAAACATATATTGATGACTCCTCTATTTTGGGAGAGGAGAAAATAAACAAAGTAGATACAAAGATGATGGACCAAATTAATGATGCAAGTGATACTCTAACTCCTCCTGACCAATCACAAAAGGAAGATAATGTTGAGAATACTACTGCCACACTAGATCCTCCATAACAGATTTTAGGTGGTGAGGACAAAGAAGAGAATCCTGCTGTAGATGATACAGTGAAAGGTGAAGTAGAGAAAGAGAAAGAAGAGAGTAAGGATGAGAAAATAGAAGAAGATGGTGAAAATGTTGAAACACCCAAACAAGATAGTCAGGGGAAAATCCAAGAAGAGGAAAGTGTTCCAGAAATTGTTGCAAGAGACACTGCAAAGGTAGTGAAAAGTCTCCTAGATAAAGAACTGCTTGAGTTTGATGAACCTAAATTACTCCAAGGACCATTTAATCTAGATGCTCTCTCTCCGGTACAAGTGATGAAGATTACATCCTTCACTCAAGCCAAGGCCAAAGAGAAGTTGTTAAAATCTCACATGGAGGATAGTGAACTATTAGGGCTTGCAACAGGAGTCTTGGAGAAGTTATTACCAACATGCCAAAAGATTTCATCGGATTCCCCCTCTAGTCACCTAAAGAATCTTGTAAATGCTATAAGTACACATTTTGAGTCTTTTGAAAAATCTGCAGAGGCGAAAGTTCAGAAGGAATTTTTGGATAAGAAATTTAGTGAAGTACAAAATCTAATAAGAAATGATAGGATGATACTTGACATTATCATGAGGAGTATTCAAAATGCTCTAAATGATGGAAGTGATATGTACAAATTTTGTCTATCATGGCCCAAAGTCAGTGAAGATATTGAGAAGAAGATAAAGGAGCAAGAACAAAAATTGTTAAATCTTTCTCAAATTTTTGATCCTCTAACAATTTCTCCTATAAGTCAAGAATGTCAAGTAATTAGCTTGACAGATGAGATAAAGAGGCTTGTTAAAGAAAAAGGTAACATTATGAAGAGAATGTGTGAGCTCCAGGGATTGATTGCCCCCAAGTTAGAAACCATGTTTAATGCCTTATCAGAAGCTTAGACTACACTTCAGACAAGTAATCCTCCAGATCTGACTAAGGCAGAAGCATATGCATTTTTGTTGAGTGGACACATCTCAATTTTGGATGGAATGAAGGGAACTTGGTCCTTTGAACTTGTGCAATTGAAAAATAGTTTTGCAGACATTCTCAAGTTCATGTGAATAGAACTTAATGATTAGTTGTACATATGCAGCACTATACACATAATTTTTGGAGAATTTTGGCCTGTGGACCCCACCCTTTGCCATTGATGTCAAAGGGGGAGTGAAGAGTAGTGAAAAATGAGGAATCCAATAAAGGGGGAGCTTTGGAACTAATACAGAAGCACAAGTGTACAGAGCAAGAGGGAGCTACATTAGACACTTAGTCATTTTTCACTGTCTTGCCATCAATGCCAAAGGGGAAGATTGTTGGCAAGAGACACTACTTCACATTGATAGGTGTTGTCATTGATGGAAAATAAGATCATCCCAATCATCCGCATAACACAATTTGTTCACACCAGAAGTTAGAATCAGAATTTGTTTAAGTTTGGGCAGTTAGGAACAAAGCAGGTGATAGGGTCTGGTATCTTGGTCCGGATCTCTCTGGTGGAAAGGTATGGTTTACTATGGATCTAAGGTAGTTGTAAGCATTGTCAAGACACTCTAAATCTAGAGTTTTTTCCTCTGGTGATGAAGGACTCAAAAGATATTAGCTTCTGAGTATCGGGTTTCAGTTTGACAGAATAGACAGAGGAAAAACAAGCCAACCTTGTGAATGATCTTAATTCCAGGTGTGTAGAAGTTGTTTATTGGGTAATTGGTGATGATCAGTGATGGTAGCCAACATGATTGATGATTTGCAAGTACAAATTTTGGTCCACATCTCATATTATGTATGGATCTAGCCGACAGAGCAGAGTACTTGACAAAGTTCTAAATGTTCTTGAAGCTGACTAGTAAAATGATTGTAGATCATGTTGCAGATATATATATCTAATGAAATTGGATGATTTTGGTGTGTGTGTTGCGACTATAGTATAATTGTAAAAAAGAGAAGAGATAAAAAGTTTAGATGTTAGTAGAACAGTAAGAGCAGTAGATTAAGGATGAAGTGTATCAAGTCAGTTTTCTATGCTTAATTAGAACTAAACTCTAGCGTTGATAGATACTAAATGTCAATTCAAATTTATTGTAATCTTTTTCCTATAGACAGTGAGCCTTCTATAGGTAGTGAGCCTTCTTTTGAGTAGTGAGCTCTGGGCAGTGAGCCTGAATGCATGTGCATTCTCATTTATAAAATTACTTTTAATAGGGTATTAATTTTTGTGGGTTAACCCCCACCATGGTTTTTCCCTTAACCGGGTTTCCATGCTAAAAATCATGGTGTCGAATGTGTTATTTATGATTATGTTCATATGTTATTGATTCATGCTTTAATGTTTATTTGATTGTAAGTTTAAAGGCAGAAAAATTTAAATTGTGTGACAACTAGTTCACCCCCCTCTCAATTGTCTGGACTAATTCAAACAGAAAGATCAATCTTCTTAATAAAGCCCTAATCACAAAAATTGGATGGAATCTTTTAATTGGGGATAAGGATTGGGGTAGCATCATGAGAGCTAAGTACTTTAGAAATCTGCTACCTAAGGACTTCTTACATCTCCATGACCTTCCCAAAGGTTTTGTCATCTAGAATAATGTGCTTTAGTATAGATCTGTACTTTTGTAGGGCATCATGTGGAAATTGGGTGATGATAGAAAGATAAGGTTTTGGGAAGATAGCTGGTGCAAAGGAGGGTCATTAAACAAGATTTAGAATTCCCAAGGCTTGATCAATATGGTTGTTTCTCTCTTTGGTAGATGAGCCTGTGATTATATCCTTCCTTGTCGAGGGGGTGGAAGAAGCTGTCAGACTGCTGTTAGAGTCAAGATGCTGTCAGAGTTAGGCTGACCTTTTACAGAAAGCAAAGGAAGTTCAACTCTCTCTTAGAAATTGCAGGATACCCATCCTTCCTCAGAAAGATAAAATGCTCTGGGCTAGGGAGAAGTTTGGCATTTTCACTGTTAGATTGGCTTATAATCTCCTTATGCCTAGGATTGAAGACAACTTATGGAGGATGGTTTGGAATCACAAACTTATACCAAAAATCTGTTAGACTTAGGGCACACAACCAAGAGGGGGGTGAATCAATTGTACAAAAACTTTCTTCCAATTAAACACTTAACTTCACTTTACAATTCAGTAATATAATAATAAATCAATCATGGAAACACAATGCAACAAGTCAAGAACAGAAACACATCAACACATGAGACACCAAGATTTTGACGTGGAAAACCCGGTTATGGGAAAAACCATGGGGTGATTAACCCAAGATTGTATTCTCTATTAGAAGAATAGAAAGAACAAAATGGCACATGCCAATTAGGGCTCACTGCCCAAGCACACTACTCACAAGAGGCTCATTGCCTACAAGAGACTTACTGTATACAAAAGAATAAGTACCACATACTTGAACTGGAGAATAGCATCTTCACTATGCTTGAATCAGTTCCATTTAAGCCCAATACTTTTTCTCTACCTTTTACTCTCCTCTTCGCTACCACACACTCATCTCCACAAGGACACCTTTGAAATGAATTCACAATCCCTTATTTATACAATACATCAACTTAGGAATGATCATCTAAGTCAGAAAACATTACCAAGAACATCCGCAGGATATGTAACTCATCTGGTCAGCCAGTCTTAGGAAGAACTCCTTCACCTGGAGGTTATCCTTCAATTGCAAGCTCCAACTTCGATGTACACCATCCACATGATCTGAACATGATCCAAAGACTTCCACAAGATTTCCTGAATCACCAAGAACATCTGCACTTCATCTGCCTACTGAAATCCTTCTCTCCTTCATCCAGAACCTCAAGAACACAATTTGTCACCACTGTCACAAAGGAATAGATGCTTCCAGACCTCCAGACCACAAACCAATAGAATTGATACTTTAGACAGACTTCCTGAGCACTCCCTCAAATCCACAGAACAGGACAATGCATTTATGGATCTCACCGGACCTTTCTGTAACACTCTGTCACCTCTGAACACCTACCAGAATAGGTTTTACTTGGGCGGCCACAACTTCTTTAGATCTTCATGTGGACCTCTGAAATCTCTACTGGACAATCTCAAGATACATATCTTCAAACCCTTTAATCTGCATCTCCTGATCTTCGTCCTATCTTGGACTGTTACCTTACTGTTATCATAGTTCTTCACTATTCCTGATTGGGACTAATTTTCTCAATATCCTCAGCACACAGCTCATTCAATCCTTATCATTAATGTAACAAAAGTATGTTTGACATCAATGACAACACTAGTTAGGCCCATACTTGCAACAATCTCCCCCTTTGTCATTGATGGCAACATATGATGTGAAAAACTGTTTTGACCATCAAGACAAGAACTTCTCCTTACTGTCACAACTCCCCCTATCAGCAACAACCATTCACATGTCTTCTCTCCCTTTACTACTCCCCCTTTGATCAACAACCACTTGTTTTTCACATGTCTTCTCTCCCCCTTTGACATCAATGGTAAAGGGCACATACTTGCAATACTACCACTTCAGAATCATGCCTGCTACTCCCCCTAAGTAGCAGCTCCCTATCATCAATCCGGACCACAAGATGTGACTGTGATATCCACCAGATTGATGCACATCAGTGCACCTTAGTTCATCACCGGAGGGGCAATAACCCCTAACTTCTCCCTGAGATACTCAAAAGAGTCCTTAGGAAGAGGTTTAGTAAATATGTCTGCAATCTGATCCTTGGAAGGCACAAACTCCTATCTAACTTCATCCTTATTCACTTTCTCTCTCAAAAAGTGAAGCTTGATGGATATATGTTTAGTCTTTGAATGCAACACCAGATTCTTAGATATATTTATTGCACTTGAATTATCACAGAAAATTGTGATAGGCACCTCATATTCCACTTTGATATCTCTTAGCATCTGCTTCATCCAAAAAAACATGAGTACAACTACCTACTGATGCAATATATTTTTCTTCAGTTGTAGAAAGAGATATTATCTCTTGTTTCTTGCTTAGCCAAGAAACCAATCTCTTTCCCAAAAAGAATGCTCCACCACTGGTACTCTTCCGGTCATCCACATCTCCTGCCCAATCAGCATCTGTATATGCATGAAGAGAGAAATCATGATCTCTAGGATACCATAGACCATACTCAACTGTCCCTTTTAGATATCTAAAAATCCTCTTAATTGCCATGACATGAGATTCTCTAGGATCAACTTGGAATCTAGCAACACAACCAACAACCTACATAATGTCTGGTCTAGTTTGAGTGAGATACAACAATCCTCCAATCATTGACCTGTACTTTGTTTGATCAGCCTTAGGAGAGTCATCATCTTTGCTCAACTTACATCTGGTTTCCATGGGAGTGTTCATTGGTTTAGAGTCTTCCATCCCAAATTTCTTCAACAATTCTTTCACATATTTGGTCTGAGAAATGAAGATTCCTTTCTTTGTTTGAGTGATTTGCACACCCAAGAAGAAATTCATTTCACCAAGCATGGTCATCTCAAATTCACTTTTCATTTGATTTGCAAAAGTTTTACACATACTATCTCTTCCTCCAAAAATGATATCATCAACAATCAAGATGTTTTCATGATCAATTTTGAAATACAAATTACTGTCAGCAGTACCTTTATTAAAATCAATCTTCAAAAGATGCTTATCCAATATTTCATACCAGGCTCTTGGGGCTTGCTTCAGTCCATATAGTGTTTTCTTCAACTTGCAGACCATATCATCATGATCAGACAATTGAAATCCATCCGATTGCTCTATGTATACTTCTTCTTCCAAGTCACCATTCAGGAAGGTAGACTTGACATCCATTTGATATATCTTGAAATCTTTGAAAGCAGCAAAAGCAAGAAATAATCTAACTGCTTCAATTCTTGCCACCAGAGTAAAGGTTTCTTCAAAATCAACTCCTTCTATTTGAGAATAGCCCTTGCAGACCAATTTGGCTTTATTCCTTATTACTTCACCAACTTCATTTAGTTTGTTCCAGAAGACCCATTTGGTTCCAATCACATTCTTGTTTCTAGGTCTGGGAACAAGATCCCAAGTGTGATTTTTCTCAATTTGCATCAACTCTTCCTCCATTCCTTTAGTCCAGTTTTCATCATTGCAAGCTTCATTCACAGTCTTAGGTTCAATCTTTGAAATCAAGCAATAATTATCTAAATTTTGAGCAATTTTCCTTCTTGTTTGTACACCTTTTCTTTTATCCCCTATGATCTGATATTCAGAGTGGTTAAGTCTTACATACCTAGGTACTTTGGGAGTTTCTTGCACTTCTGCTCCTTGATCAGGCTCATTCAAACTTATCTCTTCTTCTTGATTTACCGGATCAGTTTGAATCTGACTTTCAGAAGAGGCTTGGGCTCCTTGAATCAGAACACCATTCTGATCATCTTCATCATATTCATAAAACCTTGAGGGTTTCTCAATTCCTTCATCAACCTTTACATTTGTACTTTCTATAATCTTTCTCAGTCTCTTATTATAACACCGGTATGCTTTGCTTTGAGTGGAGTAACCCAAGAATATTCCTTCATCACTTCTAGCATCAAACTTTCCTAGATCTTCATCTCTTTTAATGTAACATTTGCTACCAAACACTCTGAAGTACCTCACAGTAGGAGCGATGCCAAACCAAAGTTCATAAGGAGTCTTACCGGTATTGCTTCTGATTTGAACTTGATTGAGAGTATAGACTACAGTGCTGACAACTTCTCTCCAATAGATCTGAGGAACATTTTCTTCCATCATCATGGTTCTAGATGCTTCCTGGATGGTTCGGTTCTTTCTTTCAACTACTCCATTCTACTATGAAGTCCTAGGAGCAGACAACTATCTCTTTATTCGATGTTTCTCATAGAAATCTATGAACTCACCGGATGTGAATTCTCCACCTCTATCAGACCTTAGACATTTCAGTTTTAATCCAGTTTCATTCTCTACCATAGCCTTGAATATTTTGAATTTATTAAAAGCTTCTGATTTCTCTTTCAAAAAGGTTACCCACATCATTTGGGAGGAGTCATCAATTAGTAACATGAAGTATCTATCACCTTGCACACTTTTGATTCTTGTCGGACCACAAAGATCAGTATGAACTAAGTCCAATAATCTAGTAGAAGATAGTTCCTTACTTTTGAATGTGACTCTGCTCAACTTACCCAACTGACATTCTTTGCACAAACTATTAGTAGGTTTCACCAATTTTAGAAGATCTCTTACAACTTGAGCATTGCTTATCTTGATGATATTATCAAAATTCACATGACACATCCTCCTATGCCATAACCAACTCTGATCAACTTGAACAAACAAGCAACTTTTACCAGTACCAACCAAGTGGAAGATGTTACCTTTAGTTTGAGTACCAGATGCAATCTCTGTTCCAAAACTTTCAAAGATTTTCCACTTTCCATTCTTGAATTGGAGGTCATATCCCTTGTCCACCAACTATCCAACACTAAGAAGATTGTGCTTCAATCCTTCAACATACAAAACATTACCAGTTTTGTTCCTTCCATCAAAAGAAATAGTTCCTCTACCTCTGATTCTACCAGTAGAATTATCACCAAACTTTACAACTCCTCCTTCATACCTTTCCAAATCTATGAACTTATTTTTGTCACCTGTCATATAGTGAGAGCATCCACTATCAATGACCCAATAATCCTTTTCTTCAACTTGGGCAGCTAGAGCTCTTTCTACAACTTTATGCTTGACAGATTCAGAGGGCATTGGATCTTCTTCCTTGATGGCAATGAACACCCAGTCACTTCCGGATTTGTCTCCTATCTCTGATTCATCATCTGTTACTCCATCATCTCCTTCATGAGCATAGTAACAATTCTTTTGAGATCTTGATCTATTAGAATTTGGCCTTGAAAACCTTTCCGGACACCTTGAGGCAAAATGACCAATCTTATTGCAGTTAAAACACTTAAAAGGCAATTTCCCTTCATACTTACCGGATCCTCTTGGCAGTCTTTTTGCAATAAGAGCTTCAAGGTGAGTAGCTTCAGCTTCTTCTTCTTCTAGGTCTTTTCTTACTTTTTCATACCATGATAGTTTCCTTGAAGAGTTCTCTCCCAGATCAAACCTTTGTTTACCTTTTACAGAGGCACTGGCTTTGAATGCAGATTCAGTCTTTGGGGGTTCATCTCCAAACTTGGCCATTTCAAATGCAACCAATTTACCAACCAATTGATCTCTTGTGATGGTCATGTGAGCTCTGAATTCTTCAATTGTAGCAGTCTTAATTTTATAAGGAGGAAGGGATCTGAGAACTTTGCCAACAATCTCATCTTCATTTAAGACTCCATCAGCATTTCTAATTCCACAAACAATCTCATTTACTCTTGGCATAAAAGATGTGATATTTTCATCTTCTCTCATCTTCAGATTTTCAAATTTCCCTTTCAGACTCTGTAACCTTGCACATTTAACATATTTGTCTCCTTAATGCAAAAGTTCCAGTTTTTGCCAAATTTCAAAAGCAGTTGGTAGATCAATAACATTTGAGACTTCTGAAGCAGATAACGCGCTTAGAAGAGCCTCTATAGTCCGCATATTATTTTTGACATCTGCGATTTCATTTAGGGTTTTCGGACCACCGTGTGGAGGTACATACTAAGTTGTAGCCATGGTCCAGTACACCATTCCCATACATTGCAAGTGACATTTCATGTGACCTTTCCAAAGATTAAAATTGGTTCCATCAAACTTTGGACTATCCTTCTTGTAACACAACATCCTGGATCTCCTCAAGCAGTTAAGCTCCTTTTAGAGGAACTTGGCTCTGATACCAATTGTTAGACTTAGGGCACACAACTGAGAGGGGGGTGAATTAGTTGTGCAAAAACTTTCTTCCAATTAAACACTTAACTTCACTTTGCAATTCAATAGTATAATAATAAATCAATCATGGAAACACAATGCAACAAGTCAAGAACAGAAACACATCAACACATGAGACACCAAGATTTTGACATGGAAAACTTGGTTAAGGGAAAAACCACAGGGTGATTAACCCAAGATTGTATTCTCTGTTAGAAGAATAGAAAGAACAAAATGGCACATGCCAATTAGGGCTCACTGCCTACAAGAGACTCACTGTCTACAAAAGAATAAGTACCATGTACTTGAACTGGAGAATAGCATCTTCACTATGCTTGAATCAATTCCATTTAAGCCTAATACTTCTTCTCTACCTTTTTCTCTCCTCTTCACTACCACACACTCATCTCCACAAGGACACCTTTGAAATGACTTCGCAATCCCTTATTTATACAATACATCAACTTAGGAATGATCATCTAAGTCGAAAAACATTACCAAGAACATCCGTAGGATGTGTTACTCATCCGGTCGGCCAGTCTCAGGAATAACTCCTTCACCCGGAGGTTATCCTTCAATTGCGAGCTCCAACTTCAATGCGGACCATCCACACAATCTGAACACGATCCAAAGACTTCCACAAAAATTCCTGAATCACCAACATCTGCACTTCATCTGCATACTGAAATCCTTCTCTCCTTCATCTGGAACATCAAGAACACAGTTTGTCACCACTGTCACAAAGGAATAGATGCTTCCAGACCTCCAGACCACAAACCAATAGAATTGATACTTCAGACAAACTTCCTGAGCACTCCCTCAAATCCGCAGAACAGGACAATGCATTTCTAGATCTCACTGGACCTTTCTGTAACACTCTGTCACCTCTGAACACCTACCGAAACTAGTTTTACTTGGGCGGCCACAACTTCTTCAGATCTTCATGCAGACCTCTGAAATCTCTACTGGACAATCTCAAGATACATATCTTCAAACCCTTTAATCCGTATCTCCTGATCTTCGTCCTATCTTGGACTGTTACCTTACTGTTATCACTATTCTTCACTGTTCCTAATTGGGACTAATTTTCTCAATATCCTTAGCACATAGCTCATCCAATCCTTATCATTAATGTAACATAAGTATATTTGACATCAATGACAACACCGGTTAGGCCCATACTTGTAACAAAATCAACCATTTCTAGTGGATTACAGTTCAAAACAAAATCCTAACTATAGATAATCTGCGGTTTAGAGGCTTCCAATTACCCAACAGGTGTGCTCTTTGCCTAAAGGATGAAGAAATTATTTCTCACCTTCTCCTACATTGTGATTTCTCTTGGGATGTTTGGAGTCTGGCTATGAATAAACTGGGAATCCCTTGGTGCTTGAGTGGTGACTGTGTATGAGGAAAATTGACTAAATCAAACTAATTAAATAAAAAACCCAATAACATAAAGAGAACCGATCTAAATAAAAGCCATTACTAATAAATCAATGAAATATAAAAGTTTTTACTGAGATTTGTATTGTTCCCTTTGGATGAATGTGGATTGCTCAATAGTGCTATGAAACCATGGTTGCAACAAGCAAGTAGAGTGCTCAAAGATCAATGTTAAGAGATCGTGAAGTTGCTCAATCGATGCAATGGATGCTCAAAGCGCTATTAAGGTTGCCTGAGAATAAGTGATCGAAGAGGATTTTTGAAGGAGATGAGGGGGGGTTTATATAGGTTTCAATGAAGATCGATCAACGATCCAGATAATTCAAAGGAATCAATGGAGGAGAACAGTTGAGGAACGTGCAATGAATAAGAAGAAGACAAGTGTCACACAAAAGCTATTTTATTTGAATTAATCACTTTCTTTTCTAAAGATAAGACATGCTTTTCATAAATTAGAAAGTTTTTTTCTAATTTAAGAGAAATTGATAAAAACAAGGTTGAGTGAATAGATAACTCAACTTAAGATTTTCTTTTGCATGATTTAAGGGAAATTAAATAATAAATTATTTAATTTTGTGTGCATGGAGAAGAAGACCTATTTTTAGAAGATTTGAAAGATATTTGAAGAATTTGAAGATAAGAAAGCAAATTAAATAAATAAATTTATTTAATTGTTGTGCATGATTTGGAAGAATAAATAAACTATTTGATTGTATTTTATTTTTGGAGATTGAGAGGATTTAAATAAATTTGATTTGATTTATTCAAATTTGGAAAAATGATTTGATTTAATTAAATAATTGGGAATTATTTAATTGTTTGGATAAGAGGGAATTTGTGATGAATTAATTAAATAATGGGATGTATTTAATTAATGGAGACTTGGGATTTGGAAAGAGGATAATGATCAAATTAAATAATTAAAATTATTTAATTGTGGAAGAATAACAGAGGAATTTAATTTAATTAATTAAATAAAGAGAATTTATTCAATTAATGTTGCAATTATGTGATTTAGAAGAATTTGATGAAATTAATTAAATAATTAGATTATTTAATTAACGTTGAATGCAGGTGATTAGGAAGAAATGACAAAATGCAAGTGGTGCGATGACATGGTCATTTTAGGGTGTCTACATTTTGACCCTCTTTGATTCAATGCAGTTTATGGCGTTGCATCAAAGAACACGATTGTTGAAGATATGATATAATTTTTGATGCCCCAGCATAGGTAGTTGCCCCAACATATGCCCTCTTGAACAGAAAGATAGGGAAGCGACAGAAGGACTGGGTTGACGCTTGACTTGCAGGTGGCATGACAAGGTAGGAAAAAAAAGAAGCATGGGTGGGAAGAGAGAAAGGGTGGGAGGGACACTATAAATAGATTCTATGGGGACCACAAACCTCATTTGCACACTAAGAGTTTCTAAATTTAGAGTGTAGAGCAGAGTGGAGAAGGAGCAGACAGCGAGAAGAGATGCTGATTCCAACACACAGACATCGGGTGGAGCTAGTGCGGACATACGAGAGGCCAGCAGGAGCTCCGACAGCAGTAAGTGTCTGAAAACTTCACTTTCATTTGACATTTTAGGGTGATTTAGGGCTAGAACTAGGTAGGTATGCTAGGTCAGCCAAAAGCGCTGTAGGATAGTTTAGTGCACTTGGTAGTCAGGTTAGGCACTTTCGGTGTGCCGCAACACGTTTGGTAGGAAGGTGTAGTGCTTTTGGTAAAATCATAGTGCTATTGGCTTTTGGGTTTAGCACCACAGCGCGGTTGGTAGGGTCCCGAAGCGCAGATGGTAGGGTAGGCTAGTGTAGTTGGGAGGGATGAGCAAAAATCACGTCACCTTTGGTAGCACAGTGAGGTGCATTTGGTAGCATAGTGAGGCACACTTGTAAAATGAGTCACGGTTGGTGTAGAAAACAAAGCGCCTTTTTAGGATTAGTAAGGCACGTGTGGCAACACAGTGTAGTGCTCTTGTGGAAATCAAGGCACCTTTGGTTTAGAAAGAAGAATGCGATAGGTAGGGTTGACCAAAGGGTTGACTACCCTAGTTTAGAAAAGGGGGGAGTTGGTCTAAGGGCTCACAGTATAGAATAGATGTAGATAGGATTTTGGGGGATATGGTATAAAAGAACTGACAAGTAGATGTTTGATGGCAGAAGATTATGCTACCGTTGATGTCGCGAGAGTGACACCACCCTATAGCACATAAGGTAGTACAACTGACATGGGAGGAGGATGCATTCCTAGAGCACGTGGGATTGTGGCATGTTGCACACTTGACACACATTAGGGTGAATCTTGCCCTAGTGACAGCAGTGGTGGAGAGATTTCATAGTGAGACAGGCTCGTTTCACTTTTCGACAGGGGAGGTGATAGTGATGCTGGAGGATGTGTATCGCATCCTGAGGATTCAGATTGATGGAGAGAGAGTGGATTTTGACCCGACGCAGGCTGAGGTAGGCTTGGTAGAGGTCTTCTACATAGATGACCTGAGGATAGATGATGGGGAGATTCGGTGGGCAGACATCCCACGACTCTGTGACAGGATCAGATAGATAGTGGCGTCACTGTTTGGCAGCTTCCTGTGTCTAAAAAGGTGATCCAGAGGACTATCTATTCGCTAGGGCATAGTACTATCAGGGATGTTCACACATAGGACACAGTATGCATGGGGCCCCTGTGTGCTTAGATAGTTGTACCACAACATGCACCACTACGTCTACAGGAGGGGCCGTAGTCTCTCAGTAGGGGTGACTTTACTACAGGTGTGGGTGTGGGAGCATATCTGTGTGATCAGATCCATGACACAGCGTCAGCAGGAGAGGGGAGAGCCATATGCATTCCTATATGAGGGAGTGATCACACACAGGAGGTTGGGATCTGTTAGCCACTAGAGGTGGCAGATTGATGAGATGGACCTATTTGTTTGGAGGCCATGGTTACTATGCAAGGAGTGGGAGGATGAGCATGTGTAGCTGATGTACTGCAGATAGGCTCGGTACTTATTTGGGAGGTAGACAGACACCATAGAGAGGTACCTGCTAGAGTAGGTACTGAGGTAGTTTGGAGTGCCGTAGGGGTTGCCAGTAGGAGAGGTGACACATGCGAGGACATCGCGGGAGGTAGGGGACTGGGATGCAGAGATTCCAGTAGCTACAACATTGGCAGAGTTGCAGGGACTTGCCCCAGTGAGATGGGAGTGGGATTCAGGATTAGTAGATCCAGGGACACTGCCAGAGTACGATAGGTATTGGCAGACTTAGGCCAGTGTGATTGACTACACCATGGGTGGCAGGGGCAGTGAGGGAGGTATTGGTCCCCGGTACAGAGGTGAGGATCAGGTGACAGGCTAGAGAGGCTAGACAGTAGGCAGTGGGGGAGGCCAAAGTCTAGCAGGTAGATGTGGAGATGGTGGAGGAGGGGGATCCAGTCATAGAGACCGATTTATAGAGGGCTGAGTGGCTCCTACAGGAGGAGATAGCCTGGAGGACATGGTTGGAGCTTCAGATGGTGAGGCTATGGAGAGACAGGGATGCAGCCAGGGCAGAGGCAAGACAGGCTGAGGCACTAGCATAGGTGCAGACACAGATAGCCACAACAACATAGGCACAAGCACAACTACAGATCTAGGCACAGGTGCAGGTATAGGTATAGGTGCTGGCCACACCAGCAGTGGATGATGGGCAGCTAGCCCAGGTGACTCGAGAGAGAGATGCAGATGCTTGGCTATGGATGACAGCAGAGGCCACACTACAGAGGTTTGGACGGGAGAGAGACGAGGCATGCTGTGCACTGTGCGCATACCAGAGGACACTGTATAGTGAGCTTGTCCACATGCAGGGAGAGCTAGTGTTAGCTGGGAGGGAGGCAGAGTACTACAGGGCACTCTACGTAGGTGTGGTGCGAGTGGCTCAGTGAGAGCCAAACTACAGAGATAGGAGCAGGTCTGGAGCATCAGGGTCTTGCAGGATAGGGCAGTCACTATCCTTAGTGAGAGGACCATTTTTGCCACCAGGGGGAGGAGGAGGAGTAGGGAGAGGAGGACCATTCAAGGGACCTGCACTGAGCATAGGTGGAGGACAGGGGCAACAGTAGGAGGGCAACTCAACCCACTAGAGCATACTTGTATATTGTACCATTTTTGTAGGAGTTTGGCATCATGCTAGACACATGTATCATTTTTGATGGATGCCTGCGTGCATCCTGATGTATACCGTGCGGGCTCTTGATAGCCTTGATGTACTATATTGATGTATATTTGGATGTATACATATGGACTATTGATGTAGACACAGACATTTTGTATATATGATGACTTTATTATGCTCACTGATGTTCATGTTTGTTTTTTGTGTATGCACTTCTTGATGACATGTATGTATGATTATGGATTTATGTGATGATGTATATTGCTTATATGATGCTTATAGGTGTATGATGACATAGATGTATGATGACCATGACCAGTGATATCTAACATGTGGGTTTTGTAGATACGCACTAGAGAGAAGAAAAAGAGGCGATGGAAGACAGAGACTGTTGATCTATCATTGCAATGAAAATGATATAAGGGTAGCGTGAATGGATGAAAAATGAGCTTGTTGCATTAGTTTCACAAATGTTTATAAAGAGCAATCCTTATTTTTGATATAGCATGTGGATAGTTTGCCACCAAGGTATAAAAGACCAAGGTACCGTAATATCCGAGTGTGTGGACATTGACTCTGCAAGCAAACGGTTTGAACTTAGATCCCTTAGACATAATATAAACTTGTTGGAACATGTGAATGAGCCATAGTCTTGAACATAAAATAAACTTCAATACATGTAAATGCAAGAAGAATATTATTATGTAAGATGCTAGGTCGTAACAAACACAAGATAAATATGATGCTAAGAAAGATACTAAAGATCATTCCTCAAACATGGCACACAAAAGCAATGACTATGCCCCCAATCCGTACTGCATCGCAAAATACCAAGATTATAGATAAATCAAGGTAGTCTTGAATAGGTAATGGGAAAGGAACAAAAGATAAACCAAAAATTAAATTGACTGCCTTATAAAGTAAACATACAGTCGACATATTCTCTTGCCAAAGAGGTTGCTCAAGATAGATTGGATAGGAAAGATAACAGCCTTATCATAGGAACTCTGTGTCTGTTAAAGGGGGCTATCTACGTAAAAAGACAATATCTTGCTGCAGGAAATGCCACATGTCGCAGGAGACGCATGTGTTGGTCTCGACAATGGAACACTCTTCAAAAGGCAAGCTTGTGGATCTGGTGTTGTGGTTAAGCAGGATTTAGCTGATGTTGGCAATTAGAATAGTAGGACAGTAGTTGACTCTAGAAGCAAGCCTCTTTGCTTCCGATTTGTTAAGGACTTTTACTTTGAAAGGATGTGCTAGCTTGCTGCTTGAGTTAGTCAAGTCGAGGTGGATGGATTTTGATAAACAGAAGACTAGAAGGATGAAGTACAACTGGATTGAGATGGGTGAAGAATGATGAATCGTATGTGCCTGAGTACTGGATATGTCCTTCGTATTCCAAACTACTTACATACCCTGTATCCACGGGATCAAGGCACATTACGAGGAAAGATGAAAGTGATAATATGTAGTTCTAGATAGAGTGATGAGATGGGTCAAGGTGGTGAGGGGAAGATCTTATGTACCTGAGTACTGGATACTTCCTTCGTATTCCAGACTGCCTACATACCCATATCCATGGGATCAAGGTACCTTAAGATTGAGAAGAGATAATATGTAGTTCTAGACAATGTGATGATGTAGGGAAAGTGTTGGGGAGATAACATCCTTATCGTAGGAGCGATGTGTCCGTTAAAGGGTGCTATCTATGGAAAGGAGAAAAGATTGAAGAGCTTGTTGTGAACCACGAACAAGGAACCACTCCTAAACCTAGGTTAAGTAAGGAATTGCCCCCATTCCGGTAGAGGAAGCTACATGGGTGACTGATGAAGAAGACAGAAAGATTTGACCTAGGGCAAGACAGTGTTAACTATTGACACAGATCAAGACGTGGGATGACGACAGTGGACATTGACAAATTTCCAAGCTATACTAGATAGGGAGATGGAAATGCAAACAAGGTCAATGGTTTTATTATGGATGGATGGATGAAGTTGCATTGTGAAATGGGATGAACAAGACTCGATAGACAATGGATGCTGACTCTACACATAGCGCATGTTTTCCAAGTTTTCACTATGGTACTTATCCAAGGTGCCTGTTTACCAGGTTTTCACCAAAGGATGAATTTTTTTTTGTTTGTTTGTTTGTTTTTTTTTTGTTTTTTTTTTGTTTTGTTTTTAGGAATATTCTAAGGATCAGGCATAGAACTTCTTAAGATGACCACTATTAAGTGGCTCATCCAGAGGAATGCCGTCAGGTGTAGCTAAAGTGTAAGCTTTTGATCTATATGCTGCTATGACAATAAAGGGACCTAACCAGTTAGGCTCAAACTTGCCCTTCTTTTCCTGATCTTCTTGATTTCTCTGATTCTCTTTGAGCACAAGATCACCGAATTGAAACCATCTTTCTTTGATCTTTTTGTTGTAATTACATTGGAGGCAGTTTTGATAGACATGGAGATGATTAAGTGCGGCAAGGCACCTCTCATCTAGTAGTTCTAGCTCAGCTAATCTGGAGTGCGATACTCCTCTCCATTGATCAGGTCCTACATGGATACTCTGAGGGATGGGATCTTGACCTCTATAGGTAGGATGGCTTCAAAGCCATAGACCAAGGCATATGGTGTGGCACCAGTTGGTGTTCTAATACTAGTGCGGTAGGCCCATAGGGCGGGATTGAGTTGCAAGTGCCAATCACGACCAGCTTCATTGACTATTTTCTTGAGGATTTTAAGAATGGTTCTATTGGAAGGCTCAGCTTGGTCATTACTCTGTGGATAATAGGGAGTTGAAAAGCAATGTTGGATATTGTATTGTGTGCATAAGGCACGGACATCTTGATTCTTGAATGGTCTCCCATTATCAGTGACAATGGCTTGGGGAATACCATATCAGCAAATGAGGTAGTTTAGGATAAACTTAGCTATTTGCTTACTGGTGATATAGGTCATGGGAATGGCTTCAACCCACTTCATAAAATACTCAGTGGAAGTAATGATGAGCTTATGGCCATTGGATGACGATGGATGTATTTGTCCTACGAGGTCGAGACCCCATTGAGAAAAAGACCACGGAGTAGTCACAGGCTGTAGTTCATGAGTTGGTGCGTGAATTAAATCTCCATGCTTCTGACATTGTAGACACTTCTTAGCAAACTGTGCAGCATCTTGCTCTATTGTAGGCCAATAATAACCTATTCTGAGTATCTTCTTAGCGAGATTAGAACCATTAGAATGTGTGCCATAGACACCTTCGTGTATGTCTCGTAAGGTAGCTTCGGCTTCTTCTGCGTTAAGACATCATAAGAGGATACCATCAAGACTCTGATGATATAGTGTATCACCCAGAATGATGTAACAGGAGGATCGGCAGATAAAGGTTTTGCGTTGGGTGGATGATAGGTCAGGGGGAAAGGTATTGTGTTTAAGGTATTCATAGATATCTTCGTACCATGGGGAATTGGGACCAACAAGTTCACAGATGATTTCAGTAATGGGAACATTGATGGCTGGTATCAACAATTGCTCAATCAAGAATTCACATTTCTATGTATTGGCAGGCATGTCAATCAGTGACCCTACAAAAGCCATAGAATCTGCAGCCTTGTTATGCTCTCTTGGAATTTGCTCAAATGTGATGCTAGAAAAGTGTGGCTTGTAAGCATCCACTAGTTGCTTGTAGGGGACCAACTTTTCATCTTTTGTTTGGTACTCATCTGTGACTTGGTGAATGACTAGTTGTGAGTCTCCATATACTTGTAATTCTGTGATGTCCCATTGAATTGCTGTATTGAGACCTATGAGGAGTGCTTCATACTCAGCAATGTTGTTGGTGCAAGGGGATGCAAGACAATATGACTTTGGAATATAGTCATTTTGAGGTGTGACAAACAAGATGCCGACCCCTGATCCATGCTGTGTGTAGGAACCATCAAAGTATAACTTCCACATTATGGAGTTGGAAAGAGTGAAGAGATTCTCATCTGAAAAGTCTACTATCATAGGGTGTGTATCTGTCATGGGTTCTTCTGCTAGTTGATCTGCCAGGGCTTGTCCTTTGATTGCTTTACGATCCATATACTTTATGTCAAACTCACTAAGGATCATGACCCATTTAGCTAGTCTGCCTGTAAGAGCTGCTTTTGCTAGTAGATACTTCAAGGGATCAATTTTAGCTATAAGATTTGTGTGTTGGTTCAACATTTAATGCCGCAACTTTTGGGAAGCAAACACTACTGCTAAACAAGCTCTTTCCATTGGTGAATAATTGAGTTCATATCCCACCAAGGTTCTATTGATATAATAAATTACATGCTCTTTTCATGTTTCATCATTTTGTGCTAGAAGGGCCCGTAGGGCCGAAGTTGTAGTTGAGATGTATAATATCAAAGGTTTATCAGTAACTGGTGGAACCAATACAGGAGGTGTAGCCAAATACTCTTTGAGCTGATCAAATGTTGCTTGACACTTATAATCCCATCGAAATAAGACATCCTTTCGGAGCAAGTGTTGAAATGGTTGACATTTATCTACTAGCTGTGAGATGAAACGCTGAATGGACTGCAACCTTCCCTGAAGGCTCCTTAATGCTTTGAGGTTCTTTGGTGGAGGCATCTCCACTATAGCTTTTACTTTTTCAGGGTCTACTTCAATGCCTCTATGAGATACAATGTATCCCAACAGCTTCCCTGATGTTACACCGAAGACACACTTCTTTGGATTGAGTCTTACTTGGTATTTCTCGAGCCTGTCAAAGATCTGTCCTAGAACTTGTATGTGATCTACCCTAGAAGATTTAGTTAGTATGTCATCCACATAGTCCTCCATGATATGATGAAAGAGATCGTGGAATATCACTGTCATTGCTCTCTGATAAGTTGCTCCCACATTCTTTAGACCAAACGGCATGACACACCAACAATAATTACCCCATGGACAAGTAAAAGTTATTTTATGTTGATCTTCTTTTGCCATCCTTATTTGATTGTAGCCTGAGAATCCATCCATGAGAGAAAGCATTTCGTGACTTGCTGTCAAGTCTACTATAATATCAATGTTTGTTAATGGAAAGTCATCTTTGGGACATGCTTTGTTGAGATCTCTAAAATCATTACACATGCGGATGCACCCATTGGGCTTAGACACAGGTACAATGTTTGAGACCCAATCTGAATAATCAATAGGTCATATTAACTTTGCATCTAACAACTTACGTATCCACTTTTACCAAGAGAGCTATCTATGGGTGCATCTTCCTTAGTTTTTGCTTGACCGGTTTAACTTCTAGATCAATTGTGAGATAGTGAACAACTAGCTTAGGGTCTAAAGCATATCAGCATAGGCCCATGCAAAGTTGATGGTTGTCTATAAGAAGAAAGTGTTAAGATTCATGTGCTCTATTTCTGATAATGATGCGGCTAGGAATGTGGTCTTTGGATTTTGCTCCGTGCCCAGGTTTATCTCTGTAGAATCTTCCACTAGGAGAGCTGACTTCTCTTGATACTTAGATGGTAGGGGAAGGTCAAATCCTCCATCCTCAGGTGCCACAGTTGGGTTTTCACTTTTGAATACATCCTTTATTTTTACTATTTTATGATCGGGAGGTGCCATAGTGTGGTTTTCACCTAAAGATCTTTCTTTATTTTTACTTTTATGACTAGAGGATTTGGCATTCTCACCAAAATAAGATATTGGCTCTAGTTCCATTACAAAACCCGCTTTATGATCACCAAGAGGGATACCTTCCTGAAGTCCCATGAACTCAACTATAGCTTCATCATTCTGAAATACATCTATAACAAGGGACCCTTGTTGGTCCCAGTCGATAAGTTCAGGGTAGACAAGTGTGACATTCTGGGTGTTCATGGTGGAGGTTAAGGATATGGAGGATAGCATAAAAATGGAGGATTCTGGAAATAGGTTGGTCATATGGAGGGCAAAGTCATCGATGATATCCTTAGTAGATGTCGAATCGATGGGAAAAGTTTTGGCCACCTTGTCGAGAATACCCTCGATGTCCAAGGCATGTGGTACCTGTGATAGGTGAAAGTCAGGTTTAGTAGATCAGACATAGTCATGAAACCCTAACTCTACCATCATCAAGGAATCTAATCTAAATGAAATCAAAGAACAATGCAATTCAAGCATAACATCACCTAGACCGTGTGATTCCTTGTTTGTGAGATGTGGACTGCTTCTTCAACAATGAACAATTGCAAAGCTGAAAGCTGCCATGATGGATGATAAAAGCTCAATTGGATGCTCAGATGTTCAAGATGCTCAAGATGATAATGTAGGTGCTATATGATTGTTGGATGTCTCATATGGAGTGAGAGGGTGTTTATATAGGACTTAACCAAGATCAATCAATGGTGGAGATTCAGAGGCTATGTGAATGGCTAGGATTGAAAGTTACTAAATTTAGGTTCCATTAGTTGTGCATGTGAAGGATATGAATGAAAGTTGTCTTACAACACATGATTGATTGGACAAGTGTTGGAATATGATAAAAGATGAGTGTTTAATTCAAATAAAATATTTGAATTAGTTGTAATATGAGTTGGATATTAATTAAATAAATTAAATTTATTTAATTAATAGGATAAATGAATAAAATGGGATAAGATATGATGTGGAAATTAATTAAATAAATAAAATTTATTTAATTAATTGGCTTAATGATTAATGATTTAACAAGGTGTTGCTAGACATGGACAAAGTTGGGACAAATTTGGGTGTCTACATTTTGCCCCTCTTTGATACAATGTTCGATAGAGCGTTGTGTCAAAGAAGATACAATATGCGTTTGATAAACAAGTTATGCCCCAGTGTAACTGGTAGGTGATGCCCCCTCGAGAGGTAAGCCAGGCTAACCAGGAAGGGCTGGGTTGGCTCTCGATAGAAGAAAAGGTGAAAAAGAAGGCAGACGCAAAGGAAATGGGGGTTGCATGGAAGAAAATAGGCTGTGGCATGGAAGAATTAGGGTTTTGAGAAGGGCTATAAGTAGGTTCTTCAATGGCAAATAGGCTCATTTGTGCTCAGAAACTAGAGAAACCTAGAGCTCTTGAGAGTGAGAGTTACAGAGCTAGTAGGATGGTTATTCCATGCACGGATCATCGTGTAGAGCGAGTGAGGACACATGGGTGACCAGAGGGGGCAGGCGCACCAGTATGTTTCAAAACTTTTCCCAAAAGCATGTAATTAATAGCCTAAAAGCGTAATTAATGCACAAACATCACCAAAAGCGACTAGGTTAGGGAATAGTCATTGTAAGTCGCTTATGTAGGAGGACAGAACGCTTATGGTAGTCGCAGTCGCTTATGGGCGCGGGTAGGTCGCATAGGGAAAAATGGGTCGCATCCCGTCGGCGGGAAAAACACAGGTAAAATGCGCATATGGAGGAGAAACGCTCGCTTATAAGCAAATAGCTGTCGCTTGAAGTAGTTTGGCTCGCTTATGGAGAGAAATGGCTCGCATAAGGTGTATAGCGCACGTTGAGAGCTATAATGGTCGCATACGGGCATGTGGCTCGCTTACGGTATAAAATGAGGCGCATGTAGAATAAGGCTCGTGTGTAGGCCAAATAGGCTCGCATATAGTATATGACGCGCATATGAAGTAATAAGAAGTGCATAAGGTAGTGTAGCTCGCTTTTAGGGAAACAATAAGCGCATAAGGTGAAATAGCTCGCATATAGACAAAACAGATGCGCATATGGTAAGGCTAGTCGCTAGGGAGTAGAAAAAGATTGCATGTGGTAAAATGCGACGCTTATGGGAGATGTAAGATAGAATAGCAAATAGAGAAGCAAATGTTGATATGTATGACTAACGGAATGGATTGACAAGGGTAAATGGATGATGCAGGATGTACTACCGCCATTGTTATCACGAGAGCCACATCCGAGAGATTTACGACTGGTGAGATGGTTAGATGCAGAGGAGCTACTAGTGTTAGAGATCCTGGGCTTGGAGCATGTATCCTAATTAGAGCTAGTTCAGGCACATCGAGGGTTGATGACAGTGATGGTGGAGCGATGGATGAGCAAGCACAGTTCATTCTTGTTACCGACAGGAGAGGTGACCATCACCTTAGAGGATGTATTTTAGATATTGAGGATTCTGATAGATGGGGATCGTGTGGATTATGATTCGGAGATGGGTCTAGCTGCATTCAGGAGATTATTTGGGACACCAGACATCGGAGCAGAGGGTTCATAGATTCTGATGGGGAGGATGGAGGAGCTCTGTGACAGGTTATAGCGGGTAGTAGTGGCTATCATTAGATGGCTAGTGGGGGATAGGAGAGCCAGAGGGTTTCCCGTAGGATGGGGACAATGATGGAGGGCATGTTTTCATATGGCACAAGATAAGCATGGGCAGAGTGTGTGTTGGGACAGCTCTATCATTATTTGCATGATTGTGCTTATATGTTTGGAGCCAGAATGTCGGCAGGAGTGACAGTATTGCATGTATGGGCGTATGAGCACATTCCGGTGACGAGACCAGAGGGATGGGTCACTAGAGCAGCAGGAGAGCCATTTGCACGGATGTATAGAGGGGCTTTGACATATCAACAGTGCCGAGGTGTGGTATACTGGCGGTGGAGATTAAATGAGGTAGATAGATTTGTATGGAGGCCATGGCTAGGATGTGAGCAGTGGGAGGAGGAGGATGCGGAGCTTGTCTATGCTAGACATGCAAGATACATTTTTGGACGCGGCGTGTATATCATAGAGCGCTATTTGCCAGAGAGAGCCCTGAGACAGTTTGGAGAGGCACAGGCAGTACTAGTAGGTCATGCTATTTTTGGGAGGACGAGGCAGGAGGTATTTGATTGGGGTTCAGAGGTTGTGGTTGACATAGCTTTGGTAGAGAGAGATGGATTGCAGCCAGTAGCATGGCAGTGGGGACAGGGTCCTGCAGATCTAGGCACATTGCCAGAGTATGATGTATACTGGGCGACAGCGAGGCTGACTCGGTTGACACGAGATGGGGAGATAGGAGAGATTGGGATGGAGAGGCCAGTTCAGAGGAGACGACGACGGGCTCCACCAGCACAAGCGGTTGTGCCAGCTGCACCAGGGATACAGATGCTAGAGCAGGTGCCAGGTTAGCCGGTGATATTAGCACAGCCTCAGGCACAGATGGTAGCAGGTGATGATGTTGGTATTCAACAGTTGTGGAGACGGATTAGAGAGGAGAGGAGATAGAGGCAGCGAGCACAGATGAGGCTGAGGAGGGTGGAGATGGATAGGCATCAGGCGGTGATTAGTCTGCGGCATGCGAGAGCACAGGCACGGACCTATCAGGCTCAGCTATAGTTGAGAGTACAGGGGGGAGATGGACAGGATGACGGTCCTCTAGCTAGAGTGACAGGAGAGAGAGATACGGCTAGATAGCATGAGCAGACTATGAGAGAAGAGAGGGATGGGCTATGAGCTGAGAGAGATAGGGCGGTGCAGGAGCTGCAGGGGATGACCAGTGAGTGAGACAGAGTAGTGGCTACCTTGGGGACTAATGGAGCTACGATGTACTTGGCCACATAGTTGACAGGGGTACAGGCAGAGCTTCGGAGAGTGCAGGGTGAGGCTGAGTACTACAGAGGCTTGTACTATGGAGCTGTGCCTGCAAAGCAGAGACAGCCTAGCTTCAGGAGCAGATCAGGGGCTTCGAGTTCACGGAGGTTAGGTGGATCTCGATCAGTAGCCTCAGTGATGGGGCCACCGAGAGATAGAGGACCAGGTACAGGACCTAGTGGCGGTGGTGGTCAGGGTGAGGGAGCTGCCAGTAGTCACTAGGGCTACTTTGTGTATTTTGTATCATGATGAGGCCTAGAGCCGATTTTGTACATTTAGTCCTTCAGGGCTCAGCTTGTATTGTAGACACTTGTATTTTGACACACATGTATATATATATATATATATGGCGGTTTTGGCGATCTATATGATGTTGTAATGGTTCTTATGTTGATATTATGATGGCTATGCATGTTGTATGGATTATATATGGATTATGGATGGATGTTTATGCAAATGGTAATGAATAGAAAATGTATGAATATGTAAATGGTAAGGATATGGATAGATGTATGCATATAGGTAGATGGTAATGAAAGATATATATGATGGACTTATGTATGGCTAACACACTTGTTTTTGTAGGAGTGGGAACATGGACAAAGGATGATGGAAATGATTGATCTTGGCTGAGTATGATGGAATGGATAGATAGAATGAATAGGTAGGATGATGATGGGCAGCTTTCAAGTAATTGCTCAAAATGAAAAGAAATGCAGTCCTTATGTTTGATATAGCATATGGATGGTATGCACCAGGGTATAAGAAGACCAAGGTGTTGAGGTATCCAATGCACAACTAGCGTGTTACAATCTTGTCTGAACGCATGAGGTCAAGATGTTGAGCCAACATGCACAAGATATGAATAACAGCTAGTGTTGGACTTTGACGCTACAAGCAATGGTTTGAGCTTATCTCCACTACGCATAATAGTAGCTTGTTGGTTATATGTATGGAGTTAGTCTTAACATAGAATAGTCTCAAATGCATAAGAGACTGTTTAGCTTCTCAGATGCTAGAGATATTGATATGTAAGATGCTAATCCCAACACGTACAAGATACCAATACACATAGGAAGAGAATAAGATCATCTCGCAAACACGGCATACGAAAGCTATATGTCCATGCCTCAGTCCTTACTTCATCGCAACATACCAAGATATAAATAGATTGAGGCAGTCTTGATTAGGCATAGAAAAGGGACTAAAGATAAATCAAAAGATAAAACAAAAGATACTGTCATCACATTCTCTTGCCAAATTTTGGGTGCTCTTGGATAGATCAATCTGGCGCCTTGTTAAGAGGAAAGCTACATCTTGTTGAGGGCTAAAGTTGTTGATAAACTGTTATAGCAAATGTTGGCTTCAGGCATGCGGACAAATAGCTTCTGGCATACTTTTGATTTGTTAAAGTGCTTGAGCTTTCAATATACACATGGTTTGCTTCTTGTTTGAGCTAATCAAAGAGAAGAAGATGGATGAGGAAAGAAGATGAAGAAGATGGGGTGGATCATCTGTGCTTGAGTACTGGAAACTTCCTTCGTATTCCAGACTGCCTACATACCCTGTATCCACGGGATCAAAGCACATTTACGATGAAGATGAGACATGATGAATATGTAGTTCTAGGTTTTATTGATGATGTAAGTGATGAAAGATAGAAGAATGTGAGCGAAAAGATTGAAGGATGTTTAGAAGAAAGATGAAAGACAAATGATGAAAAGGGCTATCGTCTTAGCCTGAATCAGAGTGCTTCCTTTGCATCTCAGATTGCCTACATACCCTATATCCACGGGATCAAGGTGTCAATGATAGAGCTGTATGTAGTTCTTATTGATGTCGCTAATTGGTTGGATGTTTGAGCAAGCGATGTTTGTTGCAATTGTTGGATGAAAGTGGATAGATTGCGAAGATATGGGTCCTGGTTGCAAATCGTTAGGTCACATTTGTCGTTGGATATGTGCCATGGCTGAAGGTGATAAAGTTTGTTGTGTTGTAAGCTGAGTTGTTTGATGTGTTATGAGCTAGAGATAATAGGATCCACTTCCAAATAAGACTCGACAAATGCCCCCAGTGCGGGATGAGGTTTATTATGTAGAGGTGACAATGCAAAAAGGATGTGGCCAAGATGCTAAGGTGCCAAAAGATATAGGTATTGCGACAATGTCTCAAATATGATAGCTAGCATGGGCAAAGATGAAAATGAAAAGCTATGTGTGGCATTGCGAGGTGGATTGGGATTATGGATTATACAAGATGAAATGGGGAAATATGATCAAACGAACCAAATAGATGAGGGAAGCTGGTCACTACACATAGCGTCTGTTTGCCAGGTTTTCACTATGGTACTTATCCAAGGCGCCTGTTTACCAGGTTTTCACCAAAGGACAGATTATTTATCATATATATATGGTTTTTTTTTTTTTTTAGTTTTTTTATTTTATTTTTGTTTTGTTTTGGGGATAGCTGAGATTTATGGATAAAACTTCTTGAGATGAACGTTGTTGACTGGTTCATCCAAGGGAATGCCTTCAGGTGTGGATAGAGTGTATGCACCTGATCCATAGACTGTTGTAATAATGAAAGGACCAAGCCAATTGGGTTCAAACTTGCCCTGTTTCTCTCGATGTTGTTGATTCCTTTGGTTTTCTTTAAGGACAAGGTCGCCAACTTGAAATCTGCGTTCTCTAATCTTTTTGTTGTAGCTACAGCGTAGCCGGTTTTGGTAGACTTGAAGATGGTTCAATGCTGTAAGGCGGCGTTCATCTAATAGCTCAAGATCATGGAGTCTGGATACTTGATACTCTTCATCTGAGATAGTATGTTGCAAGGATATGCGCAAAGAGGGGATCTCAACCTCGATAGGCAAAATTGCTTCAGTGCCATAGACGAGAGCATAGGGTGTGGCTCCAGTGGGAGTTCTGATGCTTGTTCTATATGCCCATAATGCAGGATGTAGTTGTAGATGCCAATCTCGACCAGCTTCATTAATAGTCTTTTTAAGGATCTTGATGATTGTCTTATTAGAGGCTTCAGCTTGACCATTACTCTAAGGATAATAAGGCGTAGAGAATCTATGTTGAATATGGAACTTGTTGCAAAGATCTCTAACCTCTTGGTTCTTGAAAGGCCGACCATTGTCTGTGACAATAGCTTGAGGAACTCCATAATGGCAGATAATGTAATGTAGGATGAATTTGGCTATTTGTTTACCTGTGATATAGGTCATTGGTATGGCTTCTACCCACTTCGTGAAATACTCAGTGGCAGTAATAATAAACTTATGACCGTTGGATGAAGTAGGATGGATTTTACCTACGAGATCAAGTCCCCATTGCGAAAAATGCCATGGAGTGACAATAGGCTGAAGCTCATGTGCTGGTGCATGTATTAGATCTCCATGTTTCTGACATTGTAGGCATCGCTTTGCAAAGTGCTGGGCATCTTTTTCCATAGTTGGCCAATAGTATCCTGCTCGTAGAAGTTTCTTAACAAGGCTAGGGCCAGTGGAATGTGAACCGCAGACACCTTCATGTACTTCACGTAAGGTCATTTTTGCTTCCTCGGAATCAAGACATCTAAGAAGGATACCATCAAGACTCCGGCGATAAAGGGTGTCTCCTAAGATAGTGTAACGAGAGGCTCGACGGATAAAGGTTTTGCACTGGGTGTTGGATAGTTGACATGGAAAGATTTGATTTCGGAGATACTCGTATATATCCTTGTACCACAACGAGTTGGGACCAATAATTTCACATATAAGCTCAGACTGTGGAACTTCAAATGCTGGGATCAAAAGCTGTTCAACCAAGAATTCACATTTATAGGTGTTAGATGGCATGTCTAAAAGAGATCCAATCATAGCCATTGCATCTGCTGCTCTGTTTTGTAGTCTGGGAATTTGCTCAAAGGTAATATCCTCCAAATATTTCTTGAAATCAACCACCATTATCTTGTATGGGAGAAGCTTTTCGACTTTTGTTTGATATTCATCTAAGACCTGTTTGATAACCAGCTAAGAATCACCAAATACTCGTAACTATTTGATAGCCCATTGTACTACCATGCACAAGCCTGTGATTAAAGCTTCATACTCTGCTATGTTGTTGGTACATGGGAATGCTATTCTGTATGATTTAGGTATACAATCTCCTTGAGGGGTGACAAACAAGATACTTGCTCTAGAACCATGTTGTGTGTATGATCCATCAAAGCATAGTTGCCATCGTGCTGGAGAAGTCAAATTAAACAATCCTTCATCAGGGAATTTTGGATATATTGGCTGAATATCTGTGATGGGTGCTGCAGCTAATTGATTAGCAATAACTTGTCCTTTGATAGCTTTGCGATTCACATATTGTATGTCAAATTCACTTAAGATCATAACCCATTTGGCTAATCTCCCTATGAGAAGGGCTTTTGAAAGGAGATACTTGAGGGGATCCACATTAGAGATGAGCTTTGTTGTTTGGTTCAGCATATAGTGTCGCAACTTTTGGGAAGCAAACACTAATGCTAAACAAGCTTTTTCCATGAATGAGTAATTGAGTTCATAGCCCACAAGGGTTCTGCTGATGTAGTAAATGGCTTGTTCTTTTCCTGAGTCATCATGTTGAGCTAGAAGGGCACCCAATGCTGCGGTTGTTGATGATATATAGAGCAGTAATGGACGATCAGGTATAGGAGGTACTAACACAGGAGGTGTTTCCAAGTATTCCTTTATCTTATCAAAAGCCTGTTGACACTTTTCATCCCACTTAAAAGGTTCACCCTTACGAAGAAGATGTTGAAAAGGATGACATTTATTTGCTAGTTGTGAGATAAATCTGCGGATAGATTGTAGCCTATCTTCTAAACTGCGGAGCTGTTTGAGATTCGTTCGTGGAGGCATTTCTATGATAGCTTTTACCTTAGCTGGGTCCACTTCTATCCCTCGTCGAGACACAATATATCCCAACAGTTTTCCTGATGTTACACCAAATACACACTTCTTTGGGTTTAGTCTGACTTGGTATTTTTCTAATCGATCAAAGATTTGTGCCAATACTTGTAGATGTCCTTCTCTTGTCTTGGATTTTCCCAGGATGTCATCAACATAGTCTTCCATGATAGTATGAAAAAGGTCATGAAAAATAACTGTCATGGCTTGTTGATAGGTAGATCCAGCGTTTTTAAGACCAAAAGGCATTACAACCCAGCAATATGTGCCCCATGGACAAATAAAAGATGTTTTATCTTGGTCTTCCTCTGCTATTCGGATTTGATTATAACCTGAAAATCCATCCATCATAGATAACATTTCATGTCCTACTGTAAGATCTACAATGTTGTCTATGCTTGGTAGTGGGAAATCATCCTTAGGACAAGCTTTGTTAAGATCTCTAAAGTCTGTGCAGCAACGATCATGTCCATCTGGTTTTGCTACAGGTACCAAATTTGAAACCCATTCTGGATAATCAATAGGCTTTATAAATTTTGCTTCTAACAATTTCTAAATTTCTGCTTTGACCAATAAGGCAACTTGTGGATGCATTTTGCGCAATTTTTGTTTGACAGGCTTTGCATCAGGAGATACTGCTAAATGATGTACCATAAGTGAAGGATCTAGACCTAGTATGTCTGCATAAGTCCATGCAAAATTTATAGCTCTTCTCATAAAAAATGCTGTGAAGTTTCTTCGTTCTTGCTCTGATAGTGATGCTGCCAAAAAAGTAATCTTCGGATTCTGCTCTGTTCCCAAGTTCATGTCTTGTGATTTTTCAACTAGCACAGTTGATTTTTCATGGTAATCAGTGACAACAGGAAGATCAAATCCCTCATCCTTAGGTGCCTCAGAGAGGTTTTCACCTTTGGATACGTCCTTTATTTTTACTTTTTCACGGTCAAGAGGCGCCTTTCGGTTTTCACCTAGTGACCTATTTTGTTGAATTTTGTTTATTTCACTTTTGCGACTGAAGGATTTGATACTTCCGCCAAAATATGCTAGTTTAGGTAAATCCATCATGAAACTTGCTTTGTGATCACCCAGTGGAATACCTTGTCTCAAACCCATGAATTCTGCAATGGCTTCGTCATTTTCAAATGTATCTAATATCGGTGCCCCCTGTTGGTCCCAATCGATGAGGTCAGGATATACGAGTGAAAGGCTAATGGAGGAATCGTGATGACCAGAAGAGGCTGCGAAAAACATGAAGATGGAATGTTCTTGAAAAAGGTTGGTGATATGAAGGGAGGAGTCATTGATAGTATCCGAGTTAGAAGTCTCTCCTACCGAAGAAGGTCCAACGTCAATATCAGAAATACACTTAATGTCTTTGGGTCGCAGTACCTCCGGTTGGTAACCAAGGCCTTGCTTATTAAACTTCTTAGACACAATAATGGGCTCAGTAGGTCCTTGTTCCTGTGATCCCAAGCCACCATGTCCTTTATAGCCCATGTTCTTTATGATACGAAACCCATTGTTGTAGCGCTCTACTTCAAGTTGGACTTGGTCATTTTCATCAAAGAATATCCAAGAGTTTATGTCCTCAATGTCTTCATCATCCAAGAAACCACCTTTAATGAATACTGTAGGGGGAGCTTTGATAATAGCGGAGGATGAAGTTGGCTTGGATGTAGAGGGCTTACCGTGGGATTTAGGAGATAAAGGAAGGGTACCAACGCAATAGGACTCTTGTAATTTGTATTCACCAGGGCCATGTTCGGTATATTTGATATGGAGGTTGGAAGCGGCTTTGCTAGATGAGGGCTTGAGAAGGTCGGATGGGTTTATATAGGATGAAGATGGGTATGCCTCGGTGTTGATAGGAATGCGATTCAAACTCTGATATTTAGCTTGAAAGGCACGGCAGAACTCAAATGGATTGGGATCAGCTTGAATGGTAACCTCAACACCCTTATGTGGAAATTTAAGGCATTGGTGGTATGTAGAGGGAACTGCTTTAAGGGTATGGATCCAAGGGCGACCAAGGATGATGTTGTAAGGAAGATCAATATCAAGGACTTGACAGCGAGTTTCTGTAATGACCGGCCCAACTTGAATAGGCAATAAGATAATCCCTTCGGTATCTCTTTCAGCGTCATCATATGCTCTGATGGTAATAACCTTGGAGGTGTCAACATCTTTCTTAGAATATCCCAATTGCTTGATAAGTTTCAAAGAACATATATTAAGACCAGCTCCCCCATCTATCAAGACACGTTTGATATGGCGTTGTTTAACAAATACTTCAATATGGAGGGCTTCGTTATGTGACGGATGAATGGAGGGCTGAAGATCTTTGTCAGAAAAGGTCAAGTGACAAGGAGCTGCAATGCTAGCGACCATAGATTAAAATTGTGTGATATTAATATTATTAGGCACCGAAGACTCTTGTAAGGCTTTATCAAGGATGGCTTTATGTGCGGGGGATATGCGGAGCAACTTAAGAATATATATGTGTGCAGGTGTTTTGCCAAGGTGATCCAAGAGGTTATAGTCAGAGAGAGATCGAGGAGAATGAGGAGGTGCTCCTTGAATAGTAACTCGACCTCTTCGCATGGTTACGACACAATCAGGTGCTCTCCCTTGGACGGTAATGGTAGAAATGCGAGCATGGTTAATGCGGCCAATGGTAGATGATGCATAGTTATACGGAATAGCATTTCTAGCCTGAAGGTTATTTGTCTGATCATTAGATGGAAATGGATTCTTGAAAGTCTCTAGATCATAGTTTGATGTTGATTGTTGGGCAGGTTGAGCCGTTAAAGGTGTGACGTTGATTAAACCTTGATCAATGCAGTCTTGGATAACGTGTTTTAAGCCCATACAACCATTTGTTTTGTGTCCTTTAACTCGATGGTAATCACAATACTCATTTTCTTTGTACCAAGGAGCTCGAAAGAGTGGTTCGCCATTTGGTGGTGCATCGGGTAGAATAATATCTCCTACTTGAAGTAGCTTTTGAAGAACAACTTCCATGGGTTCCACTAATGGTGTAAATTGTTGGCGTGGATTGGAAGTTTGGCGTTGGTTTCTTCATTGTGGAAAAGGCTGTCTTGGTGTAGAGGCTACTTGAATGTTGATGGGAGCTTTCATAGTTTGAATATTCTTTGTGTCTACAATACCGTCATTTACAACATTCTTGTTCTTGTTCCAAAAGCAAGACTTATCATTGGAATTTTGGGGAGAATCTTTGTTGTCGCGAAAGATCTTAATAGTGCCCTTGGCAATTAAGGCTCGTTCAATAATAACTCCTTTGGAAACTAGTTCGTCAAAGGTGCTAGCACTCTGCAATTGTAGTTGGAATGATAGCTCAGGATGAAGATTTTGAACAAAGATGTCAAGTTGTTGTTTCTCAGGTATTTCCCATGATAATTTGCTAGCCATATTACGCCATCGTTGGGTAAAAGAAGAAAAGGGTTCACCGTTGCGTTGTTTGGTATTGACAAGGTCATTCATGTTTACCTCATGTTCAATGTTGAAGGCAAAGTGTGATCAAAATTTGTTTGCTAATTCTGCAAAAGATTTGATGCCTGGGGGTAAATGAGAAAACCATTCAAGAGCTTGTCCTGCTAACCTTCGAAGAAATAGTCTCAAAAGATACGTATCGTCATAAGAGACATCAAGACATGCTACAAAAAAGGCTTGAAGATGGTCTTCTGGATTCCCTTTCCCTTTGTATTTATCAAATTGTGGGATTTCAAAATGTGGTGGAAAAGGTATCATATTAAGAGACTTATCAAATGGACAGGCGCATACGTTTTCAAGAGAAAAAGGTTTCTTGCCTTGTCCTACCCTTTCATCGATCATCTGTTGAACATCTGCTGAAGATAATTGTTGTTGTTGCGAAGGGGGTGGAGTATGGTAGGATATATATTGTGTTTGCGGTTGTGGGATATATGGAGTTGTGACTGTTTGTTGCGGTTGTGTACCCACAATGTATGTCAAAGGATCGGTATGTGACACGTATGTGTTGGAGGATTGCTGTCCTTGAGACACAAGCGGCAATTGGGTGTGCATCACATGGGAAGTGAATAGCGGATTGATAGTAGCGAATGGTTGGGAAGCTGGGATTTGATTCATGACATGGTAAGTAATGGAGGGATTGGTAGATATGACAAAAACATTTGGATTTTTATTTTGGATGATATGAGGATTGGTATGTGTCATAGGTTGGGTGATAATAGGGAAGCTTTGGGTAGCATGGGATGGATTGATGGTACGTGAAGGATTGGAAGAATATGACGACATGGATGTGAGGTGATCAACATAAGCGATCTTATTGTTTGGATTGGCTTGAGAAACAGGGGGATCACTCATGTCAATTAGACTAACGTTGGGATTATATGATAGAGTGGAAGGATTAGCAGTTGGTATTGGGATATGGTATTTGTATGAGATGTAGTGGATTGTAATGGGTGTGAAGCATGGACAACATGTGTTGTTGGAGTGGTTTGAGAGGTTTGCACACTATAAGACATGGGAATAGCTTGTGATGCTCGAAGTATTTGCGCTTGTATTACATGGACAGCTTGTGTTACTTGAGGCATGGAAACAGTCATGGTAGAAGGAGAGATATGTTGAGGAACATGGAAAGGTGGAATGTTGAGATTTTGTGACATGAGAGGGAGCACATTGGTGGGCACTATCAATGGTTCTAAAGTATGCTCTGATCATGGTGGCTCAAATGGAGCAACAATAGGCAATGAGGATGATGTTTGCGATGTAATAGGAGATGATGTGACTATAGTAGATGGTCCATTCGCAACAACAGCAGTAGTGTTGGGATCTTGCTCTCTAATAGTGGATATGTCAAAGTCCTTTGGTAGTTTAGCACCCATGCGAGCAAGTTGGAGAAAGCAACGATCAGGCTCAGATATCATGAGTTTCTCAACTTGGTCCCATAGATAGGTATCTTGGAATTCTGATGAGTCATCTTGAGATTGTTCTTCGAAAGGTTCCAAGGATGGTGTAGGTTGCATTCATTGTGAAGATGACTCGCCAATAGTGTATCCTTGAGGTATAAACATATGAGGAGGCATACCAATTGTGAATTAAGTTGCGTCCTTAAGAGGTGTTGTGAATTGTTTCATCTCAGCTTGCAATTTGGCTTCCATTTCAGCTTTCAATTTGGCTTCTATTTCAGCTCGATATTGACTCCTAGTTTGAGGCATGATGTTGATGATGAAGTTGAGCTTGTCAAAGTTTTGAGACCCAAAAGATGATAGTTGGCTGGTTGGTTGATTGGTTGTTGTTTTGGTTTGCTGGTTTGGCTAATTTGCTTGGTTGATTTGTTTTGGCTAAGTTGTTGTTGTTGGGTTGTTGTTCGTTCTCCCTAGAGGATAGCTCAAACACTCAAGGGAAAGATTGTTTGCTGTTGATATTTGTTGGAGCTAAAGCTAAAGGATGTTGTTTGCTAAAGCTAAAGCTGAAGGATGACATTGGTTGAAGATAAAACTGAAGGATGTTTGCTGATTGAAATGATTGGGTTGAGGTCTGATTTGCTGGTTGGGGTCTCAAAAGGATGGAAAGCTCATGAGTTGTGATTGATTGATAAGCTCAAAAACAGGAGACAAAGACCAGGTATTTGCTGTTGAGCAAAGAGAAGTCTGAAAGCTGATGTTTAAGACTCAAGCAAGCTGGACCTATGGCTAATTTAGCTGAGGGACTGAGGTTTGCAGGTATTTTAACTAAAGGCGACTGATGATAGCTCAAAGGCGACTCAAAGGATGCTAAAGGCGATCATTGATAGCTCAGATGCGATCTGGTTTAGGCTCAACAGAGAATGATAGTGTTAACCAGAAGCGAATGCTATGCCAGAGGTGACGACTATTGGTTCAAAGATGATTTCCTGCTGATCAAAGGCGACCCAGATTTTCCTAAAGGTGACAGTATGTTGTTAAAAGGCAAACCTATTCAGACAGGAGGTGACTAACTACGGCTTAAAGGTGATTTGGCTCAGGCAAGATGCGATCGGCTGTGATTCAGATGCGATTCTGTTCAGACAAAAGGCGATCAGTTATGGTTTAAAGGCGATTCTGTTTAGGTAATATGCGGGTAGCTGTTGTTTAAAAGCGACACAGTTCAGCCTATATGCGGGCAGCTATTGTTTAAAAGCGACACAGTTCAGGCAAAAAGCAAATTACTATAGTTTAGAAGTGATGTCTGTGATCTGTGCGAGCAGTTTAGGTTCAAAA
Source organism: Cunninghamia lanceolata (assembly GCA_027924645.1). Lineage (NCBI taxonomy): Eukaryota > Viridiplantae > Streptophyta > Pinopsida > Cupressales > Cupressaceae > Cunninghamia > Cunninghamia lanceolata. Next base: position 10,998,349 of record BSBN01000073.1, read on the forward strand.
GCGACTGTGTTTGTCTAAAAGATGTCTGATTTTGTAGTTTTTCAGCAAGAAAATAGTGATAACAGTCACTCACACTCACAACAAGCACAAACTGATACAACCTAAGCTAGGATAGGATAGTATCCGTTGAATCCCTTGGCCGTGCTTATTCAAAGCAGATAGATTTAGGATCTTGGTAGCATCGGCTCACCTCCACGGCACTCACTTCTCACGCATACCAAGTTCCGGGCTTCCTGTAAGGCTTGTCCCCACACCAAACCTTAGGATTGTCCCTACTATCTCTACTAAGAACCACGTGAATTGGGGCCGCTTCAAAGGTCCCACCTTTTGCATCAACAAATAGAAGGTTTTTGGCTACTACACAAAGTTGCTAATAAGGGCATCCGTTCATGTGGCTATACATGCGGCAGTGCTACTCTCTGTTATGGAGTCTCCCAGCCTCCAAGGGTTGCGCCTTAGAGGGTTTTGGGGGAGGTTGGCTGTCGGTATAACGCAACAGCACCCGTTGTTTGTGGCTTTCGACACAAACACTTTTCTTATATAGCGGTTCAGAAGGACTTGGCTTTAGCCCGTTACCGCTTGGGTCGTATCCCTTCTCACACCGGGAAGGCAAGCCCTCTAAAGATAATGACAAGTTCTCATACACCCCAGATCCATTTGATAGGCAAGGGGAGAGGATACTTTTGCCATTAAATTTGGGTTACAATCAAGCACATGCAAGCAATCAAAAAGATAAATCAAGCATGGAGCAAACAATGATTCATTTTAAGCACCAAGCCCAAATATGCCTAATTTAGTGAAAAACCACAAATCTTGGGCCGATCGAACCTGCAACAGATATGTCAGTAGTTTGATAACCTCCTTTTCTTGGACAAATCAATAAAATGCTGCACAAATACCCAATTAATAGCTAAAAAATCAAACTGGAACTGAAATAGATTTGAAAACAACAAAATTTACCAGATGTGATTCACTACTGATCAAAAGTGATCTTCATTTTACCATAGGCGAGATACTGCAGATCATATGCGACGCGGCAAATACAATATGCGACACCTGTCAGCTCATAAGCGATGTGCATTAGCCCGATGCGATCAATTGAGGGCTAAATGCAAACAGTATCTGCAAAAACACAGTCGACAGACAAAACCCTAGTCTAAATGGTGAGCACTGTCAGTTCATAAGTGATTCCAATTAATTCAAATGCGGCCTCTATAGACTCATACGCGATCCAGCTATACCCATAAGCGACCGGTTGCAAGACAAAAGCGACCTGTATCTGCAAAAACACAGTCTAAACCCTAACCTGCACAGGCGATCACTCTCAGTTCATAAGCGATTCCCATAAGTGTAAAAGCGACTACTGTTAAATCAAAAGCGATGCGAACCTTTGCAAAAGCAGCCACTGTTAGGTCAAAAGCGATCTGAATATGTGCAAAAGTGGCCACTGTTAGGTCAAAAGTGATAAATACAGTATAAAAACCGCAGACAGTGCTAAAATCACAGGCGAGCCCTGTTAAAACAAAAGCGATACAAATTATACCGGAGGCGACGACTATCTGCTTAAAAGTGATCCAGAGAGGTAAATGCGGCCTGTTCCAGCATAAAGGTGACACAGAGATCTGGAAGTGGTGGATTTTCATTTAGAAGCGACCGGAATTTACTGCAAGCACCTACAAAATCTGATCTTCAAAGAAACAACTCCAAAAAATGAAGTCAATCAAGGACGTGAGTCCCACCAGGCGTGCCAAAATGTGATAGGTGAAAGTCAGGTTTAGCAGATCAGACATAGTCATGAAACCCTAACCCTACCATCATCAAGGAATCTAATCTAAATGAAATCAAAGAACAATGCAATTCAAGCATAACATCACCTAGACCGTGCGATTCCTTGTTTGTGAGATGTGGACTGCTTCTTCAACAATGAACAATTGCAAAGCTGAAAGCTGCCATGATGGATGATAAAAGCTCAATTGGATGCTCAGATGTTCAAGATGCTCAAGATGATAATGTAGGTGCTATATGATTGCTGGATGTCTCATATGGAGTGAGAGGGTGTTTATATAGGACTTAACCAAGATCAATCAACGGTGGAGATTCAGAGGCTATGTGAATGGCTAGGATTGAAAGTTACTAAATTTAGGTTCCATTAGTTGTGCATGTGAAGGATATGAATGAAAGTTTTCTTACAACACATGATTGACTGGACAAGTGTTGGAATGTGATAAAAGATGAGTGTTTAATTCAAATAAAATATTTGAATTAGTTGTAATATGAGTTGGATATTAATTAAATAAATTAAATTTATTTATTTAATAGGATAAATGAATAAAATGGGATAAGATATGATGTGGAAATTAATTAAATAAATAAAATTTATTTAATTAATTGGCTAAGTGGATGAGAATGGGATTTTAATTAAATAAATAATATTTATTTAATTAATTGGCTTAATGATTAATGATTTAACAAGGTGTTGCTAGACATGGACAAAGTTGGGACAAATTTGGGTGTCTACAGTACCTTCTTACCAAATCCTAAACCCTTTTTGTCTAGTTTCTTTGTCACAATAATGGGTTTCATAGTTCCTTGATTCTGTTACCCAAGGCCACCTTTGCCTTTATAGCCCATGTTTTTGACTATCCTTAAGCTGTTGCCATATTGCTTAACTAGTATTGTGATTAGTTCTTTCTCTTTATAGAGCCAAGAAGAAATGTCCTCAATTGTTTCCTCTTCCAATAATTTTCCCTATTGGAATTAGGTTAGAAATGCTGGGGGAGGAATAGCTACTTTTTTAGTTACTTTGGCAATGGGCGGTTGGCTGTAAGATTTAGGGGATAAAGGCATCTACCCTACACAACAAGATTTTGAGATATCATATATTCCAAAGCCTATATCACGGACGTGTGCTTTGATTTCAGGTAGAGGATTAGGGTTACTTGTAGAGGCTTGTGTTAGAGTTTTAGGATCAACATATAGTGGGGATTCAAGGGCTTTGTCATTTTTAGGCACTTGGTTGCAATTCTTATAACTATCGTGCAAGACATGGCAAAATTCAAAAGGATTGGGGTCTCCTAGGATAGTGATCTCTGTACCATTGAATGGGAACTTTAGAGACTGATGGTACGTTGAGGGAACAGCTTTCATTGCATGGATCCATGGGCAGCCTAGGACAATGTTGTAAGGCAGCTCAATGTCATGGACTTGGCACCTAGTTTTGAGCATGATGGGGCCCAGTTTTATAGGTAAGTGGATAACACCTTCAGAGTGGCATTCAACATCATCATATCCCTTGATTGTAATACTTTGATCAATGTTGACATGATCCTCAGAGTATCCCAATTGCTTAAGTAACTTTAAAGAACAGATGTTGAGACTAGCACCACCATCTATGAGTATACGTTAGATTTTGTGCTTATGGATGAGAACCTCAATATGAAGTGCATCATTGTGACAAGGTTCATGGGAAGGGAGGTCTTTCTTAGAGAAGACCACATTGTAGGGCAAGGCAATGTTACCTACTATAGCTTAGAAATCCACGATGACGATGTTGTTAGGAACCAAAGACTCTTGGAGGGCTTTTTCTAACACCACTCTATGTGCAGGTGATGACCGGAGGAGGTCCAAGATAGAGATTTGTGCCGGTGTTTTCCCTAGATGTTTGACAAGATTATAATTAGATTGAGTTGGGAGACTTGGTGTAGGACCACGAATGGTGACACGACCACGACAAGTTGTAATAGCGCAATCCGTAGAGTTGCCTTTGATTATAAGGGTAGATACCCGACTCTCTTCAAAATGACCTACAATGGAGTCAAAGGAAGTGGAAGCATGATTGACACCTTTACCTTTATCTTGAGGAGGAGGTGGACCATGGTGAGGGAATGGTTCCTTGTACATGTTGAGGTCTTTGTTTGTATGTTGAGTTGATGGTTCATCTTCAAAAGTGATTTGGTTGCCTTCGATGAGATTTTGAATTAGGTGCTTGAGTTTCATGCATGATGCGGTTCTGTGCCATTTGCTCCTATGGAATTCACAATATTCATTGTCTCTGTAACATGTAGTTTTGTAAACAGGTTTGCCATATGGGGGAGCATCCAGTAAGGTGATGAGTCCTTTGTGCAAAAGCTGTTGTAGGTGTTGGTAATCATTTATGTTTAGGGTTTTAAGTTTAAACTTTTGTAGATTTTCCCATTTAAATCCTGATATTTTTGAGTCATGGTGTCTTGCATTGTTCTGCCTTTTCTGATGTTGGTCTTCTGTGATGGGTTCCTGGTTATTAAGTCTCATCCTCATGCCCTAGTGTTCAAAGGTTGGCCACCCCCCACGCAGTGTTTTATCATTTGTCCCTATCGCACTTCATAAAAAATGCTAAGTTCTATGCATGCAAAAGTGCAAATGTATGTTGGGTTGCTTGAAAATCTCAATCAGCTTTTGAGAATGGCGTAAAAACTAAGTTATATGCATTTTAGATATATATCAGGTAGCATATACAAAGAGGGAATCAGTTACAGATTCCTGGGAATATTCTATAGTTGTATGCATTTCCTAATGCATATCGGGTTCAAAAGGATGCATGTACAATGGGGGAATCTTCCGCAAGATTCCAGGAATATGCCACTATTGTATATCAGAGGAATGTACATTGAAGAATATACACGAGGGCACACATACATGTGCTACAGTGCAATGAACAGGTGATCTTGTATGTTCGCCAGACATACAAGGAAAAAAGATATGCATGTGGTGGGGCCCGGGGATATATTTGGTTTGTATGTGCAAATATACATTCAAGCATACAAAGGTGGTCACAGGGTCGAATGTATATTGAGTTTGTATATCCAAATATATAGTGAAAAGATACAAGAGAAAATGTACATTTGGCAATATACACTGGGGAAGTGCAAATGGTCTTTTATGTTCAGCTATATACAAAGCAACAGGAGATGCATTTGGTGGGGTCCACCTCACATATAAAGGGCTTTGTATCTCGTATACAAAGAAGAATGTATATGTGATATACATTCAAAAACGTGCAAAGAAAGAAATACATTTCAGACCCAAAGGAGAAATCATTTGCAATGCATAAAATCTGAGGTCCGTTGTTTGTATATTTGGTTTGTATGTGTGACATACAAGCAAATATACAAAGGGACAATGTACAAGCCGGATCCGATGCGAAGATCAAATCTAGCAAATTCAGGGTTGGCATCCATGGCTTGTATGTCTGAGTGCTTGTATATGTGCCGATATACAAATGAAATATATATTAGATCAGATGCAAGCCATATTCCAAGGAATGTTCCAATTTAGCAGATAAAGTGTGTAGTCCGTGGCTTGTATACAACAGTTGTATGTATATGCACATATACATCGAGATATGCAATGAAAGGGTGATGCAAGCCGGACCTGAATGAATTTTCAATTTGCTCTATATAGGTTTGGGGTCCGCCTTGTATATCAAACAGATGTATATGTTTTTACATTTACAAGGGATTTTGAAGGGCGAACAGTGGCTTTTGTATATGCATATGTTTTCGCATATACAGAGGCGGTAAAGGCAAAATAAAGGGAAAAAGGGCCAGCAATAGAATCATGGGGTGCCTACGTGGCACATTTTCACTGGCCGACGACTAGTCAGTTCGATTTTGAGCCATGGATCTCAGTGATAGGAGTGGATCGACGGCCTTCTTTTGAACTTGCGACGATGGTTTTTCCTTAGTGTGTGCGACCATTTTTTGAGCAGGAAAATCTCCAGATGTATTTGTTGTTGCATCCCGCAAGTAGTTGAGGCTTTAATGGCGATTGTGCAGAGGTGCGCTGGATTGAGTGACGAGCCAACTACCAGTTTTATGAGGAATGTCCCCAAGTGGCGACACGGGGCTTGAGTCCAGCTCCTCCTTGCCATTCCTTCTGCCTACTACTTTCAGTATTTTGGGCGCCATTTTGTGGTGCACGGTATCTGGTGAATTTTTGATGTGTCATGTAATTATTTTTGCTAGGTACACAGTCTTGGTATAAAATCCTAACTGTGTTACTAATTGTGGTTTTTGAAAATTGGACAAGTTTTGGTGCTATAATAAGATACAACTTCATTGGCGGCTCTGTCTTGGTTATCTTGTGAGTTTATGAGTCTCATGTTGTATGTTTTTCTGCATAAGTCTACTGATATCATGCTGATTTAAATGAGTAATGCTATATTGCATGTGTTCTGTTATCTGTCTCCATATTGAGTGTGTTCTTCTTCTAAACCTGAATATCTAAGGGGTGTTTATTATTCTAGAATATAGGTTTGTTGAATGCTTGATTTCTTACTTCTACTCAAGGAGTGGATTAAATGTTTCAAATCAAGTATTGGGAAGAAGACATTGCAATAGGGATATCAGCAAGTAGAGATAACATGATACTCTATTTTGGGAAGTATCTGCAAGGGAGATACTATAAATCCCCTTGATATCCAGTCACATGTGTATGTCTATTGACTCCAAGCCCTGGATAAGCATTGATCCAATCTTGTATTGAGATTGCAACCCAAGGTCTCAGTTTTGCTTCCAAACATAAAATCAAACTCAAACTTTAAGTCAAACCATTAGGACATTAGAAGTAGTTTAGGACCAAAATCCTCTGTCTACAACTGAATATAGGCCCAAAGCTAGCCCCTTTGCACTTATCTCACAGTTTTGGTCTGCATAAGAGAGGATTTATCTGCTTTGTGTCAACATCCTAGTCATTTCACAATTACATTTCTTGGATGTTGAATAGGGAATACCCCCCTTGGTTCTGCAGAGCCTAAAGAAGAAGAGGAGATATTTATAGAATCTATCTCCTATAGTGTTGGCCCCTGGCCCGGTAATCCTATTGATCAATGATGGCTATTTTGTAGGGATTACTAGGAATAAGCATCCAGCCGGAAAAATAACCAACAGAAATTGGCAACTCTACTGGGGAATTTATTGTAAGAACTTTGATAACACTGATTCCTACTTGTAGGTGGCGACTCTGAGTAATCTCCCAACCTGTCAAAGTGAAATTTATATGCAGGGGAGAAGATTCTAGTGTAACCCTTTGCTTGAAGAATTACCCATAAAAATGATGTATAGGAAAAAGGGGGTTGTTCAAGCCAGTCAAGAGGGTTCTCCCATAAGAAGTGATAATGTTCAAGACAATCCTGAATCTTCAGAGTGAACAATAACTTATTTTTCAAACATTGAGGCTGAAATCTAGAATGTATATGATAGACAATAGGGTGCTAGTTTGAGAATAAGGTCAGAGGTGTTTCAAGAATGCCCTTTCTTGGATGCCAGTGACAAATTTGAAGAGGCTGAGTCTCCAAGGGATGATGATGATGATCAGAATGTAATGAAACCATCCTCTTCTATGCCTAGAGAGGAGGAATTAGCTAAAGAAATCAAAAGCCTAAGAGCAGAATTAGAATATTTACAAGAAATGAAAATTAGAGATGACATGAGACAGAAAGTGCAAGCTCTGAAAACTGCTCAGAATGATTTAGTTCCTACCCTTGAAAATGCAAATGTGATGAGAAATCAGCACAGAAATGAAGTGCAAGATCAACGTGATGATCAGAGACAGAATGCAAATAATGTTAGAATACCATTAAATAATGTAAGAAATTAGAATGTAAACAGAAATGCCAATGCTAATCAATTTGATAGACAGCCTATGCAACTAGATAGATTCAGGCAGTTAGTTTTTGATGGCATTCCTGGCTACCCAAATCCTATTGACAAACATGTGAGGCTGCAAGTGCCAAAGTTTTTAGGAAATAATACTGTGTCAGGACAAGATCATCTAAAAACTTTTTAGAATATCATGGATAACTTTGAGGTTGAGCATGAGGATGTTTTCATGAAACTATTTATGCAATCCCTAGTTGATGAGGCAAGAGAATGGTACAAAGGTCTACCTAACAGAAGTGTTTCATCATGGGATGATTTCAGAAGAATTTTCAAAGAACAATATGGTGACAAAACTAATCCTAGTTTCTTTATTAATGAATTCACTGGTATTATCAAAGGATCAAATGAACAGGTTGCTGATTTTAATGCTAGATTCATGAAGGTGTTGAACAAACTGCCACATCATTTGAGGCCTAATGAACCTATGTGCATAGTGTTATACATAAATGCTTTTGATGCTAAAACTGCTTATGGATTAAGAGATAAGGGTCCTCATAGCCTCAGAGATGCCTTCAAAATTGCAACTAATATTGAAAATAACAGAAAAGCATCTGGTAAGACAAACAGAAGAGATGATGTAAAAATTCTGCAAAATCTAAACAACAAATCTCAGAGTGTTCAAGGCAATGCATCTACTTTTGAGGATAAATTAGACAAGTTGACAACTATTATCAAGGACCTTAGTTATAGAATGGCTAAAAATGAAAAGGGGATAGGTCCTGATAGACTGGTTTACCAAAGGCAAGAAAGAAGACCATCATTACATGATATGCCATACAATACCAATTGGCATAATGGTAAACCCATCCTTCCACACAGCAATACAAATCAAAGAGCTCAGAATGCAAAGCAAATACCTGATCCTTTGAAGAAGGCTGTTAATATTGTTAATGACACCCCATGGTTTATATTATGCTAGATGCCTCATTCACAGTCACAATGTATGATTGCCCAATCTTTATACAACAATACCGTGGCTTGTGATGAGTGTAATGAGCCGCATTGCATGGAAGATGACAATGTCAATATGTTGTCTACAAACATGGAGTATCCCTTTTATGATGCTGAAGCAAGTGCAAATGATGAGATTCAGGCCTATCAACAGTTTCCCTATGATGAAGATGATGAAGACAACTATGCCTACGCTCAGGATTCACACAATTTTTTGAATAATTTAAGGAGGCCTTCCGATGAAGAAATTAGAGCCTTCACAGCTGCAGTAGTGGCTCAAGTCAAAAGCAACTACAACCTAAGAGGTAAAGCTCAGGTAAGTAACTCACACCAACCAGAGAATACTTTTGTGAACCAGCCAGTGCATAGTCATAAAGGGACTGAAACACAAAAGAAGCAATGGAGCAATAATAGGCAAAACTTTAAGCAAAAAATAGGTCATGATCCTCAAGGACCAGAAACTAGAGTTCCCCAGGTTGAGGATCAAAATAAGAATTTTCAGAACAAGGATGACAGTCAGAGAGCCATAAAAATTAAAGCTGGATCATCTCAAGATAAGAATAAAACTATGGAACAGGCTACAACTGTTATTCAAAATTGTACTCCATTCGACATAACTCAGGTTTTATCCCAGGTAAAGATCTCTGTTCCATTGATGGAGCTGATGAAAATTGAAGAATGCAGAAATAAAGTAGTATCCTTGATTTTAGGAGAATCCTATCAAGCCAAGCAGAATGATGAATCTCAGGATAAGAAACAAGCCTTGTGTATCGATGAAGATGAGGTTCCTAAAGTATATATTGGGATGACCATGACAAAATGCCCTTCACAAGTTGAACCATTTTATGTCTCCCTTGTCATAAATGGAAAAGTGAATAAGAATTGTATGCTTGATTCAGGAGCATCGACAAATATCATGCCTCTGGCTATTATGTAGCAAGCTGGGTTAAAGATAGATAAGGCATGTGGGAAATGCTATGCCATGGATGCTAGAGAAGTACCAGTCATTAGAATTATGAAAGATGTGGATTTTAGACTAGCAGCATATCCAGAAAGGACCTATAAAATGAACATAACAGTTGTTGATATCAAGCCACAATATGGCATGTTGTTGTCAAGAAGATAGCAACATTGATTGGTCAGAGTATGCAATTAGACCTGTCATATGCTATGATCCCAATGAATGGTAAGGATGTCAAATTGATTAGAGAAGAAAGATCATCAGAAATAGTTGAGGACCAAGAGTCAGAGGAGCATATATGCTTTGTGGATACTGATTGTGAAAAGTTTAGGGTTATCTCAGATGATCAAGGAGGTAAAGGGAGAGACATGTGCATTGAAGAGTCTGATCAACAGGGTCTTTGGACTATGTATTTTGATGGAGCTTGTTCGAAGGAAGGCTCTGGTGCTGGAATTGTATTTCTATCTCCAACTGGTAAGCTTCTAAAATTTTTATTCTTGCTAAAGTTTGCCTATACAAATAATATTGCAGAGTATGAGGCTCTGTTATTAGGATTGAATGTAGCTCTGAAGCATGGAATTAAGATGCTCAAAGTATTTGGAGATTTAGGGTTAGTTGTTTCCCAAGTTAGAGATAAGTATGCATCAAAGAATAAGAGGTTAAAACAATATAAGCATGTTGTTTGGGATACAATTGAATTGTTTGATGCATTTTTAATAAGTTGGGTAGAGAGATCAAAAAATGTCAAGGCATATTTTCTAGCTAATATAGCTATAAGACTAGATGATATTACTTTATCAGATGTTACAAATGTTAAGGTCAAACTTAGACCTGTAGTGCCAGATAATGTGTGCAGCTAGCAAGTGTTTGATGATGACAAGGATTTACTAAGATTTCTACATTGTATTGATGAATATGAGAACCAAGAAATGGATTTTTAGAACTTTGTAGAAGTTGTAGATTGGAAAGAAACTCTCTTGGGGAAAGAAATAATTCAACTCAAGACAAATAAAATCCCTAGAGGGCTGGCCACTCTAGAGAGAGTTTTTGACAATAGGGACCAATTTGTTACTAAGGCATCTCCAACAAATAAGAATGATTTAGAGGAGATAAACTTGGGGACATCTCATGCCCCCAAAAAGGTATATATTGGCAAACAACTCAAGCCACATATCAGAACTATGTTGATTGCACTACTAAGAAAATATAAGCATGTTTTTGCCTGGTCATATGAGGACCTAAAAACTTATAGGGAAGATTTATTTCAGCATGAAATCCCTTTGAAGCCTGGAGCTAAACCATTTAGACAAAAACAGAGACCTATCAATCCAACTTTAGCTCCTAAAATGCAAGATGAACTCAAGAAACTTAGGAAGGCTGGAATAATCATGCCAATCAGACATTCAACCTGGGTGTCTAATCTTGTCCTAGTTAGAAAAAAGAATGGTGACATAAGACTGTGTGTGGACTTTAGAAATCTAAATGTATCCTCTTTGAAGGACAATTATCCATTGCCAAACATGGAAGCCATGTTGCAGAAGGTGACTGGCTGTGAACTTTTATCCATGATGGATGGATTTTCAGGGTACAATCAGGTGAAAGTAAAGGAATCAGAACAGTTCAAGACTACTTTCACCACTCCATGGGGACCTATGTTTATGTGAGGATGCCATTTGGATTGACAAATGTAGGTGCCACATTTCAGAGGGCTATGGATGTCGCTTTTGTAGGGTTAATTGACTCAATATTGGCTGTGTATCAGGATGATTTGACAGCCTATTCAAAAAAGGAAGAGCAACATTACATGCACTTAGAACAAATTTTTATCAGAGCATTGGAATATGGCATCTCGCTCAACCTAAAGAAATGTGCTTTTGGGGTAGTGGAAGGAAAATTGCTTGGTCACATTGTTTCCAAGGATGGAGTCAAGATTGATCCTGAGAGGGTGGCTACAATTGATAAAATTTAGATCCCTAAAATAGTGAAAGGTGTTCATTCCTTCTTTGGACAAATTAACTTTGTTAGAAGATTCATGCCTAACTTTGCAGAGACCACCAAAGATATCTCTAAGATGCTGAAGAAAGGTGCTATTGTCAAGTGGGAAAATGAAGCAACTAAATCATTTCAAAACATAAAAGAGGCTATAAAATGGCTCCTGTGCTATAATCCCCAAATTTTTCCAAGCCATTTCAGTTATTTTCGTTTGCTTCTTTCCATACTATTGCTGTTTGTTTATTGTAGAAAAATGTAGAAGGTTTTGAACAACCTATAGCTTTCTTTAGCAGGTCATTGCAAGATGCTAAGTTGAAGTATGACATCATGGAGAAGCAAGCATTTGCGCTAGTTAGAGCAGTCAAAAGTTTTAGGCCATATTTGGTAGGCTCTCGGATAGTTGCATATGTACCTCATGCATCAGTCAAAGATATCTTCACTCAGCAAGAGGTAACTGGAAGGAGATGCAGATGGATAAATAAATTGCAAGAGTTCAACATTAAAATACAGATCACAAAATTGGTAAGAGGACAAGGTTTGGCAAAACTAATGACACAGTCAAATCTAGGGGCATGCCAAGTGAATGTAGTGCATAATCAAGTTATAAATATGTTAGGATCTGAGTGGTACAAAGACATAGTACATTATTTACAAAATTTGAACTGTCTTACCCACCTCAGTGATAATCAAAAGAGGACTTTGAAGCTATAGGCTATCAAATACATCATTGTTCAAGGAGAGTTGTATTGGAAAAGTTCTAATGGCATGTTGCTCAGGTGTGTAGATGAGGATCAGGCTAGAGATATTCTAGGTGACATGCACAATGGAGTGTGTGGTGGACATTATGCTACCCATAGAACAGCCCACAAAATTCTCAAAGCTGGCTATTAGTGGCCAACTCTCTTCTCAAATGCACAAAGAATGATAAGAAAATGTGATCCTTGCCAAAGGTTCTCAGGAAAGATGAAGTATGAAGGTGCATTGCCCCTTAGGACTATAACTGTAGAGGCCCCATTTCAACAATGGGGAATTGATTTTATAGGGGAAATTTTAGAAAAATCAAGTGGAGGACACAGTTGGATTCTGGTTGCCACTGATTACTTCACTAAATGGATTGAGGCCATTCCAACTAAAAAAGCTACAAGTAAAGTGGTGATGGATTTTATTCTAGAGAACATTATTATCAGAATTGGAGTACCAGTTAAAGTGGTCACAGATAATGCAATGTGCTTCAGGTCTGGTGAGTTTATTGATTTTTGCAAAACTTATGGAATTGATTTGTCTCATACATCACCATACCATCCACAAGGAAATGGTCAGGCCGAGTCAAGCAATAGAAGTCTCATGAAAATCATCAAGAGAGTGATAGATAAAAACAAAAGAGCTTGGGATTCAAAGCTGAAGTTGGTGTTATGGGCTGACAGGGTGACAGTGAAAAGAGCAATTGGAAGGTCACCTTTTGAATTAGTATATGGTGCAGCAGCTAGGTTGCCTATGAACAATCTCTTGCCAGTGTACAAATTCATACAAGAAAATAATAAGGAGATTGAGGACCCAATGACTAAAAGAATGAATCAGCTGGTTGCACTAGATGAAATCAGGAGAGAAGCACAGAAAACAAACATCAAGAAACAACAAAAAGTGAAATATCTGTTTGATAAAAGGGCTACGGTGAGAAGGTTTTAAATAGGTGACTTGGTCCTTATGTGGAATGCAAGAAGCCAAGATAAGGGCAAGCATGGTAAATTTGAGCCCTTGTGGACCAACCCATATCAAATTGGCAATGTCTATGAGAATGATTCTTACTTTCTCCAAGCCCTCAATGGTGAACTACTAGAATTTCTAGTGCACAGTAAATTCCTTAAAGCCTTTTTCACATAAATGAGTACCTTCTGTGCACACTGTAAATTAGGTGTAAGTATTTTGTACATGCTTTGTATAGTCGGTCGTGTTTTGTGTTTTGGGTTTTGTCTGGTCTGCCCTGAAATAATCTGGTCCTCGCTGCAATCTTGCACCTGCACGTCCCCAATCGGAGCCTATGTTGGTAATCATTTATGTTTAGGGTTTTAAGTTTGAACTTTTGCAGATTTTCTCATTTAAATCTTGAACTTTTTAAGTCATGGTGTCTTGCATTGTTCTGCCTTTTCTGATGTTGGCCTTCTGTGATGGGTTCTTGGTTATTAAGTCTCATCCTCATGCCTTAGTGTTCAAAGGTTGGCCACCCCCCACGTAGTGTTTTATCATTTGTCCTTATCGCACTTCATAAAAAATGCTAAGTTCTATGCATTCAAAAGTGCAAATGTATTTTGGGTTGCTTGAAAATCTCAATCGGCTTCCGAGAATGGCGTAAAAACTAAGTTATATGCATTGTAGATGCATATCAGGTAGCATATACAAAGAGGGAATCTTTCACAGATTCTCAAAAATATTCTGCAGTTGTATGCATTTCGTAATGCATATTGGGTTCAAAAGGATGCATGTACATTGGGGGAATCTTCTGTAAGATTCCAAGAATATGCCGATGTTGTATATCAGAGGAATGTACATTGAAGAATATACACGAGGGCACACATACATGTGCTACAGTGCAATGAATAGGTGATCTTGTATGTTCACCAATCATACAAGGAAAAAAGATATGCATGTGGTGGGGCCCGGGGATATATTTGGTTTGTATTTGCAAATATACATTCAAGCATACAAAGGTGGTCACAGGGTCGAATGTATATTGAGTTTGTATATCCAAATATACAATGAAAAGATACAAGAGAAAATGTACATTCGGCAATATACAATGGGGAAGTGCAAATGGTCTTGTATGTTCAACTATATACAAAGCAGCAGGAGATGCATTTGGTGGGGTCCACCTCACATACAAAGGGCTTTGTATCTCGTATACAAAGAAGAATGTATATGTGATATACATTCAAAAATTTGCAAAGAAAGAAATACATTTCAGACCCGAAGGAGAAATCATTTGCAATGCATAAAATTTGAGGTCCGTTGTTTGTATATTTGGTTTGTATGTGCGACATACAAGCAAATATACAAAGGGGCAATGTACAAGCTGGATCCGATGCGAAGATCAAATCTAGCAAATTCAGGGTTGGCATCTGTGGCTTGTATGTTTGAGTGCTTGTATATGTGCCGATATACAAATGAAATATTTATTAGATCAGATGCAAGCCGGATTCCAAGGAACGTTCCAATTTAGCAAATAAAGTGTGGAGTCAGCAACTTGTATATAACAGTTGTATGTATATGCACATATACATCGAGATATGCAATGAAAGGGTGATGCAAGCCGAACCTGAATGAATTTTCAATTTGCTATATACAAGTTCGGGGTCCGCCTTGTATATCAAATAGATGTATATGTTTTTGCATATACAAGGGATTTTGAAGGGTGAACAGTGGCTTTTGTATATGCATATGTTTTCGCATATACAGAGGTGGTAAAGGCAAAATAAAGGGAAAAAAGGCCAGTGATAGAATCATGGGGTGCCTACATGGCACATTTTCACTGGCTGATGACTAGTCAGTTTGATTTTGAGTTGTTGATCTTGGTGATAGGAGTGGATCGACGGCCCTATTTTGAACCTGCAGCGATGGTTTCTCCTGAGTGTGTGCGACCATTTTTTGAGCAGGAAAATCTCCAGATGTATCTATTGTTGCATCCCGTGAGTAGTTGAGGCATTAATGGTGGTCGTGCAGAGGTATGATGGATTGAGTGATGGGCCAACTACCAGTTTTATGAGGAATGTCCCCAAGTGGTGGCACGGGGCTCAAGTCCAGCTTCTCCTCGCCATTCCTTCTGCTTGCTGGCTTCGGTATTTTGGGCTCCATTTTGTGGTGCACGGTATCTAGCAAATTTTTGATGTGCCATGTAATTATTTTTGTTGGGTACACAGTCTTGGTATAAAAGCCTAACTCTGTTACTCATTGTGGTTGTTGAAAACTAGACAAGTTTTGGTGTTGTAATAAGATACAACTTCATTGGTGGCTCTGTCTTAGTTTTCTTGTGAGTTTATGAATCTCACGTTGTATATTTTTCTGCATAAGTCTACTGATATCATGCTGATTTAAATGAGTAATGCTATATTGCATGTGTTCTGTTATCTGTCTCCATATTGAGTGTGTTCTTCTTCTTCTGAATCTGAATAGCTAAGGGGTGTTTATGAATCTAGAATATAGGTTTGCTGTGTTGAATGCTTGATTTCTTACTTCTACTCAAGGAGTGGATTAAATGTTTCAGATCAAGTGTTGGGAAGAAGACATTTTAATAGGGATATCAGTAAGTAGAGATAACATGATACTCTGTTTTGGGAAGTATTTGTAAGGTAGATACTAAAATCCCCTTGATATCTAGTCTTTGGTATATGTTTATGTTGGCCATTCACATGTGTATGTCTATTGACTTCGAGCCCTGGATAGGCACCGATCTAGTCTTGTATTGAGATTGCAACCCAAGGTCTTAGTTTTGCTTCCAAACATAAAATCAAACTCAAACTTTAAGTCAAACCATTAGGACATTAGAAGTAGTTTAGGACCAAAATCCTCTGTCTACAACTGAATATAGGCCCAAAGCTAGCCCCTTTGCACTTATCTCACAGTTTTGGTTTGCATAAGAGAGGATTTATTTGCTTTGTGTCAACATCCCAGTCATTTCACAATTACATTTCATGGATGTTGAATAGGGAATACCCCCCTTGGTTCTGCAGAGCCTAAAGAAGAAGAGGAGATATTTATAGAGTCTATCTCATATACTGTTGGCCCCTGGCCCAACAATCCTGTTGATCAATGATGGCTATTTT
Organism: Cunninghamia lanceolata; assembly: GCA_027924645.1. Classification (NCBI taxonomy): domain Eukaryota; kingdom Viridiplantae; phylum Streptophyta; class Pinopsida; order Cupressales; family Cupressaceae; genus Cunninghamia; species Cunninghamia lanceolata. Next base: position 11,014,764 of record BSBN01000073.1, read on the forward strand.
GTATGGATTACTTGGAATAAGCGTCCAGCCGAAAAAATAACCAACAGTAGAACCGACTCTATAGGCATTCCCAAGGGAGTGAATTGATGCCGTGGAGGGTAATCTTGTTGAGGTTGCTCTTGTTGTCATTGTTGTTGGTTTTGATAAGGTTGTCTTTGTTGTTTCTACTCTGGAGTTGGAGCTTGACTTGGTTTGGAAAGCTGCAGCGGCGTTTGCAACGTTTGGACATGCTTAGAATCGACCAACCCATCGTTGACCACATTTTTATTCTTGTTCCAAAACTTTGGTTTATCATTTGTCTGTTGATGAGGAGCATTGTCTTTCATTTCTTTGAAGATTTTGACCACACCCTTAGCAATGAGGGCCTTTTTAATGTTGATTCCCTTGTACGTAATTTCATCAAAGGTTGTAGCACTAAGAATTTGCAAGTGAAAACCCAAATCCTAGTTGAGATTCTGCACGAATATGCTAACAAGCTACTTTTCAGGTATCTTGAATGGGAATTTGCTAGCCATTTCTCACCATCATTGAAGGAAAGAAATGAAGGTTTCTCCATTTTTCTGTTTGTTGTTGCATAGATCAATCATGGAAATCTCATGCTCTATGTTGTAGGAAAAATGGGTGGCAAATTTCTCTGCTAGCTCGTTAAAAGACTTGATACCCATGGGTAAGTGTAAGAACCATTCTATAGCTTGACCTCTGAGACTATGAGGAAAGAGACGGATAAGATATGTGTCATTGTGTGAGACTTCGAAGAAAGCAAGATAGAATTCCCTAAGATGGTCTTTTGGGTCACCTTTTCCTTTGTATTTATCAAATTTGGGAATAGTGAAATTTTGAGGAAAAGGGATCATGGGTAATGACCGATCAAAAGGATAAGGACACACTTCTTCTAACTAGAAGGTCTTCTTGGTGTGGCTAAACATAAGATCAGATAGTTGTTATTGAACCTCCACAATTTTTAGCTCCATCATTGTGGGAGGGTTTGTAAACATCTCTTGTTGTCTTAGAAGCAGTTGTTGTTGCCCATATGGAAGATTGTAGTGTAAGCCATGGGCATTGGTGTTATAAGGGTCATAAGATTGGTTGTGGTCATATGAGTTGTACGTTGGGTTCAGATTGGGTTGGAATTGGATGCTTTGATTTAGAGGAGGTGGGGGTGGCACTAGATAGGCATGTAGGCTTTGAGATGGTTGAAGAAAAGAGTTTGGTGGAGGAAAGCTAAAGTTCGTTGGGTTAGGTTGCGATTGCGGAACATAGCTTTGGGAAACTTGATGTTGGGAATGTTGAGGGTGGATAGGCAAGGTGTTGAAGAATTTTAGCACTGATGAATGTAGTGGTGGAGGGACATTGGTAGATGTGTTTTGTGATGGTTGAGGTTGATTGATGATGAGTGTAGAAGATTGCTGTGGTTGGGATTTCATGACTCTAGTTGGTTGAGAGACATGAAGGTGTGATGATATAGGAGGTGGTAGTTGTTGAGACCCTTGTTGAATGGCTACATAGTTGTTCCCTGGATTGTAATTTGGTGGGAAACCTATTCATGATGGGGTAACCAATATTCCACTTGCGATTGGTGTGGACACTTTAGGAGGTTGTTGTATATTTGATTGAGCTAGAGTGGCCTGTTTGGCTAATTTTGCTTGATGTTGGAGGGTCTCTTGTTGTTTTTTGTAGATCTCCCTAGGTGTCAGTAGTGGTGATATGGGCCTCTCTCTTGTTGGGTTTTGATAAAGGGGATTCTTATATTGTGCAATTGTTCTCCCTTATGAGCCTTGTTCTTGTAAGGGCGTGGTCACTGTCGACATGGTTTGGACTACCATTATAGTGTCTTGGGTGTTGTTTGTGTCTTTGAGATTGGATAAATCAAAATCTTGTGGTAATTTGGCTCCTTGCTCTGCAAGCAAGTGAAAGAAGTGATCTTGGTTCTCACTAAGGATTTTGTCAAAGGTGGCTATGGCTCTAGGATCTTGTATGAATTCGTCAAGATCTTGCCCATCTTCTTGAGAGGATTGACCTATTTGAAAGTTTTGCTCTTCTTGAGGTGGGGCTTGATCTGCGGTATAACCTTGTGGGACAAAATCCTGAGGCATTCCGGTGGTGTAGTGAGGTGTACTTAGCAAAGGGACCCTACCTTCTTGAGAGGGGACTTGATCAATAGTATATCCTTGTGGAACAAAATCTAGAGGCATGCCAGTGGTATAGTGAGGTGTACTTACTAAAGGGACCCTACCTTCTTGAGGATTGCTTGGTTGGTCAATTTGCGGCATGTTGGGAGAGTTGGTAGATTTTTCCGTGGGTGTCCTAGGAGTAACCTTGGGAGTAATGTTGAGACGACCTGATTGCGGTGTATGAGGAGGCGATTTGCGCTTCCTAGGGGCAACTTGTTTGGACTTCATAGTTTGCTGGAGCCTAGTGGTTACCATGGAGTACACTAGGACAAAAAGGTAATGCTGAGAATCTGCTTGTGCTTTGGGAAAGACAAACTCTGATGCACGATTTACTGGACCAAAGGCGATATACTATTTGATGAGAGGAACAGGACTGTGCAACCAAAAGCGTGCTATTGTAATACCAAAGGCAATGGACTGAGCTACCAAAGCTGAGTTACTGCTATACCAAAGGTGAGCTACTATGACCAAAAGCGAGCTACTATTATACCAAGGGCACTGAAGTAGGGATGCCAGAGGTGAGGTACTACTATACCAAAGGTGATCTACTGTACTACCAAAGGCAAGCTGCTATAATACTAGAGGCGCTGAAGTAGTGTCTAATGTTTGTAAAAGGCAAATTTTGATAGATTTGGATATGGTTCTGATTGGATTTGCTTTGGTACGAGAAAACACAATAAATAATGTGGCAAAAAGGGACTGACACAACAGATAGTGTATGTTCGAGGCTCACAAAAAGCCTAATGTTTCCACAGGTATAAGACAATTGCAATCAATAACAAGCACTTCTTATCCCTAGAGACAAGGTTTCATTGTAGTAGATCAGCTCACAGATTAATACTCTGTCGATAAAAATATCATTCCATAAAGGTTTCAGATATTTTGTATCTTTGCGAGAGACAATAGGTAGGGATATCTCACCCTCCCGTTGGAAAGCTCAAGTAGGTCACAAGAGCTTTATGACCAAGGGAATACTATCTCTTCTCAAGGGAGCTAATGGTGAGTATCTTAAGGGCTTAAATCGATTCCCCTTGCATTGATGATTACTGCAATGTTCGGAGGTAGATCGGGTAGTCTCTATCTAGAATGGTTCTTAGTAACTTTGAGGGACCAACACCTTACGAGCAATGTGACAAGCTACTAAAAGCTTTAACCAATCCTACTAAGAGTATCAAACACTTCGCTCGATGTGAAAATTGTTTCCACAAAGAGCTAGTACACCTCTTTTTAGTTTGGCACCACAAGGTAAGGTTGACGTTGGTTAGGACTTGGCTTTCACCTTATCCCTCTTAGATAGCAGTTTAAAGGAAAACTCCACTTAGGGTCGTCCCTTTTGGATGAAACACAATCCAAAAGCAGGCCCTTCTAAAGGAAGTACTGAAATGTAAGAGCAAGCACGTCAAACAAAGGTTCAATTGTCCTGTTATAAGAAAAATAAGGTGCAACTAAATTAGGCACACACATGTTTATAGTTATCAATTGTCCCTTATGAAATTGAAGTGTTTGGCATTCATGTCCATTATCCCTTAGAAAATTGAGGTGTTTTTACATTCATGGCCATTATCCCTTAAGAAAAGCAGTATGTTCCTAAGACTTAGATTGCCGAAATGATTTGTTCAATTATCCCTTAAGATGGCAATATGTTTCTAAGACTTAGTGAGATAAATCAAAAATTTCTTCAACACTCGTCCTACATGAACATATTAGAAAAAAACTAATTTACTCTGTGTGAGTGATAAGAAGCTACAACAAATCAATTAGTTCCACAAACTTTCACAAGTTAGCAAAAATAAATTAATTTTACCGAAAGCGCTATACTGTATTACCAAAAGTGACTTATTATGAACCTAACGCGTTGCACTGTGCTTTTAGAAGCGATGTGTTACAGCCCAGAAGCAACTTAATGTGCTACTAGAAGCATTGAAGAAGAACCAGAAGCGACGTACCGAGCTGCTAAAAGTGCGGTACTGTATATCCAAAAGCACTGTTCTGTCTCAGATCTAAAAAAAGTTATACTTTGTGAAAATAACTAGGTTTAGATAGGATTTCATGATTGATTTAATGTTCTGAGATGTGATATCAGAAAGATCTGTATCATGGAATCAAGAAAACTCAAAGGATGTCGCAAATGGATAGGTTAACTAAAATATCAAAAATACTCCTAGATAAGTTAGCTTAGGAAGTATTACAGACAATTGATAGACAAATAAACTAGCTTGTCAGTCAAATCAAAGATTTGTATGTGAGTAAAACCCTACAAAAACACCAAATAATGTTAAAAAAATCTATTTTTCCAAAAGCGCTTTACGATACTACCAATAGCGCTAGATGATTTTACCAAGAGCGCGGCTTTGTGTTACCAGGAGAGCCAGAGTATCGCCTGAGGGCGCTGTACTGTGCCTCCAAAAGCACTTCAGGATACTGCCAAAAGCGATTTTCTATCTTTTGTGCTGTTCCGTACTGCAACTTTAAAAAAATCAATTTCTCAAAGAAAAAGAGGGATTAGTGGGTCCCACCGGGCGTGCCAGAATGTGTATGAGGAAAATCAACTAAATTAAACTAATTAAATCAAAAACCCAATAACATAAAGAGAACTAGTCTAAATAAAAGCCATTACTAATAAATCAATGAAATATAAAAGCTTTTACCGAGATTTGTATTGTTCCCTTTGGATGAATGTGGATTGCTCAATAGTGCTGTGAAACCATGGTTGCAACAAGCAAGTAGAGTTCTCAAAGATCAATGTTAAGAGATTGTGAAGTTGCTCAATCAGGTTGATTAATCGATGCAATGTATGCTCAAAGCACTATTAAGGTTGCCTGAGAATAAGTGATTGAAGAGGATTTGTGAAGGAGATGAGGGGGGGTTTATATAGGTTTCAATGAAGATTGATCAACAGTCCAGATAATTCAAAGGAATCAATGGAGGAGAATAGTTGAGGAACGTGCAACGAATAAGAAGAAGACAAGTGTCAGACAAAAGTTGTTTTATTTGAGTTAATCACTTTCTTTTCTAAAGATAAGACATGCTTTTCATAAATTAGAAAGCTTTTTTCTAATTTAAGAGAAATTGATAAAAACAAGGTTGAGTGAATAGATAACTCAACTTAAGATTTTATTTTGCATGATTTGAGGGAAATTAAATAATAAATTATTTAATTTTGTGTGCATGGAGAAGAAGACCTATTTTTAGAAGATTTGAAAGATATTTGAAGAATTTGAAGATAAGAAAGCAAATTAAATAAATAAATTTATGTAATTGTTGTGCATGATTTGGAAGAATAAATAAACTATTTGATTGTATTTTATTTTTGGAGATTGAGAGGATTTAAATAAATTTGATTTGATTTATTCAAATTTAGAAAAATGATTTGATTTAATTAAATAATTGGGAATTATTTAATTGTTTGGATAAGAGGAAATTTGTGATGAATTAATTAAATAATGGGATGTATTTAATTAATGGAGACTTGGGATTTGGAAAGAGGATAATTATCAAATTAAATAATTAAAATTATTTAATTATGGAAGAATAATAGGGGAATTTAATTTAATTAATTAAATAAAGAGAATTTATTCAATTAATGTCGCAATTATGTGATTTAGAAGAATTTGATGAAATTAATTAAATAATTAGATTATTTAATTAATGTTGAATGCATGTGATTAGGAAGAAATGACAAAATGCAAGTGGTGCGATGACATGGTCATTTTAGGGTGTCTACAGTGACCTCCCTGCTTTCTTAAAATCCTAGTACTCTCCTCTATCCCACCCCATTAGTAAAGAAATTTGGGTCCAGCTTCCTTCTATTCTAACTTGGAGTCTCTAGAAAGAAAGGAATAATAGGCTATTTTGGGAAAAACATAGAGATCCTAAGGAAGTATTTTGTATAATGGCCGGACTCTTGTAGGACAACCTCTCTAACAACATTTTGAAAGGTGCTGAGAACCCCCCAGTAATTTGGAAATCAACATCATACAGGAGTGGAGTATTTCATCTAGCCTTTGTAGGGTGGATGACACAAGGAAAAGAGTTCATGCTAACTCTAAATGGTGCCCCCATTGGGATGGGTTAAACTCAACTTTGATGGTGCTGCTAAAGGTAACCTTGGGCTGGCTAGTGGGGGAGGTGTTCTTAGGTTTGATAAGGGAGCTCTCCTGGCAGCCTTTGCTACGGGGCTTGGAGAAAATACCAATAAAGTTTTAGAAGCGTCAGCTCTCCTCTGGGGCCTAAAAATTGCTTTGGCTTTAGGTATCAGCTGGATTGTGGTTGAAGGGATTCAAAGCTTATCATTGAAGATGTTAAAGACAAGGCTAGACTTGGTTGGCAGACAAAGGACATTATTCAAGATATAAAAACCCTTCTTCTAAGTTTTGAAGGTTTTGAAGTGGTGCATATTTATAGGGAAGGCAATCAAATTTCTAACCTTATGGCTAACCTTGGGATTAATCTCTATCCTTTAAGGTGTTGGAGAAATATCTCTAATCTTCCTCCAAATGTTACAAATAACATTGATATTGAAGCACCTTCCTAAGATTGATGGCTACAATCATGTTTATTTATGCCCTTGTTGGGGTTCTTTTTCCCATCCCTCATTACTTGGGATGGCATAAGTTAGATGACGTCAGGGTTATGAGAGCTCACATCCTCTGATTCAGCGAGACTTTAGGGTTCCATGTCAACAATTGCCAACGCAACAACCCATGTGAATCATCACCAGGCTGGGTATATAGGTCTTTTCATCCTCGGTTGGCCTCTCTAATGTGGAGAGCTTGCACGAGCCGTATTATGGAATTAATGATTTCCTAATCGCATTAGGGATTATGAAGGACATTCATGGGAATTCGGGGGGCATGGCTAGCTTCATTTTTAATGAGTACCAATCCATTTCTAGATTTTTCAGTGAAACCCTATAACCTACTAATTTGTGCAGTTGTATTTCTCATTGTTGGTTTGGTATGCTAAGGAAAATGGGAGGTGACAAGGTGCGTACTAAACCTATGTCTTGCGGGGAATTCAAGGAGGACTCACAGGTTTGGAGTATTGCCTATGAGGGGGGTGTAATGCCATTTCTTGAATGCTTGACTGGCTTTGATGAAAGTTTATCCATTCAATTTGCTATGTCATGGAACATAGATAGGAGGGTGCAGGTCAGTGGTGTGCAGTTTGTTGTTATAGAGGAAGCCATTGCCAATGCCATGGGCCTGCAATGCAAAGGCAAATGACTTCATAAGCAAAGAAAAGTTTAGGAGCTGGAAGGGATGAAGTATTTTTATCAGGAGGGTGAGAAACAAGTTAGACTCCAAGACAGCTTCGAGCGAGAGAGCTTGGTTAACCCATGGGACTGGGTATGTTACATCATAATGAAATTCTTCACCCTTGAAGGTCAATACAAGTGTTTCTATCACTATCATTTCACTTTATTAAATTATTTTAGACACAATTTGCTTGTGAATTTCCCTTTCTTCTTGCTCTCTAGCTTGGAGTCTTCTATTAAACTAACCAAGAAAACTTGCGGGGGTAACCCTATGGTGGTGGCCATTCCCCTGCACCAGGGGCTTATTTTTTGACTTTACCATTATCTCCTAGCCCTGTGCCCTGTTAAGCCCCTTAAGGCCGGTCTTGTCGAGGATGATGTTAATGAAGATTTAGAAGACAATGTCCCTCTCAGTGTTAAATATGGTAGCCCCTCTAAATATGTTGAGAATTGAGGAACCAGAGATTGTGAAGAAATAGGATAATTCCCAGAAGGATAAAATGGAGGATACTGTGGATGCCAAGGGGAAGGTTGTGGGTAAAGATGGTTTTGAGAGAAGACCAAGCATTAGAAGGTCTTCTAGGCTGGCAGGTGGGAAACCCTGAGACTCTGAAGATCATTGATTACTCCTCAACCTCCAATCATGATGACCCCAAGTATGAGATGGAAATCAAGGAAGTCAAGACCACTCCAGTTCAGGAATAGGAATGTGCAAGTCACTTTGACTCCATGAATAATTCTTTTTACGACTCTGAGCCCAATGATGTTGAAATACTGGAGACCCCTGATAAGGAGGTTATGAGTGCTAGAATGGATGACTTGAGTAGGAAGCTTTCTCAAGAACTAGGTGATGTTAAGTCCTGTCTTTTTGCCAATGAAAGTAAAGTCAAGGTGTTGACAAAAGTTTGCATGAAAGCCTTTCACATGGCCGCCTCTACCTTTTTTGTTCTATAAGAGGATCATTCTACAAGTGTGGATGCTATGTACAACAACAAGGAGGAGTTGATCAAGTTTCTTAGGGATGACTGGAAATAACTATTTATTTAGCTTTTTCTCTTGCTATGTGTTCTGGACTTGTCTATGTTTTATGCTATGGACTTGGTATAGTGTTTTCTTCGATATGAATTGGTGTTGCTAGTCAGCTGTTTTTGTGCTATTCATGGCCTTGGACCTATTTTGCTGCCCATTGGGCTTTTTGTTATCAAGATCTGCACCCGTGTTTGCAGCTTATCTATATCAAAACTATACTTGCACTAAATATAAAGTTTCTAGATCAAATTTTAGTAGGGGGGTCATTGGTTATGTAATTTTGGGGGGTAATCTTGTGCATTGCTTTTGTTGGCTTGATCTTTGTTTGTTTTATAAGAGGAGTCTATCATAGTCAACAATAGGTTATTAAATTTATCCATATGTTATCACATTAAAATAAGGAAATTATAAGTCTTAGTGAGATGGAATCCTAAAACATCTTAGGTGGCTTCATCTCTTGCCCCATCTCTTTGGACTTTTTCTTGAAGCAAGTAGTCATTGGTGGAAGCAAGTATGGGCTGTTAGAAATGAAGGTGCAAACCATGTTGGACTGCACTAGACAACTGAGAGGGGGGAGGGAGGTGAATCAGTTGTCCTTAAAACTTTTAACCAATTATTAACATCAACTTATCAATTACTTATATTCTGATATAACAATGAAAGCATAAAATGAGAAGCTCGACTCAATAACATAATCAACACAAAAGATACCAGATTTTTACGTGGAAAACCCCTAAAAGGGAAAAACCATAGTGGGTGTTATCCCATAGAAATATATAATTTATATCAATACCCAAAAATAGAGGCTCACAGCCTACAGGGATCACTGGCCAAATTGCTCACTTCAAAGAACGACTCACTGCCAAAATGGTGAACTAATTAATTAGCATATACTCCATGCTTGGGTTCAGTTCCTTTGAAGTACAATAAAACTCCTCTACTCTACTCTTTCACACCTTCGTACTTATCTCCTCATATTCACACATTCATTCCTCTTTTCACAATTCATTACAAGTCTTTATACAAGTCATCAACCTTGGAATGTACATCAAGGTCAGCAATACATTCATCAACCATTGGAACAATCTCCAAGGTTGGTCTATTACAAACATACATAGAATAGGTTTGGACCTAATACAAAATCAACTAAGGAAAATATGTAAAGATGTACATGGATCACATTTCTCCTTAGTTGGGACTCAAATGCAATCTTCCACATCACATCACGCCTCTACAATCTTCAATGTTTCTTCGCAGTTAATGAAATCAATCAAGTCGGCCAAGACTGGTGAGAACATTAGGTCTTCTAAGAGCATTCTTCAACCATGATCCAAATTTCTCTCCATGGACCAAACCAAAGGTAGGAACACAATTAGGAGACATCCACAAGCACATTATAATCATCAGGAACACCTACACAATCTCTAATCACTCTATCAATAAGATTCTTCAAACCGGAGCACAAGAACAACACTATTAGCCATTATCGTGAGTAAATGATAGCTTGTAGACCACCAAATCATGAACCATTGGAGTTGAAGGAACTTATCATTATCTTAGACTTATCTCTAGAGCCGCAGACCAAAATACTTCAATGCAGAGGAATTCAGAGCAAAACACTTTCTCCCTGTCACCACCAAACATACAAAAAAATAGTCTTCACACTGGTGAACACAACTTACTCAAATCTTCATTTTGGAAGCTCAACCTTGGAATATAACATCTTTAAATAGGATTCTAAATAAATTCCAATCTGTAGGTAAAGATATGTATTCTACAGGAAATGCGGAGCATTCTTCTATACTATTCTTCTGCATGTAATGCACTGTTTCTACTGCAATTCACTGTTTTTACCGAATGAGCTAATTTTCTCAATATCCTCAATATCTACAAGAAAGTAACAAAATGAAGGCATAGTTGACACCAATGACAACACAGATATGTTGACATCAATGACAACACTGATTAGGCACATACTTGCAACAATCTCCCCCTTTGTCATTGATGGAAACATATGATGTGAAAAACTAAAAAGACCATCAAGACAAGATTCTCCCCCTTTCTCTTTACACATTTGCATTCTTTCTCCCCCTAAGTTTTTCACATGATTTCTCTCCCCCTTTGACATCAATGGAAAAGGGCACATACTTGCATGCTGCTTTTCTAATCCACTTACTTTATCAGAAATGTCTAGCTACTCCCCCTAAGAGGCAGACTTTAGAACATCAATCCAGATCAAATAATGACACTTTGAGCTCCACTCGATTGATGCATTCCTATGCATCTTAGTTTAGGATAGGAGGGGTAATGACCCCTAACTTTTCTCTAAGACACTCAATGGTATCTTTAGGTAGAGGCTTAGTGAAGATGTCTGCAATCTGATCCTTTGTGGACACATATTCTAACTTTACTTCATTCCCTGTCACCTTCTCTCTCAAAAAGTGATAACTTATTGATATGTGCTTTGTTCTTGAATGCATCACTAGATTCTTTGAAATGTTTATGGCACTTATATTGTCACAAAATATTGCAATTGGATCTTCATACACAACTCTTATGCCCTTCAAAGTTTGCTTCATCCATAACACTTGAGTGCAACAACATGCTGCTGCAATATACTCTACTTCTGTAGTTGACAAAGAGATTGAATCTTGTTTCTTTCTTAGTCATGAGACCAATCTATTTCCGAAAAAGAAACCACCTCCACTTGTACTCTTCCTGTCATCAATATCTCTGGCCCAATCAACATCTGTATAAGCACTGAGAGTGAAATCATTGTCCTTTGGATACCATAAGCCATGATCTAGAGTACCTTTTAAATATCTCGGTATTCTCTTAACTGCCATCACATGTGATTCTCTTGGACTAGCTTGAAACCTTGCAACAAGACAAACTGCATGCATAATATCAGGTCTAGTTTGAGTTAGATAAAACAATCCTCCAATCATAGATCTATATTTTTTTTATTATCCTTAGGTGATTCATCAGTTTTGCTCAACTTGTAGCTAGTCACCATGGGAGTACATACCAGTTTAGAGTCTTCCATCCCAACTTCTTCAACAACTCTTTCACATACTTAGACTAAGATATGAATATTCCTTTATCTAATTGGTTTATTTGCAGACCTAGAAAGAAATTCATCTCACCAAACATGGACATCTCAAACTCTTTTTGTATTTCACTCGAAAATTTCATACACATACTTTCACTACCCCCAAAGATGATATCATCAACAAAGACTTCAACAATCAAAATTTGATCATCATTAATTTTGAAATAAAGATTATTGTTAGTAGCATGTTTATTGAACCCTAACTACAATGAGTACTTATCCAACCTTGCATACCAGGCTCTAGGAGCTTGCTTGAGTCCATACAAAGCTTTCTTCAATCTGCACACAAAATCACTTTGGTCTGATAACCTAAATCCTTTCGGTTGCTTAATATAAACTTCCTCTTCCAACTCACCATTTAGAAATGTAGACTTCACATCCATCTGATACACTTTGAAATCTTTGTGGGCTGTAAATGCCAGAAATATTCTGATTGCCTCAATCTAAGCTATAGGAGAAAAGGTTTCTTCAAAATCTATTCCTTCAATCAGAGAGTATCCTTTGCATACAAGACTTGCCTTATTCCTTACAACTTCTCCATTCTCATTTAGCTTATTCCTGAAAACCGGTTTGGTTCCAGTAACATTTTTATCAGTAGGCCTGGGAACTAATTCCCAAGTATCATTCTTTTCTATTTGCATCAGCTCTTCCTCCATGGATTTTACCCAACTTTCATCATTGCATGCTTGATTAATAGTTTTTGGTTCAACTTTTGAAAGCAAACAGTAATTGACTTGTTCCTTTATAGCTCTTCTCCTTGTCAGCACACCTTTGTTTTTGTCACCTATAATTTGTTCTTTAGAATGATTGATCCTTACATACCTAGAAGTCTTGTCAACACTTTCAGAGCCTCTTCTTCATCTTGACTATCTTCTTCCTCATCTTTTTCTTCATTCATTATAGTCACAGGTTCATCTGGTTCATAGTAATTCAGGTCTGATATCTTTTCCTTTCCTTCATCTACCTTCACATTTACACTTTTAACAATCTTTTTGAGCCTTTTGTTGTAGCCTCCATAGGCTTTACTCTCGGTAGAGTATCCAAGGAAGATTCCTTCATCACACCATGCATCAAACTTTCCTAGATCATTATCTCTCTTGACATAGCATTTGCTTCCAAAGATTTTGAAATATTTTACTGAAGGAATTCTTCCATACCACAATTCATAAGGAGTTTGAGTACCATTACCTTTCACTTGAACAATATTTTGGATGTAAATAGCAGTATAAATAGCCTCTTTCCAAAAAACTTCCAATAGATCTACTTCCTTCATCATTGTCCTAGAAGCCTCTTGAACTGTCCTAGTTTTCCTTTCCACAACTCCATTTTGCTGAGGAGTTCTAAGTGCAGACAACTATCTTTTTATCCCATGCTCTTCACATAAAATGTTGAATTCATTTGATGTGAATTCACCTCCTCTATCAGACCTCAAGCATTTTATTTTCAATTCTATTTCATTCTCAACCATTGCCTTGAAAGATTTGAACTTATCTAGGGCTTTTGATTTGTCTCTTAGAAATGTAACCCAAGTCATTCTAGAATAATCATCAATAAGTAACATGAAGTACCTGTCACCTTGTAGACTTCTCACCCTTGTAGGATCATAGAGATTTGTATGCACTAGATCTAGTAAACCGGTAGAGAATTGCTCTTTGTTCTTGAACCTTGTTCTTGTCTACTTCCCTAACTAACATTCCTTGCAGATTGTATTGGATGGTTTCACAAGTTTTGGTAAATCTCTCACAATATGACCTGAGCTTATCTTTACCAGATTATCAAAGTTTATATGACACATCCTTCTATGCCACAACCAACTTTCATCTACCTGAGCCAATAAACAATAATCATTTGTTCCTCTTAATTGATAGATGTTACCTCTTGTCTTTTTACCAGTAGCAATCATAGTTTTGGATCTTTCCATGATCTTGCACCCATTATCTTTGAATCTCAGATCATATCCTTTATCACACATCTGACCAACACTCAAAAGATTATGCTTCAAACCCTTCACATATAGGACATTGTCAGTATTATGCTTTCCATCAAATGAAATAGATCATTTTCCACAAATCTTACTAGCTGCATTATCTCCAAACCTAACTAGTCCTCCATCATACTTTTCCAAACTTAAAAACATACTTTTGTCACCAGTCATGTGATGTGAGCATCCACTATCAATAATCCATTCATCCTTATCCTTCTCAACCTAAATAGCCAAAGCACTTTCTTCCACTAGTTTTTCTTCCTTCACACAACTAGCAGAATTAGTAGACATATGATCTTCTTTAATAGCAATAAACAAGCATTCATTTGCACTAGTACTAGCATCATCACATTCATCATCAATCACTCCTTCATCATCAAAATCTCTAACATAGTAACATTTCTTTGGAACTCTAGGCCTGCTCTCATATCTTTTCTTATTTCTTTCAATTCCCTCAGGATATCTGGAAGCATAATGTCCTACTTTGCCACAAGAGAAAAACTTGAAAGGTAATTTACCTTTGAACTTACCAGAACCTCTTTGCAACATGTCAACAAAGTTAGCTTCAATTTCATCAAAGTCATCATCCACTTTATATTTCTCAGCTCTAGAAATTTTTTCTAAAGTATTGGCTTTAAAAACTAATTCAACTTTTGGCAGGGCATCACTAAATTTTCTTATCTCAAAGGTTGTAAGATTTCCAAGTAACTGATCTCTATCAATAGTTTTCACAGTCATAAATTTTTCAATAGCAGCTACCTATCACTATAGGACTTTGGTAGTGATCTGAGAATTTTCATCACAATTTCCTTATCACTGAGAGTTCCTCCCATCATCACATCTTGCATCAAACTTTCGTAGATCATCTCTCTTGATATAGCATTTGATTCCAAATACTTTGAAGTATTTTACTGTAGGAATTTTTCCATACCATAATTCATAAGGAGTTTAAGTACCATTAACTTTCACTTGGACTTTGTTTTGGATGTAAACAACAGTATGAATAGCCTCTTTCCAAAATACTTCTGGTAGATCTGCTTCCTTAATCACAGTCCTAGCAGCCTCTTGAACTATCCTATTTTTCTTTTCCACAACTCCATTCTGCTAAGGAGTTCTAGGTGCAGACAACTATCTCTTTATCCCATACTCTTCACAGAAAATGTTGAATTCATTTGATGTGAACTTACCACCTCTATTAGACCTCAAGCATTTGATCTTCAAATCTATTTCATTCTCAACCATTGCCTTGAAAGATTTGAATTTCTCTAGGGCTTCTGATTTGTCTCTTAGAAAAGTAACCCAAGTCATTCTAGAATAATCATTAATAAGCAACATGAAGTACCTATCATCTTGTAGGCTTCTCACCATTGTAGGACCACCGAGACCTATATGCACTAGATCGAGCAAACTGATAGAGAATTGCTCTTTGTTCTTGAAGCTTGTTCTTGTCTGCTTCCCTAACTAATATTCCTTGTAGATTGTGTTGAATGGTTTTACAATTTTTGGTAAATCTCTCACAATTTGACCTAGACTTATCTTTACCAGATTATCAAAGTTTATATGACACATCCTTCTATGCCATAACCAACTTTCATCTATCTGAGCCAATAAACAATAATCATTAGTTCCTCTCAATTGATAGATATTACCTTTTGTTTTCTTACCAGTAGCAATCATAGGTCCAAAACTTTCCATGATCTTGCACCCATTATCTTTGAATCTCAGATCATATCTTTTGTCACACATCTGACCAACACTCAAAATATTATGCTTCAAACCCTTCACATATAGAACATTGTCAGTATTATGCTTTCCATCAAATGAAATAGATCCTTTTCCACAAATCTTACCAGCTGCAATATCTCCAAACCTAACCAGTCCTCCATCATACTTTTCCAAACTTACAAACTTAATTTTGTCATCGGGCATGTGATGTGAGCATCCACTATCAATAATCCATTCATCCTTATCTTTCTCAACTTGAATAGCCAAAGCACTTTCTTCTACTAGTTTTTCATCCTTCACACAGCTAGTAGAATCAGTAGACACAAGATCTTCTTTAATAGCAATAAACAAGCATTCAGTTGCACTAGTATTAGCATCATTAGATTCATCATCAATCACCTCTTCATCATCAAAATCTCTAACATAGTAGCATTTATTTGGAACTCTAGGCTTGCTCTCATGTTTCTTCGTATTTCTTTCAATTCTTTCAGGACATCTGGAAGCATAACGACCTACTTTACCATAAGAGAAACATTTGAAAGGTAATTTACCTTTCAACTTACTAGACCCTCTTTGTAGCCTGTCAATAAAGTTAGCTTCAATTTCATCAAAGTCATCATCCACCTTGTATTTCTCAACTTTGGAGATCTCTACTGAAGTACTGGCTTTAAAAGCTAATTCAACTTTAGGCAGGGCATCACCAAATTCTCTCATCTCAAAGGTTGTAAGATTTCAATGTAACTGATCTTTGTCAATAGTTTTCACAGTCATGAATTATTCAATTGCAGCTACCTTGTGACTATATGACTTTGGTAGTGATATGAGAATCTTCATCACAACTTCCTTATCACTAAGAGTTCCTCCCATACCCTTTATTCCAGTGACAAGTTCATCAACTCTTTGCATAAAGGCTGGTATATTTTCATCTTCAAACCCTCATATTTCACTTTCAAGCTCTATAGCTTAGCTTCTCTTACAGAATCATCTCCTTCATATAGATTTTTCAGCTTCTCCCATACCTCATTTGCAGATTCAAGGTCCACAACTTTGGTCAACACTGAGTCATTTAAGGAACTTAATAGAGCATCCTTTGCTTTGACATCCAACTCATATTTCTTTATATCATCCTCTATTGTCAGGGCAACTTCAAGGATGACAAATTTTGACTGTGTAGCTAGCCATACTTTATAACCAAGATAGAGGAGATGGCTTTTCATTCATACCTTTCAAAGAGCATAATTTGTCCCATCAAAATGCAGAGCTTCCTTCTTATAAGACATCTTAGATCTTCCTCAAGATGTTAGGCTTTCTTTTGAGGAACTTGGCTCTGATACCAATTGTTGGACTGTACCATACAACTGAGAGGGGGGGTGAATCAGTTGTCCTTAAAACTTTTAACCAATTATGAACATCAACTTATCAATTACTTATATTTTGATATAACAATGAAATCATAAAATGAGAAGCTCAACTCAATAACATAATCAACACAGAAGACACCAAATTTTTACATGGAAAAACCTAAAAGGGAAAAATCATGGTGGGTGTTAGCCCATAGAAATATGTTAGTTATATCAATACCCAAAAATAGAGGCTCACTGCCCAAATTGATCACTTCAAAGAACGACTCACTACCAAAGGGTGGCTCACTGTCAAAATGGTGAACTAATTAATTAGCATATACTCCATGCCTAGGTTTAGTTCCTTTGAAGTACAATAAAACTCCCCTGCTATGCTCTTTCACACCTTCACACTTATCCCCTCATATTCGCACATTCATTCCTCTTTTCATAATTCATTACAAGTCTTTATACAAGTCATCAACCTTGGAATGTACATCAAGGTTGGCAATACATTCATCACTCATTGGAACAATCTCCAAGGTCAGTATATTATAAACATACATAGAATAGGTCTAGACCTAATACAAAATCAACTAAGGAAAATATGTAAAGATGTACATAGATCACATTTCTCCTTAGCTGGGGCTCAAATGCAATCTTCAACATCATGTCACGCCTCTACAATCTTCAATGCTTCTCCACAGTTAATGAAATCAACCAAGTCAGCCAAGATTGGTGAGAACATTAGGTCTTCTAAGAGAATTCTTCAACCAAGATCCAAATTTCTCTCTGCAGACCAAATTAAAGGTAGGAACATTATCAGGAGACATCCATAAGCACATTATAATCATCAAGAACACTCACACAATCTCTAATCACTCTGTCAATAAGATTCTTCAAACCGAAGCACAAGAACAACACTATTAGCCACTGTCATGAGTAAAAGATAGCTTGCAGACTGCCAAATCATGAACCATTGGAGTTGAAGTCACTTATCATTATCTTAGACTTATCTCTAGAACTGCAAACCAAAATACTTCAATGCAGAGGAATGCGGAGTGAAACACTTTCTCCCTGTCATCACCAAACATACAGAAAAAGCAGTCTTCATACTAGTGAACACAATTTACTCAAATCTTCATTCTGGAAGCTCAACCTTGGAATATAACATCTACAATTAGGCTTCTAAATAACTTCCAATTTGCATGCAAAGATATTTATTCTACAGGAAATGCGGAGCATTCTTCTAGACTGTTCTTCTGCATGTAATGCACTATTTATACTATAATTCACTGTTGACACCAATGACAACATAGATATGTTGACATCAATGACAACATCGATTAGGCACATACTTGCAACAAACCACACAATGGAAATTTCATTCAAACCTTATTATCCTCTAAACAATGTAGAATCAATGGAGATTGCAACAAAAATCAAAACCCATTACACAAAAATAACATGCACTATTAACTAAACACATAACACAATATGTAATGTAACGAAAACCCTTTTGGTTGAAAAAGTCCACCAAGAAAAGAGGCTCCAAGTTGTATTATCTTCAAATATATGAGATTACAATACATGCACATCCTCTATTTCGTTAGTCTTCAATCTAGCAGCACTTGTTACTTTCCAATCTGATAAAAATGTAGTACAAATATTCTTATAAAAGGGGTTTTCCTTCTAGGGAAAGATAACCAAAAAAATATCGACCGTCAGATTTATGACCCAATGACGAACGATCCAAATTCACAATAAGGGGGAACCCCCCTGCGACCCCCCATCACAGATGAATAAGCATTGAGGACCAGATATAAACATACAACTTGTTGATGATGATTATTAGTCAGAACAACATGCATAAAAATTTGCACAACAAACCTTTATTATCTTGAAAAGTATGATCAATTTGGAACAAACTGATGACTCCAAGGCTCCATTGATCAGGTCATGATCGTCTGACGTTACTCATAGGTTGATGTGCAATGTTGTTTTCCATTTAAATGACCTTACATTGTCTTGTACTATGAATTGATGTTTAAACATCCAGTTATACACCCGTTTCCTATAAATTTACTTCACAAACAAGGTTATTTCCAATGTATTCAACAAATCATGATCATATTTCTAAGTTTGATCAATTCTTCTGAACATCAACTATCTCAAATTGATTATACTTTTGTACTTATGAATTTATGTAAATAATGTGCCTTTAAGTTGTTATTTGCAAGAATACTACTGTTATTCAGGTATATTTTCATGAGATTATCAATTTTACATGCAAATTTTACTCAAATATGCTATGGATGTTCAATTTCCTTCGAGATAACTACATATTTTATGTATTTTCTTAGAATTATCTATGTATTTGCAATTGTGAAGGTGATTTGTAATGAATTTAAATAAATTGAGATAAATGCTTTCTAATTTTAACTAAATTTAATGAATCTTCATCAATTGGTTCACATAAATTCTAGATACTTTCATGAAAGGAACAGAATCAGACCATAGGTTCACCAAGATGTTCCACAACTAGCTATAGTTGATGCAAACTTCAAGGTAAAGAATGACAACAATATCCACAGATTAACATGCACTCTAGGGGATGCAACATATCACAGTGAGAAATCTAGATGACATTCACAAGATTACTCAAGATTTACGATGATATGTAATCAGATCTTCACTTTCATTAGGTAAACAAAAGACATGTACATTTGCAATCAGCTTTGAAATCAGTCCTGAGCAACTTTTAGCAGTCTAACTTCAATAAGGTTTCCAATAATCTACAATGTCCACTCCATCTCCTTTGATAGAATAAGGAGAGGAGGCAGTTACAAGTGATCAATGCTCAAGATATGCCTATCTAGATCAACGGTCAATATCAATTCTTTGACTGAGTCAAAATCTATAGATGTGGCACAAGTTGCTAGCTGGCAACCATTTGGTAAAACTTGATCATTCCTGTTATCTGATTATGCATATGACCCTGTCATCATGCATCTTTACTTACTCTTTATCCTCTTCATCTTCATCTTCATCTTCATCTTCATTTTCTTCTTCTTCTTCTTCATTTGCATCCTCTTCTTCATCTTCATCTTCATCTTCATCACTATCATCTTCATTAGCTTCAGGGTCACGCCTTATATGTACATTGATTATTGCTCTAATAGATTCATAGGCATGTACTATTTCCTCAATTTGTCCCCCATCTTGGACTCTGGCCTTTACTACAACATGTTTGTGAGAGTGAAATTGTGCTTGAAGAGCATTCCATTTTCTCTTCTATTTAATGTCTCATTGTATATCTCCACTTTATCTTTCATTCTCATGGCCTTATTTATCACATCCTCTGTCAGGTGATGAAGAGGGTCCTCTGCTGCTTGCTTGAAATTGTTGTGGAAGGCCTGGACAACAAAATCAACATCCTGATTTTCTATTTTCCCTACTACTTTGTCCTCTAGAGCCTCCAGAGTATTTATTTCTTCTTCCATGAGATGATGCAGTTTAACACTTATATCTCTAAGCTTGTTACTACATCTCCTCAAGATATCACATTCAAATCTGGTGTCTTCACACCAAATACCCATCAGTTGTGCAGTGTTATTATCTATTACTTTATTGTCCATAAGTATTTTCATGTCAATCCTCCTTATTTCACCTAAGGCATCTAGATGTTTTTCTAACTTAAAGGACCTTCTCCCCACCTCATTTTGTAGCTTATCTACTTTTCTCCTTAGAGCACCAAGATAATTCCAATTTGAGAGGGAGGTTTTAACTACCTTTTCTGCTTCAAACACAAAAGAGACAAACCAATTATCCACTAGCTGAGCCTTATGTTTCATGAGGTCCAACCCTATTATCTCATCTTGAGATATGATAGTCAGTGGGGTAGCTATGCTAAGTGGTGTATGCTTGGGGTCAATTAACCCTTTTATAATTGAATGTAATTGAGCAATGTGCTCCTTATGCTATCTATTCTTATCCTTCTCTTTTTTACACTTTTCAACACGAAATCAATGCTATCCTTGGCCTCTTGGCCCTCCTGCTCCTGAATAGTGAAACCAAGATCAATATCAGTTATTTGAAAGTTGTCAATACTTATTTTCCCTTTCTCCTTATCTACCATTGGCAATGCTACCTGAGTTGTCTCCTACCAGTGGTAGGATCTCTCCTTATTGCAAAGGTTGGTCTTGCCTTCCTTTTTGGCTTCATCATACTTGCTGAAAACAATGTAGAAACATCAAACTCAAGTGCATCATCTATCTGTTGTAGATTTATTTCTTGTTGTAGCCAGTATGGAACATCACCCCTGGGCTCTTGTTGGTCAATTTGCTTATTTTGTTGAGACTCTGTATTATGTTCTACCCTTGGTGCTGAATCTTCTTTCCTTGGTTCTTCCTGATGCACGTTCTCATGAGGGGGATCTTGGTGGGGTATCTCTTATTGAGGGGTCTCTTGCTAAGGGGAAGGCTCTTGTGGTGTATTCACATTCTGATCATATACCTCCTCTTGTAATTTATTCTCACCTGGTTCTCGAATACTTTGATCTTGTGTATTTTGTGGCACTTGGTCTTCGTGAGAAGATTATGTATTCTAATTTTGAGGATCACCTTGATCACCCTTGGCCACATTCTTTGGTTCCTTAGGCTGACCACCATTTAGTGACATACTTTGTTCTTCACCTTTTGATGCATTTACCTCTTCGAGGCCCAAATCTTTCCCCAATTCTTTTTCATTTATTTTTCTTGTAGGTGTTGGTGTTGGGTTATGACCCTGATCTATATTTTCATCAGGCACCTCTTCATTCTGTTAATCATTTTCATCAAGCATCTCCTGATCACCCTGCTTTGCTACATTGATTTCTATCTTCTCTTGTTTTGGAGGTGTATTTCTTTGCCTTTTATCTTGATTAGGCACTTCCTTATTAGTTTCTTCATGTACACCAATTTCCACTTTCTTAGGCTCTAGAGGTGGATCATTATCTCTGTTTTGATCTCCATCCCCTTGGTAAGCCAAGTATATTACTGCAGGGCTAGTGACCTGATCGACCAAATTGGTCAATCCTATCTATTGGGCTACATCCTCAGGAGCATCATCTTCAATTTCCTCTATCTCAACTTGCTCCTGATGAGTTTCTTTCTGAACCATAGGAGTCCCATGAGGAGACATCTTTGTATTAGCCACTAAGGTCTCCATTCTTTGAGCAGCAACATCTCTAACTATCTCATCATCTGACAAATATATAGTATCATCAAGTGGAAGAGGATGCTCTTTTCTTGGCCTATGTCCCTCTTCTCTCTGCTCTTCTTCCTTCTTAGTTTTAAATTGAATAATCTCCAAGATGGGAACCTCATGTTGTAGGTTCTTCATGATACCTAAACCACCTGCACCCCTTAATAAAATAGGGTCAATATTTACATTTCCTCTCTTTACAATTTTCTATTTCTTTTTGGGTGGTGTCCATTGCACCTTCTTCCTCTTCTTTGATATTAATAAATCATCATCTAAAGGCTCCTCATTCAATGATTTCTCCTCCAATGTCTCATCATCGAAAATTCCTCCTCCTCTATAATCATAGGGGCAGGCTTTGTGACCCTTTTCTTTTGTTTGGCAGGGGTATGAGTTGATACAGTTGCAGATGTAGATGCCACATCCCCCTTTGGTTGGAGTCTCCTAATTATTACTCCTTGTATCTGAGATGGCTTTTTATTTTTACCTTGCTACTTTTCCTCCATTGTTGGTTGCCTTTCTCCATTAGATTTCCTCTTTTCAATGAGAAACTCATCATACTTCTCTTTGGATAATTCTTGTCTTTTCTTTTTGTTATCCACAGTAAGGGCTACACCCTTCTTCTTTAACATAGTGACCTCAACACTTACCCAGCTCTAGGTCAGTTGAATAACCTTCTACATTATTTGATCAAGGGAAGTTAACTCAAGCTGAGTCAAATCGGGAGCTGATATAGTTTCATTATACACTTTCTTGTCCTCATACTCACTGGACAAAATCTTTCCATCATCTTTGTGTAGCTGAATGGGCACTAGTATGCGATCAAAGGTGCAAATTTGGTTGAGAGTGAGCCTCTGGTAAGTCCTTCTCCTAACCTCTACTTCATCATCATAGTCAAACCAAAATCTGAAGGTGCCTTTGATGTATTTGCTTTCCCAATAACTTCTACATCCTTCCATATGGATCATATGACCTAGCTATTGAAAATGGCTACAAGTGCATTAACTTTAATCCCCCAATGACATCTTTGATACTTTGACTGTCAAGGCATAGATACTAGCCAATAAAGATTGGAAACAACACAGGTGGAATCTTTCTCTTCTCGATGTGAGCCTCCACTGAGTTCAATATTTGTCTAGCAAATTCCATCAAAATGACCCTGTCATTAGGGTATCTAGGCAACATGAGAGGTTGCCCTTCAAAACCTTCTATTCTCATGTATGAAAATGTAGGGAACTGGATAAACCAAGCCCCATATTTGTAAATAATAGCTTGGGCTTCTATACTTAATCTGTTGGCTCGATCCTCATCCATGGTTCTGACTAGATGCATAGAAAATGAGTCATTCACTAGGTTATAATTTTGGAGGGATTCCCTCCTGCCCAGTTGTGGGTAGTGTTCCCATATGTTTACATCACCAGGGTTGTTCCCAACCCTACCTATTGTTTGTAACCCATTAAATGTGTTAGATTCAAGATAAACAATTGAGAGGGGGTGAATCAGTTGTCTCAAAACTTTCTCTTATTAATTACTTAAATCCTTCTTGTAATTCAGTAGCATAATAATAAATCAATCATGGAAATATAATGCAGCAATTCAAGAGCAGAAACACATTAACACATATGACACCAAGATTTTAAAATGGAAAACCCAGTTAAAGGAAAAACCATGGGGTGACTAACCTAAGATTGTATTCTCTATTAAAAGAATAAGAAGAATAAAATGGCACATGCCAATTAGGGCTTATTACCTGAGCACACTACTCACAAGAGGCCCACTACCTACAGGAGACACATTGTCTACAGAATGATAAATATTACATACCTGAACTAAAGAATATCATCTTCACCATGCTTGAGTCAGTCCCATTTAAGCCCAATACTTCTGCTCTACCTTTCACTTTCCTCCTCTCTACCACACTCTCATCTACACTAAGATACATTTGAAATGACTTCACTACTTCTTATTTATACAAGACATTGACTTTGGGATAATCATCCAAGTCAGCATACTTTACTAAGCAAATACATAAATACAACATGACTAATTACAAAAGGACTTCATGTGGATCAACACACTGTCGGCTACACAGATCTGAGACTTCAATCTTCTTTGAGGAATACACCATGCTTCGTAGAACATCTTCAAGATCATCTGCAAGATGTGTAACTCATCCAGTCAACCAATCTTAGAAAGAACATCATCATCTGGAAGTAATTCTTTAATTACGAGCTCAATCTTCAATGCGAACCACTAACATGAACTGGACACAATCCAAAGACCTCCACAAGCTTGCCTAAATCACCAAGAACATCCACACTACTTCTGATTACTGAAATCATTCTCTCCTTCATTCGGAACCTCAAGAACTCAATCTATCATCACTATCATATTGGAATATATGCTTGCAGACCCCCAAACCACAAACCAATTGAGTTGTCAATTCATATTGACTTCCTAAACACTCCACCAAATCCGCAGAACAAGATATTTCATTTTCAGATCTCACTGGACCTATCTATGTCACTCTATCACCTTTGAACATCTGCTAGAACCAGTTTTACTCAAGTGGCCATAACTTCTTCAAATCTTCATGTGGACCTCTCAAATCTTTACTAGATCATCTTAAGATACATATCTACAAACCATTTGATGCGTATCCTCTGATCTTCATCTTAGCTAGGATCTTTACCTTACTATCTTCACTATTCTTCTCTGTTCCTAATAGGACTAATTTTCTCAATATCCTTAGCATGCAACTCATCCAATCCTTGACATCAATGCAACAGGAGTATGTTGACATCAATGACAACACCGGTTATGCCCATACTTGCAACAATCTCCCCCTTTGTCATTGATGGCAACATATGATGTGAAAAACTATTTTAACCATCAAGACAAGAACTTCTCCTCACTGACTGACATAACTCTCCCTATCAACAAAAGCCATTCACATGTCTTCTCTTCCTTTACTGCTCCCCCTTTGATCAGCAACCACTTTTTGTTTTTCACATGTCTTCTCTCCCCCTTTGACATCAATGGAAAAGGGCACATACTTGCATCACTTAGAATCATACCAACTACTCCCCCTGAGTAGCAGCTTCCTATCATCAATCTAGACCACAAGATATGATTATGAGATCCATCAAACTTATGCACATCAGTGCACCTTAATTCAGAACCGGAGGGGTAATAACCCCTAACTTCTCCCTGAGATACTCAAAAGAGTCCTTAGGTAGAGGTTTCGTAAAAATGTCTACAATTTGATTCTTAGAGGGCACAAACTCCAATCTGACTTCATTCTTGTTCATCTACTCTCTCAAAAAATAAAACTTGATGGATATATGTTTTGTCTTTGAATGCAACACTAGATTTTTTGATATATTTGTTGCACTTGAATTATCATAGAAGATTGTGATAGGTTCCTCATACTCCACTTTGACGTATCTTAGCATTTGCTTCATCCACAATACTTGAGTGCAACTACCTACTGCTACTATATATTCTACTTCTACAGTGGACAAAGATATTTTCTCTTGTTTCTTGCTCAGCCAAGAAACCAATCTTTTTCCTAAAAAAGAATGCTCCACCACTAGTACTTTTCTGGTCATCCTCATCTCTTGCCCAATCCGCATCTGTATATGCATGAAGAGAGAAATCATGATTTCTAAGATACCATAAACCAGATTCAACTATCCCTTTTAGATATCTAAGAATCCTCTTGATTGCCATGACATGAGATTCTCTAGGATCAGCTTGGAATCTAGCAACAAGACCAACAACATTCATAATGTCAAGTCTAGATTGAGTAAGATACAATAGTCCTCTAATCATTGACCTATACTTTTTCTGATCAGTCTTAGGAGAGTCATCATCTTTGCTCAATTTACATCTGGTTACCATGGGAGTACTCATTGGTTTTGAGTCCTCCATCCCAAATTTCTTCAACAATTCTTCCACATATTTGGTCTGTGAAATGAAGATTCCTTTTTTTGTTTGAATGATTTGCAGACCCAAGAGGAAATTCATTTCCCCAAACATGGACATCTAAAATTCACTTTTCATTTGATTTGCAAAAGTTTTGCACATACTATCTCTTCCTCCAAAAATGATATCATCAACAAATAATTCAACAATCAAGATATTTTCATGATCAATTTTGAAGTACAAATTACTATGAGTAGTACCTTTGTTGAAACAAATCTTCAAAAGATGCTTATCCAGTCTTTCATACCAGGCTCTTGGGGCTTGTTTGAGTCCATACAGTGCTTTCTTCAACTTGTAGACCATATCACCATGATTAGACAATTGAAATCCATCTAGTTGCTCAATGTATACTTCTTCTTCTAAGTCACCATTCAAGAAGGCATACTTGACATCCATCTGATATACTTTGATGTCCTTGAAGGAAGCAAGGCAAGAAATAATCTGACAGCTTCAATTCTTACCACCAGAGCAAAAGTTTCTTCAAAACCAACTCCTTCTACTTGAGAGTAACCCTTGCAGACCAATTTGGTTTTGTTTCTGACTACTTCACCATCTTCATTCAGTTATTCTGGAAGACCCATTTGGTTCCAATCACATTCTTGTTTCTAGATTTGGGAGTAAGATCCCAAGTGTGATTTTTCTCAATTTGCATTAGCTCTTCCTTCACTGCTTTAGTCTGGCTTTCATCATTGCATGCTTCACTCATAGTTTTTGGTTCAATCTTTGAAATCGGACAATGCTTTTCTGAGTCTTGAGCAATCTTTCTTCTTGTTTGAACACCTTTATTTTTATCACCTATGATCTGATCTTTAGAGTGATTCAGTCTTACATACCTAGGAGTTTTGGGAATTTCTTGCACCTCTATTTCTTGAATAGGTTCATTCAAACTTATCTCTTCTTCCTGATTCTCTGGATCAGTCTGGATCTGAATTTCAGAAGGGGCTTGGACTTCGTGGACCATAACATCATTCTGATCATCTTCATCATATTCATAAAACCTTGAGGGTTTTTCAATACCTTCATCAACCTTCACATTTGTACTTTCTATAATCTTTCTCAATCTCTTGTTATAACACCGGTATGCTTTGCTTTGAGTAGAATAACCCAAGAATATCCTTCATCACTTCTAGCATCAAATTTGCCAAGGTCTTCATCTCTTTTGATATAACATTTGCTACCAAAGACTCTGAAATACTTCACAGTGGGAGTGATGCCAAACTAGAGTTCATAAGGGGTCTTATCAGTATTGCTTCTGATTTGTACTTGATTATGAGTATAGACAGCAGTGCTTATAGCTTCTCTCCAGTAGATTTGAGGAACATTTGCTTCCATCATCATGGTTCTAGAAGCTTCCTAGATGGTTTGGTTCTTTCTCTCCACTACTCCATTATGCTATGGAGTCCTTGGAGCAGACAACTGCCTTTTTATCCCATGTTTCTCACAGAATTCAATGAACTCTCCAGATGTGAATTCTCCACCTCTGTTAGACCTAAGACATTTTATGCTTAATCTAGTTTCATTCTCTACCATATCCTTGAATATTTTGAATTTCTTAAGAGCCTCAGATTTCTCTTTTAGAAAAGTCACCCACATCATCCGGGAGTGGTCATCAGTTAATAACATGAAGTATCTATCACCTTGCAAACTCCTAATTCTTGCCAAACCACATAGATCAGTTTGTATTAAGTCTATCAATCTGATAGAAGACTGTTCCTTACTTTTGAATGTGACTCTGCTCTACTTACCCAACTGACATTCTTTGCACAAACTATTAGTAGGTTTCACCAGTCTTGGAAGATCTCTTACAACCTGAGTGTTGCTTATCTTGATGATATTATCAAAATTCACATGACACATTCTCCCATGCCACAACCAACTCTGATCAATTTGAACAAATAAACAACTTTTACTAGTACCAACCAAGTGGAAGATATTACCTTTTGTTTGAGTACTGGATGCAATCTCTGTTCTAGAACTTTCAAAGATCTTACATTTTCCATTTTTTAATTGGAGATCATAGCCTTTGTCCACCAACTATCCAACACTGAGAAGATTGTGCTTCAGACCTTCAACATACAGTACATTACTGGTTTTGTTCTTTCCATCAGAAGAAATAGTTCCTCTACCTCTGATCTTTCCAGCAGAATTATTACCAAATTTTACAACTCCACCTTCATATCTTTCCAAATCTATAAACTTATTTTTGTCACCTGTCATATGGTGGGAGCATCCATTGTCAATGACCCAATCATCCTTTTCTTCAACTTGGGCAGCCAGAGCTCTTTCTATCATTTTATGATTGACAGATTCATAGGGCATTGGATCTTCTTCCTTGATGGCAATAAACACCCAGTCACTTTTGGATTTGTTTCCTGTCTTTGATTCATCATCTGTTACTCCTTCATCATCATCATCTTCATGAACATAGTAACATTTCTTTTGGAATCTTAATCTATTTGGATTTGCTCTTGAAAATCTTTCTGAACACCTTGAGGCAAAATGGCCAATCTTATTGCAGTTGAAACATTTAAAGGGTAATTTTCCTTCATACTTACCAGATCCTCTTGGTAGTCTTTTTACAATAAGAGCTTCAAGTTGAGCAACTTCTTCTTAATCTCTTCTAGATCATTTCTTGCCTTTTCATACCATGATAGTTTCTTTGAAGAGTTCTCTCCCAGATCAAACTTTTGTTTGCCTTTTACAGAGGCACTGGCTTTGAATGCAGATTCAGTCTTGGGGGTGCATCTCCAAACTCAGCCAATTCAAATGCAGCTAATTTTCCAACCAATTAATCTCTTGTGATATTTGAAAAAGATCTAAATTCTTCAATAGCAACAACCTTGTATTTGTAAGAAGTAGGTAGGGATCTGAGAACTTTGGCAACAATCTCATCTTCATCCAAGATTCCACCAACACATCTAATGCCACAAACAAGTTCATTTACTCTTGGCATAAATGTAGTGATATTTTCATCTTCACTCATCTTTAGGTTTTTAAATTTTCCTTTCAAACTTTGTAGCTTGGCACATTTAACATACTTGTATCCTTCATGCAGAAGTTCCATTTTTTTCCAAATCTCATATGCAGTTTTTAGATCTATAACATTTGTCAGCTCTGAATTAGATAAGGCACTTAGTAGAGCTTCTTTAGCCTAAAGATTGTTTTCAGTATCTCTGATTTCATCTACAGTTCTTGGACCATTCTGTGGAGGAACATACTTCTTTGTAGCCATGATCCAATATTGCATTCCCATACATTGCAAATGACATTCCAAGTGGCTTTTCCAAAGAGTGAAATTGGTTCCATCAAACCTCACACTATCCTTCTTATAGGAAGACATCCTGGATCTCCTCAAGTGGTTAAGCTCTTTTAGAGGAATTTATGATGCAGAGCATCCACCACCCCAACCCTAATATACCTAGGTTTTACTTGATCAGTTTTTCTTAAAGACCATACGAAGTTGAAATATGCATTTTCTTTGTTATCAACAAGATGCCTCCAATGTCTCACCAAAATAGACATTCACCTTACCATCGGCTACACTTCCCCTATCGGTGAACTCCTTACCACTCCTCCCGATCGCTATCCTCTCGTTGATCGATGTTCACTTTTGGTTGCCTATCGGCAACACCTTATACCATCAGCACCACCTAAACTCCTTACTCTGACTGTGTTAGTCACACTGATGCACACACTTGACTTGTTGACCATCAGAAACATCTCTGCTATCGGTCTTCCTCAGGATTGTTATCCCGATGCCTATTGTCTCCCTGATGAATCTTACAACCGTCTTCATTGGCCAGACCACACTCTATTGGTGAAACCTTCTATTTGCCCTTCGATAATGATACTTATGCTGATGCACCTACTATCGGTGTGACTCCGTCGATCGGTATAACTCCCCAAGCTTCTTTCGATATACTCTCCTCTCATTGATATGCCTTCGACTTAGCATATACATGACTCAACTTGCTATCTCCGGTCTTCACTACCGATTCATCCGGTCTATCTTTGTATCATCCAAAATGTATCTCCACAACATATAAACTACCAGCGACATACATATGACGGATACTCACAACTTGTATCTCTTATACAAATGAAGTATATTCACAAATTGTATGCAACATGCAAATACTATATATACATCAAATATATATCTAATGAAATCATGCAGATTTTCACTGTTTCAACCTGCCAAACTTCAGCGATGGTCTGATCCACTTCCTTGATGGTTTCTCAAACTCTTTTTGACCTGCATGACCTAGCACATACCCATGCTAGGGTTTCAACACCTCTGACCTACGATCCTACAACCAAACAGAAAATGCAAACTAAACCCTAACCTACTGTACATCCCCATTCCACCGATTCAAAGAATCAACCAGTGGAATGGATAAACGAACCCATACACCCACCAAAACAATGATCTGATTACATAGTGTGGTCAAAATAGAGAAATGACACAAAATAGAATCTCTTTATTACTTTCAAAAGATGCGATTATCGTACTCTATTTTTCCAACAGCGCAATTCAACTTTTCACAATAACCCCCCTCACAGTTGATCTGTACTAGGGTACTTATGCACTTACCCATAGTAGTACAGACTTGATTCCAAGCGGCTGGGAACCATAACCAACTAACAAACTATAACAACCTAACAAACTTGCACATTAACCTAGATACAAACTAAATATTGGTCCAAGCTAACCTTATTACAATGTATTGGTCTTATAAGACCTTCTTGGAAACATAAATAACCTTAAAACTAACTAACCACCTCATGGGGGCCACTGTAAGGTAGGTGCTCCTACACCATACTCCCCAACAGAAAAAGAACTCATTTCCCATGAGTTCGGTTTTGGAGAAATTTTGCCTTTACTCTTTGCCATCTCAGTGCTCTGAATTGTTCTATCTTTATACGCTGCTGTCTCTTGGCTACTCCAAGATTTCTAAACTGAAAATTGTTGTCTTGTAAGTAAACCCTCATGCCTGTCAGTGTAGGCCCTTCTCACACATACCCTGTGTTTGCCAGTTTGTCTTACTAACACCTTTGTCTGAATACCTGGTTGAATAACCTTAGTAATTGCTTCTTGAACTTCTGCAATCTTCAAATCTGTCTTCCCTTCAACTGTTATAGGACAAACAATAGTCCCAACTACAATCACACCTTGTCTTGCCAATCAATTTGTGGCTGCTCATAAACCTTTTTCTGAAACTGCTGCTAACCTCTGTCAGTCAAAACTAAACCTTTCTTCAAACTGTTGTCCTTAACAACTTCTTTCCTTGCAGTATCCTCAACTGCCCTTATGCCTACTGCTGTAGGCATCTTCACAAACTCCTTCTTTCCCACTAAAATGATTTTTGCTACCTTCTATACTGCAGCTTCTTCCTGTCATGTTATCAACACAGTAGTTTTACCATCTTTCTTGATGGTGTAGGTATTGGCATACCCATCATACAGTACCCTCCTATCAAATTTCCATGGCCTACCCAATAGTAGGTGACAACATTCCATGGGCAAAATGTCACACAAAACTCTATCATGATATGCTCCAATCTGAAAATCAACATATGCCTGTTCATATACCAAAAGTGATTGACTATCACTCACCCAAGATACCTTGTAAGGGTGTTGGTGTGGAATCCTTTCTAAATTCAGTTTATCCACCATTTCCTGAGATACCATATTATCTGTGGAGCCAGAATCAATTACAACCTTACATATTTTACCTTTGCTCTTGCATGTGGTCTTGAAAAGAGCTTTTCTTTGCATCATATCCTTTGATGTCTTCAAGACTGTCCTTCTTAACATCAATTCTTCTCCCTCCTCCGGATACCCATAATTATCAGGAGTTTCCCTCACACTTTGCTGAGTGTTTGAGCTGCTTGCACTTTGCTGATCAGTTTCTTTGATCAGAGTTGCCCTCTTTTCTCCTCCTGAACTTGTTGCTTTTGTTAGACATTTGAAAAATGGATGCCCATATTCACCACAAGTGTAACACTTACCAGAAAATGTAGTAGAACCTCTACCACCTCCAAATCTACCTCTGGTACCTTTCCATCCACCTCTTAAATCAAACTGTTCCTGTCCTTTACCAGTGTCTTCTTGACTCTCATTGCCTTGTCTTGTTGTAGGAGCTGATCCGCTTCCTCTTACATTGCTACCTCTTCCCCTCATGGACTTATCCTATCTTCTATTTATCTTCTCCTCAATCCTGAATGCCATTTGATAACAATCCTCTACACTCCTTGGGTTAGCTAAAACTAACTCATCCTGTATGTTCAATCTCAAACCAGCCAAGTACCTAGCCACCTTTTCTATCTCATTCTCATGATGACCAGATCTCATACTCAACTTGTAAAACATCTCAGTGTATGCCTTCACATCCATTTTCTTTTGCCTTAAAAATTGCAGCTTCTTAAACATTTGAATTTCATAATCCTTGGGCAAGAATTTACCTTTGATCCTTGCGACCATCTTATCCCATGAAGTGATCTTTGACTTTCCTTGCTTTCTCCTCTCAGATTGTACATAATCCCACCATACCAAAGCATGACCTCATAACTTGGTCTTTGCAATCTTTACCTTCTGATCCTCAGTAACATCTTCACATTCAAAGTGATTATCCAATGCAGCAATCCAATCCAGTACCTCTTCTTCATTCAGACTTCCTGTGTACCTAGGAACATCAATCTTTACTTTAGGTTTGTCACTCTGAACTGCCCTCAATAGTTTTGCAAACCTCTGATCTTTAGCATTCAAATCTTCATCTACCTCTTCAAATTCTTCAGTATCATCTTCTTTCTTAGATTCACTATCTTCTACTTCTCTCTTTTTGTTCATCTCCAAGGCTGCAAGCCTTGCTTGAAGTGCTTCAGCAAGCTCCTTCATCTTTCTCATCTCTCTGGCATATTTTTCCTTTATCTCCTGCAACTCCCTTGTAGTACCATTACCTTTCAGAGGCATTTTGTGATGCAGAGCGAAACGCAACGGAAGCTAACTAACAGGAAGGAGCTGCCAACAACACAAACAGCATGATAAAAATGTCTATCAGCTCAGCATCATCATCATATTTCCTAACAACACCAACGGCATCATCATATTTCAACAGCATCATCATATTTCGGATGATCGCAATTATCCTCTTGCCGACTACTATTCACCTCCTCCGCCTGTCACCTATCATCATCATCATGATAATCAACGGGCGCAAACATCCTTTGGTTGCACTGTTCATCAGGCGCTAAACACAGGCGTCATCATCATGATCTTCAACACT
The DNA here is from genome assembly GCA_027924645.1 of Cunninghamia lanceolata. Classification (NCBI taxonomy): domain Eukaryota; kingdom Viridiplantae; phylum Streptophyta; class Pinopsida; order Cupressales; family Cupressaceae; genus Cunninghamia; species Cunninghamia lanceolata. The sequence continues at coordinate 11,047,895 of BSBN01000073.1, forward strand.
ACCTTCGTCAGCAGGATATCCAAATATCCGGTAGCTTCTAATATCCTGATGACGATCTCCTTCAACTGCTTCCCTTCGATGTCCCGATAGCCGTCTATACAAACAACAGCATCATGATACGATTTATCCGGTTGTCTTGGAACATCCTGATGATGCTTAACAACTTTCTGCCTACGCCGATACACCTCCTGATGATGTTTCACAACTTTCTGCCGAGAGCCTTCGCCGATGCCCAAACCCTTAGCGACGACAGGATCAATATGCATAGGGGAATATCTCAATATCCTGATGACGATGACGTCATATCTGGATGACGATGACGTCACACATCATCCTGATGAACTCTTCAATACTTAGACAAAAACTGAACTTTCACACCCGCATCTGCTAGCGATACGCGGATGATGAGCTTCTCCGAGAGATGATCCTGACTGCGATATATACACTGAGTATATATCCAACTCAAAACATCCTGATGCACTTGCAACTTGCAAACTTCAACAGTTTCACGACCCGATCCTGGTGGTGATGCATTCGCAGATGACGATGCGGCTTGCTCCGGCTGGAAACGCACATGCAGACTCCTGTGTATCCGTCCACTGCATGTAAACACTCAGAACCGCATAAGTTCACAAAGACAATGTGACGACCGGGCCGGATCACCTTCAAACCAAAGTCTAACAACTTATCTTTCTATACCTAGCACATGAGGATGCTAGGCTGATTCACAACATGCTCCTAACAGATCTCTTGAACAATGCAATGCATAAACAGAAAACACAAATGCAACCTAAGCTATGATACAGGACCATTCCACCGATTTGTAGGATCAACCGGTGGAAGGGTTGAAAGTACCCATTAACTTGCAAACAGAAAGGAAATCAACACAGATACAACTGATCAACTCAAATACTGCAAAAAATGAGATCTTATTCAATTGAGATTCAAATGTCCTGCTTTTACAATTCTGCTTCACAATATCTGGACTGATCACCAGTACAGCATATCACCAGTACTACTCTCCTGAACATAACATCTTTCAAACTCAATATGAACTATCAATATGAACTATCTCTAAACCCTAACAGATCGAAGGTATATATAACAAATCCTTCGAGTACTACCAACTCACTTCCCAGCGGCTGGGAGCTTCCAAGCGGCTGGGAGAGAGGACAGCTCAGAGAACCTTATCCTGATCTCTAACTGCCTACACATACTCCTATGCTGATCTAATACATAGCATTGGTCTAATGGACCTTATTACATGATAAAGTCAAACATACTAAAAATAGCCTACTGCCCTGTCATCATGCGAACAATTCACCTATATCCTGATCATGTTATCCTATATCCTGATCATGTACGTCATCATGCGGACCTATAACAAACTAACTGCCTCAAGGAGGCCAGCTGTTAGGTAGGTGCCTCTGCACCATACTCCCCAAAAGAAAAGAACTCACATCCCATGAGTTAGGATATGGAAGTCCTCCACCTTTACACTTTGCCTGTGCAGTGTTCTGCCCTGTTCCAGCTGTGTCTGCTGCTGTCTCTTGGCTGCTCCAAGACTTCTGAACTGTAACTTGCTTTCTGGCAAGTAAATCCTCATGCCTGTTGATGTAGACTTTTCTCTCACATACCTTGTGTTTGTCAGGTTGTCTGACCAGAACCTCTACCTCTTGAACTGCCTCTTGAACCTCTGAAATGTTCAATTCTATCTTCCTGTCAATCTTTATAGGACAAGCAATAGTCCCAACTATGACAACATCCCTGTCATTCTTCTGAACTGGTTGTTGTTTACCATCCTGTGTCTGAACCTGCTGCTGACCCCTGTCAGTCACAACTAAAACTTTCTCCAGCTTGTTGTCTTGAACAACTTCTTTCCTTGCAGTGTCTTCAACTGCCTGCATGCCTGCTCCTATAGGCTCCTGCACAAATTCCTTCTTTCCCATTAAAATGACTTTGGCTGCCTTCTATGCTGCAGCTGCTTCCTGTAATGGCATCAACTTAATAGTCTTTCCATCTTTCTGGATGGTATAGGTATTAGCATACCCATCATACATTACCCTCCTATCAAATTGCCATGGTCTACCCAACAGTAGGTGACAACATTCCATGGGCAAAATATCACACAAAATTCTATCCTGATATGCTCCAATCTGAAAATCTACATATGCCTGTTCAGAGACAAAAAGTGAATGACTATCACTCACCCAAGATGCCTTGTAAGGGTGTGGATGTGGAATCCTTTCCAAATGTAGTTTATCCACCATCTCCTGAGATACCATGTTGTCTGTTGAACCAGTATCAATGACAACCTTACATACTTTACCTTTGCTCTTACATGTGGTTTTGAAAAGAGCTCTTCTTTGCATCAGATCCTTTGATGCCTGCAAACTAATTCTCCTTAGCATCAATGATTCTCCACTCTCTGGATATCCAACATTGTCAGGCTCCTGATCCTTTTGATAAATGTTTGGACTCTGCACACTTTTCTCTTCTTTCTCTTCTTGCACAAGTTGTACTCTCTTGTCACTCGTTCCATCATTTCTGGATGATGAACCTTTGTTTTCTGGACATTTGAAAGATGGATGTCCAAACTCACCACAGGTGTAACATTTCCCTGAAAATGTAGTAGAACCTCTACCACCTCCAAATCTGCCTTTATTACCTTTCCATCCACCTCTGAAATCAGACTGTCCCTGTCCTTTACCAGTGTCTTCTTGACTCTCATTGGTTTGCCTTGTTCTATGGGCTGATCCTCTTCCTCTATTGTTTTGTTCTTGTTTTCTCTTCAGCTTTTCTTCCACTTTCAATGCCAACTGGAAACATTTCTGCACTGTATCTGGGTTATGCAGACTTAGATCATCCTGAATATTAAGCCTCAATCCATTAAGGTATCTGGCTACCTTTTCTTCTTCACTTTCTTTCACCTTCGTCTTCATACAGAGTTTCATGAACTCTTATGTATATGAGCTGACATCTAGCTCCTTCTGCTTCAGGTTTTGCTTCCTCTTGTGTAACTGGATACTGTAATCCAAAGGAATATAGGCTTCCTTTACCAATTCCATCATCTTCTTCCATGTGGCAACTCTACGTTTTCCCTCCTGCACTCTATCATCTTGAACAAAGTTCCACCATGTCAAGGCAGCTTCTTTCATCTTTGACTGTGCTATCTTCACTCTCTGCTGTTCTGGTATCTCCTCTGTTACAAAGAAATTGTTCAAACAGTCTATCCATTCCATCACTGAATCAGGGTCCATCTTACCTGTAAACACTGGCAAATCCAGCTTCACATCCATGGTTCTCCTCTCCATGGCCTTGAGGGCGTTCAACAGTGGCCTCTGGTCTGCAGGAACGACCTCCTCGCTCCAATTAGGGATCTCTTCTTCTTCCCTATCATCTTCTTTACCAGAACCTACTCTGCTCCTCAACTTTGCTAACTCATCTTTCAACTCCTGATTCTGAGCCTTCACGGCCTTGCTTTCTGCAATCTGTTTCTTCACCAGAACTGCCAACTCAGCGTTGGTCATCCTTGTTGGAACCTCAGATGTTCCTTCTTCATCTGACATCCTGCTTATCTTTTCCCGAAGATCCTAACCTTTGCTCTGATACCACTATGATGCAGAGCGAAACGCAACGGAAGCTAACTAATAGGAAGGAGCTGCCAACAACACAAACAGCATGATAAAAATGTCTATCGGCTCAGCATCATCATCATATTTCCTAACAACACCAACGGCATCATCATATTTCAACAGCATCATCATATTTCGGATGATCGCAATTATCCTCCTGCCGACTACTATTCACCTCCTCCGCCTGTCGCCTATCATCATCATCATGATAATCAACGGGCGCAAACATCCTCCGGTTGCACTGTTCATCGGGTGCTAAACATAGGCGTCATCATCATGATCTTCAACACTACCTTCGTCAGCAGGATATCCAAATATCCGGTAGCTTCTAATATCCTGATGACGATCTCCTTCAACTGCTTCCCTTCGATGTCCCGATAGCCGTCTATACAAACAACAGCATCATGATACGATTTATCCGGTTGTCTTGGAACATCCTGATGATGCTTAACAACTTTCTGCCTACGCCGATACACCTCCTGATGATGTTTCACAACTTTCTGCCGAGAGCCTTCGCCGATGCCCAAACCCTTAGCGACGACAGGATCAATATGCATAGGGGAATATCTCAATATCCTGATGACGATGACGTCATATCCGGATGACGATGACGTCACACATCATCCTGATGAACTCTTCAATACTTAGACAAACACTAAACTTTCACACCCGCATCTGCTAGCGATACGCGGATGATGAGCTTCTCCGAGAGATGATCCTGACTGCGATATATACACTGAGTATATATCCAACTCAAAACATCCTGATGCACTTGCAACTTGCAAACTTCAATAGTTTCACGACCTGATCCTGGTGGCGATGCATTCGCAGATGACGATGCGGCTTGCTCCAGCTGGAAACGCACATGCAGACTCCTGTGTATCCGTCCACTGCATGTAAACACTCAGAACCGCATAAGTTCACAAAGACAATGTGACGACCGGGCCGGATCACCTTCAAACCAAAGTCTAACAACTTATCTTTCTATACCTAGCACATGAGGATGCTAGGCTGATTCACAGCATGCTCCTAACAGATCTCTTGAACAATGCAATGCATAAACAGAAAACACAAATGCAACCTAAGCTATGATACAGGACCATTCCACCGATTTGCAGGATCAACCGGTGGAAGGGTTGAAAGTACCCATTAACTTGTAAACAGAAAGGAAATCAACACAGATACAACTGATCAACTCAAATACTGCAAAAAATGAGATCTTATTCAATTGAGATTCAAATGTCCTGCTTTTACAATTCTGCTTCACAATATCTGGACTGATCACCAGTACAACATATCACCAGTACTACTCTCCTGAACATAACATCTATCAAACTCAATATGAACTATCAATATGAATTGTCTCTAAACCCTAACAGATCGAAGGTATATATAACAAATCCTTCGAGTACTACCAACTCACTTCCCAGCAGCTGGGAGCTTCCAAGCGGCTGGGAGAGAGGACAGCTCAGAGAACCTTATCCCGATCTCTAACTGCCTACACATACTCCTATGCTGATCTAATACATAGCATCGGTCTAATGGACCTTATTACATGATAAAGTCAAACATACTAAAAATAGCCTACTGCCCTGTCATCATGCGGACAATTCACCTATATCCTGATCATGTTATCCTATATCCTGATCATGTACGTCATCATGCGGACCTATAACAAACTAACTGCCTCAAGGAGGCCAGCTGTTAGGTAGGTGCCTCTGCACCATTTTGTCAACCTCTCACTCCTCTACCTCTATCTTCTTAGTGATAGAATCAACACACAAACAGCCCAGACCTTTTGCTGAGCTCTGATACCACTATGATGCAGAGCATCCACCACCCCAACCCTAATATACCTAGGGTTTTACTTGATCACCTTTTCTTAAAGACCATACGAATTTGAAATATGCATTTTCTTTGTTATTGGCAAGATGCCTCCAATGTCTCACCGAAATAGACATTCACCTTACCATCGGCCACACTTCCCCTATCGGTGAACTGCTTACCACTCCTACTGATTGCTATCCTCTTGCCGATTGATGTTTGCTTTTGGTTGCCTATCGACAACACCTTATACCATCGGTGCCACCTAAACTCCTTACTCCGACCGCGTTAGTCACACCGATGCACACACTTGACTTGTTGACCATCAAAAACATCTCCGCTATTGTACTTCCACAGGATTGTTATCCTGATGCCTATTGTCTCCCCAATGAACCTTACAACCATCTTCGTCAGCTAGACCACACTCTATTGGCGAAACCTTCTACTCGCCCTCCGATAATGATACTTATGCCGATGCACCTACTATCAGTGTGACTCTGTCAGTTAGGATAACTCCCCAAGCTTCTCCTGATATACTCTCCTCTCACCGATATGCCTTCGACTTAGCATATACATGACTCAACTTGCTATCTCCGGTCTTCATTACCGATTCAACCAGTCTATCTTTGTATCATCCAAAATGTATCTCCACAACATACAAACTGCCAGCGACATACATATGATGGATACTCACAACTTGTATCTCTTATATAAATGCAGTATATTCATGGATTGTATGCAACATGCAAATATTTTATATACATCAAATGTATATCTAATGAAATCACACGAATTTTCACTATTTCAACCTGCCAAACTTCAGCGATGGTCTGATCCACTTCCTTGACAGTTTCTCAAACTCTTTTCAACCTACACGACCTAGCACATACCCATGCTAGCGTTTCAACACCTCTAACCTGTGATCCTGCAAACAAACAGAAAATGCAAACTAAACCCTAACCTACTGTACATCCCCATTCCACCGATTCAAAGAATCAACTGGTGGAATGGATAAACGAACCCATACACCCACCAAAACAATGATCTGATTACATAGTGCGGTCAAAATAGAGAAATGACACAAAATAGAATCTCTTTATTGCTTTCAAAAGATGTGATTATAGTACTCTATTTTTCCAACAGCACAATTCAACTTCTCACAATACCCCCCTCACAGTTGATATGTACTAGGGTATTTATGCACTTACCCAGAGTAGTACAGACTTGATTCCAAGCGGCTGGGAACCATAACCAACTAACAAACTGTAACAACCTAACAAACTTGCACATTAACCTAGATACAAACTAAATATTGGTCCAAGCTAACCTTATTACAATGCATTGGTCTTATAAGACCTTCTTGGAAACATAAACAACCTTAAAACTAGCTAAGTGCCTCATGGTGGCCACTGTAAGGTAGGTGCTCCTGCACCAACTTAGCTCTGATACCAATTGTTAGATTCAAGATAGATAACTGAGAGGGGGGGTGAATCAGTTGTCTCAAAACTTTCTCTTATTAATTACTTAAATCCTTCTTGTAATTCAGCAACATAATAATAAATCAATCATGGAAACATAATGCAACAATTCAAGAGTAGAAACACATTAACACATATGACACCAAGATTTTAATGTGGAAGACCTGGTTAAGGGAAAAAATATAGGGTGACTAACCCAAGATTGTATTCTCTATTAAAAGAATAAGAAGAACAAAATGGCACATGCCAATTAGGGCTCACTGCCCAAGCACACTGCTCACAAGAGGCCCACTGCCTACAAGGGACACATTGTCTATAGAATGATAAATATTACATACTTGAACTGAAGAATAGCATCTTCACCATGCTTGAGTTAGTTCCATTTAAGCCCAATACTTCTGCTCTGCCTTTCACTTTCCTCCTCTCTACCACACTCTCATCTCCACCAAGATACATTTGAAATGACTTCACAACTTCTTATTTATACAAGACATTGACTTTGGGATAATCATCCAAGTCGGCATACTTTACAGAGCAAATACATAAATACAACATGACTAATTACAAAAGGACTTCACGTGGATCAACACACTGTTGGCTACATAGATATGAGACTTCAATCTTCTTGGAGGAACACACCATGCTTCGTAGAACATCTTCAAGATCATCCATATGATGTGTAACTCATCCGGTCGACCAAACTTAGAAAGAACATCATCATCCGAAAGTAATTCTTCAATTATGAGCTCAATCTTCAATGCAGACCACCAACACGAACTGGACACAATCCAAAGACCACCACAAGCTTGCCTGAATCACCAAGAACATCCACACTACTTCTGATTACTGAAATCATTCTCTCCTTCATCCAGAACCTCAAGAACTCAGTCTGTCATCACTGTCATATTGGAATAGATGCTTGCAGACCTCTAGACCACAAACCAATTGAGGTGTCAATTCACATTGACTTCCTAAACACTCCACCAAATCTGTCGAACAAGAAATTTCATTTTCGGATCTCACTAGACCTATTTGTGTCACTCTATCACCTCTGAACATCTGCTAGAACTGGTTTTACTCAAGTGGCCATAACTTCTTCAAATCTTCATGTGGACCTCTCAAATATTTACTGGATCATCTTAAGACACATATCTACAAACCCTTTGATGCGCATCCTCTGATCTTCATCTTAGCTGACATCTTTACCTTACTATCTTCACTATTCTTCTCTATTCCTGATAGGACTAATTTTATCAATATCCTTATCATACAACTCATCCAATCCTTGACATCAATGCAATAGGAGTATGTTGACATCAATGACAACACCAGTTAGGCCCATACTTGCAACAAAATGTTCCTCTAAAGGCACAGGCATATACGACATATGAAGTCATATGAAACATACACATCTTGCCACCCATCCTTCTCATTCCTTCATCTAAATTGTCACTTATGATCTTAGCCCAGAGAGGCTTGTCATCTGAATATTCCACCACCTAGATAATTCGATACATCCAATTTTTGAAGTTTCCAACATGTTGTCTCCCTATCATTCTGCTAAAGAAGACCATCATATACTGATACTCTTCAACAAAATCAAATTTAACCAAGTATACTGTCAATTTAGCGGAGGCCTTATATGTACTGCTTTTAGATCTCCACTGGTACATGACCCTCCGAGCCTCTTTCTCATTACTATGGTATTCCTTTTCCAGCCTACCTAAGCTCAATCTGAGTATATTTGGTCCTACATGAAAATTAAATGCTGAGGTGATGGCCTTAATTGAAAAATCTACAAACACCCTGCCATGCTTTTCCACTCTTCTAGTTTCTGGGTTATAATTCCATGCACATTCAACCACTCACTCAATAGCTTCCATGGCATATGGATATCCTCTAGCATGCCACATCCCTGAGGAGTATATTCTTTGAAGTAAAGGGTTTCGACTCCCATTATCCAACCTTCTCGTCCATGCATCTAGGTTTGTACTTCCCTGATGTGTGTCATTTATCATCCCATACTTGAATCCTACCCCTTTAGATTATAAGAACATGGGCTTCAAGAACTCTGTGTCAGACCTATTCCTTCTAGCTACCATTAACTCCTACAATAAAACCATGCATTCTTACCCTAACGTGTTTGTATGCAATAGGATTCAAGGACCACGTGTATTCCATAGCAGTAATTCTATTATTCTAACTCATCTCATGCATCATCATGTTGATTAACTTAGTAAAACCATTTTTACCTCATGATTTATCGCAAATGAAAAAAGGGAGGGTTTCAAATTTACTTACCTGATAATCGCTTTCCTCTTTACAATATGAATGATAACGGTAACGAATGTGACCGCACTATGTTTTCTATTCCATTTGCAGGTGATTGTGATGCTTTGACTTTCAGAGCTCTGTAATTTTCCTTAAACATAGGGTAAATGTAAATAAACCCCAAGATTTACCTTTTAAGTGATCAACATGACAAAGGTGCTATTAATGTCCTCCGTTCCAGTCCATTGATCAACACATAATATCTCGTGGATGTTTGACAAGTGGAGGACTTACATTTGAAATTTGAGAGCGCGACCTACCATTGGGTTCACATTTAATGCAGAGGGTGATCTCTTAGAAGATTAGGGATATTTGAAAATATGACCGTCTTGAGTCTGGATCGTGATGTCATCATCTTATCATGTTTTCTTTATTACCGACTTAAGATGACATCATGGTCATGTTAAGGAATATGACGGATGTTAGGAAATGTGACACTTCGAGTGTTAGGGAAATTGATGACATCATCAGCAGGATGAGTTCTTTTATATATCGAAATCAGATGACATCTTGGTCATCTCACGTGAAGGGTGATATTGCAAAAGGTGATATTTTGTAAGATGATGGATATGTGAAAATATGACCCTCCGAAGATATGCATGTGGGTTTTGACGGTCACATACACTATCGCACTTCAATTTGACGTTTGCACATCAGGGAACATATGAATATTGGGTGATCTTCTTATGTTGAGGTCATCTTAATGAATATGACTGACATTTAGAAATATGACCCTATGGGAAATATCTGAGTTGACCAAACTTTTACTTAGCATAACTTTCTATCTTTAAATCATATCAGGGTGATCCAAAAAGCAAAGTTGCTTAGAATTTTGTATTCTTCCAGATTATGAGATTTGTGATGACAAATTCTAACTTTGACAATTGACCTATCCTTTTGGAGCACATGCATGAGCAAGGGTAATACACTTAATTGAGTTTTTCCAAACTACCAAAAGCAAGAAAGCAAAAACAAGCAAAAGAAAAAAGTTGGGTCCCTATTTTGCTAAGGCAAAATGGGGCATGTTGTGTAACCACACAACACAACTAAAACAAGATCGCTACTAGTGAAACCTTTCATCCCTTATGGGTGATTTACAAAGAATATTAGGAGTAATTAATTACATATGATTTATAAGGTTGATGGCACCTTAATACTAACATTCTCCCACTTGACATCATACATTGTAAATACCCATAAGAAAACCATAAAATAATTAGGCACTATAAGAAAGGCTCATGGCCTCTTTGCACTAAACAAATTTCTCTATGCTCACAAGCTTCGTCAAAGCATTTGCAACATTATCCTGAGTGTCTACCTTCTTCAGCTCAATCTATCCATTTGCAACCATTTCTCGATTAAAGTGATACTATACATCAACAAGCTTAGTCCGAGCATGATACATAGGATTCTTAGCCAAACATATAGCACTCTGGCTATCACAACCAATCTGAATGATCTTGCAATCAAATCCAATACCTATACACAATCTCCTCAACCAAACTACCTCCATAGAGACTTGAGTAGTAGCCATATACTCTACTTCCATGGTGGACAAAGCAACTGTGGGCTGCCTCTTACTCATCCAACTCACTGCTCCTCCAAATAGAGTAAACACATAGCCACTAGTGGACCTTTGACTATCCAAGTCACCTACTCAATCTGCATCAACAAAACCCTATATGTCCAACAATTTATCAGCACCATCAGTACCAAAATAAACCAAACAATAATCAGGAGTACCTTCAAGATACTTAAGCACCCTCTTCAAATAATTCCAATCCTATCTACCAGGATTAGACATAAATCTATTCAAAACTCCCACTACTTGGGCAATATCTGGCCTAGTGCAAACCATTGCATACATCAAACTCCTTACAACACTAGCATATGGTATATTAGATATATCCTCAAAATCATCCTCATTCTTTGGACACATATCTAATGAAAGCTTAGTACCAATGGGTAAAAGAACTCTAACTGGGTTACAGTTCTGCATATTGAATCTCTACATAATGGTATTCACATACTTACTTTATGACAACCAAAACTTTCTATTACCTTTGTCCCTCCTGATCTCCATACCTAGAATATACCTAGCAGCTCTAGGATCGTTCATAGCAAATGTACCTGAAAGTTGGGCTTTAAGTTCACTAATCATACCCTTAGTATTACTGAAAAATAACATGTGATCAACATACAATGCATTGATTAGTATAGAATCATCAATACAGTGAATGTACACACAATGATCCTCCTCGCTCCCAACAAAACCCAATTTCAATACAAATGAATCAAACTTTTGATACCATATTCTAGGGGACTATTTTAGACCATAAAGAGACCTCTTCAATCTGCAAACCCAATGTTCTTTCCCTTTTACCTAAAAACTTGAAGGTTCTTGCATGTAAATTTCTTGCTCAAGATCTCCATGTAAGAACACAGTCTTAACATCTATTTGCTCAATCTCCCAATCATAAGCTGCAACAATAGATAAAATAAATCTAATAGAAGTCAATTTTGTTGCAAGTATGTGCCTAATCAATGTTGTCATTGATTTCAACATATTTGTTTTGTCATTAGTGTCGACTGTGCTCTTAATTTGTTGAGGATGTTGAGAAAATTAGCCCCTCCGGTGATAACAAATTGTAGTTAGGGTAAAATTGCAAATTAGGGCAAATATATAATCAGCAATGATAAAAACCCTAGCAATGCACAATGAAGCACAAGACAACATGAAAATCAAAATAACAAATGTATATGCAAACCAATCTCCATGCTATACTTGATTTATCTCCATTGCTCTTCTCCACCTCGCATGAGCATGTAAGATTTTGAAGGATTATTGTTCGAGGAATGTTGGGTGTTCACTTCTGCAGCATAACATTAAGATGAAGATGATATGAGGATGATAGCTGAAGGATGCAAAGGCTCTAACAGCATGTGGATACTTGAGGATCAATGCATGCTTTAGATAATTTGATAGAATAAGGGTACTTGAGGCTCAATGCATGCTAATGGCTTGTGAGGGGTTTGATTTATAGGAAAGGCTTGGTTCAAATGAATGGTTGAGATTAAAAAGCTAAATGATTGATGTGGATGGCTAGGATTGATTAGTTATTCCCACTCTTCAAGGGAGTTGTAGTCATTTGACAAGTGTCAAGGAGGATAGGGCTCATGTGTGCTTGTGTACATAAAAAGTACTACATATGAAAGATATTAAATAAAGGCAATAGTACTACTTATCTTTTTAAATGCAAGAGGCACACATGTCGGCTAAATGATAAGATAAATTAATTAAATAAATAAAATTTATTTAATTAATTGGAAAGTCGGCTTATGATGAGAACTTAATTCAAATAAAATATTTGAATTAGTTGGGATATGAGTTGGAAATTAATTAAATAAATAAAATTTATTTAATTAATTCGCTAAGTAGGATGAGGATGGGATTGAATGGGATTTTAATTAAATAAATAAAATTTATTTAATTAATTGGCTTAATGGATAAATGGGATTAAGAGTGGGATTTAGGACAAAATGCTACATAATGTCTAGGATAATGTTTTAACAAGGTGTTATAGGACATGGACAAAGTTGGGACAAATTTGGGTGTCTACATTTTGCCCCTCTTTGAGATGATGTTTGAGATGATAAGCTTTGTGTTGAGTAACATCATTTCAAAGAAGCTAAGGTATGGATAGAGAAAAAGGATGATGATGATGATGATGATGATAAGATAGGATGAGAATAGAAAGATAGGATGATGATGCCCCCTCGAGAGGATATGCGGGTTGGACAAACACAGGTAGGCTCTTGAAAAGAAATGGCTTAGCTGCAAAAGAAAGATAAGGGGATGGATAGAAGAAATGATGATGCGTTATGCTGCAATGAATGTGAGTAACCATGATGTTTGATATAGCACTAGACGTTATGCACCAAGGTATAAGGACCAGGGTGACAATGTGTCTTGTGCCCCAGCGTAATACAACCTTGTCTGAATACAAGATATGAATATTAGCTGGAAATGATACCGATTTGATGCAAATGCAAGATAAAATGATAACACACACAAGCAAGCAAGCAAGCATGCACAAATGATACAAAAAACAAACAAGGTATTGCCCCTGTCAAGCTGTAAACCAATGATTAATTGCTGATTGTTTTGGTTGAGAGTGTTGTCATTGTGGGGAAAGCTATATCCCTAGATCAACACAAGGTTGTTTGCTGAGTTGGTTGGCTAGTTGATTGATTGATTTGGCTTACAACAAGGCTAGGATCAAGACCATTGATTATGTTTGGATAACTTGGCTTGATTGATTAACTTGATTGGTATGGATTAAGGATTGTCTTGCACTTGGATCATTGTTTAGAATGGTTGGAAGATAATGAAATGTTGATTAGATGAAGTGATGGATGATTTGTTGATGATGGGATGATATATGATGGATTGAGTTACTTTTGATTTGCTAAAGTGATTAGATTTGTTTTGATGGTTGCTTGATGTGCTTTATTTTTGATCTTTGTTGTTGCTAGATTTATTGTTTTGATGATTGGATTGGTTTGAATGATGATAGTGATGGTGTGATGATTAGAGTGTCCACTCAATCTAAGCATAAGCAAGTGTTCTCAGTATGCTCAAAGGATGTAAAACAAACAAGGTATTGTCCTTGTCAAGTCATAAATCGATAATTGATTGTTTGTTTTGTTTGATAGATAGTGTTGTCATTACGGGGAAAGCTATATCCCTAGATCAACACAAGGATGTGGGAACGCTATATCCCATTGATGATGATTGATGCTGATTGATTTGGTTCATGACAAGATTAGGATCAAAACCTATTGATTTGATTGTATAATGTTCCTTGATTGATTGGCTTGCTTGATATGGATTAGTGTGACTTGGATTTAAGATCATTGCTTAGATTGATTTGATTGATATGATTGGAAGAAGTGATTGATTGAAATGAATGAATGAAAGTTATTGATAGGAAGAATTAATGATGATGATGATTTGATTTTGATTGAATGTTGATAAAGTGGATTGGTTTGGATGATGTGATTGGTTTTATTGCTTGGATTTTTCGTTGGATATTTGATTTTTTAGATTTTTGAGAATATTTGATTTTTTTTGGATTTTTTTGGGATATTTTAATTTTTTTGTGTTTTTGAATGTTTTGGAAAATGCCAATGGATTTACAATTTGGGTAGCCTTTGTGCTTGATACCAATGACAAGGGAGAAAACCAAGTCTAGGTGCAAGGATGGATGAATGGGATTGGATGGATAAAAGGATGGATGATAGTGGATAAGATGAAAGGCTGATGATAGTTGGATGGGATGGAAGGTTCATGAGAGTTGGATGGATAGATAAGAGGATAGGCCATAAAAGGGAAAGCTCATGATAAATAGATGGGGATAAGCTATAAGATGGAAAGCTCATGATAAGGATACACCATAGTGGATGGATCATAAGGGAGCTAGGATGTGATCTTCAAAGGCTATGTCGCATAGGAAGAACTTGCCCCATTCTAGGTGGTAATGCTTAGGATTCTTTGTGTGACAAAGTTCATGACCAAGGGATGACATGATGGATTGGATTTGGATGGGATGGATAAATTGTCAATGGATAGGACTTGGTTTGGAAAGAAGGTATGTCAAGAAATATCCAAACATGTTTCAACATTTTGCCCCTATATTTTCATCAAGATCAAAAGGTGGAAGAATGGATAAATAGGATAGGCATGTTTATGTAATGGCTAAGGATGGTAGGATGGAAAGTGATATAATGGGATAGATAGTTTGGAAATGGATAGGTTGGATGAGACAATGTGCCCCCAAGTGTAAGTGATATAGAAGATCAACCTACACATGATGCCTGTTTGCCAGGTTTTCATCATGGTACTTATCCAAGGCGCCTGTTTACTAGGTTTTCACCGTTGGACAAAGGGATTTATCTTTACTTTTTTGATTTTTTTTTAATTTTCTTTTTTTCTTCTTTTGCTTTGTTGTTTTTTTTTTTTAGATGGGTTGACAATTACACATGGCGCCTGTTTGCCAAGTTTTCACCATGGTAATGGATAGGAGGGACTCAAGTGGCTAGTGCTATGAAGGTTAATAGTGTCCCTTTAGAGATGGATGTCATCAGATGGACCATGTCATTATGCTCATCAATGTTGATAAGGGATTACATGGATGGGAGATGCATTAGGTAGATAGTGGATTATGATGAAAGGTTTATGCAAGGATAAATCGATGGGGATAGTGGACTATGATGTGGATTATATTAGCATATGGAATGAAGATGGATGAAAAGTTTATGCCAAAGCATGGACCATAGGGAGGTGATTGGGAAGATATGTAGGATAATGGATGGAAGATGGGTAGATGTAGTTATGTGGAGGTGCTGCAGAGTGGAAGGGAACCATGACCAACGGTTGCACACACCGTGATAAACATTGAAGCTTTTGATTGGATGGTGGTGTAGGAAGCAATGGGGTTGTTTGCTTAGGAGATTGATAAAGTGATTTAGGAACCTACATAGATTTAGGATTTTTAGTGCTTTTGCTTTTCTTGTGGGATTTTTGAAGGGAATGGAAGTTTTGGATGGAAATAGGGTTTTGGATGGAGATAGGTGATTGGGATTCTTGAGAGGTGGATGAGGATGCCTCATTCACTTTGCTAGATATTTGCTTAGGAACCCAAACCATTTTGCTTTTAGGCTTTGCTTTTGGAGGTATGGGCTTGGATAGCTTTGTGAATGTACTTTGCTTAGAAGATGGATGATTTAGAGACTTTTCACATTGATACCCTAAGGCATGAGGGTCCTTAGGAGTTTTAGTTAGATTTTTGGCTTTATAGATAAAGGCATCAAAATTTTTACGTGTGAATCCCATGGGTTTGGTGGAAGCAGGGTTGGTGGAATGATTGGAAGCTTTATGTTTAAATGATGTGTGCTTTAGTTGGCCATGCTTAGGGATGTAAGGATACTTATGAATGATAGGTGGATAATTAGGTGTTGGAAGCAATGGTGGCAAGGTGGATGGAGGGATATGTGGAGTTGGTAAAAGTGGAGGCAAAGTGGATGGCGGAAGGTGTATGGTCACATGCTTTTGGGGTTTGTAAGTTGATGGAGGTGGATTGGCTACATATGTTTTGGGTAGATGATGGGGGGTGTGATGGAAAGTGGTAGGTTTAGGATGCATGAAAGGATTACCAACATCTTGGCCTTGTTTATCTTGGGGTGTGTATCCAAGGCCATATGAGCATGGAGGGATTTTGACATGGTTTGGCTCCAAAATACCTTGTTCATAAAGGCCTAGACCTTTACCTTTGTAGTTCATGTTTTGGAGTACGTGATGGACAATGGGACTAGCTGAGGTTTGAACACTAGACTTGAGTTTGTTATTGGATGGAGAAGCTGAAGTGGATAAAGGTCATTGTTGTCCTAAGGAAGAACACTCATGTATAAGGGTGGATAGACCAATAGGACATGATGGATTTGAAATGGGATCAATGATGGATGTGGAAAGGGGATCATTAGGATCTTGATTAGCATTATGTTCACTAAGATCCAAGTTATTTGTTTGATCTTTTATGCTTACTTGGGGGACAAGTGTCTCATCATGACAAGTGGATGTTTGCTCATTATGGATAGGGCTAGATGGTGGATGATTAAGAGCAATTTAGATATCTTGCTCATGGATAGATCTAGGATTATGGATAGGATCAAGGTGATTATGGATAGCTTCTTCATAGGTATCATCTTGATCATAAAGAAGGTAAATATTATGGATGGGTTGCATGAAAGACATTTGATATTGAGTTGGACTAGGGCTTAATGTTTCCACATGCTTAAGATTAAACCTTTGACATACCTCTTGGGTTGCTTGAAGGGAAGTGGAAGGCTCTTGGATAGGCTCTTGGTCAACAACATGAGAACATGATGACTCTTGACTTAGATTCATAATAGGAGACTCTTGAAGAGGCTTGATGGCTTGTATGTCACATGATGGGCTTGAAGGATTAGGAATGTTAATTGAGGGCTCTTGGATAGGCTCAAGGATAGGTGTTTGGCATGGGGATATATGATTGGACATGACCTTTGGAAGTTCTTTGGTAGGCTCATGAATGGGTGTTTCACATGGAGATAGTTTATTCCTAGCTAGTAGCCAATGGATCACATCCTTCGCAAGGGTATGAGTGGATGGGAAATATAATGGATGGATGATAAGGGTAGATGGTGTTGTAGGCTTATGATTAGGATTAGGTTGAGGGCTAATTGGATTGGGTGGATTAGGATTTGGACTAGATGAGGGTGACACACGGGATTGGGATGATGTGGCATGATTTCCCATTATAGGTAGGTACACCTTGTAAACAATTGGAACACATATTGGGCATTGATTTGTATTGTGGCCTTTGGTCCTATGGTATGCACAATAATCATGTTCATCATATAGACTTTCTTCACATGGGTTGATGGGGGGAAGTTCAATGAGTTTTGCTTCAAGCATCCTTTGTAAAACTATCTCAGCCGCATCCTTTGGTGAAGGATTAGAATGACATGGTGATGAAGGTAATAAAGGGCTTGGTGATTTGGAAGGTTGATGGACCAATGGACTAGGAGTAGGATCACATGGTGGTGTTGGGATAGGATTAGTTGGCTCATGTGTTGGTGGGTGATTAGATGATGAAGGCCACTCTAGATCGGTATCTCCCTTGTCAAAGGTAATTAAGTCTTGCATAGGATAACTTGGACTCATTTGATTTATGTACAAGGGGCCATTAGGATTTAGATATGATTCTTGTTAGAAAGGTGGATTTAGAGCTATTAATGGTGCTTGGTGGTCTTGTTGAAAAGGTGGCATGAGGGATTGGATAAGCTTGAGGTGGAGGTTGATAGGTTGATGTGGCATTGATTTGGTGGATAGGTGGATTAGGTTGATAGGAAATGGATGGATATGGCATGTGGCTATAAGGTGGGTTAAGTTGATAGCAAGTGGATGGATATGACATTTGGATATGAGGTGGATTAGGTTGGTATGGAGTGGCTAAGGATTGATGTACTTATCGAGATTGACTAGTGGCTAAAAGGTGTTGAACTTGGGCTACGAAGTGTTGCAGTTGAGGTGATTGGCTTACGTGGGGTTGAGTTTTTTGGATGAAGAATTGTAATATTTCAATGGCGTCTTGGTTTAGGGGTTGTGATCCTTGATAAAGATTTTGGAGGAATCTTTGGAATTTGATTGTTGGGTCTTCTAGCATAGACATGTTGTCACCAAAGTGTATGTCTTCAGTCCTTTTAACAAGTGCTTGTTTAGGGATTTGGATGATGAGGTGGATTGTTTGGATGACGTGGATGTGAAGGGTTGGATGATAACTAGGCTATGTTTGGGATGAGAGTGACTGGATTTGAATGTTATTGGAAGAATGTGTAGGATGACTTGTCTTTATGTGTTTGGGTGTTTAGAGCTTGATGTGGCAATATTCAAACAAATGATTATGCATATACACACATGAATCACTCACGCAAGACACATAAGCAAGTTTTAGTTTAGAAGAATGTGATGATGGTTAAGCAAGCACGTGAAAACACTCAACAAGTCCTAGTTAAGGCAAGGCCACTATCACAAGGAGGTTCTAATGAAAATCTAGGGGACCGGCACCCCACGAGCATCCAGCAAGCCACTTAAGACTTTAACTAACCCTACTAGGAGTTTTAATATACACAAAGGTACACCTCCTTTCGAGTTAGCACTGTATGGTGAGCGCTAATACCGGTTAGACTTGACTTTTGCCTTATCCTCTAATTTTTATAGCGGACCGGATGAAAGTACTGCTTGAGGTCATTCCCTTGGGGTGGATACCAAGGCAGGCCTCTCTAAGGCTAAACAAAGGCAACACAAGTAAATGTTTTTGATCTCCAAGTTCGTGTTGGGATGCGAGGAGAGAGCATACACATTTACTTGGTCACACTCGCATGGGGTTCATTAACCTTAGAAATTCAATGTGTGGAAGACAATGCAAGCACTTGTTTGTTTTAAAGCCCAAATCCAAATGTGATGAAAGACAATGGTTTGTTTTAGCCCAATTTTTTGATGTGAATTTGCAAACAATTGTTCATTTTATGCCCAAAATCCAAATGTGTTTGCAAACAATGATTAGAAGATGAGAAATGAAATGATTGCACCTGATTGATTCGCTATCCAAATTGCTATAGATGTCGATGTCAATGTTGCTCTAGCTCCTTATGATCACCTACAACATAAAAAAATGATATTATAATACAGGCATAAAAAATAGGCTCATCAGGCAAGGAAAATTGTAATTTTAAATGCATAGCCGAATTAGATTTGATTATTTCGATAGATTCTTAGTTTGAAAATTAAAAACTCAAAGAAGAGATCCCCATTAATTTTCAGAGAGCTTTCCGAAAATGTAAAGAAATCAAAAAAATTCCCTGATTTACGCCCAAAAATGCGGATTTATGGAAACGGTATAGTCAGCAAAGATCTGATATTTTTGCACTATAAACGACCTCTAAATTAAATCTGTAAAATAGAGACCCCTATTAAAATTTCGAGAGCTTTCCAGAAATATAAAACTTTCTAAACAATTCACTGATTTGCACCCAAAATTGTGATTTTATGAAAAAACATAAAAACGTGATAAATCCTATAAAAGTCGCAATAAACTTAACATTTTTCTGTTGTAGCTTCCTTATATCATGGACAAACTTTTGCTAAAAGATTGTAGAAAAATTCATAGCCGTTTGGAAGATATGATGAAATCTTTAAAACCTAGGGTTTTGTCCAAAAAATAGCAGATCTGCAAGAAAAAGTTAATTAAACATGCAAAACTCAACAATGGGGGTTATATAAATGCAAATTTTTACTACAAAAACGTGCAAAAAAGATCAAGCGAAGTGAGTCCCAACGGGCGTGCCAAATGTAGTTAGTGTAAAATTGCAAATTAGGGCAAATGTATAATCAGCAATGATAAAAACCCTAGCAATGCATAATGAAGCACAAGACAACATGAAAATCAAAATAACAAATGTAGATGCAAACCAATCTCCATGCTATACTTGATTTATCTTCATTGCTCTTCTCCACCTCACATGAGCATGCAAGATTTTGAAGGATTATTGTTGGAGGAATGTTGGGTGTTCACTTCTGCAGCATAACATTAAGATGAAGATGATATGAGGATGATAGCTGAAGGATGCAAAGGCTCTAACAGCATGTGGATACTTGAGGATCAATGCATGCTTTAGATAATTTGATAGAATAAGGGTACTTGAGGCTCAATGCATGCTAATGGCTTGTGAGGGGTTTGATTTATAGGAAAGGCTTGGTTCAAATGAATGGTTGAGATTAAAAAGCTAAATGATTGATGTGGACAGCTAGGATTGATTAGTTATTCCCACTCTTCAAGGGAGTTGTAGTCATTTGACAAGTGTCAAGGAGGATAGGGCTCATGTGTGCTTGTGTACATAAAAAGTACTACATATGAAAGATATTAAATAAAGGTAGTAGTACTA
The DNA here is from genome assembly GCA_027924645.1 of Cunninghamia lanceolata. Lineage (NCBI taxonomy): Eukaryota > Viridiplantae > Streptophyta > Pinopsida > Cupressales > Cupressaceae > Cunninghamia > Cunninghamia lanceolata. The sequence goes on from BSBN01000073.1 coordinate 11,068,707, forward strand.
CTTATCTTTTTAAATGTAAGAGGCACACATGTCGGCTAAATGATAAGATAAATTAATTAAATAAATAAAATTTATTTAATTAATTGGAAAGTCGGCTTATGATGAGAACTTAATTCAAATAAAATATTTGAATTAGTTGGGATATGAGTTGGAAATTAATTAAATAAATAAAATTTATTTAAGTAATTGGATAGTGGGATTAGGATATGATTGGGATATGATGTGGAAATTAATTAAATAAATAAAATTTATTTAATTAATTAGCTAAGTAGGATGAGGATGGGATTGAATGGGATTTTAATTAAATAAATAAAATTTATTTAATTAATTGGCTTAATGGATAAATGGGATTAAGAGTGGGATTTAGGACAAAATGCTACATGATGTCTAGGATAATGTTTTAACAAGGTGTTATAGGACATGGACAAAGTTGGGACAAATTTGGGTGTCTACACAAATGTATTGCAATGGCAACAACGCATTACATGTAGAAGAATAGTCTGGAAGAATACTTTGCATTTCCTATGGAATAAATATCTTTACCCGTGGATTGGAAGTTATTTAGAAGCCTGTTTGAGGATGTTATATTCTAAGTTTGAGCCTCCGGTATGAAGAATTGAGTGAGTTATGTTCACCAAAGTGAAAACAACTTTTTCTGTGTTTAGTGGTGACATGGAGAAAGTGTTTTACTCTGCATTCCTCTGCATTGAAGTATTTTGGTCTGTGGTTCTAGAATTAAGTCTGTGATGATGTTAAATTCCTTCAAGTGTAATGGTTCATAATTTGGTGGTCCACAAGCTATCTTTTACTCATGACAATGGTTGGCAATGTTGTCCTTGTGCTCTAGTTTGAAGAATCTTACTGATAGAGTTGTTAGAGATTGTATGGTTGTTCCTGGTGACTATAATGTGCTTTTGGATGTCTCTTGATCATGCTCCTACATTTGGATTGGTCCATAAGGTGTAATTCAGATCATTCATGAAGCGTGGTCTTGAGAATACTTGTGTTAACATCAGTCTTGGTCAACCTGGTTGAACTCAACATTTATGAAGATGCATCAAAGATTGTGATAGTGTGTTGTAGCGTGGAAGATTGTGTTTGAGTCCTAGCTAAGGCATGGTGTGATCCACATACATTCTTACATCTTTTCCTTAACTAAATTTGTATTAGGTCCAAACCTATTTTATGTATGTTTGTAATGCCAACCTTGGAGATTGTTCCAATGGTTGATGATTGTAATGCCGACCATGATGATCATTCCAAGGTTGATGAAGTGTATAAATACTTGTAATTGAGCCATGAAAATGTATCCAAGTGCTAAGATGTGAAGATAAAAAATGAAGTAAAGCAGTAGAGTAGAGCAAAGGTGTTTGTGCTTCAATGGAACTGAACCTTGGCATGGAGTAGATGTTGTTATCTTAGTTAAACCTTTTGGCAAGGAGCCTCCTTTTGGGCAGTGAGCCCTATAGGCATTGAGCCTCTATTTTTTAGTATTGATATAACTTATATATTTCTGTGGCCTAACATCCACCATGGTTTTTCCCTTTTAGAGTTTTTCATGTAAAAATCTAGTGTCTCTTGTGTTGTTTATCCTTTTGTGTTGAGCTTCTCAATTGATGCTTTCATGGTTATATCTGAATATAACTAATTGATAAGTTGGTAATCAAATTTGGTTAAATTTTTTTAGGACAACTATTTCACCCCCCCTCTTAGTTGTTCGGTGCAGTTCAACAATTGGTATCAGAGCCAATTTCCTTAGAAGAAAGCCTAACAACTTGAGGAAGATCTGAGATGTCTTATAAGAAGGAAGCTCTGCATTTTGATGGGACAAATTATGCTCTTTGGAAGGTATGAATGAAAAGCCATCTTTTTTGTCTTGGTTATAAAGTATGGAAAGCTGCAGAAGCAAAATATACCATGCCTCCAAATGGATTGATGACTGAAGATGAAATCAAAGAATATGAGGTGGATGTCAAAGCAAAGGATGTTCTGCTAAGTTCCTTAAGTGACTCAGTTTTGACAAAGGTTGTGGACCTTGAAACTACAAATGAGGTATGGGAGAATCTAAAAAATCTGTATGAAGGAGATGATTCTGTAAAAGAATCCAAGCTACAAAGTCTGAAAGTGAAATATGAAGGTTTGAAGATGAATGAAGATGAAAACATAACAACCTTTATGCAAAGAGTTGATGAACTTGTCACTAGAATAAAGGGTATGGGAGGAACTCTCGGTGATAAGGAAGTTGTGATGAAGATTCTCAGATCACTACCAAAGTCATATAGTCACAAGGTAGCTGCAATTGAAGAATTCATGACTGTGAAAACTATTGACAGAGATCAGTTACTTGGAAAGATTATAGCCTTTAAAATGAGAGAATTTGGTGATGCCCTACCTAAAGTTGAATCAACTTTTAAAGGCAGTACTTCAATAGAGATCTCTAGAGCTGAGAAATACAAGGTGGATGATGACTTTGATGAAATTGAAGGTAACTTTGTTGACGGGCTACAAAGAGTGTTTGGTAAGTTCAAAGGTAAATTACCTTTCAAATGTTTCTCTTGTGGTAAAGTAGGTCATTATGCTTCCAGATTTCTTGAAAGAATTGAAAGAAATAAGAAAAAACATGAGAGCAGGCCTAGAATTCCAAAGAAATGCTACTATGTCAGAGATTTTGATGATGAAGGGGTGACTAATGATGAATTTGATGATGCTAATACTAGTACAAATGAATGTCTGTTTATTGCTATTAAAAAAGATCACATGTCTACTAATTCTGCTAGTTGTGTGAAGGATGAAAAACCAGTAGAAGAAAGTGTTTTTGCTATTTAGGTTGAGAAAGATAAGGATGAATGGATTCTTGATAGTCGATGCTCACATCACATGACAGGGGACAAAAGTAAGTTTGTAAGTTTGGAAAAATATGATGGAGGACTGGTTAGGTTTGGAGATAATGTAGCTAGTAAGATTTGTGGAAAAGGATCTATTTCATTTGATGGAAAGCATAATACTGACAATGTTCTATATGTGAAGGGTTTGAAGCATAATATTTTGAGTGTTGGTAAGATGTGTGACAAAGGATATGATTTGAGATTCAAAGATAATGGGTGCAAGATAATGGAAAGTTCTAGAACTATGATTGCTACCAGTAAGAAAACAAAAGGTAATATCTATCAATTAAGAGGAACTAATCATTATTGTTTATTGGCTTAGGTAGATGAAAGTTGGTTATGGCATAGAAGGATGTGTCATATAAACTTTGATAATCTTGTAAAGATAAGTTTAGGTGAGATTGTGAGAGATTTACCAAAACTTGTAAAACCATTCAACACAATCTACAAGGAATGTCAGTTAGGGAAGCAGACAAGAACAAGCTTCCAGAACAAAGAGCAATTCTCTACTGGTTTACTAAATCTAGTGCATACAAATCTCTATGGTCCTACAAGGGTGAGAAGCCTACAAGGTGACATGTACTTCTTGTTTCTTATTGATGATTATTCTAGAATGACTTGGGTTACTTTTTTAAGAGACAAATTAGAAGCCCTAGAGAAATTCAAATCTTTCAAGGCAATGGTGGAGAATGAAATAGATTTGAAGATCAAATGCTTGAGGTAGAGGATGACAGAGGAGGTGAGTCCACATCAAATGAATTCAATAGTTTCTGTGAAGAGTATGGGATAAAGAGACAGCTGTCTACATCTAGAACTCCTCAGTAGAATGGAGTTGTGGAAAGGAAAAATAGGACAATTCAAGAGGCTACTAGGACTATGATGAAGGAAGCAGATCTACTAGAAGTATTTTGGAAAGAGGCTATTCATACTATTGTTTACATCCAAAACATAGTTCAAGTGAAAGGTAATGGTACTCAAACTCCTTATGAATTATGGTATGAAAAAATTCCTACAGTAAAATACTTCAAAGTCTTTGGAAACAAATGCTATATTAGGAGAGATGAAGATCTAGGAAAGTTTGATGCAAGATGCGATGAATAAATCTTCCTTGGATACTCTACCAAGAGTAAGGCTTACCGGTGCTACAACAAAAGGCTCAAAAAGATTGTTGAGAGTGTAAATGTGAAGGTAGATGAAGGCAATGAAAGAATATCAGACCTGAGTTGTTATGAACTAGATGAACCTATGACTATAGTAATTGAAGAGAAAGATAAGAAAGCAAACAATCAGGATGAAGAAGAGGCTCCAAAAAGTGTTGTCAAGACTCCCAGGTATGTAAGGATCAATCATTTTGAAGATCAGATTATAGCTGAGAAGAACAAAGGTGTGATAACAAGAAGAAGAGCTATAGAGGAACAAGTCAATTATTGTTTTCTTTCAAAGATTGAACCAAAAACTATGAATGTAGTATGCAATGATGAAAATTGGGTAAAGGAAATAGAGGAAGAACTATTGCAAATAGAAAAGAATGAAACTTGGGAATTAGTTCGTAGACTTGCTGACAAAAATGTTATTGGAACAAAATGAGTCTTCAAGAATAAGCTGAATGAAAATGGAGAATTTGTAAGGAATAAAGCAAGACTTGTATGCAAAGGATATTCACAAATTGAAGGGATAGATTTTGAAGAAACCTTTGCCCTAGTAGCTTGGATTGAAGCAATTAGAATGTTTCTAGTGTTTGAAGCTCATAAAGATTTTAAGGTATATCAGATGGATGTGAAATCTGCCTTCCTAAATGATGAATTAGAAGAGGAAGTATACATTGAGCAACCGGAGGGATTCCAACTATCAAAGCAAGGTGATATGGTATGCAGGTTGAAGAAAGCATTGTATGGACTCAAAGAAGCTCCTAGAGCTTGGTATGCAAGGTTAGATAGGTATTTATTGCAATTGGGATTTAGTAAAGGTACTGTAAATAGCAATTTGTACTTCAAAATTAATGATGATCAGATCTTGGTTGTTGAGGTCTTTGTTGACGACATTAGCTTTGGAGGAAATGAAGGTATGTGCATAAGGTTTGTCGGTGAGATGAAAGTGAATTTGAAATGTCCATGTTTGGTGAAATGAATTTCTTTTTAGGTCTGCAAATTAATCAATCAAATAAAGAAATCTTCATATCTTAGTCTAAGTATGTGAAATAGTTGTTGAAGAAGTTTGGGATAGAAGAATCTAAACTGGTATGTACTCCCATGGTGACTAGTTGCAAGTTGAGCAACACTAATGAATCACCTAAGGCTGATCAGTAAAATTATAGATCCATGATTGGAGGATTACCATATCTAACTCAATCCAGACCTGATATTATGCATGTAGTTTGTCTTGTTGCAAGGTTTCAAGTTGATCCAAGAGAATCACATGTGATGACAGTTAAGAGAATCCTGAGGTATTTGAAAGGTACTCTAGATTATGGCTTATGGTATCCAAAGGATAATGATTTCACTCTCAGTGCTTATACAGATGCAGATTGGGCTAGAGATGTTCCTGATAGAAAGAGTACAATTAGAGGTGCCTTCTTTTTTGGTAATATATTGGTCTCATGGCTGAGCAAGAAATAATATTCAATATCTTTGTCAACTGCAGAAGCAGAGTTTATTGTTGCAACATGTTGTTGCACTCAAGTATTATGGATGAAGCAGACTCTGAAGGATATAAGAGTTGTGTATGAAGATCTAATTGCAATCTTTTGTGACAATACAAGTGCCATAAACATTTCAAAGAATCCAATGATGCACTCAAGAACAAAGCACATATCAATAAGGTATCACTTTTTGAGAGAGAAGGTGACAGAGAATGAAGTAAAGTTGGAATATGTGTCCACAAAGGATCAAATTGCAGGCATTTTCACTAAGCCTCTTCCTAAAGATACCTTTGAGTATCTCAGAAAAAAGTTAGGGGTCATTACCCCTCCTATCCTGAACTAAGATGCATAGGAATGCATCAATCCCATGGAGCTCAAAGTGTCATTCTTTGATCTAGATTGATGTTCTGAAGGCTACCTCTTAGGGGGAGTAGCTAAAATGTTTCTGATAAATTAAATGGATCAAAGCAGTAGCATGTAAGTATAAATCATGTGAAAAACTCAGGGGGAGAAAGAATGCAGATGTGTAAAGAGAAAAGGGGAGAATCTTGTCGTGATGGTTTTTTCATTTTTTCACATCATATGTTGCCATCAATGACAAAAGGGGGAGATTGTTACAAGAATGTGCCTAATTAGTGTTGTCATTGATGTCAACATAGCTGTGTTGTCATTGGTGTCAACTATGCTCTTACTTTGTTGAGGATATTGAGAAAATTAGCCCCTTCGGTGATAACAAATGTTTTGCAGTGGAAACAATGCATTACATAGAAGAACAGTCCAGAAGAATGCTCCGTATTTCTTGTAGAATAAATATCTTTACCTACAGATTGGAAGTTATTTAGAAGCTTGTATAAAGATGTTATATTCTAAGTATGAGCCTTCGGTATGAAGAATTGAGTGAGCTATGTTCACCAGAGTGAAAACAACTTTTTTTGTGTGTTTAGTGGTGACAGGGAGAAAGTGTTTTTCTCTGCATTCCTTTGCATTAAAGTATTTTGGTCTGCGGTTCTAGAATTAAGTTTGTGATGATGTTAAATGCCTTCAGGTGCAATGGTTCATGATTTGGTAGTCCACAAGCTATCTTTTACTTATGATAGTGGTTGGCAGTGTTGTTCTTGTGCTTTGGTTTGAAGAATCTTATTGATAGAGTTGTTAGAGATCATGCGGTTGTTCCTGGTGACTACAATGTGCTTTTGGATGTCTCTTGATCATGCTCCTACATTCAGATTGGTCTGCAAGGTATAATTCAGATCGTGCATGAAGCATGTTCTTGAGAATACTTGTGTTAACATCAGTCTTGGCCAACTTGGTTGAATTCATCATCTGTGGAGATGCATCAAAGATTGTGATAGTGTGTTGTAGCATGGAAGATTGTGTTTGAGTCCTATCTAAGGTGTGGCATGATCCACATACATTCTTACATCTTTTCCTTAGCTAAATTTGCATTAGGTCCAAACCTATTTTATGTATGGTTGTAATGCCAACCTTGGAGATTGTTCCAACGGTTGATGATTGTAATGTTGACATTGATGATCATTCCAAGGTTGATGAGGTGTATAAATAATTGTAATTGAGTCATGAAAATGTATCCAAGTGTGAAGATGCAAAGATAAAAAGTGAAGTAAAGTAGCAGAGCGGAGCAGAGGTGTTTGTGCTTCAATGGAACTGAACCTTGGCATGGAGTAGATGTTGTTATCTCAGTTCAACCTTTTGGCAGTGAGCCTCCTTTTGGGCAGTGAGCCTCTATTTTTTAGTATTGATATAACTTATATATTTCTGTGGGCTAACACCCACCATGGTTTTTCCCTTTTAGGGTTTTCCACCTAAAAATATGATGTCTCCTATGTTGTTTATGCTTTTGTGTTGAGCTTCTCAATTGATTCTTTCATGGTTATATCTGAATATAAGTAATTGATAAGTTTGTAATCATATTTGGTTAAAAGTTTTTAGGACAACTAATTCAACCCCCATCTCAGTTGTCCGGCGTAGTTCAACAAATTTAGCAATAGGAGAGAAAATTTCACCAAAATCAACTCCCTCTCTCTGGGAGTAGCCTTGGCTACCAGTCTAGGCTTTACTTCTCTAATGAACTGTATGCTCCAAACTTCTTCTTGAAGACCCACTTACAACCTATGGCCTTTCTTCCTTTGGGCAAACAAACAAGATCCCAGGTGTTACAAGAGTCTAAAGCCATCATCTCCTCCTGCATGGCTAATTGCTAAGACTCACTATCATCTACAAGAATAGCTTCCCTATAGGATCTAGGCTCATCTCCAATACTCAATAAAGCAAATATTAAACAAAAATTTGGTGGGCTATACCTATCAACTGTATTATGTTGTCTTCTAGATCTCCTCAAGGGTGGAGTAAGAGTCTCAGCTTGTTCTTCTACATGATCATCTGCACCAAATTTTTCTGTAACAATAGATTCATCTTCATCATAGCTACTCAAATCTTCTTCTTCTTCACCCCCCAATCCATCATTGTGTTCTTCCTAAGGTGCATCTTTCTGCTCTAAATCAAAGTTCACTCTCTTTACCTTTTCTTCTTTTTCTTTTGGCTACTCAAGTTCAGAAATAGCTCTAAGTTCTTTGAAAATAACATCTCTAGAATAGATAATCTTACAGGTTAGTGGATCCCAAAGCTTATAACCTTTGACATTATCACCATATCTAATGAATATACACTTTTCAACTTTTGGATCCAACTTAGATCACTTTTCCTTAGGCACATGAACAAAAGCATCACTGCCAAAAACCCTTACATGCGAAACAAAAAGATTTTTACCTATCTACACATCATAAGGTGTCGAATCAAGAGCCTTACAAGGAGATCTATTAATCAAGTAGCAAGTAGTACACACAGCCTCTTCCCAAAAGCATTTATCTAACTGTGAATCACTCAAGATACTTATGGCTCTTTCTATAATTGTTCGATTCATCCTTTCTGCAACACCATTCTACTGTGGTGTATACAGAGTTGTCTTTTGTATGATAATACCTATATGCTTGCAAAACTCATCAAATTCCTTAGATAAATATTCCCCTCCATTGTCAGATCTTAATATTTTTATCTTCAATCCTGATTGGTTTTCAACTAAGACTTTAAAATCCTTAAACTTAGTGAAAACTTTAGATTTGTGTTTCATAAAATAAATCCATCTAAATCTAGATACATCATCAATGAAGGTGAAAAAATAATGAGATTTTCCTATAGAATCATTATCCACGGGTCCAAACACATCTGTATGAATAATTTCTAACTTCTCTTTTGTTCTATTGCTTCCTAAAGGAAATGATTTTCTATTTTGTTTACCAAACACACAATGCTCACAGAAATCAAAGTGCTCATTAGAATAGGAGAAACCATCCAACAAATTTTTATTCTTGATAGTTTTCAAAAAATTATTACTACTGTGGCCCAATCTATGGTGCCACAAGATACATGTATTTTTAGTACTAGCCTCAGATACATAAGAGGCATTACAAACTGTAGTGGCTTCAAGCTTAAACAAATTTCCCAATCTCTTCCCCTTTACTACCACCAAGTTCCCTCTCACCAATCTGCACCCATGCTTGTCAAATGTACATGCATTCCCAAATCATTTAAATTTGAAACTAAAATCAAATTTCTAGCTAATCCAGGAACATGTAAATCATCAGGGAGGGTTTTAATCCTCCTATCACTTAAACACAACAATACCTTGCCTTTCCCAACTATTGGATATGTAGAGTTGTCCCCAAGGTATATATCTCCTCCATCATACTCCTCATATGTGGAAAACCATTCCTTATGTAGGGTCATATGAAATGAGCATCCCAAGTCAACCAACCAGTGATCATTAGAAACAACATTACATGCAGAAAGTAAAATATTTTCACCTACATTCGAGGACTTATCTGAAGCAATCTCCCACTGTTTCTTTGGGTTTCTGCACTCCTTCTTCACATGTCCCCTTTTACCGTAGTTCCAACACTTATCTCTATTCTTCTTCCCAGGAGTCTTAGATTAGCCCTTGGAGTTGTCCTTAGCTCCTTTCCAATCTCCTTTTGGTCCTCTTTCCATAGACCTTCCCCTGATACTTAGAGCATCCCTTAAACTATCTAAACTTTTCTTCCTCAATTCATGTGATAGAAAAACTAAAATAAGAGCATCTAACTTCAGATCTGTGACATTAGCAGTGATAGCCAAAATAACATTCTCCCATGACTTAGGCAAAAAATAGAGAAGAAATATACATTTATCTTCCTCATTCACCTCCACATCTATAGATGCTAGTTGACTCAATAACAAATTAAATGAATTCAAATGCTCTGCAACTGATTCAGCCTCTTTCATTTTCATGGAAAATAACTTACACTTTAAATAAAGTTTATTTACCATACTCTTGGCTTAGTAGATCTCACCCAGATGCTTCGACAAGCTATGTGTGGACTTCTCACTTGCAACATTCAGCAAAATAGAATCTGCAAGACACAGCCAAATTGTACCTCATGCCTTTTTATCTGGTCTTTCCCACTCATCAGGAGCAACACCATCAAGTTTCTTCTCTTTCGTAATAGCCAACCACCGGTTTCTTTCTTCTAACAAATCCTCCATTTTCAACTTCCACAATTCATACCCCGTGCCATTAAACTTTTTGATGTCTAACCAAGAGATAGAAGCAACAGTGGGTGAAGCCATGATATCTACATAAGACCTGCAAACAAACAATAACCAAATCTCCCACTGCAGCTAACAAACCTTCACACTGCCACCCAAGAATCAAAATTGGCCCGACTCTGATACCAAATATTAGAAATGAAGGTACAAACCACACAATAGAAATCTAATTCAAACCTTATTATCCTCTAAACAATGTAGAACCAATGGAGATTGCAACAGAAATCAAAACCCATTACACAAAAATAACATGCACCAAGAACTGAACACATAACACAATATTTAATGTGGAGAAAACCCTTTTTGGTAAAAAAACTCCACCAAGGAAAGAGGCTCCAAGTTGTATTGTCTTCAAATATATGAGATTACAATACATGCACTTCCTCTGTTTATTTAGTCTTCAATCGAGGGACACCTGTTACTCTCCAATATGATAAAACTGTAGTACAAATATCCTTATAAAAGGGGTTTTCCTTCTAGGACAAGATAACTGACAAAATATCAACCATCAGATCTGTGACCTAATGACGAATGGTCTAGATTCACAATGGGGGGAAACCCCCCTTCGCGGATGAATGAGCCTCGAGGACCAGATATAAACATACGGTTGAAACAAGATCGCTACTGGTGAAACCTTTCATCCCTTATAGTGATTTACAAACAATATTAGGAGTAAATAATTACATAGGATTTACAAGGTTGATGGCACCTTAATCCTAACATGGGCTAACAAGAATGATCATATCCTAGGATTGAATAGTTGTTGTGTTGGTAGTGACACTATTAACATCATGTATTGAGTTCCCACACAATCTTTGGACCATAATTTGGGAGATGAATGGAAAATAGAATGAGCTTCCATTCCTAGATGATGCTATTATGGACTATCTTCTACCCCTTGATGATTGTGACAACCTACCATATGATGATTCAATACAAAAAAAAATATTGTTAATGATGAATCTAGCTTGAGTGTCATGATAATATAGAGACTTCTCTTCATGTTCCTTATCCTACTAAAGAGACTTCTATTGAGACTTAAAATTCTATGGCTCCTATTAAAAATTTAGAGGATTCATCTTCTTTATTTATGAGTCAACATCCTAAGGCTGAGCACTCTTATATTCAAGCATTGACATGATCTACAACATTATTTAAGGAATTATTAGTAAGTCTATTATGTAAGGAATTATTACTATTAGGTCTTGTTAGGTCTTAAAAATGTAGGTTGCTAATTCTAAGAGGATGCCAGGCTCTATACTTAGATTCGCAACATTTTTGAACTAACACAATGGAATCAACCTTTAGGGTTTGATGACTCCCTGTACTTTAGGTCCTGCTACACCTAGGCAGGTGAACCTTGGGAATTAAAGCAGATTGAATGTAAATATTTTGACTTAAGTAAATGGATCTACCTATAGAGGCAAATGGTGTAGAATAGATGAAAGCTTGCTAACTAATTCTATATCTAATATCTGATGAATGGTTGGTATAAATTGTATAAGCAATATCAAGGTGAATTTTATGACTGTGCTTAACTAATAAAGGAGTTTTTAAGTGATGGATTGAAATAAGACCAGTGCCTTGTTGGGTAAACAGAGTCAAATGGAAGACTAAGACTTCGTGGCTTATAGTTGGCAGTAATTCTAACTATTTGGCACAATATTTTAGTTTATAACTTGTATAAATGTATAAGGAAATGACTAACAAACTCTTCATAACAATCCAACCAATATAATTAGATCTCTTGTAATTCACCAGAAGGTAATTTAATCCTTTCTTGAAGGAACCAATTGAATGAAATATGCAAGAATAATAGATAATATTAATTTGGAGACAGAATGGTAATCCTAATTATATGGTTCTTCTTAGTAATCCAAACTAACACTTCTAGGTTATTGTGATCGATCAGAAGGATTTTTAATTCCTCTAATGGAAACTAATTAATTCAATCACACAGATACAGCAAATGTGCATTGAAAAATTAACTATGTACTTGATATATTAATTTGAATAACAAGGAAATACTGAACTGGAGACAACCACACAATTGAGTAATCTTAACAAATAATTGATGCCATAATAGAACCATAGAATCAGAGAACTTCAATTTACTTCTTCAATAATATACTTGCAACATTGTCTTTGAGAAACATTGTAAACTTTTTCTATTATATTCTACTGCTGATCATAATTTAGCATCATATGTCCAACTTATATAGGAATACTTATGAAGAGACATAACTCTTCAAAGAAGTCTTTTGGGAATTAACATGATTAACATAACAACAATAAAATAACCATGCTTATGCTCTATTCAACCACAAGTATAGCCGAGCAATATGATCTAAGTAATCCTGGCTACGATGTGAATCAGTAAATTCAATAGCATTCCTTGTGATCACATCCATCGTAACCATCCTCTCCAAATGTTTGCAGGCTTCCCCAGATGCAGAGTCTTTGTCCTTAAGAGCTTCTAAAGGTTCATGCAATATTTCTTGACAGTCTTTGCTCCATTCTTCTTTGCTCTTTAATTCTTTATTGCTCTTGAACAATGTGGGCACTCCTGCTTTTGAGGCTTCAACACACTCTTTGGCATTAATCTTAAGTTGGTCATAATACTTTTGATGCTGCTCAACCAAATCTTTTGCACTGGAGGTATCTGTAATGTCAGAAGTATCTTTACTCTGTGTCTCATTTTGTTTCTCCTGCAACCTTTTGTACAACCTCTCATTCTCTTGGGATCACTTTATAATTTTGAGAATAATTATCCCAAAATTAGTTCAGCCAATGTATCATGTTGGTATGCCTATTTTGGAGTACTGTGACAACTATATCCATATGGATTTGAGCTATCTAGTCGATGGATGGTGATTGGACACTCTGTGAGTTTTCACCCTGAGTTAATCTCTTTACTGATCCCTCGAAGGTGCTCTTAATAGCATCTTTCAAATAGTCATTTTCTTTGGTCAATCTCTCACAGCTCAGCTTGTATGCATCTCTTTCTTTGATTAACATCTGAGCCTATGCCTTATTCAGCTTTGCAACAGTAATGTCAATGTCTGCAGTGATCAAGGGGTCAGTCTCCTCTGCCTTCAAAGTCATGACATGGCCAAAAGTCTTCTCAGTGTCTATAATGGTTGTCTTTTTGTGGGGAGGATACAGGGCCCATATCATTAATGAATTTTCATCATTATTATATTTGGTTCCCATATCTACTTCAGTGACACCTTCTAGAGTGAGCTTGTATTTATCATCTGTATTATATAGAAAACTATCGAATACTAGAGTAGAATTCACATGAAGGCCAGTAAAGATCATCACCCCTACTTTTTTGAACAATTGTCTACCCTTACTAGGGGTCATATCTTGCAATTCATTATCCACTGTTGCTTTCAACATATCATGTAATTGTCTCTCATTATTGGCAGAGACACATCATAAACTGACTCTCTGAATTCTTTCCCCTTGCATTTATATAAAAATGATTTGAATTCTTTAGAATGAATAAATTTATCATCAGAAATAAAGAGAATCATATGCTATTTGTCTTGGGTCTTCATCAGCAGACCCCTCCTCATCATGTGCTATGACAGGAGACTGATATTGTTGCATCTTTCTTTTGGACATTTTTGTTGTCTATTGCTATGGTTCCTCTTGCCCTGCAGTTTCTTCATCACTAGAAGATAACAACTCAATCTCTACAAGCTGTTTCTTCTTCTCATCTAGATCCCTGTTATATTTTACAACCACCAACTCAACTTTAGTTTCCTCCATATTCTTGATGACATCATCATGTGGATAAGGGAAATGTGTGTACCGATTGAGGTTTTGCTTTCTCCGAGCAAGCTCAATAAAACCCTCAGGATCAAACCCTTTTCTTACCTCAGCACACCTCATATTATAGTGCATCAGTTTATCTGAAATGAGACCGCACCCCTCCTTGGATACCACAGTAAAATCTCCAAAGCAAAGAGTACTAGGCATAAAAGACTGTTTATCATGGGAACTCAAGTGCATCATATTTGAACAATTCATTTGCCTAACTATTTCTAAATAGGCAATTCTGTTAGGGACAGTCTTAGGCAAGATAAAAGGAGTATGCTCAAAACCATAAACTCTAACCATAGTAGCATCCTCAAAATAGTACCAATCTCCCCAGTTGTGAGTAACAGTAAGAGGACCACCAAAATCCTTTGGTCTAAGAAACCTCTTTATTTCATCTGAGATTGAATACTCACAGGGATGTCTAAAATATCTATATAACACTTTGACATAGTATTCCTCAAATTACACATCGCTAGAATGGGCATATCTACTATCCCATATTTTGGTCCACATCTGCATGAGTGACTTTTGCCCCCTCTGGTCTACTAGAACAACTTTGGATTCAGTTGGCCATAACCCCACTTCCTAACCATAATAGAGCACCATGTGCATGAGAAGTGAATAATGTTCAAAGGAAACTGATGGGGCATTGTTCTTTATGGCAGTCAGACCAGAGTCAATCCTATTAAAAACATAGGCAGCATAATCAAACTACCTGGCATTGTGGCATTGGATGTCTATAGCTATGACCATTAGAGGAATTGTCATGAAGTCAGGGACCTCTGATCCTAGGACCTGGCCCATAGAGTAGTAAGTATATTGTATGTAGGGTTCAAATAATGATACATGAAAAGGAGGGCCATCATCCTCATTGAGAGGCACCATTTCTCCCTCTGCCCTGGGCCTGTGAATAGGTAACCTCCATCCATTATAAGTAGTATCCATTCTCCAATACTCCTTTTCCAAATCCTCATAAACAATGGGGACAATACATAAATCATCCAAGTCGAAAACTTCACAAATAGTATTCTTTGACAAGTGTATAATAGGCTCCCCTTGTGGGTTGCATATAGCCTTAAGACTTGGGTTATACTATTTAGCAAGAAGTTGGAGGAGTTCAACATTTAGAAACACATCAGGAACAACTAATTTACCCAAATTCAAATGCCATGGGTTTGATACTAGAAAATTCCTAATTCTTCTATTGTAATGGAATTTGAAGAGCTCATAGCCTCTAACTGGAGCCCAAACATTCCCAAGGTATTTACACTTGTCTTCTAGTTTCTGCACTTCTAACCTAAGTTGTGTAGACCTTCGGGCTTTGGGAGTTGATCCTAGTAGTTGATCAGTCAAGTCTTGGTTCAGTTTTCTCTTATTTGTTTTCTCTTCAGGGGTTTTGTCAATTTTGTATTTTTTGGGTTTACTTGTATCACCCTGTGGTTTTCTGCCCTTTCCTTTCACTAGAGTTTCCATTTTAATTCTTTGAACAACAAATTTGAATTGTAAGCTAGTGCACAGAAGTTAATATATGGGTACGTGTTATTAGAGGCTCTGATCGAATTCCCCTGTTTTCTGCTTCAAGTCTCTGCTTATAGGCTCTTCTCAGACAATTCTCCTGAACTTAATTGCAATGATTTAAAATGGTATCTCAGAGGATTTCTTCTTCGTCTGCAATTAATTGTTTGAGCATTTCAATTTTCTTGATCGTTGTGAAATGTCACATCGTCATAACTTCTCTCATCGGTATGATTTTCATAATGTCTAGGTGATTTTAATATCTTCTTATGGCGCAAATGTTTGTTCATGGATCAATTGCTGTAACCCTTCAATTATCTCCTTGATGTCATATTTCATTTGTAAGTTTGTATCAGTGAGATATCTTCAAGATCTACCCAATGTAGAAGTGGGCATGGTTATCATCGGCCTGACTTTCTTCATTGTTATAAGAATAGCATTCTTCTCTGATATGTTAAGTGTCCTTGATGTTACTATCGGTGAGAGTCTTGTCAATGAATTGTGATCATCATTGTCATTGGGAAAAGATATGCCATCGGGATAACTTATTTCAAGTTACCCGATCGTGTTTGTTTCCCCGATAGCCTTTCATATCTTTGATCAGAGAGACCCTCACAACATGTCACCGACATTGTTGTGAGTATTGCTTTGGCTAGACTTACAAGCTTTGTTCCGATTCATTCACTTTCGCTGATGGTTCTTATACATGTCGGCATGACTTATACGGAAACACTTTTGTCAATTGCTGAGACATTATAGTGTCAAAAACTCCTTAATTTCTCATTCTGATATTTATTTCCTACCAATAACCATTAGTTTCCTCCATTCTATTAGATGATCGGTGAGAGTCCTACCGAGCTCCTCCATCAGTATGACTTATACTGTTGGGAGGGTTTTCAGAGTATTCTCCGATAGTCTTCCCTTATGCTGAATGGCATGACCATGCATTCTCTCTCCGATGAAAGGTCATCAGTGCCACTTTCTTCATCAGTGTTCCCTAAAATATTCTCCCTGATCCCTATTCTCATGACGATAGCCATTTTAGCTAGTTTCTCATGGATCGGTATAACTATAATGAGGTCTTGCCAATATTAAGAAATTTGAACCCTCTTATTATTATGATTTTGGGCATAACATTTTATTATTTGGTCAGATATGGATGAGTAAGAATACAAGAAAATTTTAAATTTTCCTATCCCAATATTGGATCTATCTAGGATGTATACTCCTTGTGAGTATAACAAGAATTCAGATCTCTTGGGGAAGTAGACCATATGTTTTTTTTTTTTGGTATGACAGTTTTATGAGAATGGGAGCTGGAGGTGATAATGATGGGGAATTGGGATGATCCTATACTTCTGTACATGGAAAAGATTTTTTTTAAATATATATATAGAGATTCATAGGACTGTCCATGTACTGGCAGATCCTAATCCCTTTTGATTTCCCTAGATTACTGTGCATGGAATAAAAGTATTTTTGAGAATTATTTAAGGGTTGTCCATGCATTGGCAACACTCAATCCTCTTTGTGCATGATTATGAAAAGAAAGGCTTCAGATATTGCCCATGCATAGGTAGTTCCTGCTCTTCTCTGGACATGTTTTGTAAATAATACGAGTCATCACCTCCTTTGCCAGTTATAACAAAAGGACCTAGCCATAAGGTTTCAAACTTCCCATGATTTCCTTTCTCTTGGCACCTAGCATTCCACATCAGTACTAAATCATTTATCTCAAACTTCCTATATTTGGCCCTTTTGTCAAAAAGATATTTTACTTGAGATTGTAACTTGATATTTTTTCTTTGAGCTAGTCTCCTTGTTTCATCAAGTTCTACAAGATGTTCTAATCTTTCATCCATTGGTTTAGGCATGTTTTAGTCTTCCTGAAGAACAAATTTATAAACTGGTAAGAGATTTTCTAATGGTATTCTCACTTGTGTTCCATTTACTAGTTCAAAAGGAGATCTCCCAATTGCTCTTTTCACAGTAATCCTATTAGCCCATATAACCATTCTTAACTTTGAATCCCATGCTTTCTTGTTTCCATCCAACATTCTCTTTATAATTTTCAAAAGGCTTTTGTTGCTGGATTCTGCCTGTCCGTTTGCTTGTGGATGATAAGGGATAGCATAGGACATAGTGATGCCATGTGTACTATAGAAATTTTTGAATTCATCAAACCTGAAACACATTCCATTGTCCGTGATTAACCTTACTAGAGTGCCAAATCTAAATATAATATTTTCCATCAGAAAGTTAATCACCACCCTGCTTGTTGCTTGTTTGGTTGGGATTGCTTCCACCCATTTTGTGAAGTAATCTATTGCATCTAAAATCCATTTGTGTCCACCACTTGAATTCTCCAAAATTTATCCTATGAAGTCAATATCTCACTAATAGAATGTGTTGGTGCCTGCATGAGCAGTCAAGTTTCAAGCATGTAAACATGCAGGCACCTTCCTAAAAAATCCAAAAAGGGTTCTAAGTCTCTGGGCCTCCTTAGCATTTTTCAACATCAAGATCATATTTTCTTCGAGGAGGAGGTCATCATCATCATATTTCCGGTCATCACCCTTTTGTTTCTCGCGGGGGTCATCATCATATTTTCTGCCGGCTTGATCTTTCGCTCGGGGGTGATATCTTAACATCAGGTGATCTTACTTAAGATCATCCTGATGATGTTGCTACAATGTTCTAAGTGTGACCTGATATTCATTGAGATCATCATATTTAAACATCGGATGATCTTGGTTAAGATCATCCTGATGTTATTTTATCACTTCATGTTTACTTTATCACCCGATGTTGCCGATGTCATATTTTTAGGAGGGTGATATTTGCCCGTCTACATCATCTTTTTTCCGAAAGGGGGTGATATTATGAATATCACCCTGATATATGAATATGGTGGTGGCATCATCAGGGTCCGAGGGGATCACAAAGATCCCCCTGATATTGCAATATGATGGTGATGTCATCAGGATTTTTGTGGACATGCAGGATTTTCATCGGCCAGACATTTGGTATCAGCTAAGCAGGAGGATCTTCCTCTGATGCATATAGTTGTGCTGATGAAGGTGATTATCATGTGGGTGATATTGCAATATGATGTTGACATCAGGGTGATATTTTTATCAGGTGATGAGGTCCGGATATGTTTTCCCATAGGGTGATACTTCCTGCGGGGTGATATTTCACATCGGGGTGATGTGAAATATCGGGATGATATTTTGCAGATTGGAGGATGTGTGCAGGGAGAGCCATCAACATGACTTTGGTCATTAGCGTGTTAGGAATGTGTCGCTCTGATATGTTGGGTCCTCCCGATGAAGGATGTTCATCAGCAAGATATGTGATGTCGGATGGACAAGCGAGTGGTCTGCTGATGAGGAGGGTCTGGCCGATGGGGTGATATCTTGCAGGAGGCATTTTCTCATGCTAGAGGATGATGATGACGAGGCTTATGCTAGCGTCGTCGGGAGCAAAAGCATTGACATCATATATTCTCACGACCTAGTATATAAAGTATTAGTGAGGTTGCTATGGGGTGCATGTGGGATAATTAGTTCCCACATAAATTTGAAATATCAAGATGATGCATTTTGGCAGGAAAGGTTTACGATGCACAGTATTCTATATTTCCCAAGGCCGTGGGTTGGTACACCATTAATGGCGGATGTTACAGGGTATGGGTGAAGATGTGGACAGATCTAGTACCTGACTGAAGATGTGAATCCCCAGGCAGTGGCGCAAGGCTCGAGATCTCTTCCTGTCTCCTCTTCCACCTGCTGCATTGAATGTTTGAGCGCCATTTTCCTTAGAATGAACTATATCTGGTGGACTTTTGAGTCGCTTAGTGATTAATGATGAGTACCTATCTTGCTGTATATAGCAAGCTGTATTGCTCAGTGGTTGGTTGTTGAAGGCCTGGGGCATTTTGTGTACATAACAAAAGACAGGGCATGAGCCTGGTTGTTCTATCCCATTTTGGAGTTTATGAGTTGCAACATGAATGTATTTTGCACATATGTTTAGTTTCATGTTGATTTATATGAAAAATGCTTATTGCATGTGTCTATCTACTTGTCTCCATTTGCTGCATGTCATCCTTCTTTTGAATCTGGTTGCTAAGGGTTTCTTAGGTTCTAGGGTATGGTTTTTTGTATCACATGTTTGATCTCTAACTTCCATTCAAGGAGTGGATTAAATTGTTTTAGGTTGAGCATGGGGAAGGTTGCATGTCAGCAGGGATATCTATAAGTAGAGGCAGCTAAATACCCATTCTTGGGTGATGTTTGTAAGGCAAGCATCAGTCTAACCCCCTAAAACTTGAGTGAAAGTTGCAAACCATCTGTTGTATACATCTAGTTGACTTCTTGCCCAATGGATAGGCACCAGTATGCTCTTGGGTCAGTAGTTATGAGCCAAAACCCCTTGTCTTGCATCCAGGACATTATGTCCACCCATTTCATCATTTCAACCCGTTAGTTGTAGGAGTAGGATTAGGACCCCTGCATACTCTCATCCTCAACCAAACAAATATGTCCAAGAATGTTGCTAGCCTTGTGATCTATCATGCAGATCTTGGTCCATACATGAGAGTATTCTGTCTGTTGTTGTCAAGTTAGATCTTTCTATCATTAAGCTAGTCAAGGTTACATCTTTAGCTATAGGGATACCCCCCTTCGTGCAGCAGAACTAGAAGTGAAGGGGAGGAGCTCACGCAACCTCCTGTATTAGTTGGCTAAATGTGCACGTGCATAGGAACTGGCAAACCTTGATGTTGATTCAGAAGAAAAAACCAACAAAATGGTGACTCTGCTGGGGAAGAATTGATGAAAAAAGAATTGTTATATTTTATCCATCCAAGTCACCAACAAAATGGTGACTCTGCTGGGGAATGAATAGAAAAAGTGATATCTTACAGCCTCTGGTGAAGTTTTGCCTTGCTTTGTTGGTGGTATGAACTCAGAAAAATATATGTTGAGCTTTCAGCTGTTGTAAAATTTTTATCCTCTCTGGAGAGGTGGCGACTCTACAAAAAGGATTTAACTGCACATAAAAGGCTGATGTATGTTATGTTATAAAAGATGTCCAGATTTCTGCATCTAGATGAGAAAAGGTACCTAGCTTCTTCCCCTTTATATTTGTTGTTTACTACATAAGTTAGATGCCAGGGGGAAGCCTTAGGTCTTAGGTAGACAAAGGATGTCTAAGAGTGAAAATTTTATGAATCCAAATATGTATTCACCCATACTTAGTCAAGAAGGGGGTGATATGTTGGATAAAAGAATAGAAGAGATAAAAAATAGGTTGATATTCTTAGAGGCTCGGCAGGCTCAGTTGAGTAGTGATAACCCTGCTATGTCTGCCAGTCAAAAAGCTAAACCTCTTGTCAGCGCTTTTGATCCTTTGTATGACCAACTAGAATTGTCATGGGTTGATCATCAAGTTGTGGTGTCTGGTTCTGAAAATAATGATGGGGTTGTGGACAGCAATGAGCAATTTTTTTAATGGGTTTGTGGAGATAATTGTGAGTATTGTGCTTAGGATAGAGAAGAAATAAGCACACAGGCTGATACTCCTCCACAAAGAGAACCTATTGGTGATGAAGATGCATGCTCTGCTGCCCATGAACAAATGGAATACCATGATGAAGCTGAGACACCTAGATCACCCATTTATGACACATGTGGTGATGAGGATCTATCTGAGTATGGTGAGGATCTAGACATTATTTTTGACTTGGATTCTGTTTCTCATCCTGATGAAGGAGAAACCAACATATATTAGGTAAGAGATTGTAAAGATGTGCCTGATTGTAAAAAAGTGCCAGAGCCTGATCTTTTCTAGCTTGGTGTACCCAAAGTGTGCACAATTGTGAATTTGAAAGCTTTTCTTTTGATATGCCAGCTCATGAAGAGAGCCCTGATTTTCCTAGCTGCATGGTGGACTTTGAGTATTTTTAGTTCTCAGTCTAGCTAGGAGATCATTCTGCAATGCATATTGCTGATGTAGATGATAAGTGCTATATGCCATATGAGTATGCATTGCTTGATAAATGTGACACCCACATGTCACTGGATACTGAAGGTTGTTTGCATAGGGCTAACAGTGACAAGCCAAATCAGAGAGTTGAAAATGCAAATGACCAAGTTTGTTTGTGGGTGGATCATTGCAGTATCTCCAAGCTTGATCCAGTGAATGCAGATGAAAACAAGGTGTTTGACAAGGGGAGATACAGGTTTTTCTTTTCTTGGTGGCCTTAGGCCATCAAGTCTGTTTGGTGATGTAGATCATTGTGACTTCATGACTCTATTGCCCAATGGATAGGGA
The DNA here is from genome assembly GCA_027924645.1 of Cunninghamia lanceolata. Lineage (NCBI taxonomy): Eukaryota > Viridiplantae > Streptophyta > Pinopsida > Cupressales > Cupressaceae > Cunninghamia > Cunninghamia lanceolata. The sequence continues at coordinate 11,090,574 of BSBN01000073.1, forward strand.
CTGGTCTACATCCCAGAGATTTGTGGTTCTCACCACACCTGCAAGAGGCATGCATCCCCAGACAGAGCCACTATTGGTGCCTGTATGAGCAGTCAAGTTTCAAGCATGTAAACATGCAGGCACCTTCCCAAAAAATCTAAAAAGGGTTCTAAGTCTCTGGGCCTCCTTAGCATTTTTCAACATCAGCATCATATTTTCTTCAAGGAGGAGGTCGTCATCATCATATTTCTGGTCATCACCCTTTTTTTTCTCGCGGGGTTCATCATCATATTTTTTGCCGGCCTGATCTTTCGCTCGGGGGTGATATCTTAACATTAGTTGATCTTACTTAAGATCATCCTGATGATGTTGCTACAAGGTTCTAAGTGTGACCCAATATTCATTGGGATCATCATATTTGAACATTGGGTGATCTTGGTTAAGATCATCCTGATGTTATTTTATCACTTCATGTTTGCTTTATCACCTGATGTTGCTGACGTCATATTTTTAGGAGGGTAATATTTGCCCGTTTGCATCATCTTTTTTCTAAAAGGGGGTGATATTCTGAATATCACCCTGATATATGAATATGGTGGTGATGTCATCAAGGTCTGAGGGGATCATATTTCCAGCAGTGGTCATCTTACAAAGATCCCCCTAATATTGCAATATGACGGTGACGTCATCAGGATTTTTGTGGACATGCAGGATTTTCATCGGCCAGACATTTGGTATCGGCTAAGCAGGAGGATCTTCCTTCGATGTATCTGGTTGTGCCAATGAAGGTGATTATCATGTGGGTGATATTGCAGTATGATACTGACGTCAAGGTGATATTTTTATTAGGTGATGAGGTCTGGATATGTTTTCCCGCAGGGTGATACTTCCTGCGGGGTGATATTTCACATCGAGGCGATGTGAAATATCAGGATGATATTTTGCATTTCAAAGGATGTGTGCAGGGAGAGCCATCGACATGACTTTGGTCATCGACGTGTTAGGAATGTGTCACTCTAATATGTTGGGTCCTCCCAATGAAGGATGTTCATCGACAAGATATGTGACGTCGGATGGACAAGCGAGTGGTCTGTCGATGAGGAGGGTCTGGCCAATGGGGTGATATCTTGCAGGAGGCATTTTGTCATGCTAGAGGATGATGATGATGAGGCTTATGCTAGCATCATTGGAAGTAAAAGCATCGACATCATATATGCTCACAACCTAGTATATAAAGTATTAGTGAGGTTGTCGCGGGGTGCATGTGGGATAATTAGTTCCCACATAAATTTGAAATATCAGGATGATGCATTTTGGCGGGAAAGGTTTGCGATGCATAGTATTCTGTATTTCCCAAGGCCATGGGTTGGTATGCCATTAATGGTAGATGTTACAGGGTATGGGCGAAGATGTGGATAGATCTAGTACCCGACTGAAGATGTGAATCTCCAGGTGATGGCGCAAGGCTCGAGATCTCTTCTTGTCTCCTCTTCCACCTGCTGCATTGAATGTTTGAGCACCATTTTCCTTAGAATGAACTGTATCTAGTGGACTTTTGAGTCACCCAATGATTAATTCTAAGTACTTGCCTTGTTGTATATAGCAAGCTGTGTTGCTTAATGGTTGGTTGTTGAAGGCCTGGGGCATTTTTGTGTAAATAATGAAAGATAGGGCATGACCCTGGTTGTTCTATCCCATTTTGGAGTTTATGAGTTGCAACATGAATGTATTTTGCACATATGTTCAGTTTCATGTTGATTTATATGAAAAATGCTTATTGCATGTGTCTATTTACTTGTCTCCATTTGCTGCATGTCATCCTTCTTTTGAATCTGGTTGCCAAGGGTTTCTCAAGTTCTAGGGTATGGTTTTTTGTATCACATGTTTGATCTCTAACTTCCATTTAAGGAGTGGATTAAATTGTTTTAGGTTGAGGATGGGGAAGGTTGCATGTCAGCAGGGATATCTGTAAGTAGAGGCAGCTAAATACCCATTCTTGGGTGATGTTTGTAAGGCAAGCATTAGTCCAACCCCCTGAAACTTGAGTGAAAGTTGCAAACCATCTGTTGTATATGTCTATTTGACTTCTTGCCCAATAAATAGGCACCAGTCTACTCCTGGGTCAGTAGTTATGAGCCAAAACCCCTTGTCTTGCATCCAGGACATTATGTCCACCCATTTCATCATTTCAACCCGTTAGTTGTAGGAGTGGGATTAGGACCCCTGCATACTCTCATCCTCAACCAGACAAATGTGTCCAAGAATGTTGCCAACCTTGTGATCTATCATGCAGATCTTGGTCCATACATGATAGTATTTTGCCTATTGTTGTCAAGTTAGATCTTTCTATTATCGAGCTAGTCAAGGTTACATCTTTAGCTATAGGGATACCCCCCTTGGTGCGGCAGAACTAGAAGTGAAGGGGAGGAGCTCATGCAACCTCCTGTATTAGTTGGCTGAATCTACACGTGCATAGGAACTAGCAAACCCTGATGTTGATTCAGAAGGAAAAAACCAATGGAATGGAGCCTCCATGTGCATGGGTTTCAAGGGCAATGCTCCCTGATATTTCAACTTGCCTAAAAATTTCTGACATGCTTCACATTTCCTAGTATAATGATATTAATCATTAAAAACTTTAGGCTAATAGTATCCAGCCCTTAAGATCTTGTGGGTTGTAGTCTTTGCTGAAAAATGGCCTCCACACATGCCTTCATGTAACTCTTTCATGATATGTTTTGATTGACGTTCATCTAGGCATAATAGTAGAATACCATCCCTATTCTTCCAGTAAAATCTCCATCAATAAATACATATTTTGAGGCTTGCAATTTAAGTGTCCTTCTTTTGTTATCATCATACCCCTCAGGACATTTCATGTGCTTTAGATAATATATGATGTTAGTATACCATGGAGTATGCTCAATGCTAGAGCTTGTATTATCAACATCATTAACACTACATATCTGAGAAGCCTTGAGATTACTTTTAGCCATCAACCTAGCAAGACCTTGTCCTCTCACTAGTTTAGTGATTTGGATTTCAATATTGAACTCCTAAATTTTATTGATCCATCTGCATCTTCTACCTGTGACTTCAATTTGGACCAATACATCTTTTATTACAACATTAGGCACATATGCTATGATTTTAGCTCCCACCAAGTATGGCCTAAAGGTTTTAATTGCCTTCACCAATGCATATGCCTATTTCTCAACAATATCAGATTTTAACTCTACATTTTGAAGAGATTTGCTGAAAAATGAAATGGGTTGTTCATGTCCATCATTATTTTTTTGTAATAGTACTGCTGCAACTGTATGATAAGAGGCAAATGAAAATAGCTGGAATGGTTTACTGAAATTAGGGGATATCAGGACAGGAGCTTCTTTGATTTCTCTCCTAATGTTGGCAAATGCTTCTATTATTTCCATTGTCCACTTTACTTTTGAGTTTTTCTTCAACATCCTTGATATAGGACTAACAATTTCTGCAAAATTTGATATAAACCTCCTGACAAAGTTAATTTGGCTAAAAAATGACTATATAGCTTTCACATTTTTAGGAATAGGAACTTAGTCAATTGATTTTTCTCTCTCAGGATCTATTTTCACTCCATCTTTTGAGACTATGTGACCAAGCAACTTCCCCTCTGTCACTACGAAATGGCACTTCTTAAGATTCAATGAAATCCCATATTCTAGGGCCTTAATAAATATTTTCTCTAAATGTGCACAATGATCTTCAGCCCTTTTGGAATATGCTGTCATGTTGTCCTAATATACTATCATGATTTTATTAATCAACTGAGCAAATGCCACATCCATTGCTCTTTGGAATGTTGCTCCAGCATTAGTGAGCCCAAATGGCATCCTTAAATATACTTATGTTCCCCATGGTGTGGTGAATGCAGTCTTATATTGTTCTGATTCTTTGACCTTCACCTGATTATATCCTAAGAAGCCATCCATCATTGACAACAGTTCACATCCGGTAACCTTTTGTAATATTGCTTCCATATTAGGGAGGGGATAGTTGTCTTTTAGGGAGGATTTGTTTAAATTTCTAAAGTCCACACATAATCTAATATCACCATTCTTTTTCCTGATAGGCACCAAATTAGAAACCCAAGAAGAATTCTTGATGGGTTTAATGATAGCTCCATCTCTTAATTTAGTGAGTTCTTCAAGCATCTTAGGATCTAATGTAGGATTGATAGGCCTCTATTTTTTCCTGAATCGTTTAGCATATGGTTTTAATGGTATTTCATGCTGAAAAAGATCCTCCATATATGCTTTTAAATCATCATATGACTATACTTCCTAAGTAAGTTGATGATCCTACTCTTGATTTTGGGGTTAAGATTCTTTCTAATATATACATTCTTTGGGGTTGCCTGTGTCCCCAAATTAATCTCTTCAAGGTCATTTTGTACCACTAGTGTATCTTTCATTTTAAATCTATCTTGTCCATCAAATGCCTTTTCCAATGCTATAAGTCCCTTAAGTATTTTATTTGTTTTCAACTGAACTATCTCTTGACCAAAACAGGTCTCCTTCCCATCATGTTCTTCTACAAATGCATTGAAATCATTCTCTTGATTTTCATAATAATCAGTACAATGTAGGAAGTTGATTATATCAACATCATTATCAAACACCTGCCAGTTATGTACATTATCTGGGATAGTAGGTTTGGTTTTGAATTCAACTTCTATAATACCTCCTAATGTGACATCATCCCTTTTCAATGGGATATTCACCAGAAAATCTCCCATAATGTTTTTTGACCTATCAATCTAGTTGATTGAAAAGGCATCAAATAACTCAATATCATCCTAGACTGCGTTTCTGTACTGTCTCAACCTCTTGTTTTTTGACAGGTATTTCTCTATCACTTGGGAAGTAACCAATTCTAAATCACCATATATAGCTAACTTCTTTATCTTATGTTTGGTGGCTATATTCAGACCAATGAGAAAAGCTTTGTATTCTGCTACATTGTTTGTGCATTCAAATGTTAACAGAAAGGAGTATTTGAAAGTTTTACCTGCTGGTGAGATAAATACTACTCTGGCCCCATTTCCCATTTTGCTACATGCACCATCAAAATACATCTTCCACACATCATATTCTTCTTTCTTAGATTCAACATGTATTAGATCAGTATTCTGCAATTCTAGCTGATTTTTCTTAACCTTGAAGGCTCCCAAATCTGTATCACAAAATAAATTTATTTGATGTTGATCCAAACATTCTATAATATTCTCATATCTTGGCTCTCTACATAGCTTGATCTCTTTACCTCCCACTAGTATTGTAGCATATGAGAAGTCCAATTGGACATTCCCTCCTGCCATTGTAGCCCATTGTCTTGATAAAAGCATTCCATAATATGGTGGGATGTCGACCACAATAATATCGATGTTATAAGTCGCTTCAGGGTATGAGGCAAGTTCTATCTCCACATCTCTCATAATGCCAATGACTGGGATAGATCTATTATCCATTACATAACACCTACCAAATGGAGTGTCAACCCACATTCCCAGTTCTTTCATGACTGCTATAGGCATGATATTCATGGCAGCACCTGAATCAATCATTCAGTTCCTCACTATCCTATTTTTGATCAGTAATGTAGTGTAGAAAGGGTCCACCTGTGAGGGATTCTTTGTCAATGTATCACCTAGGTAGACCTCAGGGATTTGGAATGTTTCTTGGTGAACATTGTTTGTTCTATTTTATGATCCCTTATGTTTTTGATTTGGTATATCTGAAATCAGTTTAACTACTATATTCCTGTATTTGTCTATCTTCATCATTTCTAGAAGTGGAACTGATATCTTTACCTGAGATATTGCATGAGCAATGTCAAATGAATGGGCCATGGTATGATCATTATTTTCTATCTTTATATGTTCCTTTTCTTGATTTTGTGATTTATCTTTTGTTTTATTTTTATCAGCCTTTTCTGGTTCTTTGAATGATGACTTTGCATTATTCTTTTTGTAATTCTAATCTTTTATAAAGACACTCCCAGGTGTTCCTTGTTCAACATTCATTGTCCTGTTCCTTAAGTTATAGGCATTTTTAGCTTGAGCTATTGTAGCTATTGTAAGAGCTTCTCTTTCATTTTCAGTGCTCTTTCTCCACTAATCATATGGCTGATTTTTATAATAGGTAGGTTCCTCATAACCATCTTCTTGATCTGAGAACACTTCTTGTTCTCCTATATTGATATGATCTCTCTGGTTTCCCACATCATATTCATATCCCTCTTCCTTTGTAGAAGAATAGTCTTCATTTAGCAAATATGGTGTATCTTGCATCATGTTTATAGTGTGATTGTCTCTGTTATAATTGTATAACATTTCTTCTTGTTGGACTGTTTTAGCCACCTCACAATATTTAGGTGAATGTGGTAAATTGCACACCAGACACCAAGTTTTATCTTCTACCATATGTGCCACATTTCTTTTTAGAGGTTCAGGGGTATCTTTGTCATAATGTTGCTTTCTGCTATTTTCAATGGGTCTCCCATCTTTCCAGTTCGTATTATATGGCATATCATGCAACCTGGGCCTTTCATGTCTATGTTGACCTTCTTGTTTAGTCTGCTAAATGTTTGGGTTTTGAGGATTTCTAGGGTTATCCCTCTTGCTAACCATACCTGCAGCTTTCCTATTGTTCTCAATAGTTAATGCCACTTTTTGTGCTTCAGCCAGGGTTGCAGGGCACCAATTTCTAAGTTCATACCCTGTCTTGGGATCAAATGGTTTTAGATAAATGGTCAATGCTGCTAGATCAGACAGCTTGGATCCATGTGGTATTTTGTTGTGTAATTTGGAACATTTTAGATTGAAGTCATACACTGATTCATTCTGGTATTTTTGGATACTTATCAATTCATGTAATGCAAACTCAGGGGCATACTGATTACCATACTGCTCCTTGAATTGACCATGGAAATCAGTTATTGAACGGATTGAAGCATCAGGTAAACTGTTGAACCAGTCTCTTGCATCTTCAGTCAAGGACATCATGAATAACCTCATTCTAACATCTTCATAGTCCATACCAATATCTTATACGAAAGTATTGAAGCTTCTGATGTGATCTTCAGCTGATATTGCACTGTTCCCAGTGAACTTGGGAACTATATTTCTCTAATTACTATCCATAGGGTATGGATATAATTGATATGTAGTCAGATCAAATTGGCTACATATGTTTGCGAGGTTTTGAGGTGGAAAATTCATGGGTGGTGGATTAGGATAGTAATTATATCCACTCGGAGGCTGATGATAAGCATATTGCTATTGTTGGTTCATGTGGGGATTTATATAAGGATTTTGTGGTCTATAATATTGTTGCCTAGGGGGTGGGTAAGGATTAGCCATATGTTGAGAGGTATTATGTATGGGAGGTGGTCTCGGATTTATGGGAATGGTATTTTGATGACTTCCAGATGCTTGTGAATTTGAAGCACCACCTGTATTTTGGTGTATATTTTGCTGTGGATTCCTTGAAGTGTTTCCCCTATGTCGAGGTACATATTTTGGGGGAGCTATTTTAGCCCTACTCTTTATCTGTTGAATCTCTTCTTGCAACAACCTCTTAGTTTCCTCTATCTTGATCATTTCAAGTTCTTCCTAGAGCCTAAGCAGATCCTATTGTGCTTGATTCATACCTCCTAAATTCTTTGGACTTTCATTTATTTCTTAAATTGAGAGTCCATATTTTACCCCTTCTCCCTGATGTAATGACATTTTAAAATCATATTCAGCTTGCCTTTGATCAATTTCCCTCATGGCCTGTACTTCACACTCAAGTTGTTCTTGAGGATCTGGTATGTATTTTGCCAATATATCATAAGTTCTTCCATTGAGATTCTCATTTGATTCATGTAGAGGTGTAAACTTATTATGAATTGTAATAGTTTGTTCAGCATTATCTTCTTGAGCCTCATGGTTATTATTTTGGTGAAAATATTTGATGTTCCATTTCTCTTGGAGCTATTTCTAATTGGCAGAGATGATTGCAATTTCTTGCCCTCCATTTTAGATCTCCTACCATCCATTTGGAATCAACTCTCTATGATGACAGGTTCTAGAGTCGCCACCTATTTTGTAAATAGGAAAAGTTTATAATTTATCTTTCTAGATTCTTCTTGCCAGTAGAGTTACCAAATTAAGGTTTCTGAAATGACTCTATAAAAGGAATGGTTTCTTACTAAGGTCTTTTTATTTATCCCCAGTAGAGTCACCAATTTGTTAGGTCTCAAAAATGCAGGTTGCTAATCCTAAGAGGATGCTAGGCTCTATGCTTAGATTCGCAACATTTTTGAACTAAGGCAACAGAATCAACCTTGAGGGTTTGATGACTCCCTGCACTTTAGGTCTTGCTACACCTACACGGGTGAACCTTGGGAATTAAAGCAAATTAAATGTAAATATTTTGACTTAAGTAAATGGATCTACCTATAGAGGCAAATGGTGTAGAATAGATGAAAGCTTGCTAACTAATTCTATATCTAATATTTGATGAATGGTTGGTATAAATTGTATAAGCAATATCAAGGTGAATTATATGACTGTGCTTAACTAATAAATGGGTTTTCAAGTGATGGATTGAAATAAGACCAGTGCCTTGTTGGGAAAACAAAGTCAAATGGAAGACTAAGACTTAGTGGCTTATAGTTGGCAGTAATTCTAACTATTTGGCACAATATTTTAGTTTATAACTTGTATAAACGTGCAAGGAAATGACTGACAAACTCTTCTTAACAATCCAACCAATATAATTAGATCTCTTGTAATTCACCAGAAGGTAATTTAATCCTTTCTTGAAGGAACCAATTGAATGAAATATGCAAGAATAACAGATAATATTAATTTGGAGACAAAATGGCAATCCTAATTATATGGTTCTTCTTAGTAATCCAAACTAAAACTTCCAGGTTACTGTGATTGATCAGAAGGATTTTTAATTCCTCTAATGGAAACCAATTAATTCAATCACACCGATACATCAAATGTGCATTGACAAATTAACTATATACTTGATATATTAATTTGAATAACAAGGAAATACTGAATTGAAGACAACCACACAATTGAGTAATCTTAACAAACAATTGATGCCAGAATAGAACCATAGAATTAGAGAACTTCAATTTACTTCTTCAATAATATACTTGCAACATGGTCTTTGAGAAACATTTTAAACTTTTTCTAATATATTCTACTACTGATCATAATTCAGTATCATATGTCCAACTTATATAGGAATACTTATGAAGAGACATAACTCTTCAAAGAAGTCTTTTGGGAATTAACACGATTAACATGACAACAATAAAATAACCATGCTTATGCTCTATTCAACCATAACTATAGCTGAGTAATATGATCTAAGTACTCCTGGTTGTGATGTGAATTAGTAAATTCAATAGCGTTCCTTATGATCACATCCATCGAAACCATCCTCTCCAAATGCTTGCAGGCTTCCCCAGATGCAGAGTCTTTGTCCTTAAGAGATTCTAAAGCTTCATGCAATATTTCTTGATAGTCTTTGCTCCATTCTTCTTTGCTCTTTAATTCTTTATCACTCTTGAACAATGTGGGCACTCCTGCTTTTGAGGCTTCAACACACTCTTTGGCATCAGTCTTAAGTTGGTCATAATACTTCTGATGTTGCTCAACCAAATTTTTTGCACTGGAGGTATCTGTAATGTCAGAAGTATCTTTACTCTATGTCTCATTTTGTTTCTCCTACATCCTTTTGTCCAGCCTCTCATGCTCTTGGATCTCTTTATAGTTTTGAGAATAATTATCCCAAAATTAGTTTAGCCAATGCATCATGTTGGTATGCCTATTTTGGAGTACTGTGACAAGTTTATCCATCTAGGTTTGAGCTATCTAGTCGATGGATGGTGATTGGACACTCTGTGAGCTTTCACCCTGAGTTAATCTCTTTACTGATCCCCTGAAGGTGCTCTTAAAAGCATCTTTCAAATAGTCATTTTCTTTGGTCAATCTCTCACAGCTCAGCTTGTATGCATCTCTTTCTTTGATTAACATATGAGCCTATGCCTTATTTAGCTTTGCAACATTAATGCCAATGTATGCAATGATCAAGGGGTCAGTCTCCCCTACCTTCAAAGTCATGACATGGCCAAAAGTCTTCTCAGTGTCTATAATGGTTTCCTTTTTGTGGGGAGGATACAAGGCCAATATCATTAATGAATTTTCATCATTATTATATTTAGTGCCCATATATACTTCAGTGACACCTTTTGGAGTGAGCTTGTATTTATCATTTGTATTATGTAGAAAACTATCAAATACTAGAGCAGAATTCAAATCAAGGCCAGGAAAGATCATCACCCCTACTTCTTTGAATAGCTGTCTACCCTTACTAGGGGTCATATCTTGCAATTCATTATCAATTGTTGCTTTCAACATATCAAGTAATTGTCTCTCATTGTTGGCAGAGACATCGTCAACTAACTCTTTGATTTCTTTCCCCTTTCATTTATATAAAAATGATTTGATTTCTTTAGAATGAATAAATTTATCATCAAAAATAAAAGAATCATATGCTATTTGTCTTGGGTCTTCATTAGCAGACCCCTCCTCATCATGTGCTATGACAGAAGACTGATATTGTTGCATCTTTCTTTTGGACATTTTTGTTGTCTGTTGCTATGGTTCCTCTTTCCCTGCAGGTTCTTCATCACCAGAAGATAACAACTCAATCTCTGCGAGCTATTTCTTCTTCTCATCTAGATTCCTGTTATATTTTTCAACCACCTACTCAACTTCAGTTTCCTCCAGATTCCTGATCACATCATCATATGGATAGGGGACATGTATGTACCCACTAAGGTTTTGCTTTCTCTGAGCAAGGTCAATAAAACCCTCAGGATCGAACCCTTTTCTTACCTCAGCAAACCTCATATTATAGTGCATCAGTTTATCCAAAATGAGACCATACCCCTCCTTGGATACCACAATAAAATCTCCTAAGCAAAGAGTACTAGGCATAAAAGGTTGTTTATCATGGGAGCTCAAGTGCATCACATTTGAACAATTCATTTGACTAACTATTTCTAAATAGGCAATTCTGTTAGGGATAGTCTTAGGCAAGATAAAAGGAGTATCCTCAAAACCATAAACTCTAACCATAGTAGCATCCTCAAAATAGTACCAATCTCTTCGTGAGTAACAGTAAGAGGACCACCAAAATCCTTTGGTCTAAGAAACCTCTTTATTTCATCTGAGATTGAATACTCATAGGGATGACTAAAATATCTATATAACCCTTTGACACAATATTCCTCAAATTGCACATAGCTAGAATGGGCATATCTACTATCCCATATTCTTGTCCACATCTACATGGGTGACTTTCACTGCCTCTGGTCTACTAGAACAACTTTGAATTCAGTTGGCCATAGCCCCACTTCCTGACCATAATAGAGCACCATGTGCATGAGAAGTGAATAATGTTCAAAGGAAACTGATGGGGCATTGTTCTTTATGGCAGTCAGACCAGAGTTAATCCTATTAAAAACATAGGCAACATAATCGAACTGCCTGGCATTGTGGCATTGGATGTCTGTAGCTATGACCATCAGAGGAATTGTCATGAAGTCGGGGACCTCTGATCCTAGGACCTGGCCCACAGAGTAGTAAGTATATTGTATGTAGGTTCAAATAATGATACATGAAAAGGAGGGCCATCATCCTCACTGAGAGGCACCATTTCTCCCTCTGCCTTGGGCCTGTGAATAGGCAACCTCTAGCCATTATAAGTAGTATCCATTCTCTAATACTCCTTTTCCAAATCCTCATAAACAATGGGGACATTACGTAAATCATCCAAGTCAAAAACTTCACAAATGGCATTCTTTGACAAGTGTATAATAGGCTACCCTTGTGGGTTACATATAGCCTTAAGACTTGGCTTATACTGTTTAGCAAGAAGTTGGAGGAGTTCAACATTCAGAAACACATCATGAACAACTAATTTACCCAAATTCAAATGCCATGGGTTTGATACTGGAAAATTCCTAATTCTTCTGTTGTAATGGAATTTGAAGAGCTCATAGCCTCTAACTGGAGTCCAAACATTCCCAAGGTATTTACACTTGTCTTCTAGTTTCTCCACTTCTGCCCTAAGTTGTGCAGACCTTCGGGCTTTGGGAGTTGGTCCTGGTAGTTGATTAATCAAGTCTTGGTTCAGTTTTCTCTCTTTTGTTTTCTCTTTAGGGGTTTTGTCAATTTTCTATTTTTTGGGTTTACTTGTATCACCCTGTGGTTTTCTACGCTTTCTTTTCCCCAGAGTTTCCATTTTAATTCTTTGAAAAAAATTTGAATTGTAAGCTACTGCACAGAAGTTAATATATGGGTACTTGTTATCAGAGCTCTGATCGAATTCCCCTATTTTCTGCTTCAAGTCTCCACTTATAGACTCTTCTCAGACAATTTTCCTAAACTTAATTGCAATGATTTCAAATGGTAGCTTAGAGGATTTCTTCTTTGTCTGCAATTAATTGTTTGAGCATTTCAATTTTCTTGATCGTTGTGAAATGTCAAATTGTCATAACTTCTCTCATCAGTATGATTTTCATAATGTCTAGGTGATTTTAATATCTTCTTATGGCGTGAACATTTGTTCATGGATCAATCGTTGTAACCCTTCAATTGTCTCCTCGACATCATATTTCATTTGTAAGTTTGTATCGGAAAGATATCTTCAAGATCTACCCGATGTAGAAGTGGGCACGGTTATCATCGGCCTGAATTTCTTCATCATTATAAGAATAAGGTTCTTCTCTGATATGTTAAGTGTCCCTGATGTTACTATCGGCGAGAGTCTTGTCGATGAATCATGATCATCGTTGTGATCAGGAAAAGATATGCAATTGGGATAACTTATTTCAAGTTACCCGATCATGTTTGTTTCCCTGATAGCTTTTCATATCTTTGATCGGAGAGACCCTCACAACATGTCACCGACATCATTGTGAGTATTGCTTTGGCCAGACTTACAAGCTCTGTTCTGATTCATTCGCTTTTACCGATGGTTCTTATACATGTCGGCATGACTTATACTAAAACACTTTCGTCAATCGCTGATACATTATAGTGTCAGAAACTCCTTAATTTCTCATTCCAATATTTATTTCCTGTCGATAACCATTAGTTTCCTCTATTCTATTGGATGATCGGAGAGAGTCCTACCGAGCTCCTCCATCGGTATGACTTATACTGTCGGGGGGGTTTTCAGAGTATTCTCTGATAGTCTTCTCTTATGTCGATCGGTGTGACCATGCATTCTCTCTGATGAAAGGTCATCGGTGCCACTTTCTTCATCGGTGTTCGCTGAAATATTCTCCTAGATCCCTATTCTCATGTGGATAGCCATTTTAGCTAGTTTCTCATGGATCGGTATAACTATAATGAGGTCTTGCCGATATTAGGAAATTTGAACCCTTTTATTATTATGATTTTGGGCATAATATTGTATGATTTGGTCAGATATGGATGAGTAAGAATACAAGAAAATTTTAAATTTTCCCATCCCAACAAGTCTAGCATGAGAGTTATCTAAGTTGTACTATCATTTATCAAGAACTATTTAAAGATATCTTTATGTAAGGAATTATTAACTTAGGTCTAATTAAAGGAATTATTATGGAGGGAATTATTATTATTAGGTCTAGCACGAGCTATCTTTGTAAGTTATCATTTATCAAGAACTATTTTATACATATAGTCATGTATACTAGATTCAAAATTTGAAAAAATTATATACACATTAGATATTCACATAATAGAACTATTTTAAACACTTTAGATAGTTTTTCCTTTTAAATTCAAAAATGTACTAGAGATTCTAACATGTCTCAATAATATAATCTAGAAGTGAACAATAAAGCATAAACATACTATCTGACATACTAAAATGTACAAGCATATAGTCAATAATATATATACATGTAGATCTATAGATAAGTCCATGAAATACTGAAATATAGGTAGGACCCATGAAATGTAATAAAGCATCTACTCATAGTAATCATATAAATAAATACAAATTATAGTTCATGAAATATTGAAATATCTCTAAGTCCATGAAATATCAAGTTCAACATATATAGTCATAGTCCTAGTGGCATATAAAAAGCAATGCATCGTACAGTCCATGAAATAAATATCTATGTCCTATGATCATCACTAAAGTTCAAATCTAAAAGAGGCCTCTTTCTTCCTTGTGAAATAGATGGATCTACCTCATGCTATATAGAAGAGAAAGAAACTTGAAATCAGATAAATTTTTTAAAAATGACACATACATGTGCATATGAAATTTAAATTTCATTTCATTTAATTTGATTTAATTTAATTTATAAAATACTCATATTAAATATTTAAATCTAGACTAATGTATGCATAAATTACCATATGATGTTGGTCATCTCCTCCCACATTTTGTTTCCAGGTGATCGTATAGCTGTTGGTCCTGAACTAAAAGTCTCAGCTGCTAATTCCTGGATATTTAACTAAAGCACTCAAGAATTAGGTTAACATCCAAATTTGATTTAATTTATAAAAAATATGAAATTAAATATTTAAATCTAGGCTTTAAAGTGTGCATAAATTACCATGCGATCATGCTCATCTACTCCCACATTTTATTGTCCAGGTGGTATAGTTGTTTCAGATTCTAGACCAAAAGTCTGAGCTGCTAATTCCTAGAAATTCAAATAAAGCAAGTTTGAAATAGGTTAGAATATTTACCGAAACATGTAACCATATATAGTATATAAAGACCTAGAAATTGCACATAGAAAATTTAGCAAAGTTTAGGACCTAAAAATATGTGGATGACTCGTGAAATTGTCCCTAATCAGTACCCTGACCAGTCGCTATCCTAATGGCACTCCTATCATATTTCACTTACATACATGGGCATATATAAATTTATATAAACTCAAAAAAACACAGTACAAATTTACTGTGTTAGTAGGAGAAATCGGGTTAATAAGATCAAGCATTACAATCAAAACCCAATCCTACCACCTTCAAAGAATCCATCTAAATGACACAAAAGAAAGAAAAATCAAAGAATAATGTCACCTAGATCGCTTGATTCCTTGGTTGGAATTGTGGATTGCTTCTCAATAGTGATCAACCATAGTTGTCAAGGCTGCCATGATGATGGATGATATGCTCAAAGTGCTCAATGGATGCTAAATGGACTCAATATGCATGAGATGATAGTCTGGACTCTATGAAGATTTGTGTGTGATTGAATAGAATGAAGTGAGAGGGTATATATATAGTTCCCAACTAAGATTGATCAATGGTGGAGATTAGGTGGCTATGTGAATGGTTGAGATTAAACAGGATGCATGGATGAATGTGTACAAGACATGTGTCCATAGAGATAGCTTTTATTAAATGATTGTAGTTGGTTTGTTGGTAGTAGTAAGATTGATTTTTTTAAAACAGGATGCTTTTTTTCTATTTTAAGGATTAGATGATGTGGATGATTGATTTTAAAACCAATTAAATCATTTTTATATTTTGATTTAAGATAGGACCTATCTTGTACACATGGAAGAATATGATAAGAAAGGGACATGATAAGATAAAAATAAATTAAACAAATAAATTCATTTAATTTATTTTTAAATGATAGAGGAAAAGCTAAATTTAGAAGATTGGAAGAATCAACATAAATTGGATAAATAAATTTATTTAATTTATGTGCATGATGAGAAGATAAATAAATAAAATATTAATTTTATTTATTTTAGAGGAGTAATGAGATAATTAAATAATTAAAGTCTATTTAATTATAGATGGAAATAGAAGAAATAGATGAAATTAGATGGAATTAGATGAAGTTAGATGAAATTAATTAAATAAACATAATTTATTTAATTAATCATAGAAATGGATTTTAGAAGAAAATAGATGATTGACACAAATGTGCTAGACAAAATTGACATATGAAATGGTGAAAATGCAAGAAATTGATAAATGATGAAGGGTCAATTTTGGGTGTCTACATTTTGCCCCTCTTTGAAACAATGTCCATTAGGGTGTTGTTTCAAAGAAGATATGACTGATACATAAGATAAACAAGCTATACCCTAGTGAAACTAGTGGGTGATGCCCCCTCAAAAGGAAAACTAGGATACCAGGAAAAGACTGGGTTGACTCGCGAGTAGATGACAAGACAAGGATATTAGACTAGGTGGATATGAAGAATTTTAGTTTGGGTGGGATAAATGAGGGATGGAAAAGAAGAATTAGGATTTGTCTTAGAAGAAATTAGGGGTTTGGATAAGATGATGTATATCTAACACACTTGTTTTTGTAGGATGAAGATGATGAAAAGACAAATAAATAGAAGAAAGTAGATGAAATTTGATTTATCAATCCTTGTGAGAGCTATGGGTTTTATTGCGGTAAATGAGTGGATGGTGGATGATGGATGACAAATTTAACAGTTACGCACAAATTTAGAGATTTACAATTCTTATGTTTGATATAGCATATGGATATTATGCACCAGGGTATAGAAAACCAAGGTGTCAATGTATCCAATGCATTCATCATAATACAATCTTGTCTATCGTATGAGGTCAAGATGTTGATCCAACATACACAAGATATGAATATTAGCTGATCCGAGATGGACTTTGACTTTGCAAGCAATGGTTTGAACTTATTTCCACTAAACACAATGAAACCTTGTTAGTTATATGTATGGAAAATAGTCTTAGCATAGAATAAACTTAGTGCATAAGAGACTGTTTAGCTTCTCAGATACAAAAGATATTGATATGTAAGATGCTAATCCCAACACATATGAGATACCATTATACATAGTATGAGAATAAGATCATCCCACAAACATAACATACGAAAGAAAATGACCATGCCCTAGTCCATACTTCATCATGACATACCAAGATATGATTGAATCAAGGTAGTCTAGATTAGGTATTAGAAAGGGACAAAAGATAAATCAAAAAGAAAATGAAAGACACAGCCATCATGTTCTCTTGCCAAAAGAAGGTGCTCTTGGATAGATTGGATAGTGCCTTGTTGTGAGGAAAGATATATCTTGTTGAAGGCTAAGATAGTGGATTGATATAGCAAATGTTGGCTAAAGGCATGCAAACACATATCTTTGTTTACCCTCGATTTGTTAAGTGCTTGAGCTATCGAGATATACATAGTTTGGTGCTGCTTGAGTTAGTCAAAGAGAAGAAGATGGAAGATAAAAAAGATGAAATGGGAATGAAGGAATGAATCATCTATGCTTGCATACTAGATACTTCCTTCGTATTCCAGACTACCTACATACCCTATATCCACGGGATCAAAGAATAGTACGATGATGATGAGACATGATGATATGTAGTTCTAGGTGTTTATTGATTATGTGGAAGATAGATGTGTTTAGTGGAAAATTGGATTTCTTAATGTTTTAGTGTTTAGATGTTTGAACCTACCTTTCCACTTTACATTCAAGGATCTAAGGTCAAGTGGCAATTCACTATCATACCCTAGATCACTATGAAATGTAGGGAAACTTGGATTAGGGAATTTAATTATCAATTTCTCTTCTCTTATGCTCAATTGACCATTAAAACCCTAATTATGCAAATACGACAATAAACTGATGAATAACGGAAAAAGCTCTTACAGACAGGAGTAAAATATTAAATCATAGAGTACCTATTTTTAGGGTTCTGAGGTGGAATAGTCAGGGACACTAGAGCGGGCACCCAAGTCCAAGGTGCCTGTTTCTTTATGGGATCCTGACCTCCTTCCGACACTGATCAACATTGTAACTCCTTGTTTACCTCACTTCACTACCCAATATTTAAACTTTTGATATTACAACCTGAGCTTAATCACGCATCAAAACCTTTTGTCAAGTTATCCTTTTGGTTGCAATTTGTCAATGTTGTACTTCTTGTGTCAATCATGTTGATAGCTCATTAACAAGATTTCATATTTTATCTTTTTCATATTACCTCTTTCCATTGAAACTTTGTATAGAAGTGTTATTCCAAGTCAAAATTTAAATTGAAACAACCTAGGAGATGCCAAGATTATTTTTCTTAAAAGCCAAGTGAAAGTTTATTTTAAAATAATATATATATATATATATATATATATATAAAATAATCACAAATTTTGCATCAACTTTCGCTTTTGGCAAAGTTTGCATCAACTTTCACTTTTTGCAAAGCTTGCGTCAACTTTCACATCTCGCAAAGTTTGTGTTAAGTTTCAAATTCAGCTAAGTTCGCATGCACTTTTACTTTTGGCTAACCAAAACACATCATGATTTTCCAAGTTTTAAATAGAGAAAGATTTCACTTGTGTATTGGGTGAAGAAAGTCTTCCAATCTCCATACAATGTGCCTATACTCATGAGAAGTAAGAATATATATCTTTGAAAGAGCTAAAATTTTATGAGCACAACCGCCAAGTAGAGGTGTACACATCATGCATGTAAAATAAAATAATGAGGTCATTATTTTCAAAGTCGTGACTCCTCAAAATCAGATCATTCCTGTATCAAGAATCAATGTGGACTTTAAAGCAAGAGGCAATAGTTATTACTTGCATCAAAGCATGTAGGAGACGTTAAATGTTATCTTCAATACCAGCTCGGTGAAATGAAATGATTGCATGATATACACATAATGGATTTATGAAAAAGGCTATAAACACTCATAAATTTGTTATTGAATGTTGTAACCATCCTGATAAGCATGCCAGAAAAACGTGGAAGCTAAGACAAGGCACTGGACGTGTTGAAGAGGTTTTTAAAAACTTCTAAACATGGCCATTTGATAGACACACTCAAAGAAATGTAATCTCATATTGCAGGATACATACAAAGTGGATTATAAAGATTGCAAGATAGTGCTCAAAATGGATTTGTTGGAAAGACTTTAGAAACTACAAAAGAAATAGAATAGGTAGATGTAAAACCAGGCTCCACGACCCTCGCCAGGATCCTCCTTATAGCCTGTGACAAAATGAGACCTTTTGAATAGGAAAAGAGTTCCATCAAAGCATAATGGAAAAAGGATTTTTGTTAGATATTACAATTCCAAATGCTCTGTCAGATATGCATACATGATGTGGAAGCGTATACAATGGTAGGTGAATAGTTTAACCTAACATCTCAAAGAGATTTCTCAAATTGTAGATGCCGTGGATGCCATGCATATAAAGTGTTGAAGCATAGCTAAGGCACACAGACTGTTCAACATAACTCCTCTAAGAAAATATCCAGTCACATGAACTACAAAGATTGCATGCTATATACTAAATGGGTTTGCTGAAAGGAGTAGGCTCTTTGCCTGATATTATAGTTGGAAATGCTCTCACCTGAAG
Organism: Cunninghamia lanceolata; assembly: GCA_027924645.1. Taxonomy (NCBI): domain Eukaryota; kingdom Viridiplantae; phylum Streptophyta; class Pinopsida; order Cupressales; family Cupressaceae; genus Cunninghamia; species Cunninghamia lanceolata. The sequence goes on from BSBN01000073.1 coordinate 11,110,003, forward strand.
TCACCTGGCAGACGAGTATGCAAGATGTTGAAGTGTAGACATAGAACATGCCCTGTTGTCTCACATCTATGCAAAGATTGAAACACAAAATGTATTTTCTAAGAAGGCTTTTGAAACTTTTAAGCAAATGCAATTGGTAGGTGTTAAACTAAGTTCCATAACCTCTGCCATCCTCTCTCCATTTGCAACATACTCTAAAAAGAAATGCTTCAATGAAATATTGTCTCATGTAATGCAACAAGTACAGGACCTGTACAAAAAGGATTTGTTGAAGAGGTTTTTAAGATAATATAATGTATTACAAAATTGTTCCACAACAATTACTAACATCCTCACAGCCTATGCGAATCCACGAGATTTAGAATGAGGGATTTATCAAATTGAATAATTGGAAGTGCTCTAGTAGAAATGTATGTAAAATATGGAAAAGTTGATAGGGAACGTTAATTAATTTTACAGTCATGAAATATTGTTTCCATCTGCTCTTCATCTCAATCTTACAACATTATGTAAAGAAAGGTAAATGAAAGAGGTGTAGAAGTTGCTATGCACAAACCCACCCTTGGAGACTTCTCTACATGTCTTCAATTATTGCAGATCTGCATTGGCTTAAACAAGGTGTTGAGCTAATGAAATGAAATGACTCAAGCGAATGTTGTCGACCTCAAAGAAATGTCATCTCATGTGATGCAATGATCGTAGTATTTGGACATTAATTAATGCATTGAAAATGTTTTAGAAATGCAATATCTATGAGGACAGCTAATGGAGGTATCATACTTTTTTATTAAAAGAGAATGTCTAGAAAATGATTAATGGTGCAGAGCTTGTAAATTTCAGCCTCATCTTTTGAATAATTTGTGGAGGTTGTGAAGCAAACATTCTTGGCCAACAAAGATACCACTTTTTGGCAAGGGCTCACTTTATATTAGACCACTTCTTATGAGTAGAGTAGACTCGTGCCATATCCTCATTGTCTGTAAATAAAAGGAAAGGAGGTTTTCAAGATAGAATATGGAGGTTCTTTTTGAAGAATTATAGCATATACAAAAGGAGATTCTATCAAATACTCATCTAAAAGCCCTATATGCAATCATAGATGAAAGGTGATCTTATGAGTGTTGTGAAGGTGCAACTCTCGCATGCAACAGTCAAGGATGTCCAGGTATGAGTATCTATTTCTCTTTCTTTGAATAAAGCATTTCTAAAATCTTCTTCTGAAATCAAATGCATGCATGAACATAAATAGAAGATTAAAAATTGTCAAATAAACCTCATGAAACACTACAGCAAGTTCTGAAACAAAATAAACACAGACAAACTTCAAAACCTTTTTATAGATATTTAATCATGAAATACAAATATCAGGGGTTTGAGTTCCACTCAGTTCTTGAATCCACACTTCTAGAAATCTCAAATACTTCTTTGGGACATATCAGTTTGGTAGATTTTTGGAAAACCATGGAAGAGGGAAAAAGATCACCAATGGCTCATAAATTATTTGACAGTGGATTGGCTCATACAACCAGTTTCCTAGTAGCAATTCAATGCATGGATTTGGTTTTGTAATATATAAAAGGCTACAATCCAGAAACTAGGGAAGTCAGAATTGTTGATGATAAGCTAATTGCCAGGTTAGACAGTGTTTCAATTGGGATTACTTTCAGACTACCTGTCAGAGATCAATTTGTGAACATAGACAAAAGGCTCGCACATCAATATTTCAATGAAAAGAAACATCAATGCCTCAACACTATAGCAAAACACTAGCTGTATACACCGAAAGGAGGAAAATCTCAGTTACCCAAAGTCCTTCATAGATCATACTTCATAGAGGATATTTCTAATATGATTGTTCTACTTCACAAAGTGATGGGAGATGAAAAAGCAGATGATTTTGAAATGTGGATGTTTCTTTTCATAAATGTTATATGTGCAGGAGATTAGTTTATTGATTGGGATAGCATTATTAGTGACAACCTGCATTATTAGTTGGTCAATTTTGAATTGAATGATCATTTCTACATGTCTTCCTACTTGTTTTATGCAATTACATGCATGAAAACATGGCCAGGACTCACTACTAAAGGAACATATGATAACATGACATAGATCTATGATAATTACTGTTGTGTGGTTACACAACACGCCCCATTTTAACTTGGCAAAACATGGACCCAACTTTTGGCTTGGCTTGTGTTGTCTGTTTTCTGGCGGTTTGGTAAAAATGAGTCAGGTGCATCATCATCATGAAGGTCAGGATGAGGTAGGTCATCATCATGAGGTCAGTTTGTCAAAGTTCATATTTTGTTTCTATGACCTCATATTTAGAAAGAGCTTGAAATTCTAGGTAGGTTTGCCTTTCACATCACCTGAAAATTCGTCCATATGAGAAAGTTATGACAGGTCAAAGGTCTGGTCAAACATGATTTTAGGAGGGTCATATTTCATAACAATGAGCATCATGATATTTTTAACATCACCTGATATTATAATATCATGCTGATCTTATAATATCACCCTGCTTAGAAAATCCACCATCTGCATAATTTGCATGCGCATGTCAAAGTCCTATCGGAGGGTCATTATCCTGATCTTTCAAGAGAGGGTCATATTTGCTGATATTCGCTAATATGATGATGACGTCATCATATCCTCCTGATCTCCTTTTGCATGATCATGATGATCACCCTATCTTTTAAGGGGGGGTGATATTCTCAGCAGCATGATCATATTTTAAACATCACCCTAGCGCTAACCTGATGATGACCTCAACTCCTCCTCATGCTCCGAAGGCAGAATATGATGGTTACGTCATCATGATATTCGATGAGGAGGATCATCTTCCTAATGTAACCTGATATTTCGTAATGTCCTCCTACCGAGAAATATGACCTTATGCAAATATCCTGATGACGTCATCCCAATCTGATAAACGAAGAAGCAAATATCAGGATGACATCATCATCACATTTCCCTTCCGCAGGATATTTTCCAAAACATGATCCGGTTCGCGAATATGACGATGACGTCATGTTCCTTTAAGTTTAACAAAAGCCCCAGATATCCTGATCATCATCATCATCCTGATCTTTCGAGAGGGTTACCTTGGCCGCAAAGGGGTCATATTACATTCACCACCTGATCATGTTCCTTAGGTGACCCGATATTACATTTATCCCCTGATCTTAACTAAGCATGACGGTGACATCATCTTTTGCATTTTAATGAAGCCCGGATATGACGATGACGTCACCATCATATTCCATTCCTCAGCAGCAGGATCATATTTCATATCCTCCTATTTTCCTTCGACATGATGATGATGATGATTTCATTATTTTTCCCAATATACAGAAGCGAAACATGACGGTGATGTCATCAGGACATTCAAGGAGGCGGAGCATCATATTCACAATATCCTGTAGATAAGGTCTTCAGTCGTGTTATATGTGGTCTCGCCGGTAGCATGCAAAGCCGGATTTGAAATAATTTGTTAAAAGCGATTGATTCCTCGTATATTTTGCGATGTATATGCACTATTTTGAACCCGATATACATGAAAATGGGCGGGAAAACAGAGTGATAGAAATTTGAAGGCCCAAGTGTATTTTTTCCAGTCAACGATGGTTGACCTGAGTGTTTTAACGCTGTTTAGGCATTTAGTGCATATTTTCCACTGATTTGAAGCCCGATTGCCTGTAGCTGCACATTTTGAGGCATGTTTAATAAAATGTTTAAATTCCTGTTGTTTATCAAATGATGATGAACTTAATATTTGTCTGTTTACTTGCAGGAAGTCATGATGCTGTTAGAGCTGAAGCTGATATTTACAAAGTTGCACATGGAGGCAGCATGAACCAGAAGTGAGGAGGATATTGTCAAATATGCTATTTGCCAGCTGGAGACCGAATCAAATCAAAGATGATGGAATATTCTGTGCCAGCTGTACATTTGCCAACTGGCGAAGCATGTGCTTTTCATCTGGACCGTTGATTATTATGAGAGGATCCTGATCCTTGGATCATTGTAACTATTTTCTGGCATTTGCTCTATATAAGAGCCAGAGCTTGTCAAAAATAAGGGGGATAGATAGATATATCTGGCAATAAGGCTAACATTATAGGGGAGAGATAGATAGATATATCTGGCAATAAGGCTAATAGAGAAAAAAAGATATACATTGGAACATCTGGCACATTAAGGTCAATTACTGTAGAATCAAATACGAGATCGGATTACTGAGACTAATCAAGACTGAATTGTTGAAATGTCAAGGTTCTTTCTTCAGATCACTATAAATGTACCTATTCTTGAGCATACTGAATGGATATGAAGTTTCAGATTACATCCTGATTGTAAATTTTACGTAATCTTCATGTTGATTTCTGGATATGTACTGGTGAATGCTGCGTTCAACTAGAAGCGCTTTCATTTCATTACATGTTGTTGTCAACTTTTCCTTTGAAGATTTGCACTGGATCATGCGGATTTGTGGAATGTCCTGGTGAAGTATGATTCTAGTTTCCTTCTTTTCATTGCATGTATGGGAGCTTGTATGTGGATCAGTGATCTTAGTCAAGTAGTTTTGGGAATCTCATTCTTTAACCCTTTTCCTTTTTTTTAATTTCATAAATTCATCACCATAACTGCAAGTCATGACAAATAACAAGCAGAACAGAGAAATATGCTGAAATCCCGTAGGTAACTGAAAATCATTAGCATATTTGAGTTAAATGCATGTAGTATTGAAAATATCATGCAAAGAATTGCAAATAGTGGTAGAAATCATGCAAATATCAGCCTGTAGGCACATTATTTGACTAAATTCACAGTGCAGAGGTAGAATTATTGGAGATTTATGCAGAGCAGATATATAGAGCAGGATATTTGGAGAAATAATGATGAAATTTTGTAGAAATACGTAAGGCCCCTGAATGGAAAACAGCAACACACATCAACCACTGAGTAACGTCAGTAGATTAAGACCTAATCAACGGAGACTTGGGATCATGAATTCTCTGAATTCATCGTATCTTTCAAGATGAGTAAAGGTTGTTGTGTAACTTTTATTCTATGTTTGTGTATGACTAACATCATGACCAACATAAATTGGCGCTAGAAGGAGGGCCGAGCTGTTTCTCAGCAAATAATTTCTTTTCAGTTGACGTGATATCCCCTGCCTCTATTTATCAGCCCGCTTTAAATCTTGCTAACATATCTGCAGGCCCCTCGCTTCTAACGCAACATAAATTGGCGCTAGAAGGAGGGCCGAGCTATTTCTCAGCAAATAATTTCTTTTCAGTTGACGTGATATCCCCTGCCTCTGTTTATCAGCCCGCTTTAAATCTTGCTAACATATCTGTAGGCCCCTCGCTTCTAACGCAACATAAATTGGTGCTAGAAGGAGGGCAGAACTAGAAAAGACACTATTGCTTCAGTCATCATTCATTTTATGCAGGCCCCTCGCTCCTAACGCAACATAAATTGGCGCTAGAAGGAGGGCTGAGCTGTGAATTTCTAGATTTCTACAAATATTGCATAAATGTTTTGGCATTTGAGTTAAATGGCTGCAAATATCTCTTATCTAAGATGTTTTGGTTACACCTTTACCAAGATCTAGCTTGAAACATCAAAGATTAGTTTGATTTTCTAAACTTTCAAGTTTTATTTTGAGATATGATAGATCTCATTAAAATTTCAAAATACTAAAAAATTGAAAAATAGAGTCTCATTTTGATGGATGTATATGAAGGCAATTGTCAAATTAACATTCCTTTATTTCAGGAAACTTTGAGTAGGCAGCTTTACCCTCACAGTTTGTCTAACTTTGGTTTATCTACCTGTTGCAGGATACACCAGACTATAGAACACAGCGAAATAAATTGTTTAACTTTCCTTATAAGGTTGGATTTATATTTGAAAGGATTAATATTCTTTCCAAATGTGTTCAGGGTTGAAATTTGCTAGGAAAATGAGCAAATTCTGGAGCAACAAGCAGATGCAGCACCAGAAAGTATTAATTGTCCAGACACTGAAGTGGATCGATCTGAGGATTTTGAATTATACTTGTCTAGAAATATACAGTGTAGTCAATTATTAGGTTTACCCATTGACGATGTCTTGATTGAAAGCTGGTGCAGATTACATGATGAAGAGCATTCAGAGAGAGATTGTTACGCCTGCTTGACCATGTTGAAAAAGATTCTAGAAAATACAATAGCTGAGTCGGTTCCAGAAGGTAAAGAAGAGGAAACATCTTTCCTTGATTCATTTTATGGTGGGATTGATAGGAGTTCTCTACTTCCTAATACAAGTAAGGATCAGTTAGTATGCAGGTATGAATCTTGTGAAAATTTTAGAGAAGAAACCACTCATCAGGATAATATTTTTGATTATGATCCTAATACTTTTGATAAAGAAGATGAAACATCTTTCCTGGAGTCATTCTATGGTAAAGAGAAGTGTAAACAGATAGTAGAGCAATTTAAATTCACTACTGATGATGAAGTTCCTATGATAGTAACTCAGGGAGTCATAGAAAATAAAATAAATGCTGATTTATTACCTGACTTCTTTGAATTGAATGATCAAATACAGGAATGTTGCAGGTTAATGGAACCAGATCCTCTAATAGATAGAAGATGTGAATTATTTAATGAACAATTCCTGAAAGACGAAGATGTAGAAGACTTTGGAGTTGTTGTGCATAATCAGACGTTACTCCAGAAATATTTTGAGAATGAAACAGGGGAGTGTCCTTATCAAGTGAAAGTTGTTTCTCTTTTACAGTCACATGATTTAGAAGGGATAAATTTCTGTATATCAGGTTATGATAATAAAGATACTTATTTAGATGCTAATGTGCAGGAAATTGAAGAAAATATTGAGAAGTTTCCTGAACTGGAGGATAAACTGAACATCCGAAATGAAGGGATAAGGCTGGATAAAGATGGAGAATTAATACATCAAGAGTCATACATCCTTCAATTTGAAGCGAGACCAGGCATTGGGCTAAACAATGAAAATATAATGACAAATGGAAGACCAACTGCCAATCAAGAAGCATGTCCAACAGAATCAGAAATACACCAGGTTGTATTTCTCCTTTCCACAGTGAATGATGTTGATTACTATTTTGATTATGGAAATTCAGGAGATAGGACATGCACATGGATTAATCATGAACATGATGAGCTTCCTCAGTTGTTGATCATCAAGAGTTGTTCTGTTAAACATAATGAATTCAGAATAGCAGAATATTTTTCAGAATATAAAGATAAATTTGCTAGGTTGAGAACCATAACTAATACCCTAATGCTCCTGCACAATCAAAAGAAGTATGCAAATACAGGTGTATTTGGGTCGTTTGCTAGTTTTTGTTTGCCTAGTAGTGGTTTGTATATAATTTTGTAGGTTAGTTGTTTGTACAGTCTGCTTGTTTTGCTTTCTTGTTCTGTTTCTGTTGTTTCCTTTTGTAGGTTAGCCGTTTGTATAGGTTGCTTTTTGCTTTGCGTTGTTGAGTCTTTGTTTTGGTTGGGCAAAATTGGTGCACCTTGTTACTTAAGAACACTACATAAATTGTTAGAATTCAAAAGTTGAATATAAGTTTTTACATAGGTTGTAATTCATATCAGTATAGGTATTCCTGATCTGGTCTGTGGTATCATATTCATCAGTACTACTTTTCTTGAGTCAAGGTGATCCTCACAATGACACACCTAACAGCCTTGGGTTTGTTGAACATATCAATGTAGGGGTTAAGTGAAAAATCTAAAGGTTGCCCTTGCTACCATTGCAATTCTCAACTCAATTTCAACAAGTGACCATTCCTTGTATCATGAGGCTACAACTGTTATATCTTAAGAATTAAATTCAAAATATAAAATAAATAAAATAATAAAATGGATTTTCTGAAATCCAGATTAAGTCATCTAAGTAACTCTACCGGAGCTATAGACGCTTGCTGGCAGTGGGGCTCTACTTAGGAGAATTGTAACGATAACCTTGCCTGGGCTATGGACGCTTGCTGGCAGCAAGGCTCTATCCGGTTGGCTATGAGGGATGAACCAAACTATGTAGCTTAACACCATTCACTGACTTATTCAACTCACTTTCAAGATGAGTATATGAATCACATGCACACAATTGATCCCTTATCAATTCATTGTTACATTGATGAACATGATACCAGTTAGAAAGGATTAGGATGCTCATGCTTAATAGGAGTTGGAAATTTATGTTTTAATTTATCCTCACCTTTTGAATTATTTGAATTTTGTTGTTTTCTTTGGTGGCAAGTTGTTGTGTGGTTACACAACACGCCCCATTTTAACTTGGCAAAACAGGGACCCAACTTTTGGCTTGGCTTGTGTTGTCTGTTTTCTGGCGGTTTGGTAAAAATGAGCTAGGTGCATCATCATCATGAAGGTCAGGATGAGGTAGGTCATCATCATGAGGTTAGTTTGTCAAAGTTCATATTTTGTTTCTATGACCTCATATTTAGAAAGAGCTTGAAATTCTAGGCAGGTTTGCCTTTTACATCACCTGAAAATTCGTCCATATGAGAAAGTTATGACAGGTCAAAGGTCTGGTCAAACATGATTTTAGGAGGGTCATATTTCATAACAACGAGCATCATGATATTTTTAACATCACCTGATATTATAATATCATGTTGATCTTATAATATCACCCTTCTTAGAAAATCCACCATCTGCATAATTTGCATGCGCATGTCAAAGTCCTATCGGAGGGTCATCATCCTGATCTTTCAAGAGAGGGTCATATTTGCTGATATTCGCTAATATGATGATGACGTCATCATATCCTCCTGATCTCCTTTTGCATGATCATGATGATCACCCTATCTTTTAAGGGGGGGTGATATTCTCAGCAGCATGATCATATTTTAAACATCACCCTAGCGCTAACCTGATGATGACCTCAACTCCTTCTCATGCTCCGAAGGCAGAATATGATGGTTACGTCATCATGATATTCGATGAGGAGGATCATCTTCCTAATGTAACCTGATATTTCGTAATGTCCTCCTACCGAGAAATATGACCTTATGCAAATATCCTGATGACGTCATCCCAATCTGATAAATGAAGAAGCAAATATCAGGATGACATCATCATCACATTTCCCTTCGGCAGGATATTTTCTAAAACATGATCCGGTTCGCGAATATGACGATGACGTCATGTTCCTTTAAGTTTAACAAAAGCCCCGGATATCCTGATCATCATCATCATCCTGATCTTTCGAGAGGGTTACCTTGGCCGCAAAGGGGTCATATTACATTCACCACCTGATCATGTTCCTTAGGTGACCTGATATTACATTTATCCCCTGATCTTAACTAAGAATGACAGTGACATCATCTTTTGCATTTTAATGAAGCCTAGATATGACGATGATGTCACCATCATATTCCATTCCTCAGCAGCAGGATCATATTTCATATCCTCCTATTTTCCTTCGACATGATGATGATGATGATGTCATTCTTTTTCCCAATATACAGAAGCGAAACATGACGGTGACGTCATCAGGACATTCGAGGAGGGGGAGCATCATATTCACAATATCCTGCAGATAAGGTCTTCGGCCGTGTTATATGTGGTCTTGCCGGTAGCATGCAAAGCCGGATTTGAAATAATTTGTTAAAAGCGATTGATTCCTCGTATATTTTGCGATGTATATGCACTATTTTGAACCCGATATACATGAAAATGGGCGGGAAAACAGAGCGATAGAAATTTGAAGGCCCGAGTGTATTTTTTCCAGTCAACGATGGTTGACCCGAGTGTTTTAACACTATTTAGGCATTTAGTGCATATTTTCCACTGATTTGAAGCCCGATTGCCTGTAGTTGCACATTTTGAGGCATGTTTAATAAAATGTTTAAATTCCTGTTGTTTATCAAATGATGATGAACTTAATGTTTGTCTGTTTACTTGCAGGAAGTCATGATGCTGTTAGAGCTGAAGCTGATAATTACAAAGTTGCACATGGAGGCAACATGAACCAGAAGTGAGGAGGATATTGTCAAATATGCTGTTTGCCAGCTGGAGACCGAATCAAATCAAAGATGCTAGAATATTCTGTGCCAGCTGTACATTTGCCAACTGGCGAAGCATGTGCTTTTCATCTGGACCGTTGATTATTATGAGAGGATCCTGATCCTTGGATCATTGTAACTATTTTCTGGCATTTGCTCTATATAAGAGCCAGAGCTTGTCAAAAATAAGGGGGATAGATAGATATATCTGGCAATAAGGCTAACATTATAGGGGAGAGATAGATAGATATATCTAGCAATAAGGCTAATAGAGAAAAAAAGATATACATTGGAACATCTGGCACATTAAGGCCAATTACTGTAGAATCAAATATGAGATCGGATTACTGAGACTAATGAAGACTGAATTGTTGAAATGTCAAGGTTCTTTCTTCAGATCACTGTAAATGTACCTGTTCTTGAGCATACTGAATGGATATGAAGTTTTAGATTACATCCTGATTGTAAATTTTACGTAATCTTCATGTTGATTTCTAGATATGTACTGGTGAATGTTGTGTTCAACTAGAAGCGCTTTCATTTCATTACATGTTGTTGTCAACTTTTCCTTTGAAGATTTGCACTAGATCATGCGGATTTGTGGAATGTCCTGGTGAAGTATGATTCTAGTTTCTTTCTTTTCATTGCATGTATGGGAGCTTGTATGTGGATCAGTGATCTCAGTCAAGTAGTTTTGGGAATCTCATTCTTTAACACTTTTCCTTTTTTTTAATTTCATAAATTCATCACCATAACTACAAGTCATGACAAATAACAAGCAGAACAGAGAAATATGCTGAAATCCCGTAGGTAACTGAAAATCATTAGCATATTTGAGTTAAATGCATGTAGTATTGAAAATATCATGCAAAGAATTGCAAATAGTGGTAGAAATCATGCAAATATCAGCCTGTATGCACATTATTTGACTAAATTCACAGTGCAGAGGTAGAATTATTGGAGATTTATACAGAGCAGATATATAGAGTAGGATATTTGGAGAAATAATGATGAAATTTTGTAGAAATACGTAAGGCCCCTGAATGGAAAATAGCAACACACATCAACCACTGAGTAACGTCAGTAGATTAAGACCTAATCAACAGAGACTTGGGATCATGAATTCTCTGAATTCATCGTATCTTTCAAGATGAGTAAAGGTTGTTGTGTAACTTTTATTCTATGTTTGTGTATGACTAACATCATGACCAACAATTACCCTCAATTATAGCTAGAACAAAGTCATAAACACTATCGTAGGGTAAATGATGCTTTCACAATGCTGACAGTAAGAGAGCTTCAAGGCAATATTGAACTTCAGATATCACTAGAAGCTACCAATCTGATTAGAAAATATGGGAGTTACTTCATCCAATATCCTAGGTTTACCTATCTACGAGTTGGTGGATTTGATGTATACCCATATAAGTTGCCTAGGTATGTAGATGATAAAATGGTATTGATAGAACTATGTAGACAAATCAGTACACTTAATAAGAGATGCAAAGACAAAAGAAGACCTGGAGTTCCATTCCACATCGACCTTGGTCATTACAACTATAAATCTTCTACAAATTCTCAAAACATCGAGAGATCTTTAACAAATATTAGCCTGTATGCTTATACTATGAGATTTCCTTTTGATAACAAAGGATATGTCAGGGACAATCTACAACTTGGTGCAAGTTATTGTCATTTCCCAAAACTTGAAGACTTTTGGGAGGATTATGAAAATGATTATGAGGTACGTAAGAGGGACTAGATGAGGATGACCATTGAATAGATTAGAGAATTCAAGCTAGATTGCAATAAAAATGGAATTGAAGAAGATGGATCAGAATTAATTGACCTTGTGTATTTTGATAAAATTGAAACATAGCCTTTACCACCCATCAATTGGGTTAATGAGGAGATCAAAGATTTGGGCATAAGAACTTCTCATATCATCCAAAGGACAAAAGATTGGGTAAGGAAAAAGGCCATTGAAGAAACAACTACTAAACCAACAGGTAATAATGCTCCATCATCAAGCGGGAAAGATAAACATTCAAGTTCTTCTTCTTCTTCTCATTCTCATTCTCCATCTCTAAGTATTGTCTCTCACAGAAGTATTCAAGGAGGGGATGATGGAGAAGATCCATCAAGGAGAAAGGATCTAAAAAGCACTTCTGAAAATGATGAAAAGCAGAAAAAGGGTAAAATAAAAACAAAAGATAATGCATTGCCTCCCATAGAGGAAGAAGTTGAGGAAGATAAGTCCACAAGTCCTAAAAACCACCATCAAAATGATGAGCATTTAAGTATCTCTCCTTCACTTTTTGTTGTTTCCCCTTCTCATGAAACACCTCATTCCCCTCATGCATTACAATCTACACTCCTATCACCTATGAACATATTTAATGAGGATGTTTTTCCCTTGAGTGTAGTGCCTCCTACCATAGACATTCCAGAGTCCTCACATAATCTCTCATCTTCTTGGTTGCAAAAAAGTTTGTCAAAGAAAAGAAACAATGCTCAATTAATCATGCCTGATTTTAATATAGTCTCCAATTTGCTACAAAGATCTCCCAAGGCTAAAAAGATTAAGATTACATCAAGGATGGCAGTGGATTCTTCATCAGGAAATGTCTATGTTGAAGTTGCACAACCTGTTTTAGAAAGGAATTTGAATGAGGCTATAGAAAGTGATTTTAACATCACTAAAGTAGATCTTGGTCCATCCACATATGAGGGTGACATGCAAAATTTTCAAGTGTCAGCTGCCAAGTTAATGGAAAGGATAGAAAAAGAAAAGCATATGAAAGATCAACTGAAGCAACATGTACAAGTTTTGACATCCTATCTCAAAGCCATCATAGACACTTCTACTTTGCCTCTTGTTACTTCCTCTACCCTTACTAATCTCTCTCTTGAGAATAATGCTAAAAAGGAGATTATTGAAAGTGTCAGCAAATATCAGTTGTATGGAAAAATGACTGAAAGATAGGTTGAACATATGAAATCAAAGGCATTCAGCTTTATTGAGAAAGCAAAGAGTCTGTATGATGAAGCAGAAATGAAAAGAGAAGAGGTTGATAAAGAGTTAAGAAGTATCAGAAAGGAAGAATTATTGTGGCAGGGAATATCCAAGGACCTCAATGAGATGATCAAAACTAATAATGAGATATTGATTGCTGAAAAAATATTTTCAAACATTGAAGAAAATCAATCTAGCTCTTGGCTTTGTTCGGTTGACTGGAAATTGTTAAATATAGGACAAGTCTTAGTTGCCTAAGGGAAGCTCCTAGAAACTTGTGAATAGGTGAAGATCAAGATTCACACTGATTTATTGGCAATTAATATTGATGTGATGAATAAGGACAAATCTCAAGTTTTGGAAGCTTAAGCTATCAAAGAGGACTTTGAAAACATGATCAATACAGCGTTATTCAATAGGCAGATTTTCAATGAAGAACTTATAGATAAATTGAATCTCATTTTTGTTGCTGTCAATTTTGGTATTGATCATATATCAGATTATCATCATGATTTTAATAAGGTTCATAAAGATCAATCAAAGTGAAGGCTTCGTATGACAGGTGTGTTTGTTCTAAAGAATAAACTTATAGTTCCAGTAGTTAGGGTGTTCTGAGCATACAAAGCAAAGTCATCCCTTCCTTCACAGTAGTTTACAATAAAAGAAACATCTTCAGATGGTACCAGAGGTGGCATAGATAAAATATGAAGGTTTCTTGTGAGATCAATTATTTTGGTCCACTTTTCAAAGTTTGCAAGTTATAAGTTTTGGTTCTCTTTTTATGAAATTGACTTAATTTCACTTATTGTAATCAAAAGTTGTAAAGTACACTTTATTTTGGGAACTTTTGAAAAGTGCATTTAAAAAAAAATAAAAGTGTACCTTTATTTTCAAAAATATTTTGGAGGTAGTTAGAAAAAGTAGTTATAAGGTAGTTACAAAGTTGGTTATTGGAGACATGTCTATATATACATGACTTGATGATTGTAAAAGGACTTTTTGGGGTTTTCACATTGGAAATGTGTTATGAGAAGTAGAGTTGTACAACTTAGTGTGAAGAAATAAAGGACATTTTGGATTGTGTGATCTCAAATATCTTTTGACATTGTTCATTCTTCTTACATTGATGAATGGTGTTTTCTTTACATTACCTTGCATCTGCAATGTGGAATAACAACTAGTCTTGGAGGAATTGGTTTTTGGATAATATTTTAACATATGTTAGATATTCCATGAATCGTTTCTTCTTTTTGGTATTACATGAAACCTATTAGTGCACTCACTTTAGCAGTTTAAGAAGTATTCTTGTACTATCTTGGTGGGTTTATTATACTTTATGCATGCGGGTTGAGTCAATGTTCATAGGTCCATTGCCTTAGCCGCCCAAACTTTCTTTTTCATTTCTTTCTCAAATATCATAAAATATATACCCCCATCATACAAGGGAGCCACCCCTCTACACTCAGAGGTAGATTGATAGAAAAACTACAACCTTACCAACTGTTGGTACGTATTTCCACTATATGTTTTAGGGCAAAAGAGTCAATATAAAAAGTCATATGTTATAGTGCAAATCTATTTACCAACACTCCTATTTCTAGAAATTCAGTTGCAGAGGACACTAGAGCAAGCACCCAAGTCCTAGAAATGCTTTGGTGTCCTGCTTCTCTTCAGATCCTGAATCCTTGATGTCTGTTGATCCTTCCTGCAACTTCACTTTTCCCAAATGTGACATCTGTAACCTGTAATCACAAGACTTTGGGAGGGGGTTGTGGTGTTTAGAGGCTTGCCTCAGTCAAGCCCTAGAGGATACTTAAGTCTCTGAACACCGTTGTCAGATAGAGAGTGCGTGTCCTTGTGAGGCAGAGGCAAAAACCAAAGGAAACAATAATGAAAACACAATATAATGTCACCTTGTAGTGAAGATATCATGGGAGGAAGATGTTCTTCATTCCATGATGAATGGATGCTCAAATCTGCAAACAAAAACACATAAACCACACAAGTCTGCTCTTGCAACACAATGAAAGCCTTGAATCACCTTGAGAATGCCTATAGTTCACAATGATCATCTCATAATGCTCTAGTTTACAAATGATTGCCTAAACATGCTTTTATATGCAACTACAAACACTCTCGCCAAGATTTTCATAATTCAAACTTACCATGTAGGCAAAGGACCCAAATAATAGTCATAAACCAACACCCAAAAATTAGGGCTGCCCCAAAATAGGGCAGGACTAAGGCGTGAGCATCCAAGTCCTCTACCCCTATTTTGGATAGGGTATAGTTCAAGGGATCCTCCTAGGTCCCATTTGTCATGTTACCTAGGGCTCATTCCATTGGGATGCCAAATTATGAACTAAGATGTCCTAAATGCATGCAAAAGACCCAAGAGCTAAACCTTATGAGGGAAAAGCCCCCAAGGGGACATTTTCTGACATTACATTTAGCCCCCACTTTAATGTCTGTATAAACGCAAGGCCAATACATGCATTAAAGTAAGGTCACAAACACAACAAACACATCAAGCACGGAGAAGACACACCAATCACATAGAAAATAGTAATAGGAATACAAAACACGGAGAAGATAGTTATAGTCACATAGAACATGGAGAAGATAGTTACAGTCATGTAGAACACAGAGAAGATAGTCAATGCATAGAAGACACATTAATGCATGGAAGATAGAAATGATATCTTTTCTTTTCTTTCTCTCATATATAGATGAAATGCAGATGCAAGTACTGGAAAGTAAACAAACCTCCCATAATACATGATGCACTCATTGTGCAGGTCTTTGTATAAATGGGGCAACACACATGTAAAACATGCAAAACCTCCCAAAATGCAGGAAGCACAACCCTAAGGCGCTGGTCTTTATTTTGCATATGGGGCAACAAACATGCCAAAACAAACACACTTGAAAACATGGAGAAAACACGATAGAAAAGTAATGGTGTGTACCTATTTCTAGGTCTAATACCATCTCAGGCACATTATAGGCACACACTGATGATTGGACTTTGCCACAACAATCACCAAAGACATGCTTAAGGGTTGAGTTAGTCACAAAACTACTCCCTGCCTCCATAGAGGACTTTTGAAAATGACAGGATGATGCATTCTACTCCAAGAAATACACCATCCCTGCCTCCATAGAGGGCTTAAGAAAAAGGATATACATGATATCCCGCCTCTACAGATGGCTTACATTATTGATTGATTGATTGCAAACAAGCTCAGGATGAATGATGCACTCATCACACAGGTCTTTGCACTTGAGGAAAAACACATTGCTAACATCTACAACAAATAGCTTACCTTATATATGCCCCCACCTTAAGGTGGTTGATATCAGTTATCGATATCAAGCACATTAAGGTAGGAAGAAAAAACATAAGGGAACACCGACTTTCGTAAAGCCTATGCCCCTTCAAGGTGACATGTACTTTACGATCACCAAATGTTCCCACAAACACATCTGTCAAAGAAACATGTTAGTGCCTACAACATCATGATAAACAACAACATCAATGCATATGATTAACCACACAAAGAGCCAAGGTTATACAACAAATTCAGAGTTCGAGGATAACCATAGGGTTATATCATGAAGCTCTCTGAATCAAGTACCACCGAGGCTAGATTCAAAGGCAAACAAAAGTGCACAAAGCAACAATATTGTTAAGGTTTGTAAATGTGATAGAAACATCATGAAATTCACTACTTGGAAAGCATGAGTGCTTCCACTAGCCAAGCATCAGATAAAATATACAACCCCATCGTCATATTAGGAACTAAGTCCTTTTTTTTTGCTCTCAAAAGGGACATTAGGTCTGCATCAGTATAAATGTTTGTCGTCATCCACCTGCTAGGTGGAAACACTAGAGGAAGGGAAATAAGGGAGGAGAAACAAGTGTCTTAGGGATAGTCACGTAGGAGGGTGCCCCCAGGTCACCAATTGCAATGCTATGTCTGTAAGACACAACACACAATAATGAAATCAGAGAGAGGCAATTTAGAAGAATGATGATACAAATAGAAGGTCACAATAGAGGCAGTCTCTTGGTATCCTTGACCTTACGAGAGAATCTGAGGTCATCCAGGAGGCCTAAACAACATATAACACATCACGGGGGAAGCACATCATGAGAGAGATAAAGGGTTAGAGATACTTACCTGTAGGGTATTCATATTATATCTTGGAGTTTGCGAATCTCTTGGAGAGGTATTCGATCATATTTAATGCAAAATTTGAGTGGTTCTTATGAAAGTCTTGTTTGTTATCATATGATGCTTGTTGCTTAAATCCTTGTTTAAATGAGACTTTGTGTTTCTTACGAGGGGAAAAACCATGATTATTTTTTACTGTTGATTGTTATCTTGCTCTTTTCCAAATTTTAGTGAGTTTTCGTTGTTGAATCTTTCTAGAATGGTAACTAGAATCGTCCTATATCATCTTACTCGTCTGTATCGGTTGTTGTTCTTACTTTTCTGATTCATTTCAATTATCTCTCGATCCATATAAGGATAATAGAGGAGGAACCTTGACATAAATTTGATTTCTTCACAGACAAAGTGGATTATCCCCTTGTTTCTTATCAACCTCAATCATTCCTACGATGCTATCATAGTCCAAGCAATCATCCTCATCTACTTCCACTAAACCCTGTTCCACCATATTGTTTTCCATATGCTTAGGGAAAGGATTAGTGAAGATTTGTAAGTTCTGATTCGGCGGAGCAACCGACTTGTTTCCATTACCATTCACACCTAATACCTAGATGACATTTGAATCAATAAGGTCCTGTATCTCATGTTTAAGACGCATACATCATTCAGTGTCATGTCCTTGTGTCTGATGATAATGACAAAAGGCATTAGCATCAAAGTAAGGTCCTTGTTTACTAGGATCAACAAGCTTGATCAGGGGAAGCTTTAGAATGTTGTTACTCACAGCTTGATTCATGATAGAATGATAGGACTCAGATATTAGAGTAAACTTTCTTGGTTGATACGATGCTTTCTTTGGATTATTTATAGCAAACACATTCATATTTGGTCCATTGATCTTGATGAAACTCCTATTATTGTTCCTCTTAAAATTGTTTTGTGATGATCCACCCATGGATTGACCAACTTGAGCCAATGAGTTTTGATTTTCATACTGACTAGATGAAAGTTGATAATCATGAAGGGCGGTGCATAAATGTTGAAAGGAGTTATATTTCATCAAGAGAATCTTATCATGAATACTAGGTTGTAAATTTGTACTAAATATCTTTTGAACATCCTCATCTTTCATCTAATACTGAATTTGGGCATAAAGTCCTTGATATCAGCTAATGAATTCAGTCAATTTTTCTTTGGGACCTTGTTTGCATTGAACCAAATCAATAAGAGTGACTTGGGGTTTGATATTTTCTTGAAAATGTTGTAAAAATTGATCAATCAACTGTGAAAAGGAGTGTATTGAATTCAGAGGCAACGAGAAAAACCATTCTAAAGCAATATCCTTGAGAGATCGCTGGAAAAGTTTTACTAACAAATCCTCTTCAAAATAAAAATCACTACACAACTGTAAATATTGCCACATGGATATTAGGATCACCTTTTCCACCATATTTTTCAAAGCGAGGAGTCTCAAACCTCTTAGGCATAGGAGTTCTCAAGATTGCATAGGAAAGGAGATTATGGACATGATATGTTGGTAGACTAGGCTGCATAGAATTTGTCAGGTTTGTTACCTTCTGTTGTAAAGCATTCATGCCTGTAAAAGAAGGGTTTAGGATGGCATCATTTGGAGATGCGGTTTGTTGTGAGGAATTGGAACCAAAGTGAGGAGGTGAATGAGTTTGAGATACAATAGGTGGAGGCTGAGAATATGTCAATGGTGGTTGGACATAGTGATAGGTGGAAGATGGTTGTGAGTAGGTAATAGGTGGTTGGAAATGAGTGGAATAGATAGGTGGTTGAGAATAATTATGTATAGAGGAGGTCCCCTTAGAAACCAATTTTTGATAATCAAATCCCACAGCTTTGTAATTAGTGATGTTAGATACTCCAATACTAGTGGTAGCATTACTACAAGCATTTGCATAAGTTGTTAAGATCGTTGGTGTAAAAGTCAATATTCTCGTAGTCGGTATAGGTATGGATACTTGAGTATGCAATGGTGATAAAGTGTTATTTATTGCTTGCGCGTATTCGGTCACTAGCATGATATTGGTTTGTACAATATGTGCTAGACCACGAATTGCATTAACACCATCTTGTCCCTCTTTTATCAATTCTTTTATATTATGAATTGTAGGGACAACTTCTTTAGCTATTCTCTCATTTTCCATAAATGATTGAAATTCAGCTAGCTCTTTATCCAATTTTTTAATTTTCTCATTAGATACATATCCTATCGCCTCAATAGTATTGTTAACATCATGAAAAGTTTGTTCTTCCATTTTGGTTGGAGGATGTATAATATCTTGCACAATTTGAGTTTCTCCCTTTGTAAAGAAGGTGCTCAAAGGATTATTAGAGGTAGGAATGTCGTTTTCAAGAGCACTAGATCCCATTAACCTTTTACTTCTTCTTAAAGGGATATTGTTTTTAGGATAGCACACATCATAAATCTTATACAAAAGAATACAACACAAAACACACAAATTTAGAGAACAAATCCTAAGAGAAGGATATGATTGAAGGCCAAAAATACTTGGTTTGTTGTACTCTTTTCAATGCAAATGAATCAAATGAAGGGTTTTGTAAGGATTTTGATCAGTGGAAGCAAGTTATATGTCTGATATCAGTCCAAAATAGAAATATGATCCTTCTCAACACACTCTTGATGCAAATCCAAGATAATGCCAAGTCAAAATATGTCAAATTAGGCACTTTTTTCACCAAAACTCAATGCAAGAGAGCATAGCAAAGGGTGTTGTGAGGAAAATGATGATGGAAAGAAAATAATATAAGTAATAAAATCCACTTGGTTCCAAAATACACAACACAACATGCTTTTAGTGCCACTTAAGGTAAAACCCTAGTGAGAATATAGCAAAATATGCAATTTTTCACCGTTTTTCAATTCCAAGACCTAGAAAAAGAGGTGTTGTAATTAATTTCAGGAGGTGAAGAAAATAAAATCAATAATATCATTCACCTTAACCCATAAAATTGATCACAACATGTTTGTAGTACAAACTAGGTCAAACCCTAGGGCAAAAATAGTTAAAATGTGTAGTTTTTCATCGAATTTTCAATACAAGAGCCAGTTAACAGGCTGTTGTGAAGCTTTTTAGGAGGGGTAGAAAATTATTACCCTGATAACATCCAATTAATGCAAAAATACTCTTCACAACATGCATATAGTGCAAGTTTATAGAGTCGATAAGGCCAATTTTAGTGAAAATCATTGTTTTTGAAGCCCTAGGTTTGAAATGTTGACACAAAATGCTATGTGAATGTTTTGAAGTCTGATTTATGATGAAAATTAAGTGTACTCAGATTTTAAAATGATTTTCAATCCCTAATATGCAAAATACCAATGCAAATCTAATGAAAATGCATCAAAATTGCTAGTTTTTTGTTGAAATTTTCTATGCAAAAATGCAAATATTTTAAATCTAAATGCAAATTTACACTAAAATGAAAGACTACAGCCAAATTATAATTAGAATGAGCCTCTAAAATTAGTAATCTGAAATAATATTGTGCCTACTAACCCTAGATTTTGGAATTACTAGGTTATATGAAAATTATCAAAATTTCTACAAAAGCCTAGCAAATTAATGACGAAAATGCAATGAAAATTTCTGAATTTTTGTGTTTTTCTGTAGTTTATATCAGATCTGATGCAAAAATCATGAATTAGGAAAATTCAAAAAGAATTGATGCAATTTAGTAAGCCAAACAATGCAATTTTTTTGAAATTTTCTCAATGCAATAAAATGAATGACTATATGAATGAATGAAATCAATCCAAATCTGAAGACAAACACTCAACAAGTTGTAATTTAAGTCCAAAAACACGGGTTCACGAAAATGTTTAGTGAAAAATTAGATTTGTTAATGTTTTAGTATTTAGATGTTTGAACCTGCGTTTCCACTTTACATTCAAGGATCTAGGGTAGAGTGGCAATTCACTATCATACCCTAGATCACTGTGAAATGTAGGGAAACTTGGATTAGGTAATTAAATTATCAATTTCTCTTCTCTTATACTCAATTGACCATTAAAACCCTAATTATGCAAACACAAAAATAAACTAACGAATAACAGAAAAAGCTCTTGTAGACAAGAGTAAAATATTAAATCACAGAGTACCTATTTTCAGGGTTCTGAGGTGAAACAGTCAGGAACACTGGAGCAGGTGCCCAAGTCCAAGGTGCCCATTTCTTTGTGGGATCTTGACCTCCTTCTGACACTAATCAGCACTGTAACTCATGTTTCTGGAAATTCAGTTGCAGAGGACACTAGAGCGAGTGCCCAAGTCCTAGAAATGCTCCAGTGTCCTGCTTCTCTTCAGATCCTGAATCTTTGATGTCTGCTGATCCTTCCTACAACTTCACTTTTTCCAAATGCGACACCTATAACTTGTAATCACAAGACTTTGGGAGGGGCTTGTGGTGTTTAGAGGCTTGCCTTAGTCAAGCCTTAGAGGACACTTAAGTCTCCAAACATCGTTGTCAGATAGAGAGTGCATGTCCTTGTGAGGCAGAGGCAAAAACCAAAGGAAACAATGATGAAAACACAATATAATGTCACCTTGTAATGAAGATATCATGGGAGGAAGATGCTCTTCATTCCATCATGAATGGATGCTCAAATCTGCAAACACAAACACATAAACCACACAAGTCTACTCTTGCAACATAATGAAAGCCTTGAATCACCTTGAGAATGCCTAAAGTTCACAATGATCATCTAGTAATGCTCTAGTTTACAAATGAATGCCTAAACATGCTTTTATATGCAACTACAAACACTCCCGCCAAGATTTTCGTAATTCAAACTTACCGTGTCAGCAAAGGAACCAAATAAGGGTCATAAACTGACACCCAAAAATTGGGGCTAGCCCTAAATAGGGCAGGACTAGGGCACGGGTGCCCAAGTCCTCCCCCAATTTTGGGTAGGGTACAACTCAAGGGGTCCTCCTAGGTCCCATTTGTCATGTTACCTGTTGGAACTGGAAATTTCCAGTCAAAATTTTTCAAAATGTTTAAAGTCCCATGACGATTAACTTGAGTGTAGTATCCAAGAATTTCATTAATCTAGTTCTCTGAAACTTTTGCAAATAGTCATTTTACTGGTACAATGGAAGTAATGGCAACACAAGTGAGAAAAGAATCTAGAATCTGGTGCTTATGTTTTTCATCCTAACAAGTTCAAGCTGCTTTCATCTTGGGAATACAGGTGAACAAACTATCTAGTTAGCTATGCAAGGCGATATTGTGAGCAAAGTATATCAATAGTTTGCCCCTTGGGTTTCACAAGTAGTTCGCTTGTCCAAAAATGCAAATGATTGTTGAAATTGATTTCCTCGTTGGGTCAATTCCAATCTAGTGCAGGAGACAGTAGCATGGTTCATGACAAACATATCATCGAGCAGTGAATTTTACACAGATTCCAATGGCCAAGATTTTCTAAATAGAATAAGAAATTATAGGAAGGAATGTGAAGCTTTGAGTGATTGCTTCTGGCTTAAACATTGTTTAGATCTTCTTCTAGCAATCTTAGTAGAACATGAGTCAATCTAGTCTATTCTATTCCTATTTCACTTGCACCCTACCTATATGTATTAATTCTTATATCTTTATGCACGAGTATTAATTTTAAACAACTAAAAAAACTAGAAAAACCTTCTAAATCTACTGACCCAATACTTTTGTTACAGTGTGGAAGCGCCAACCCGCATGGAAAATTGTGAAGGCATTTTTCACAATTTACACCCAGGAGAATGAATCTAGTCAAAATATAGGGTTGGCACGGGCTTCTTTCACCATCCGTCGCCATATAAACAAGATGACTTTTAACCATCTCCATATAGATTTAATAAAAAAATCTCCACTAGTTTTTGTAATCTCTTCGCAGCAGCATTTTATTTTCTTTGCATTTAAAGAGAATCCACTATTCAAGATATCCTAATCTGTGCATGAACAATATGAATGCAATACAAAAATGGAAATTCCTAATATAGATTTGACTACTAGAGATAATGTATTAACCTGAAGCCTCAATATACAAAGATAATAATGAGCAATATTAAGAACTTTTACCTGATTAATGTGGGACCAACTTAGGTCTACTCCAAAAGAGGCATTTGTAGAGACTATTCACTAGTTTTCAGGAATTTCAGGGCTGTGGCAGTATGATGGAAGGTATTAAGTTTTTTGAAATAAATGTGATCTATAAACTACGATGGGGATTCCATACTATAGTTTACCAATTATAGATTTAATAAGAGGAATTTAAGTACCGCAACATTTAACTATGTAATTGAACAAGAAGGAAAAAGAATCAGGAATTAAGGAACAAAGAGTCCACCATTGCCAAGAAGGAGAAACTTATTGAAGAAAATTCAAAAAACTGAAGAAATTCAGAATAGAGGCCGGCAGTTTGGTTTTTCAGATTGAGATCGATGAATGCTAATTTGATTGTATCTATTCATTCATATGAGCAATAACTATACAAAGTGTATTGATCCATGCTTGTATTTGTGGACGTGGGTTTTTGATATGATAGATACAAAAGATCCTGCAGATGTGTATGTGCTCGGCTTCCAAGAGGTGGTTCCTTTAAATTCTGGAAATGTTCTTGGTGCAGAGGATAATACTCCCGTCTTGAAATGGGAAAATTGACTTTGCATCACATTAAACCAAACCCAACCTACTAAAAGATGATGATTCCTGCCCTATGGCCTGCAAAGAATATATTCAGATGTTTATCCTTCCAACACAGAAAAAAATATAGAATTGCTGTCATAAAAATGATATTTACAATCAGAAACCGTATTGGTGATCTTGTGGTAGAAGAGTCTTCAAAAGGGAGATCAAAGGATCCAAATTAAAAACATTTGACAGTTATATATCCAGATACATGATATAATGTCTGATTGTGATAATCTAAATCTTTAATATTCACTTTCAATGGCCAGAAAGTATATTATTTTCGAGAAAAACTTACAGTGCAAACGGTCGAGCGTGGATTCCTGGAATATTTATATATTGTGAATTATGAATGTGTCCTTAGATTCCAGTTTCAGTATTTAAAATGTTGCAGCAGAGACAGTGGGTAATTAAGGCTGCCTTGGTGCAATCTCATGTTTCATTTACCCTGCTGGAGGAGCTAGCGGTGGATGAAAATAGCCTTGGAGGATGGATTCCATCTTCTTTTATGAATTGCACTCGATTGAAATCCTTGAGCCTATCGAAGCAACTATCGAAGAACAAACTTGTAGGGACAATTCCGGCGAATATGGGCTATAACCTGGTCAAATTACAAGAGATTTATTTGTTCAGCAATATTTTAAGTGGCAGCCTCCCAAAGTCTCTTGGAAACTGTTCTCAGCTCGAAATTCTCGATCTCGGTCCCAATCAACTAACTGGTGTGGTGCCTCAATAATTGGGAATGCTAAATGCTCTACAAAGATTGTTTCTAGGCAGTGATAATTTGTCAAGTGGCAGCTTTTGGAATGATATTGGGGGAACTTGACTTAGGAAATATTGGATGCCACTACGAACTATTTAGACATGGATATATACAGTGAATGGAATGAGGAAAGAAGCTAGAATTTCTTGTGACTGAACTCAAAGGCAAGCGGCCGCTTGTTCCTCCAACCATTCAGGTCTTCTCTGATGTAGGGAAGGTTTAAGATACATTTCGTGTGGCTATTCCTGCCAAGGATTCAGTATCCATATCAACAAATATGTCACCAACTTTGTATCAAGATCATTCAAGAGAGTTTTCTGATAATGGAGGAATGACTTCTACAGATAATAATAGAAGACCCGTGGACAATTTTCCATATTATAATCAAGTGGAGGACCTTGACAGACATTCGTCTAGTTTATCATCAAATTTTTTGTTCACTAACAACAAAGAAAGTGGATTTTCAAACAATGTTGAGAAGGATAGAGTTTACATGAAAGAGATGGTATTGTTGGTTCTGGGACTAGTCAGAAGTCCATTACTATTGCTCATAATTCATTTGATTTGAATGAAGAAGATAAAACTTAGAAGGTTTCTTCAACTCGGTAGAAAGTAAGTAGAGAAGATTCGAACTATTAATCAAGAGTGGGTTAGCTCAGAAACTTACAGAAATGTGTATCCAAAATGTAGGAGAACTTTTACGATCTCAGTATGGGAAAGGCATTATCTTTGAGATAGCAACAGGTGGAGCTGAAAGTGTTCTATGGAAGGAAGCAGCTAGTTTTGTGACCTCTTTACATAGAGCTATAGCAGATGTGGGTGCTTTGCCTCAAGTAAATGATGGAGTGCAAGCTGATGAACATGTACCATTCCAGCAGGACAATACGCAAGTTAATTTTGGAATCCCATGTGCCTGATGGCATTGATGCTCCCTCATTTGCTTCTATTTTGTGGGACGTTGCCTTAAAGGGCAAGTGTAAGATGTGGGCTCAAGGTCACAGTGCGAAGGTTGTTTCTGCTCTCATGAATAGTGCAGACATGAAAGTGAAAAAAAAGGCAAAATATGAGCTTCAGCCACTTATTGATACCCGGGGTAACCTTACCTTCAAACCATCAAAGATGGTTTTGTCCTCAGCATAGAGGCCGAGAGCACCATACATGGACTGAACTGTAGTAGTTCAATTTTGGGGTCTCTGTCGATGAGGGTGAGACCATTAGAGAAACTCGTCGAACCTCGCATGTTAGTTGTCATAACTGCTAGCACTCTAATAGACATGTAAGCAAAATATGGAAGCTGGGATTTTCACAAAATCACACTCTAGTATCTGTGCGAGTAAGGCAGTATTCCTCTAATAAATCTTTATGCTCAGGGAACCCACAAAATGAAAATGGTAAGAGAAATGAACTTAACAAAAAAGACAATACTTGAAAATGGCACAGATATCAGGGAGCAAGTTCATAATTGGCAAGTCCTCGAACAGGAAGCTGTCAGGAAAATGGTTGAGTATTTTCCTCAATCAGGTGAAATCGAACCTTCTGTACAGGCAATTAGTAATTCTGTGGATGATTTAAATAAAAAAAATGGGCATATATCAATGCATATGAATGTTAAAGAACAAATGACAAAGGTCTTGATCAAACACAAAAAGATGCAGATCCACACAAATTACACACCATGGAAAACCCTAATCGAAGTATTGGTAGAGTCCCTTTGAAAACTAGAAGGAGGCAATGCCTAAAGCTATTTTTCAATTTGGAGTGAAGATGCCAGATAGATGTGAAGCAAGGACAACTGTGGAATTTGTTCATGTGAGTTCAGCGTTGAGGCGAAATGACCAAGATATTGACAGAATACATGTATTGAAAATGCAAACATTAGAAAACCAAAGGCATAAACACTAAAACCTGTATCGGAGAGACTTGCAATATCGGAGTGGGTTTTCTTGGTCACTCCGATTATGTGTATTTCTCCGATAAAGAACACCTCGAACAAGTCACTCCAATATAACATACGATTAGGGTGGATAAAGTGTGGGAAAATATCATTACATTCATACTACCCGGAAAAGCCCATCAGATTTCATACGGCTCGGTGAAATATTTTATATTTTATAAATGGTGCAAAATAAGAAATATTTTCATGGAAGATATAATAAAATGGGGGATTATTTTGCCAGAGGAGTATAATCAAATTATCAAATGGAGATTTAATAGTCAAATTTGGAAAATATCACTTGAAGACGAAATATTTTCTGAAATAAACCAAATGTTTAATCCTTTTTCAAAATGCACACGAAGACTGGTAAAATTTTTTACCAAGGTATGAATTATTTCTATGAGGCAGATAATTATTTTATCCGGGGAAAGATTTTATAATCCTTTTATTACAAGAAGATTAATCCAAGAAGTAATTATTTTACTGGAAAACAATTTATGAAAAATATTTCACCGAGGAGATAAAGGAAGGATAAAATATATAAAACCCGACGTCGGAGAGACATAGCATATGAGAGTGAGTTCCTAAGAGTTCTCCGATTACATGAGTCACACCGATAGAAGAAAGGATGAAAAAAGTCATCGGGGAAACACGCACAATCGGAGGGAAAATTTTAACTCACACCGAATTCTTATATTACACCGATGGATACCTTTTTCAAAAGAATATAATGGAGCTTGTAAAAGGAAAACATTTGTCAAAGAAAAATAAATATTAAAGTGGTGCAAGTGAATAATAAACCAAGATCATAATAGAACAAAAATAAACATATTTTCATCGTATCAATTGAGAATATTTTCAAGAAGTAAAATATTTTCTGGGGGTTAAAGAAGACATCAAACAGACATTTGCAAACCTAAAGAATAATTTGCAGTAAAGTATTTTCACCGAGGAAGAGAGAGCGAGGTAATATTTTCACCAGATGAATATTTTGGCAAAATCAAGGTGAAAACATACAATGTAAATGCTATACGAAATATTTTACCAGAGGAGTTAAAAGTGGGTGATTAAATATGGTAAAATATATACGAGTAAAAAATTGAATGAGGTCTCCAAGGAGATTACCATTAAAATTAATTTTCAAGGAGATTACGAAAATGAAGTTAATTAAAATATTTAACTTGCCAATGGCAACTAATTAAATATTTTATTTTATTTTCCCAAAGAAAATTAATTAATAATTAAATAAATAAAGAGTTGTACCAAAAAAGAATATTTTGTGATTGGTAAAAGATATATGTTAAAATTAATCAAACCTAAAGTCACGACAAAAGATTTGATTAAATTAATTAAGAGCCTTAAAAAGGAAATATCAACGCAAACTATTATTAACATTTGGGTATATGTCACGGAGATGAAAACCCTAAATATAAATATAAGTGAGAAAATATACAACAGAAACATTACGGCACGCCACAGGTCCAAGGCTCACTTCAATGCAAATTATATGTTATCTATTGCTTATCTAATGAATAATTTGTTTTCTATGCAGGATTTTTTGATTACGTTGAAGCGGTTCTCAACTAATGATTAAATGAAGCGGCTCGGGAAGATTAAAGATTAATTTTCAGCCTGATCATTAAATGTTTCAAACCAATTTATTTTATGTGATGAATAAGGTCGGTTCTTATGGTTGGTTCAACCAATTATTAACCGTCACCAAAATGAATGTAACGGGTCTGAGGCTTGTTGCATCTCTTTAAATAGAGATCCCAGGACCTGGAAAAAGAGAGGTTAGAAATTAGGTTAGGATTAGATTTTTACAAAAACACATTTGAAATATTTTAGGGTTAGATTAGGTTAGATTTATTCAATCTGATGCAAATTCGATCCTTTTATGCAAATTTCATTCTGAGAAAGATTATGGTGCGTGATATGTTTTGAGGAAGCGTTGTTGAGGATTCAAATTCGAAATACACTGTGACGGTATCATCTGTTTGTTGTTTTTAATTCAATCAATTTAATTATCTCCATTTCATTCATTTTCTGATTATTCAATTTGAATATGTTAAGGATATGTTCAAATTGTCTGATTACATTTGCTAATTCAGTATAGTTGATTTGATTGGTTTCTCAAGTAGAATTAAATCCTTTCTCATCAATTATAGTAATCTTAGAATGTCGAATGGATTATTAAGTACGATTAATTGATTAGGGTTATTAATTTGTCTCCAGAGTTGATATAATTTGTTAATTTGCAAATTTAAATTGGTTCTTTCCGGAAAGATTAAAATCCTTTTTAGTGTTTTGCATTTAATGTAATTATGTCCTTTGGATTATTAAGAATGAATTAATGATTTCTTCCTTGCACGTTTGTACAAGTTGCAAACAGTTATATGTGCCAATCAGATCGAGTTATTACCTGATACAAGTTGTTTGTTTTTGATATCCTAACTCCGTTGCCCAAATAGACAAAGCACCAGTCTAATTATTGATTTATTTTACATTTAAAATCTTTGCTATGTTGTAGATTCATTTCATGTTATTTTTTATTTCTGTTAAAATTTAGATTAAATCATTTACTTTTCCTTAGAAATAGTTTATAGTATTTCATCTAATTTACAAGTATGCCAGTGTAATCAGATAAACTAGCAGCAAACCAACATCGATTTAATCATACAACCTGCTTTGAAAATCAAAGGTTCACCCGCCTAGGTTGTAGCAGGACCTAAAGTGTAGGGAGAAGTTGATCGTTAAGGTCAAACTCCAGTCATTGGCTCAAAAACGTTGTAGATTTGACCATAGGGCTTGGCATCCCCTTAGAATCCACAACCTGCATTTTTGAGACCCAACAAATTGGCGACTCTACTGGGGAGTCAAGTGAAAGTATTAGCCGAAAATTCTAAAGTTTTTCCCATCTGAGTCGCAACAAATTGGCGACTCTACTGGGGAGGTTTGCCTGAAAATCTAAAGCCATTTGTTATAGAGTCAAATCCAAAGTTTTAATTAAAAGACTCCGCTGGGAAGAAAAGTATTTTAATTTCCCTCTTCTCACAAGAGGTGGCGACTCCGAAAATAAAATTGATGAAACATGGAAAAATATAACATACCCCCTTCAGATGCATTCTTTGAATCAAGGAGACATGAAGGAGAACCATTGAATGATGGGTATACAAATGAAAATAATGACCATAACAGCCCACATGATGAGGGTAAGCTTATTCATCAAACTGTTGTTGACCTTGATAGCATGACTGATCAGGAATTAGAAATGTATTTAGAATGGGGAGAACAACAGCTCAAGAGATTACAGATGATACAAAGAAGCAAAGAACTAGATAAACAAATAGTAGGATTGGATAGACAACTGGCACAATTGGGCCTCCAAGTATTAGAACCACCAAAACCTATCCTTCCGCATAAACAAAGTGGTGATGTTGATTCACATGCACCTTCTCAGAACACATACGCTTCAAGAGTACCTCATGATCCATACCATAACCCTATCCAGCATAATAAGCCACCACAAGAGCCCCAGCTTATAAATGCAAGTAACATTCCTCAATACTATTCACCACTAGGACAACACTATACCCCGCAACACCAGCAATATATGCCGCATCACGATGCTTACTATCAGTCTTTATATAAGACAAAGTTTTTACCCACCCACCCACCGCCATATATGGATCAGCAGTGTTGGGAGGAAGAGGAAAATAGCCAACAGTGTTGGGAAGAAGAGGGGAATGAGTATTTGCAATCAGGACAAGATGACAATGAGGAGGAAATATACAAGTCTAAGGATAATTTTCAGGTTTGTTCAAATGCATTGTATGATAACATAGTAAAAGAAGATGAGGTGATACTTTGCCAAGATATTCCTAAACAAGAATTTCATGTGCATTTAGATATAAATTATGAGAGGGATGAAGTGCCTTCAGATAACCAAAGTGATGTGTCATCTTGTAAACATGCTGACAAAATAGGTGTATCTAATTTTAATGATCTTGAGCATTGTCGTAATGTTGAAAGAGATGAAGAAAATGTTGGAAACATGATGGACGAAGAAATATGCTCACTTAACAGTGAGCAAATTTCAGAATTACTCACTATAGAATATCAAAAATATACACATGGGGGTGATTTAAAAGTTTCATGTCCATCATATATATGCTTTGATAGTGAGGATACTTTGCATGATAGTAGGCCATACGATTGGCGTGAAAGGATAACATCAGGACCATATTCAGTTGAGGTAGAAACATCTAGTGATTATGAGTTTCATAGCAATGATTATCCAGAGATAAGTTCTATCAAACCTTGTAATGATGAAGTCTGGGTATCACAGTTGTATGAGGAAAATACATATAGTGCTGAAGGTAGTGGTGATGACTTTGAATCTAATATAACACCATTAGATGATGCTAACATTGAAAAAAGTGAATATCAAATACAGTCTGATTTTGCCTGTTTTTCAGTTCATATAGAAAATTATCATTTGGGGGATGATAGTGAATATTGTTACTTCAAATATCACGATAAAAACAGGTTTGACCTATCATTTGGGAGTTCTCAGATTGAGAATGAGTTTCAGATGCATAATCATGAAGAATATAGCAACATCAATGAACCATTGTTAACAAATATGGATATGTTCAATCATGCAAATCTTAGTAATATGATTAGATTTGTTTCATTACATTGTGATGAAAACAAAGTATATGACAGGGGAAAATATAAACCTTTCTTTTTCTGATGGCCTTGAGCCATCAGTTATGATATGGTTTCTTAGAACCATATCATTTTAGGGCAGAGAGAATAATTGGACTCTGTTGCCCAATGGAGAAGGCACTGGCCTACTTCCCAAAGATCTGGGATCTTGACATGCCCACAAGGGACATACATCCCCAGACGGAGCCTATGTTGGAACTGGAAATTTCCAGTCAAAATTTTTCAAAATGTTTAAAGTCCCATGACGATTAACTTGAGTGTAGTATCCAAGAATTTCATTAATCTAGTTCTCTGAAACTTTTGCAAATAGTCATTTTACTGGTACAATGGAAGTAATGGCAACACAAGTGAGAAAAGAATCTAGAATCTGGTGCTTATGTTTTTCATCCTAACAAGTTCAAGCTGCTTTCATCTTGGGAATACAGGTGAACAAACTATCTAGTTAGCTATGCAAGGCGATATTGTGAGCAAAGTATATCAATAGTTTGCCCCTTGGGTTTCACAAGTAGTTCGCTTGTCCAAAAATGCAAATGATTGTTGAAATTGATTTCCTCGTTGGGTCAATTCCAATCTAGTGCAGGAGACAGTAGCATGGTTCATGACAAACATATCATCGAGCAGTGAATTTTACACAGATTCCAATGGCCAAGATTTTCTAAATAGAATAAGAAATTATAGGAAGGAATGTGAAGCTTTGAGTGATTGCTTCTGGCTTAAACATTGTTTAGATCTTCTTCTAGCAATCTTAGTAGAACATGAGTCAATCTAGTCTATTCTATTCCTATTTCACTTGCACCCTACCTATATGTATTAATTCTTATATCTTTATGCACGAGTATTAATTTTAAACAACTAAAAAAACTAGAAAAACCTTCTAAATCTACTGACCCAATACTTTTGTTACAGTGTGGAAGCGCCAACCCACATGGAAAATTGTGAAGGCATTTTTCACAATTTACACCCAGGAGAATGAATCTAGTCAAAATATAGGGTTGGCACGGGCTTCTTTCACCATCCGTCGCCATATAAACAAGATGACTTTTAACCATCTCCATATATATTTAATAAAAAAATCTCCACTAGTTTTTGTAATCTCTTCGCAGCAGCATTTTATTTTCTTTGCATTTAAAGAGAATCCACTATTCAAGATATCCTAATCTGTGCATGAACAATATGAATGCAATACAAAAATGGAAATTCCTAATATAGATTTGACTACTAGAGATAATGTATTAACCTGAAGCCTCAATATACAAAGATAATAATGAGCAATATTAAGAACTTTTACCTGATTAATGTGGGACCAACTTAGGTCTACTCCAAAAGAGGCATTTGTAGAGACTATTCACTAGTTTTCAGGAATTTCAGGGCTGTGGCAGTATGATGGAAGGTATTAAGTTTTTTGAAATAAATGTGATCTATAAACTACGATGGGGATTCCATACTATAGTTTACCAATTATAGATTTAATAAGAGGAATTTAAGTACCGCAACATTTAACTATGTAATTGAACAAGAAGGAAAAAGAATCAGGAATTAAGGAACAAAGAGTCCACCATTGCCAAGAAGGAGAAACTTATTGAAGAAAATTCAAAAAACTGAAGAAATTCAGAATAGAGGCCGGCAGTTTGGTTTTTCAGATTGAGATCGATGAATGCTAATTTGATTGTATCTATTCATTCATATGAGCAATAACTATACAAAGTGTATTGATCCATGCTTGTATTTGTGGACGTGGGTTTTTGATATGATAGATACAAAAGATCCTGCAGATGTGTATGTGCTCGGCTTCCAAGAGGTGGTTCCTTTAAATTCTGGAAATGTTCTTGGTGCAGAGGATAATACTCCCGTCTTGAAATGGGAAAATTGACTTTGCATCACATTAAACCAAACCCAACCTACTAAAAGATGATGATTCCTGCCCTATGGCCTGCAAAGAATATATTCAGATGTTTATCCTTCCAACACAGAAAAAAATATAGAATTGCTGTCATAAAAATGATATTTACAATCAGAAACCGTATTGGTGATCTTGTGGTAGAAGAGTCTTCAAAAGGGAGATCAAAGGATCCAAATTAAAAACATTTGACAGTTATATATCCAGATACATGATATAATGTCTGATTGTGATAATCTAAATCTTTAATATTCACTTTCAATGGCCAGAAAGTATATTATTTTCGAGAAAAACTTACAGTGCAAACGGTCGAGCGTGGATTCCTGGAATATTTATATATTGTGAATTATGAATGTGTCCTTAGATTCCAGTTTCAGTATTTAAAATGTTGCAGCAGAGACAGTGGGTAATTAAGGCTGCCTTGGTGCAATCTCATGTTTCATTTACCCTGCTGGAGGAGCTAGCGGTGGATGAAAATAGCCTTGGAGGATGGATTCCATCTTCTTTTATGAATTGCACTCGATTGAAATCCTTGAGCCTATCGAAGCAACTATCGAAGAACAAACTTGTAGGGACAATTCCGGCGAATATGGGCTATAACCTGGTCAAATTACAAGAGATTTATTTGTTCAGCAATATTTTAAGTGGCAGCCTCCCAAAGTCTCTTGGAAACTGTTCTCAGCTCGAAATTCTCGATCTCGGTCCCAATCAACTAACTGGTGTGGTGCCTCAATAATTGGGAATGCTAAATGCTCTACAAAGATTGTTTCTAGGCAGTGATAATTTGTCAAGTGGCAGCTTTTGGAATGATATTGGGGGAACTTGACTTAGGAAATATTGGATGCCACTACGAACTATTTAGACATGGATATATACAGTGAATGGAATGAGGAAAGAAGCTAGAATTTCTTGTGACTGAACTCAAAGGCAAGCGGCCGCTTGTTCCTCCAACCATTCAGGTCTTCTCTGATGTAGGGAAGGTTTAAGATACATTTCGTGTGGCTATTCCTGCCAAGGATTCAGTATCCATATCAACAAATATGTCACCAACTTTGTATCAAGATCATTCAAGAGAGTTTTCTGATAATGGAGGAATGACTTCTACAGATAATAATAGAAGACCCGTGGACAATTTTCCATATTATAATCAAGTGGAGGACCTTGACAGACATTCGTCTAGTTTATCATCAAATTTTTTGTTCACTAACAACAAAGAAAGTGGATTTTCAAACAATGTTGAGAAGGATAGAGTTTACATGAAAGAGATGGTATTGTTGGTTCTGGGACTAGTCAGAAGTCCATTACTATTGCTCATAATTCATTTGATTTGAATGAAGAAGATAAAACTTAGAAGGTTTCTTCAACTCGGTAGAAAGTAAGTAGAGAAGATTCGAACTATTAATCAAGAGTGGGTTAGCTCAGAAACTTACAGAAATGTGTATCCAAAATGTAGGAGAACTTTTACGATCTCAGTATGGGAAAGGCATTATCTTTGAGATAGCAACAGGTGGAGCTGAAAGTGTTCTATGGAAGGAAGCAGCTAGTTTTGTGACCTCTTTACATAGAGCTATAGCAGATGTGGGTGCTTTGCCTCAAGTAAATGATGGAGTGCAAGCTGATGAACATGTACCATTCCAGCAGGACAATACGCAAGTTAATTTTGGAATCCCATGTGCCTGATGGCATTGATGCTCCCTCATTTGCTTCTATTTTGTGGGACGTTGCCTTAAAGGGCAAGTGTAAGATGTGGGCTCAAGGTCACAGTGCGAAGGTTGTTTCTGCTCTCATGAATAGTGCAGACATGAAAGTGAAAAAAAAGGCAAAATATGAGCTTCAGCCACTTATTGATACCCGGGGTAACCTTACCTTCAAACCATCAAAGATGGTTTTGTCCTCAGCATAGAGGCCGAGAGCACCATACATGGACTGAACTGTAGTAGTTCAATTTTGGGGTCTCTGTCGATGAGGGTGAGACCATTAGAGAAACTCGTCGAACCTCGCATGTTAGTTGTCATAACTGCTAGCACTCTAATAGACATGTAAGCAAAATATGGAAGCTGGGATTTTCACAAAATCACACTCTAGTATCTGTGCGAGTAAGGCAGTATTCCTCTAATAAATCTTTATGCTCAGGGAACCCACAAAATGAAAATGGTAAGAGAAATGAACTTAACAAAAAAGACAATACTTGAAAATGGCACAGATATCAGGGAGCAAGTTCATAATTGGCAAGTCCTCGAACAGGAAGCTGTCAGGAAAATGGTTGAGTATTTTCCTCAATCAGGTGAAATCGAACCTTCTGTACAGGCAATTAGTAATTCTGTGGATGATTTAAATAAAAAAAATGGGCATATATCAATGCATATGAATGTTAAAGAACAAATGACAAAGGTCTTGATCAAACACAAAAAGATGCAGATCCACACAAATTACACACCATGGAAAACCCTAATCGAAGTATTGGTAGAGTCCCTTTGAAAACTAGAAGGAGGCAATGCCTAAAGCTATTTTTCAATTTGGAGTGAAGATGCCAGATAGATGTGAAGCAAGGACAACTGTGGAATTTGTTCATGTGAGTTCAGCGTTGAGGCGAAATGACCAAGATATTGACAGAATACATGTATTGAAAATGCAAACATTAGAAAACCAAAGGCATAAACACTAAAACCTGTATCGGAGAGACTTGCAATATCGGAGTGGGTTTTCTTGGTCACTCCGATTATGTGTATTTCTCCGATAAAGAACACCTCGAACAAGTCACTCCAATATAACATACGATTAGGGTGGATAAAGTGTGGGAAAATATCATTACATTCATACTACCCGGAAAAGCCCATCAGATTTCATACGGCTCGGTGAAATATTTTATATTTTATAAATGGTGCAAAATAAGAAATATTTTCATGGAAGATATAATAAAATGGGGGATTATTTTGCCAGAGGAGTATAATCAAATTATCAAATGGAGATTTAATAGTCAAATTTGGAAAATATCACTTGAAGACGAAATATTTTCTGAAATAAACCAAATGTTTAATCCTTTTTCAAAATGCACACGAAGACTGGTAAAATTTTTTACCAAGGTATGAATTATTTCTATGAGGCAGATAATTATTTTATCCGGGGAAAGATTTTATAATCCTTTTATTACAAGAAGATTAATCCAAGAAGTAATTATTTTACTGGAAAACAATTTATGAAAAATATTTCACCGAGGAGATAAAGGAAGGATAAAATATATAAAACCCGACGTCGGAGAGACATAGCATATGAGAGTGAGTTCCTAAGAGTTCTCCGATTACATGAGTCACACCGATAGAAGAAAGGATGAAAAAAGTCATCGGGGAAACACGCACAATCGGAGGGAAAATTTTAACTCACACCGAATTCTTATATTACACCGATGGATACCTTTTTCAAAAGAATATAATGGAGCTTGTAAAAGGAAAACATTTGTCAAAGAAAAATAAATATTAAAGTGGTGCAAGTGAATAATAAACCAAGATCATAATAGAACAAAAATAAACATATTTTCATTGTATCAATTCAGAATATTTTCAAGAAGTAAAATATTTTCTGGGGGTTAAAGAAGACATCAAACAGACATTTGCAAACCTAAAGAATAATTTGCAGTAAAGTATTTTCACCGAGGAAGAGAGAGCGAGGTAATATTTTCACCAGATGAATATTTTGGCAAAATCAAGGTGAAAACATACAATGTAAATGCTATACGAAATATTTTACCAGAGGAGTTAAAAGTGGGTGATTAAATATGGTAAAATATATACGAGTAAAAAATTGAATGAGGTCTCCAAGGAGATTACCATTAAAATTAATTTTCAAGGAGATTACGAAAATGAAGTTAATTAAAATATTTAACTTGCCAATGGCAACTAATTAAATATTTTATTTTATTTTCCCAAAGAAAATTAATTAATAATTAAATAAATAAAGAGTTGTACCAAAAAAGAATATTTTGTGATTGGTAAAAGATATATGTTAAAATTAATCAAACCTAAAGTCACGACAAAAGATTTGATTAAATTAATTAAGAGCCTTAAAAAGGAAATATCAACGCAAACTATTATTAACATTTGGGTATATGTCACGGAGATGAAAACCCTAAATATAAATATAAGTGAGAAAATATACAACAGAAACATTACGGCACGCCACAGGTCCAAGGCTCACTTCAATGCAAATTATATGTTATCTATTGCTTATCTAATGAATAATTTGTTTTCTATGCAGGATTTTTTGATTACGTTGAAGCGGTTCTCAACTAATGATTAAATGAAGCGGCTCGGGAAGATTAAAGATTAATTTTCAGCCTGATCATTAAATGTTTCAAACCAATTTATTTTATGTGATGAATAAGGTCGGTTCTTATGGTTGGTTCAACCAATTATTAACCGTCACCAAAATGAATGTAACGGGTCTGAGGCTTGTTGCATCTCTTTAAATAGAGATCCCAGGACCTGGAAAAAGAGAGGTTAGAAATTAGGTTAGGATTAGATTTTTACAAAAACACATTTGAAATATTTTAGGGTTAGATTAGGTTAGATTTATTCAATCTGATGCAAATTCGATCCTTTTATGCAAATTTCATTCTGAGAAAGATTATGGTGCGTGATATGTTTTGAGGAAGCGTTGTTGAGGATTCAAATTCGAAATACACTGTGACGGTATCATCTGTTTGTTGTTTTTAATTCAATCAATTTAATTATCTCCATTTCATTCATTTTCTGATTATTCAATTTGAATATGTTAAGGATATGTTCAAATTGTCTGATTACATTTGCTAATTCAGTATAGTTGATTTGATTGGTTTCTCAAGTAGAATTAAATCCTTTCTCATCAATTATAGTAATCTTAGAATGTCGAATGGATTATTAAGTACGATTAATTGATTAGGGTTATTAATTTGTCTCCAGAGTTGATATAATTTGTTAATTTGCAAATTTAAATTGGTTCTTTCCGGAAAGATTAAAATCCTTTTTAGTGTTTTGCATTTAATGTAATTATGTCCTTTGGATTATTAAGAATGAATTAATGATTTCTTCCTTGCACGTTTGTACAAGTTGCAAACAGTTATATGTGCCAATCAGATCGAGTTATTACCTGATACAAGTTGTTTGTTTTTGATATCCTGACTCCGTTGCCCAAATAGACAAAGCACCAGTCTAATTATTGATTTATTTTACATTTAAAATCTTTGCTATGTTGTAGATTCATTTCATGTTATTTTTTATTTCTGTTAAAATTTAGATTAAATCATTTACTTTTCCTTAGAAATAGTTTATAGTATTTCATCTGATTTACAAGTATGCCAGTGTAATCAGATAAACTAGCAGCAAACCAACATCGATTTAATCATACAACCTGCTTTGAAAATCAAAGGTTCACCCGCCTAGGTTGTAGCAGGACCTAAAGTGTAGGGAGAAGTTGATCGTTAAGGTCAAACTCCAGTCATTGGCTCAAAAACGTTGTAGATTTGACCATAGGGCTTGGCATCCCCTTAGAATCCACAACCTGCATTTTTGAGACCCAACATTACCTAGGGTTCATTCCATCAGGATGCCAAATTATGAACTAAGATGTCCTAAATGCATGCAAAAGAAACGGGAGCTAAACCTTATGAGGGAAAAGCCCCCAAGGGGACATTTTCTGACGTTACAAGATGATAGAAGAAAATGAGATGGATGAAGATGATGATTGGTGAAGATTGGAAGAAAGATGAAAGATGGAAATGGTCTATAACCTATACCTAAATCTGGGTACTTCCTTCATATCCCAGATTGCCTACATACCCTATATCCACAGATCAAGGCACTTAATGATAGAGATGAGATGTAGTTCTTATAATGTTTTATTGATGGGGTGATGAAAGTGGATGGATTGGTCGAGTTATGGATTGATGGGATTGATTGGATGTTTGATGATGTGTGATGTTGATAGTTATTGATGGGATGCTAGATGATGATGCTTTAAGTATCCACTCCAAAGACTAAGCACAAGCAAGTGCCCCCAATATGGGATGAATTTTTATTATGGAATTTGATGGATTAGGTGAGCTAGATCTAGATGGATGATGGACCAAATGATACTTCAACTCCAACAATTTCTAAAACCATTATAGAAATAAGCATGGGGATGGAAAAGGGGTAGGTGTTATTATGGATACATAGATTTATTATGGTGTAGGTGAAGTTTATTAGGAAATGAATGAAACTTATTGTGGGATACATGGAGTTTATTTATGGATAGATGATAAACAAAACAAAGTAGATGGTAAAGCTAGTTCTACACAGCACCTGTTTGCCAGGTTTTCACTATGGTACTTATCCAAGGTGCCTATTTACTAGGTTTTCACTAGAGGATGGATTATTTATCTTTACTATTTTGATTTGATTTGATTTGATTTGATTTTTGGATAGGGTAATCCAAGGATCAAGAATAAAATTTCTTCAGATGAACACTATTGATGGGTTCATCCAAAGGAATGCCTTCTGGTGTTGAGAGAGTATAAGCTCTTGATCCATAGACTAATGTGATCATATGGTCATAATCAATTTGGTTTAAATTTGCCTTTCTTCTCACGATCCTATTAATTCTTTTGATTTTCTTTAAGAACAAGGTCTCCTACCTGGAACCTTCTTTCAATGATCTTCTTGTTATAGCTATGATGAAGACAATTTTGATAGACTTGGAGATGATTGAGTGCCATGAGACATCTTTCATCCAATAGCTCTAGATCATTTAGCCTAGATATTCTAAATTCCTCATCAGAGATGATATGCTGTAGTGACACTCTTAGTAATGGGATCTCAACCTCTATAAGTAGGATAACTTTAATGTCGTACACAAGAGCATAGGGTGTAGCACCAGTGGGAGTTCTGACACTTGTTCTATAGGCCCACAAGGCGGGGTTGAGTTGTAGGTGCCAATCACAACCAGCTTCATTAACTGTCTTCTTAAGGATTTTGATGATTGTTTTGTTAAAAGCCTCTTCTTGGCCATTACTTTGGGGATAATAGGGAGTGAAAAATATGTGTTGGATATGAAATTAATGGCATATATCATGGACTTCTTGGTTCTTGAAAGGATATCCATTGTCGGTGATAATGGCTTGTGGAACTCTCTATCAACAAATGATATAATGAAGGATAAATTTGGATATTTGTTTACCAGTGATGTAAGTCATTGGAATAGCTTCAACCCACATTGTAAAATACTCCATGGTGGTGATGATAAACTTGTGGCCATTGGATGAGGGTGGATAGATTTTTCCTATGAGGTTAAGTCCCCACTATGAGAAAGGCCAAGGTGTAGTACTAGGTTGTAACTCATGTGCTAGAACATGTATCAAATCCCCATGTTTTTGACATTGTAGACAGTGTTGAGTGAACTTTTGTGCATCTTGCTCCATGGTTGGCTAGTGATATCCAACTCTCAAGAGTTTCTTAACAAGAATAGGATCGGCAGAATGTGAACCACAGACACCTTCATGCACCTCGTGTAAGGCAATGTTAGCTTCTTCCGAGTCAAGACAACTAAGGAGCATACCATCAAGACTCTTGCAGTATATGGTTTCCCCAAGGATGGTGTAACAAGAGGCTTGGAAAATAAAGGTTTTACGTTGGGTGTTGGATAGTTGGAATGGAAAGGTTCGATTATGGAGATACTCATATATATCCTCGTACCAAGGAGAATTGGGACCAGCAATCTCACATACAAGCTCAGATTGTGGAACTTCAAAAGCTAGGACCAAAAGTTGTTCAACCAAAAATTCACATCTGTGTGCATTAGAAGGCATGTCTAAGAGAGAGTCAATTGTAACCATAGCATCTTCTACTTTGTTGTTTATTTGAGGAATCTGCTCAAATGTGATCTTAGAAAAGTATTTCTTAAAATCATCTACCATCAACTTGTATGGGAGAAGCTTTTAATCTTTTGTTTGATACTCATCTAAGACTTGTTTGATAACTAATTGTGAATCTCTAGACTTGTAGTTGTGTGATAGCCCAATGTACTGCCATACATAATCTTGTAATCAAGGCTTCATATTCAACAATATTATTTGTGCAAGGGAAAGCAATCTTGTATGACTTTGGTATACAATCTCCTTGAGGTGTGATAAAATAGATTCTAGCTCCATATCCATGTTGTGTGTATGATCCATCAAAATATAGCTACCAAACTACTGAAGGATATAAGTTGAATAACTCTTCATCAGAGAACTCAAGACAAATAGGATGAACATCTATTATTGGTGCTTCAACTAATTGATCTGCAATTACTTGTCCTTTTATGGCTCTACAATCCACATACTCTATGTCAAACTCTCTTAGAATCATTACCCATTTTTCTAGTCTTCTTGTGAGTACTGCTTTGGAAAGAAGGTACTTAAGTGGATCAAACTTAGATATGAGCTTTGTAGTTTGGTTCAACATATAGTGTCGCAACTTTTGAGAAGCAAACACTACAACTAAAGATGCTTTTTCCATGGTTAAATAGTTAATCTCATAGACAATAAGAGTTCTGCTAATGTAGTAAATGTCTTGTTCTTTTTCTAAATCATCGTGTTGTGCTAGAAGTGCCCTAGAGCTACTATTGTTGAAGAGATGTATAACAATAATGGTTGATCAGGTACAGGAGGTACAAAAGTAGGCAGTGTAGCTAGATATTCCTTTATTTTATCAAAATATTATTGACACTTATCATCCCATTTGAAAGGTTCTCCTTTCCAAAGAAGGTGTTGAAAGGGATGACATTTATCTACTAGCTATGAGATGAATCTGTAGATGGATTGTAATCAGCCTTGAAGACTATGAAGTTGTTTTAGATTGTATGGTGGAGGCATTTCAATTATAGCTTTTACTTTGTTTGGATCAACTTCTATACCTCATCAAGAGACAATGTAACCCAACAGCTTTCCAGATGTCACACCAAATACACACTTCTTAGGGTTTAGTCTCACTTGATATTTCTCTAATCTGTCAAAGATTTGTTCTAATACTTGTAGATGGCCTTCTCTAGTTTTTTTATTTTCCCAAAATCATTGGCAAGAGACACTACTAGGCATGATAAGTGTTGTCATTTATGGCAACTAAGTCTATACTACACATTCACATTGCATAATTTGACCATACCGAAAATTAGATTGAAGATTTGTCTAAGTCTAGTAAGTAAAAAATAGAGTGTGTGATAGGGTCTGGTATCTTGGTCTAGATCTCCCTGGGAGTAGATCAGAGTTTGTTGTGGATCTGAGGGAGTCATAAGCATTGTCAGGATAATCTAAATCTAGAGTTTTGGCCTTTGGGGATGAAGGATTCAATAGTTATTAGCATCTGAGTATTGGGTTAACCAATTTGACAAAGCAGGAAAAAGAAGAATAGGATGACCTTGTAATTCATCTTGGTCCTAGATGTATGGAAGTTGTTGGTTGGATACGTTGTGATGATCAGTGATAGTAGTCAACCTAATTAATGATTTGTGAGTGCAAGTTTTGGTCTGTGTTACAAGTGTACATGGATTTAGCTGACACAGTAGAATTTTCAATAAAGTTCTAAGTGTTCTTGAAGCTGATTGAAAAGTGATTAAAGATCTAGATGCGGATATATATAGCCAATGGATTTGAATGATTTGAGGGTGTGCGTGTGATGTGACTATGTAACACGTGTGAAAAGAATAGAGATCTAAGATTCAGATGTTAGCAGAATAGTGAAAAGGGTAGAGTGAAGATGAAGTGTAACAAGTCAGTATTTTATGCTTAACCAAAACTGAATCCTTGCATTGATAGATGCTAATTATCAGTTTAATCTCATTATAATCTTCTTTTTGTAGGCAGTGAGCCTTCTATAGGAAATAAGCCTTCTTTGAGCAGTAAGCTCTGGGTAGTGAGCTTGAATGCATGTGCATTCCTCTTTGTAATACTTTTAATAGAGTATAATCCTTGTGGATTAACCCCCACCATGGTTTTTTCCTTAATCGAGTTTCCACGTCAAAAATCTTGGTGTCAAA
The DNA here is from genome assembly GCA_027924645.1 of Cunninghamia lanceolata. Taxonomy (NCBI): domain Eukaryota; kingdom Viridiplantae; phylum Streptophyta; class Pinopsida; order Cupressales; family Cupressaceae; genus Cunninghamia; species Cunninghamia lanceolata. Next base: position 11,153,327 of record BSBN01000073.1, read on the forward strand.
TGTGTTACTTATGTTTCTACTCATGCATTATTGATTCATGCTTTAATGTTCATATCATTAATTTGATTAGAAGTTTTAAAAGAGGATTAAAGGCAGAAAAGTTTAATTTGTGTGACAACTGATTCACCCCCCCTCTTAGTTGTCTAGACCAGTTCCAACAATTGGTATTAGAGCCAAGTTCCTTGAAAGAAGCCTAACAGCTTGAGGAAATATCTTGGAAGGAGTTTTCAATGGGTTCACTCAAAGATCAACTTCAGTTGGCCCTTGAAGATCTTGATCAGTCCAAAGAAGAAGTAACCAATATGAAAGATAAGCTTAAAGATGTTGATGATACCATTGAAATGTTAAAAGATAAATTAAAGAAATCTATGGAAAAGAGAATGGAGCTACTTCTGCAGTTATCCAGTTTAACTGAAGAAAATGGCATGAATGAAGCCTTGGAAGAAAAGACAAAGCAGTGTGAGAAGCTATCAAAAGAAGTTACTATTCTGAAAGTTGAGATGGAATATGGGGCAATGAGGTTAACCAAAGAAAGTGAGCAAAGGAAGAAGACTAAAGAATACTTGAATCAAACTCTAAAAGAAAGAATTGATGAATGCTACAGATTGGACAATATAGCTAGCCATCTAAAGTCTGATCTACAAGAAAATAGAGATAATGAAAGAGATCTTGAAAGGCAACTTGTCATTCTTAGACATGACATAGAAGTTGCAAATGAATACAAGAAGTTCAAGATAAGTTCAACTAAACTTGAAGCAATACTTGAGGGTTAGAAAAAGACTGATGACAAGCATGGTCTTGGATATGAGAAAGGTGAAAGCTCCATATTTGGACAAAGAAAATTTCAACCAAGGAATGGGAGAAATAGACCTAAAAGACCTCTAGTAAGACAACCTAATGCTCAAAGGTATCCATCTTTCAATGGAAATTGTTTCAAGGGCAAAAAATTTGGTCATAGAGCTACTCAATGTAGAAGTAGAGTAAATCAAAATAATCCATCCTTCTCTGGACAATGCTTCAATTGTAAGAGGTATGGTCATAAATCCAATGAATGCAGAAGTATAATAATGAATAACTCATCAAATAGAGGAAATGGGAATTCTTTCAATGGCAAATGCTTTACATGCAATAGATTTGGAGATATAGCCAATTAGTGTAGATCAAGAGGAAATCAATGAAATGGACAAATAAATGTTGTGTGCTTTAGTTGTAACTGATCTGGTCATTTTGCAAGATTTTGTAGAAGTAAGAATAATGGAAGAGGAGGTCTGGCAAATAGAAAAATGGATGAGCCAAGGCAAGACAAAGGCAAGGACAAAATTGATGTGAATGAGATCTAGAATGAAATGAGCAAGACATGGGCTAAGAAAAGCGTTATGAACAATCATAATGGGTCTGCACTAGAATCCGGTGCTGATAATTCCACTAGGAATTGAATTTAGAGCTCTGGCTTAGGGGGAGCTGCATTAAAAATCAAATTCCCTAAGCCAGCAAGTGGGTGCCTGGATCTAGCACAATGAGAGAAGATATTTTGAATTATTTCAAAACTTTTGGAAGGATTTCTGGAAGGAAAAATGTTGATATGGAAATTTGTAGAGTAATTCATGAAGAACTGTTCAAGAAACAGAGTACCCAGATGAAGTTAGGGCAACGTATTTATTACAATGCCAAATTAGGTTTTGCAAAGGATAAAAGGTCACTTGATCATGCATTTAAATCACTTTGCATTTGAAGAAAACAAGTAGAAGAGCATCTAAGCTACAAATCTAGAGATTGAAGAACAAAGAGTGAATTCAACCAGTAATTGATCAGCCCTAACCCTGCGGGGAAAAAGGTACTTCTCTGTAAATCTGTAAATCTGAAACTGTTGAGATGGCTACACCTCTAGTTGTTGATGTAACTAAAAGGCCCCAACCAATATTTAAGAAGCATCCATACAAGTTAATTGAAGTTGAACCGTTAGGTGCATTTTCTAGAGTTCCATATGGTGTACTGCATGTTGAGGATATTAGGGCATACATCCACTATAGCATTGATGAATTTGGAAATATGAAACTCTTGGATTTGTTTAACAACTACCTAAGAGATGATAGCTATAAATTGAAACCAGAATACAAAGCCCTAGAAAGCAAACATTTTCTACAAGTCATTAACTTTTTGACATTTGATGAGATTGAATGGGTTTGATATATCTTGATCCGAATACATGATGAGTTCATATGGCTATTGAAACCATTCAAGATTACAAAGGATGTTATCAAGATAGTAACCAGGCTAAATTCAACTGGTGGATTACCCATGCCGAAAGCCGTGAAAAACAAGACAGTGATTGATGCTACTGGTGCCAAGTTTGACAAAAGGGCAATGACCAGCAATGATATTATAGAACCGGATGTTAAATTTGCCTCCATGGTGATTGGGTACAAGATTTACCACTCTAGCAGGGAAAATTCTATCTCCAGAACTGCAATATATGCAGCCTATCAAATGTTAAAGGAGAATGTTGATTATGACCTATGTGAACTGCTACAAAATCAGTTGATTGAAAATCTGAGCAAAATAAAGAAAGATAAGAAAAATACCTTCAAGTATGGTTCCTTGATTATATATTTGTTCTTCTATTTTATTAATGAAGTACCTGGAGTTCAAGGTGTACACTGGACAAATGACAGGCTAGTTGCATGGCAAATAAGAGATCATCTACTCAGCCTTGGTGATTCCCAAGCTTAGAAGACAACCATTTGGGGTTACTTCAAAAACTTTCAGAGTATGATGCATGCAAGAGAGAGAATCCCTAAATCAGTTATAGAGAAATATGAGAATGAAATATGCTTTATGGTTGACACTAATTAGTGTCTAATGGAGGCTATGGAACCCAGAACCATATGGACTATGCCAATAGGCTATGAGGTTGATGAGAAAGTTTTGGAAATGTATGCTTAACATCTCCTGAGAAAATCAAAAGACACATATGTGGAAAGGTTTGGAACATATAAAGAGCTAAGTTTAAAATTACATGTGGAGCTTAGAAAGCCAGAGACCAAAAGGAAAGTGTAGAGGCAAGTTGAAAAGTATACTGAGAGCATTGGACTTACCAAGGAAGCAGTGAAGCAAAACAAAGAGAGAATTGAAAAGGCTGAAAATGAAAGGCAGGACAAGAAGCAAGAAGATGCTCTAGTGGAACCATCCTCCACTTCAAGGACTACCAGAAGCTCTGCTGCTACTTCTATTCCCCCTAAACCTACAAAACTAGAAGACAGACCATCCGGTGAAGGAAGTAAGAGAAAGAAAACAAAGGCTACAAGAACGTATGTCAGCACAAAAGATGATGAAGAAATAGAGACAGATGAAGAAGTTAGAGAGATAAGATCCAAGAAAGCCAAGACTTCAAAGGCTTCTAAGGACTAGCCTTCCGGAAGCAAAAAGGTGAGTAAAAAGAAAGAAACTGGTAAGATTGCTATGACAGTTGATGAAATTGTAAAAACAATTATTGTTCATGGAAATCTAAGGTCTATCAAAGTTTATTATGATAATTTTGATCAAGCAAATAAGAAAATTTGGGAAGATGCCACCATCATATACTTGAATAAATTCAATAAAGCTATATTGGAAATTTTACAAGAACTTCCCAAAAGTTTAAGGAAAACTCTGGAGATGAGGAAGGAAATAGCCAAGGCTAAAGATCTAGAACTTAGAGAATATATCCTCTTCACTCTATGTCTAGTAATGACCAGAAGGGAAGTAGATAAAATCCTTAAGGAAGTTAAGGAGAAATTCAGAAGCAAGGTCTGGATGAACAAGATAATGCTTGGTGAAACTAAGGAAGTTGCAAAGGAAACAAATGAAATTTTGAGGAAGGCCCTAGATAAAAATAAATACTATAATGTTTTAGAGGAACAAGTTGAGGAAGACAATCCTTCAGCTCCGGAACAAGAAGCTCTAGAAGAAGAGATTGAAAAGGAAAATGATAACCAAGGTGATACTCTAGATCCTCCAAAGCAAACCTATGAGGAGACAGATGATGGGATTGATTCATCGATTCTGGATGTTGAAATAGTAAACATTAGTTAACAACAAACTAAAGTTGATGACCCCTCTATTCTAGAAGAGGAGCAAATAAACCAAGAAGACACAGAGATGGTGAATAAAACTGTTGATGCAGGAGATACTCTAACTCCTCCTAACCAATTTGGAAAAGAAGATAATATTGGTATTACACAAAGCCATCCGGAATAGGTAGCAAGTGGTGAAGACAAAGAAAATATTCTCCCTATAGATGATTCAGAAAAGGGTGAAGCAGAGGAAAAGAAAGAAGAAGGAAAAGAGGATAAGGTAGAAGAAGATGGTACAAATGTTAATGCACCCACACAAATAAATTTTGATGCTGAGAAATCTCAAGGGAAGGAAAGTGGTTCAAGAATTGTAGCAAGAGACACTGCAGATGTAGTAAAGGGTCTCCTAAGTAAAGAAATGCTTGAGTTTGATGAACCAGAGCTGTTTCAAGGACCGATCAATCTAGATGCTCTCTCTCCAGTTCAAATAATGAAGATAGCATCCTTCACACAATCCAAGGCAAGATAAAATATGTTGAAATCTCACATTGAGGATAGTAAACTGCTAGGCCTTGGAACTGGAATATTGGAGAAGATAATGCCAACCTTCCATAAGAGTCCTTCTAACTCTCCTTCTAAAAATCTAAAAAATCTTGTAAGTTCTGTAAGCACACATTTTGGATCTTTTGAGAAGTCTGCAGAGACTAAAGTCAGAAATGTGTTTTTGGATAAGAAATTAAGTGAAATAAAGAGCCTAATAGGGTATGATAGGATGATAATTGGTATCAGTATAAAGAGTATTCAAAATGCTCTAAGTGATGGGGGTGATATATACAAGTTTTGTCTATCCTGGTCCAAAGTTAGTGAGGATATTGAAAAGAAGATAAAGGAGCAAGAATAGAGGTTGTCAAATCTATCTCAAAATTTTGATCCTCTAACAATTTCTCCTATAAGTCAGGAATGTCAAGTAATCAGCTTGACTGATGAGATAAAGAGGCTTGTTAAAGAAAAGGGTGATATTGTGAAGAGAATGTGTGAGATCCAGGGATTGTTTGTCCCCAAGTTAGAGACAATGTATAATGCCTTATCAGAAGCTCAGACTGCAGTTCAGACAAGTGAGGGTTTAGATCTAACAAAGGTAGAAGCAGATGCATTTTTACTGAGTGGACACATCTCAATTTTGGATGGCATGAAAAGAACTTGGGCCTCTGAAGCCTCTGAACTTGAGCAATTGAAAAACAATTTTGTAGACATTCTCAAGTTCATGTAAATATAACTTAATGATTGGGTGTACAAATGTGGTACTATATACAAATTTTTTTAGAATTTTAGCTAGCAGACCCCATCCTTTGCCATTGATGTCAAAGGGGGAGTGAAGAATAGTGAAAAATGAGGAATTTAGCAAAGGGGGAGCTCCGGAATCAATGGAGAGCATAAGATTATAGAGTAAGGGGGAGTAACACTTAGTCATTTTTCACTAAGTGTTGCCATCAATGCCAAAGGGGGAGATTGTTGGCAAGAGACACTGGTGGGCATGATAAGTGTTGTCATTGATGGCAACTAAGTCTATACTACACATCTGCATTGCATAATTTGCCCATACCAGAAATCAAATTGAAGATTTGTCTAAGTCTGGCAAGTCAAAAATAGAGTGTGTGATAGGGTCCGGTATCTTGGTCTAGATCTCCCCAGGAGTAGATTAGAGTTTGTTGTGGATTTGAGGGAGTCATAAGCATTGTCAAGATAATCTAAATCTAGAGTTTTGGCCTCTGAGGATGAAGGATTCAATAGTTATTAGCATCTGAGTATTGGGTTAACCAGTTTGACAGAGCACAAGCCAACCTTGTAATTGATCTTGGTTCTGAATGTATGGAAATTGTTGGTTGGACAAGTTGTGATGATCAGTGATAGTAGCTGACCTGATTAATGATTTGTGAGTGCAAGTTTTGGTCTGTGTTACAAGTGTACATGGATTTAGGTGATAGAGTAGAGTTTTCAATAAAGTTCTAAGTGTTCTTTAAGCCAACTGAAAAGTGGTTGAAGATCTGGATGCGGATATATAGACAATGGATTTGAATGATTTGAGGGTGTATGTGATGCAACTATGGAATAAGTGTGAAAAGAGTAGAGATCTAAGATTAAGATGTTAGCATAATAGTGAAAAGGGTAGACTGAAGATGAAGTGTATCAAGTCAATATTTTGTGCTTAACCGAAACTGAATCCCTGCATTGATAGATGCTAATTATCAGTTCAATCTCATTATAATCTTCTTTCTATAGGCAGTGAGCCTTCTATATTTAGTAAGCCTTCTTTGAGCAGTGAGCTCTGGGTAGTGAGCTTGAATGCATGTGCATTCCCCTTTGTAATACTTTTAACAGAGTATAATCCTTGTGGGTTAACCCCCACCATAGTTTTTCCCTTAACCGGGTTTCCACATCAAAAATCTTGGTGTTAAGTGTGTTACTTATGTTTCTACTCATGTGCTATTGATTCATGCTTTAATGTTCATATCATTAATTTGATTATAAGTTTTAAAAGAGGATTAAAGGTAGAAAAGTTTAATTTGTGTGACAACTGATTCACCCCCCTCTCTCAGTTGTCCAGACCAATTCCAACAAAGATATCATCAACATAGTCTTCCATTATGGTGTGAAAGAGATCATGAAAGATAACAGTCATGGCTCATTGATATGTTACTCCGGCGCTCTTGATTCTAAAAGGCATTACAACATAGGAATAGGTACCCAATGGACATATGAAGGAAGTCTTGTGTTGATCTTCTTCTGCAATACTATTTTGATTATAGCTGGAAAATCCATCCATTAATGATAGCATTTCATGCCCTATTGTGAGATCAACAATGGTATATATGCTTGGTAATGGAAAATCATCATTTGGACATGCTTTGTTAAGGTCTCTAAAGTCAATGCAATAGCATATACGACCATTAGGTTCTGAGACTAGTACAAGATTTGAAACCCACTCAGGATAGTCAATAGGGTGTATAAATTTAGCATCCAATAGCTTTTGAATCTCTGCTTTGACTAAAAGTGGTACTTGAGGGTGCATTTTCCAAAGCTTTTGTCTAACCAATTTTGCATTTGGAGACACTACTAGATGATGTACCACAAGTGAAGGATCTAACCCTGGCATATTTGCATAGGTCCATGCAAAGTTGATTTCTCTTTTCATGAAAAAGGTGGTGAAATCTTTCCTTTCTCTGATAATGATGCTGCTAGGAATGTGATCTTAGGATTCTGTGTTGTGGCTAGATTTATCTCTTGAGATTTTTCCACCAATAATGGTGACCATTGTTGATATTCATTGGTCAAAGGAAGGTCAAATCCTCCATCCTCAAGTGCCTTAGAGAGGTTTTCACCCTCAAATATGTCCTTTATTTTTACTTTTTCATAGTCAAGAGGTGCCTTTTAGTTTTCACCTAGTGACCTATCTTTTTTGATTTTGTTTATTTCACTTTTGTGACTAAAGGATTTGACACTTCTGCCAAAATATGCTAACAAAGGCAGATCCATCATAAAGCCAACTTTATGATCTCCCAATGGTATGCCTTGTATTAAGCCCATAAACTTTGATATAGCTTCATCATTTTGAAATGTATCTAAAATAGGTGTCCCCTGTTGGTCCCAATCGATGCGGTTGGGATATATGAGTTGAAGCTTGGATGATGGAGGGTGAGGGGTAAATGAAGCAGTAAAGATGGATGTGTCTTGGAATAGTTTGGTTATATGGTAAGAAGAGTCATCAACAACATCCGAATTAGAAGTCTCTTCTATGGGAAAAGCTTTGGCTACTATGTCAAGAATACAATCAATGTCCTTGGAAGGTGGTATCTCCTTACCATACCCTAGACCTTGCTTATTAAACTTCTTGGTGACAATAATAGGTTCAATAGGTCCTTGTCCTTGTGGTCCAAGACTGCCTTGTCCTTTATAGCTCATGTTCTTGATAATCCTAAATCCATTGTTATACCACTCCACTTCTAGAGTAAGTTGATCATTCTCATCAAATAAGAGCCAAGAGTTGATATCATCAATGTCTTCATCTTCTAACATGCCTAATTTAATGAACATGGTTGGAGGTGCTTTGATGATGGTTTCAGATGAGGTAGGTTTTCAAATGAATGGTTACCCATAAGATTTAGGTGATAAGGGCAAGGTTCCTGCACAACAAGATTCTTGTATAGTGTATTCACCAAGTCCTTTCTCCTTGTATTGGGTAATGATGTTGGTGATGGATTTACTAGATGAAGGCTTGTTCAAGTCAGACTGATCTACATAGGATGTGGTGAATAGGCCTCAAAATTGATAGGTATGCAGTTGGGGTCTTGATATTTAGCTCGAAAGGTTCGGCAAAACTCAAATGGATTAGGATTGATAGGGATGGTGACTTCAACACCATTGTAGGGGAACTTAAGAAATTGATGATATGTGGATGGAATGAATTTTATAGCATGTATCCAAGGGTGACCAAGGATAATGTTATATGGAAACTCAATATCAAGGACTTGGCAATGGGTAACAGTGGTAATAGGACCAACTTTGATAGGCAAATAAATTATTCCCTCTGAATTTCTCTTGGTATCATCATATGCTTTAATGGTTATTCTCTTTGTAGTGTCTATATAATCCTAGGAATATCCCAATAGTTTTATGAGCTTTAGAGAACATATGTTTAGACCAGCTCCACCATCTACTCGTATTCATTTAACTCAGCATTGGTTTATGTAAACTTTGATATGGAGGGCATCGTTATGGGATGGGTCAAGCGATGAAAGATCTTTGTCAGAAAAGGTCAAGTGATAAGGTGATACAATGTTTGTTATCATGGATTGGAATTGGGTAGTATTAATATCATTTGGCACTAATGACACTTGTAAAGCTTTATCAAGGATGGCTTTATGGGCAGGTGATATCTGAAATAATTCCAAAATGGAGATATGAGTGGGGGTCTTACCAAGGTGGTCAAGGATATTGTAACTAGAAGTTAGGTGTATAGTAGATAGGGCTCCTTGGATAGTAACACAGCCTTGACAAGTAGTGATGGCTCAATCAGGATCATTTCCCTTGATGCTGATAGGTTCTTTTGCTAGTATGCTAATGGTAGACATGTGATTTTGTTCAATGCAGCCAATTGTGGATGAATCATAGGTATATTGGACATTCTTTGTAGGATTAGAGGTACTTGCTTTGTCATGTGATGGGAGTGGATTTTTGAAAGCATCAAGATCATAATTTGTGGTTTGTTTTGGGGGATCAACAATGATTTTGCCTTGATCAAGAAGGTTTTGAATCAAATATTTCAGTTTCATGCAACCAGCCATATTATGTCCTTTCACTCTATAAAATTCACAATACTCATTGTCCTTGTACCAATTGGGTTTAAACTATGGTTCTTCATTTTGTCGAGCCTTAGGTAATGTGATTTGTTCAGCTTGTAGAAGCTTTTTGAGAGTGGATTCAGTGGGTTCTCCCAAAGGAGTGAATTGTCATCTAGGTGCTTGATTTGGTTTTGGTCGATATTGTGGAACAAAAGGTGTGTTCTTGGATACGACTTGAATATGGATGGGAGCCTTCATGGTTTGGACATTCTTTACATCAACAACACCATCACTAACAATTTTTTTGTTCTTATTCCAAAAATAGGTTTTGTCATTTGAGGATTGTGCATTGTCTTTGGTTTCTTTGAAAATCTTGATGACACCTTTTGCAATTAAAGCCTTTTTGATGGTTGTTGCTTTAGAAATGAGCTCATGAAAGGTAGTGGCACTTTGTAATTGTAATTGGAATGATAGCTCGAGGTGCAAATTTTGAACAAATATGTTCACTTGTTTTTTAGGGATTTACCATGAGAGTTTGCTTTCCATGTTTCACCATCTTTGGACAAATGATGAAAAAGTTTCCCCATTGCATTGTTTATTGTTGATGAGATCATTCATGGTCACTTCATTTTCTACATTGAAAGAAAAGTGTGAAACAAATTTACGTGCAATCTCCTTGAAAGACTTGATTCCTGGAGGTAGATGAGAGAACCATTCAATAGCTGGTCCCCCAAGACTACGAGGAAATAGTCACAAAAGATATGTGTCATTGTATACGACATCAAGACAAGCGACATAAAATGTCCAAAGATGCTCGTGTGGATCACCTTTTCTCTTGTATTTGTCAAATTATGGCATCTCAAAATGTGGGGGAAAAGGTATCATTTGAAGTGTCTTGTCAAAAGGATATGGGCATACATCTTTAAAAGAAAATGTTTTCTTGGTTTGACCCACATGCATGTCAGCAATTTCTTGTCATATATGTTTGACTTGATGTTCCATATCAAGTGTATATGTTTGTTGTTGTTGCATAGGATTTTGATGGCTTGGGTGTGGAATTTGATAGACCGGAGTGTTATTTGGAGGATATTGTTGGGATGGATTATATGGAGAGGTGTAGGTGTTTTGTCCTTGGTTATCAAATGGTGGAAAGGTATAGGTGTTTGTGGATGGATTGATACTTTGATTTTGCATCACATATGAACCAAAGGATAGATTAGTGTATGACATCTGTTGATTAGAAGTTTGGGATACAACGGGTGGATTAGTATAAGATATATGTTGAGAATTAGGGTTTGGTGGAGATTGGGATGCAATAGGTGGATTAGCATAGGATGCATATTGATTAGATGGTGGTGTTTGGGATATGATGGGATGATTAGCATAGGATGTATATTGATTAGATGGTGGTTTTTGGGGTACGATGGGAGGATTAGATGATTGTGATCCAAGTGAATTGAGCTGATCGACATATGGTTGTGATCCAAAAGTTTAGTAGATAACTAGCACATTAGGATTGGATAATGATGTTTGGATGATATTCATAGGTTAGGTATTGGGATGAGAAGACACATTGGATAGTTGGGATGGCTCAACATGTGACACAAGTAGATTGACATGAGGTACTTGTGGTACTTGCGGAGAAGTGGTGTTCATGGAGGAGGATACCATAGGATGGGATACACGAGATGTAGCAACATGCAACACACTTTGGTTAGAGACTTGAGGTGCTTGTGACACATGAGAAGGGATTATTGTTATGGAGGATGATGGAGTGGGTTGAGATACATGAAATGAAGTAACATATGGCACATTTTGGGTGGAAACTTGAGGTGTTTATGACACATATGAGGTAATGAGATTAGATGGTGTTATCAAAGGCTCCGTGGAGGTGGGTGTGTGAAATGAAGGGATAGATGGATTGGTAAAAGGTGATGCTTGAGTGTTGTTTATGGACATTGTAGGCTTGGTGGACATGGTAGTGATAGCCTTTTCAGTTTACTTTGCAACAACAACATCATTGGTTGGATCGTGTCTTTAGAGTTTAGATATGTCAAAGTTGCTTGGCAATTTAGCTCCTTTTTGAACTAATGGTAAAAGAAATCTATCAAGATCAGAGTGTATGAGCCTATTATCATTTTCTAAAGCCTCGACATCTTGTAGCTCTTCTAAGTCATCTTGGGATTCCTCATAGGTTGATTGAACAAAGTGATATTGTGGGACTTGAGATGATGATGATGGTCTAGTAGTATAGCCTTCGGGTACAAACATATTTTGAGGCATTCCAGTCATGAATTTTGAAGCATCCTCAAAAGGGGTAGCTTGAAACTACTGTAGATTGGCTTCCATGGCTGCTTTGTATTAGATCCTTGTTTGAGGCATTGTTTGGGTGATGGTTGTGATTGTTGGACTAATGTGACAAAGTTGAGACTCTTGGATTATTCGATTACTATTTGGATTGATTTTAGGTTGATGATTTGATTAGCTTGATCAATGGATTAGATTGTTGATTATTGATTGATTGGTTGTTTTGGTTGGTCAAGTTTGGATTGGTTGATTAATTATCCCCCAAGAGATAGACTCATGAACTCAAGGGTAGACAAGGTTTATTGATTGATCCTGTGATGAACCAACTCAAAAGAAGCCACTCTCTTAAGCTAGAAAAGGTTACTATGATCAAAGCCAAAAGAGGATGTTGATTTGATTGTTTGATTGATATGGATGGCAGATTTAGAGTCTCAAGAGGATGGAAGGCTCAAAAAGTCCAAGGAGTAATGATATGAGTAGGCTAGATGGGAAGAATTCTGACTGTAAATGATCAATGGTTTGTCTGGAAGCTAACAACAGGCTCAAGATTGATTGAAAATATGTTATTTGAACTAGATAAATGATGGTAGGTTACTGTTTACCAAAGGTGACACTATTCAGAGGAAAGGTGACTCACAATAACTTAAATGCGACTAAGGATAAGCCAAAGGCAATGGTCTACAGGTCAAAGGCAATTTTCTACAGTTCAAATGCGACTGTGTATGGCTCAAAGGTGACGCCTGATAATTCAAAGGCACCTATGTTATGGTGAATGGTGATTTTGAAGCAAACCAGAGGTGAGCTTCTGTAATTTAAAGGAGATTGACTACTATTCAAAGGCAACTGGCTGTTGTTCAAAAGTGATTTTCTTTGACAATGAATTGTTTTTGGTCACTTTTTTATTTGTTTTTGACAAGAAAATAGATGACAAAGACACACACACAAGACTACAAACATGTACAACCTAGGTTAGAAAGGATACTACTTGTTGAATACCTACTTGGATTTCTCCAAATACTAAGACAAAGCAGACAACTAGAGCTGTTGGCAATACTGGCTCCCCCTTACACGACATGGGCACACCAACTTCTCTTACCCTTCGGATAATGTGAATAGAGGGAATTCCTATCTCTACAATGAATAGTACATGTAGGGCAGCTTTGGAGGTCTGACCTCCTGTGTCAATAAGTAAATGGATTTTGGCCTCTAAACAAATGGTTTCTAGTGAATATTTGGGGGACTGGCATGTTACATGCATCCAACAAGCCACTTAAAGCTCTAACTAGCTCTACTAGGAGTCTCAAATATGCAAGGTACACCTCCTTTCAAACTAGCACTATACGGTAAGCACTAATACCGGTTTGGACTTGGATTTCACCTTATCTTATTTTGTATAGTGGACCTGTTGTGATGTTCACAACACGTCCCATTTTACCCTCTAGCAAAATGAGGACCCCTACTGTGGATTTTGCTTTTTTCTTGTGGTTTGGTCTTTCTTGGTGGTAAAGGGGAAAATGTACTTGGTATTTGAAACACATGGAAATTCAAAATACTGATGCATTTGATGCAAATTATCATAAGTATCAGTAAAATATCTATTGTAAAGTACATTATTTGGGCAAATTTGAAGTGCATCAATAAATATTAGTTCAGATAGAGATAATATTAGAAGAACTAATTAAATTTGGTAATATCTTTACAATCAGTCTAAATCAGAGATGGATTCAAGTGAATTACATCAAAGTTAGGATAAATTCACATTAATTTGTGTAAATCTTAGCTAAATGTTGTAGGATTTGACAGAATTGTTGGAGATTTGTGCAGAGCAGACATAAAGGATAAGATATTTGAAGGAATATTGAAGAACTTTGTAGAAATTACTAAAGTACATAAGGCCCCAAACTGATTAACAACAACACACATCAACCTCGGAGTAATGTCAGATCATTATGAACTAATACACAGAGACTTGGGATCATAAATTCATTCTAAATTTATCGTATCTTTCAAGATAAATAAAGGTTGTTGTGTACCTTTTATTTCATGTTGTTTTGACTAACATCAACATCAAAAGAATTGGCACTAGAAGGAGGGCCTGTGACTGAAAGCTTTGTATTTATGCAAATATTACATAAATATTTCATCATTTGAGTTTAATGACTGCAAATATCTTCTATTTGTGAGGATTTGACTGTATCTTTGCTAAGATCTAGCTCAAAATTTCAAAGATTAGTCTGATTTTGTGAGTTTTCAAGTTTTATTATGAGATATGTTAGATCTCATTAAATTTCTAAATTCTAAAAGTTTGAAAATAGAGTCTCATTTTTGATGGATTTATATGAAGATAATTTCCAAGTAGATATTCCTTTCTTTCAGGAAACTTTAAATGAACAACTTTATCCTCAAAATTTGTCTTTGGTTTATCTAGAAGGTGTAGAATACATAATTCTGCAGAGCACGGTGAAATTAATTGTTTAACTTTTCTTACAAGGTTGGATTTAGCTTTAAAAGAACTAATTCCTTTCTCAGATGTGTACAGGATTGAAGTTTGGTAGGAAAATGAAGGAATTCTAGAGCAGCAAGAAGAGACAACACCAGTAGTCATGAGTTGTCCAGAAAATATAGTAGTTAAACCAGTTGAAGAAGATAAGGATAGTAAAATACCTTTCCTTGAATCATTATATGGTAAAAGTGAGAGTTCTCCACTCCTTTTTCAAAGTTCTAATATGAATGAAGCAGAATGCAGGTATGAATCTTTCAAAAATTATAGAGAAAAAATTACTCCTTGTTTTTCAGTCATCAGATAATAAATCAAGAGGATTAGAGTATCCTGATACACTTGATAAATATATTGAATTATTAAGAAATACTTGTTAGGATAATGTCTCTAGATCTAATTTGAAGAGTTTTGATGAAAATAATTGGACAAAGAAGTGTAAACAAGGGCTGAAATAATTAAAATGCACTGCTGCTAAAGAAGTTTCTATGATAGCAACTAAAGGAGTCATAGAGAATAAAGTAAATACTGATTTATTATTTGATTTCTTTAAATTGAATAATCAAATCCAAGATTGTTACAGGACAATAGAACCAGACACTTTACTGGATGATAGAACTAAATTATTTGATGAACAATTCATGAAAATTGAAGATACAAAAAGCTTTGTTATTGTTGTACATAATCAGATGTCAGTCCAACACGATTTCAAAAATGAAATAGGGAAGTATTCCTATCAATAAAATGTTGTTTCACTTTTACAGTTAAATGATTTAGAAATAATATATTTATGTATATCAAGTTTTGATGATGATGATGCTCACCTAGATGCTGATATACAGAAAATTGAAGAAAACATTAAGGTGTTTCCTGAGGTTAAAAATTAGATAAGCTTGCAGAATGAAGAGATGGAGTTAGATAAAAATGAAAAAGTAACCCATCAGGAGTCATACATCCTTCAAGTTGAAGTGATACAAGAGATTGAGCCAAACAACAAAAATGCAAAGTCAAATGGAGGACTAGCTAGCAGTGGACAAGCATGTCCAGCAGAACAAAAAATGCACCAGGTTGTATTTCTCCTTTCTCCAATGAATGATGTTGATTATTATTTTGATTATTGAAATTCAGGGGATAAAACATGTAAATGGATTAGTCATGAACATAATGAACTTCATCAATTGCTGATCATCAAGGATTATTCTGTTAAATACAATAAATTTAGAATAAAAGAATATTTTTCATAATACAAGGATAAATTTGTTAGGATTAGAACCATAACTAATGCCCTAATACTCTTACATATCCTGAAAAGGCATGTAAGTATAGGTGTTTGTGGGTGTTATCCTAGGTTTCATTTGCCTTGTGGTGTCTTGTACATAGTGTGGTAGAGTAGTTGTTACCTTTGTTTATTTTCCTGTTTGTTTCTGGCTTTGTTTTGTCTTAATGTCTTGCTTTGTTTGCTTCCATTTCATTTTGTTTTGTGTGTGTTGTGGTCTTCATTTTTCTCGGATGCCTAATGGAGCAAACTGCAACCTTAGAAAATAGTGGAATTTCTTAAATTTAGGAAATGACTAAATTTTTTCTACATAGGTTGTAATTTTTATGAATGTAGTTTGTCTGATTTTTTTTTTTTAAATATTATACACGAGCAGTAGGATGAAGCATTCAAGGAATCATTTAAATACATACACTTAAAATTGTTTGAATTGGTTTGGGGGGTAGTAGATGTTTGCATTAAGTGAAAAATCTAAAGGTTTGCCTTTGCTACTGTAAGGGTAAAATGGTGATCAATCAAATGAATTAAATAAGACCCAAACATCAACAGAATACTGAAACAAGAAGGATTCAATAAACGAAGCAATGAACAAACACAGTGCAAACCTTTCCCGTTTCTAAACTTCTGTTGTTCGCCTATCACAGATCGTCCTTTTGCAGATGAAGTGAGCCCTCAGAGAGTGCAATCTTTTAGCAGTTTATAGGAAGTTGACAGTGAATGGATGTGGTGATACACAATGAAGATGAGCTCCAATGCAAGTATGTGATCTCAAGCTTGTAGATGACAAAAGGGTGCCAAAGGCACATTGGTGATATTTCTGCAGAGTAACGATGTCAAAAGCCTGGATGAATAGAGTGGAGGGATGAAGCTTCATTTATAGACTTGGAAGAATGGGAATCAACGGTTGAGGGAAGATATGAAGATCAATGGCTGAGGATGGTTGAGGAATGTGCAACCAGTAGAAATGTGACAAGTGTCCCAGCTCCATCATGAAAGAGGGGATGTGACAAAATTGATTGGAGAGTTAACTCCATTGACTGGTCTATTAACTGATTTGATTGATCAGTTAGAAGAATAAATTGTGGAACTGACTGAATTGATTGAGGATTTGACTCAATTGACAGGTTAGTTAACACTTTTGATTGATTAGTTAACTAACCTCTGATTTGAGAAGAAATAGGCCATGTGGGTGAGGGAAAATAAGGTAATTAAATATTAAATATATTTAATTACATGTGCAACCTGATGAGGTGGACAAGGTGAGGTGGAAAAGGTGAGGTGTAAAGGTGATGTGGATTTTTGAAATTTAGAACTTAGGATAGAGGAATTTGGCTTAATTAAATAATTTATGATTATTTAATTGTGTAGGGCATTTAGAAGAATTTTAATTAAATAAATAGATTTTATTTAATTATGGAGCAGTGAATCGATTAAATAAATTTAGAATATTTATTTAATTAATAGAAGAAGGGAATAAATATTTAGAATATTTATTTAGGATGAATCGTGTCATTTTTAGGCATATACAGCTACCACTATAATTCCCAACCTAGCAGCAAGTTCCATGACTGTACAAATAATGAGATGAAATGATATATCTTACACAAAAGGAAAATATTGAAAATTAAAAGAAAAGAGAATTTATTCTCTCTAGGTCATCTAAATAACCCTACCAGGGCTATAGACCCCTGACTGACAATGGAGCTCTATTTGGGGGAATTATAGGCGATAACCTTGCCGGGCCTATGGATGCTTGACGGGCAACAAGGCTCTATCCAGGATTGGCTTAAAAGGTTAAATCAAACTATGTAGTTTAATGCAAATAACTCCTACTTTCTTTCTTTTCCAAAGAAGGGAATAAATCAATGGCACACACTTAAATTCCTTTGGAAAATTCATTTACATTGTTGAATACATTTTTCATTAGCTTATCAACACTCTTGCATTTAATGAAAGTTAGAAATTCCATGGTTAAATTTCTATTTATTCCCTAAATTGTTTGAAATTTGGTTGTTTTCTTTGGTTTCAAGTTGTGATGTTTCACAACATGCCCCATTTCACCTTAGCAAAACAGGGACCCAACTTTTTGCTTGGCTAGTGTGTTTCCCTACTTTGGGCGGTATGGTAAAAGTCATGTCACCTCAAAATCTAAGTCAAAATTCAAGTCAGAATATCTCCCTGCAAAGGTCATCAATGGATAGAGAATCAAATTCTAAGTAACTTTTCCTTTTACATATGTCAAAATTCCTTAAAATAAGCAAGTTATGCCTGGTCAAAGTTTTGGTCAACTAGATATCCCTGTCCAAATCCACATCCTAATCTAAGTCAAATTCCAATTTAGGATATCTTCCTATATAGGTCATCATTGGATAGAGGATAATTTTTTAAACAACTTTTCATTTTACATCATATCAAAATTCCTTAAAATGAAAAAGTTATTTATGGTCAAAGTTTGGTCAAAGGTCATCAGGATATCCGAATGCACATCCAGATCCTGATGAAATTTTGTATTATGCAACTATCTCATCTAAGACCATGGATGGATAAAGAATTAAATTCTAAGCAACTTTACCTTTTGGATCACCCCAAAATTCATCAAAACAAAGAAGTTATGCATGGTCAAAGTTTGGTCAAACTGCACATTTCTAAAGATCAGAGATATTAACTTAAATATTAGGGATATTTCCTAACATTCATGATATCCATGTGGACATTCACTAAACTCACGATATCTCCCTTGTTTCTTAATGAAATTCAAAATTTCAAAATGAGTCAGAAAGCTTGAGATGTGGGGAACAAAACCCATAAATCTTTTGTCGAAATTCAAAATTTGAAATTTTGGTCATCATCAAGATATTTTGCCCATTAGGATATCAAGGATATTAAATTAAATATCATGAGAGTATGCATGATAGAACCCAGAGGAAATATACAATCAGGTTTATAAAAAGTCAAATTCAGAGTAAATGTTGTATTGTATCTACACATGTATATGTATTTGTATCTAAAGTGCAAATACAATCCCGGATTCAAAAAAAGGTTAAAAGTAATTAAGGCTGGCAGGGTCCACAAGGGTATTATCATAATGTGTGTGTCTTCAATATACAAAAGGTCAATATACACTAATGGAGATACAAAGGCAGACCCGAAAATAATTCAAGTTTGGTTCACGACAGGTTGAGGTTCGTGCTTTTTGTATGTATGTAATTTTGCATTCGATATACAAACTAATGTGCAAAAGGATAAATTGCAATCTCAGAATTGAAATTAATGTCAATTCAGTTTATTGGTGGTAGAAATCCGAATGTGTATGCATTTTGTTTTGTATCTGATATACGAAAGTGAGATGTGAAAGTTATAATGGCAAAACAAAACGAAAAATAAAGGAGGATGTCAAGTACATATTTTAAGATGCAAAAAAGTGAATCTAAATTGTAACGAGGAAAATGTATTTGTTGTACCTTAAGTAACGCATTTGTATTTGTGATACTAAAATAGGAAAGCATGTTGCTAACGGATACAAATTTGAAATGGGCATGTCTTGAACACATGTATGAGTCGTAATTAATGCCATTGAATGTAGTAAAACCTAGATTCAAAGGGAAATAAAAGTGAATTTTGATTGTGTTTTTTCACTTACAATTGCATACAGTAGTAAAATTTATAGAGTTCATACAAAGAAAAGGTGAATTAATGTAAACGGAGCAAATTTGGAAAGTGGGCTCAATAGAATTATAGGAAAATGGTAAAGGTGTATCAAATCCAACAGTATAGTAGTTAGGAAAGTGAATTCAGGTATGTACCTCAAACACCATTATAATTGGGTTAAATTTGAAGTGAAATTAGTTGCAGTGATTACAGTTAAGGAAAATGATGCAAGTTAATTCGTATGCTGTATTTAGCTGTAAGAAAGGGATTTAAAGGTTGTTTAATTTTGTGGAAATTCTAAAATAGAGAAAAGACAAAACCCTAGGGTAAATGTAAAAGAGTAAAAAGCTATGGTAAAACCCTAGGATTAGGCACAAATGAGATGGTAAAATACATAATTTTTCTTGGCATATGGTGTCAAAACAAAGGAAGGTAGATACAAAGGCCACTGATAAGAAAGAAAAGGTTGAAAGAGAAAAGGGACTGAGGAAAGAGGTCGTTAAAGAGGAGTTTTTGTTCTACAAAGGGTATCGATCCTTGTTATATAGTATGGGAGGAATGGTAACTGACACAGCTATCGGTGAATTTGATGCTGAGGACATATTACAAAAAATCAGGGCACCAGAGGCCACTTTGACCTTGAAAAATATTTGGGAAATAGGACTATACAAAGTAGCAGGTCTTCCTTTGGCAATGGACGTGAAAGACCTAGTGATAGAATGCATAGACAAGTATGATGTGAATACGAGGAAAGTAATGCACAATGGTGTAGTCATTGCAGACTTATCCACAGAGGGCATAGCCAGAAGATTTGGTTTGGAGATTCAAGATCAGATGATGGATGTAAATCAAGATCAATACGCCCTAGACTACAAAAATAATGAAATGGATTGCAGAAGGACAATCTTTTATGGATAGTATCCACTAGAGAATAAACCAAAGCCTGTAGTGAGGGTACCTAAGAACTTATATTGAATTGATTTTACTGAAGAAGTGTATATGGTAATCACATTGCTAAGCAGGCTTGCTGGATTGAAGGATGTAGGGAAGTTTGAGCCCTGGATGTTTACTATCATACAATTCATAAGAGAAAAGACAGGAGAAGTCTATTGGGAAAAGGCTATTAGTAGTGCTATTCTGAAGCAAGTAATGGGATTCAAGAAGCATAGGCATTTTTATATGTCTTCATAGTGGTTTACTCATGTGTGGTAAAAATACCACCATTGGCAGGAATTGATAGAGTGGGCACTTTAGGAAATAACCAAAGCTAGAAGTTAGTGTATGATCATTACCCTGATCTTCAAGAGAAAAGTACAATGCAAAAATATGCAAGGGTCAATGATGTGTTTTACACTTATTTGGTGAGAATCTTGACAGGAGATAAAGATAAAAGGTTGTCAAAAGAGGCAATCAGTGCTATAAATTGGAATAGTACTTAGTACATCCAATTTCCTACTTTCACATTGTTGGTCATGATGTTAGTCATTCGCAAACATAGAATAAAAGTTACACAACAACCTTTACTCATCTTGAAAGATACGATGAATTCAAAGAATTCATGATCCCAAGTCTCCGTTGATTAGGTCTTAATCTACTGACGTTACTCAGTGGTTGATGTGTATTGCTGTTTTCCATTCAGGGGCCTTACGTGTTTCTGCACTGTTCATCATCATCATCTTCAAATATCCTGCTCTGGATGTTCGCTCTGCATAAATCCCCAACAATTCTACCTCTGCACTGTAAATTTGGTCAAATAATGTGCATACAGGCTGATATTTGCATGATTTCTATCATTATTTATGATTCCTTGCATGATATTTTCAATACTACATGCATTTAACTCAAATATGCTAAGGATCTTCAGTTATCTACGGAATTTCAGCATATTTCACTGTTTCTGCTTGTTATTTATCATGATTTGCAGTTATGGTGATGAATAGATGAAATTGAAAAAAGGAAAAGGGTTAGAGAGTGAGATTCCTAAAATTACTGGACTTAGATCACTGATTCACATACAAGCTCCCATACTTGCAATGAAAAGAAGGAAAACTAGAAATCATACTTCACCAGGACATTCCACAAATCCGCATGATCTAGTGCAAAGCTTCAAAGGAAAGTTGACAACAACATGTAATGAAATGAAAGCGCTTCCAGTTGAACACAGCATTCACCAGTACATATCCAGAAATCAACAGAAGATTACGTAAAAATTTGCAATCAGGATGTAATCTGGAACTTCATATTCATTCAGTATGCTCAAGAATAGGTACATTTACAGTGATCTGAAGAAAGAACCTTGATATTTCAACAATTCTATCCTCATTAGTCTCAGTAATCCGATCTCCTAACTTATTCTACAGTAATTGACTCTTTGCGCCAGATGCGTCTGTGTATTCTAATGTATTTCTCCATTTTAAATGACAAGCTCTGGATGTTATATAGAACAACTGCCAGAAAATGGTTACAATGATCCAAGGATCAGGATCCTCTCATAACAAACAACGGTCCAGATGAAAAGCACATGCTTCGCCAGCTAGCAAATGTACAGCTGGCACAGAATATTCCAGCATCTTCAACTTGATTCGGCCTCCAGCTGGCGAACAGCATATTTGACAATATCCTCCTCATGTCTGGCTCACGTTGACTCCATGCGCAACTTTGTAATGCTCAGCTTCAGCAGCATCATCATGATCTCAACGCTCAGCTTCAGCAGCATCATGACTTCAATGTTCAGCTTCAGCAGCATCATCATGATCTCCTCGTTCAGCTTCAGCAGCATCATCATGATCTCCACGCTCAGCTTCAGCAGCATCATCATGATCTCCTGCAAGTAAACAGACAAACATTAGGTTCATCATCATCATGATAAACAACAGGAAGTAAACACTTTATTAAACATACCTCCCCATGTGCAGCTACAGGCAATCAAGCTCTACCTGTGAAAAAATATGCACTAAATGCATAAACAGCATAAAAACAACCAGGTCAACCCTCGTTGACCAAAATCAGGTAGTCGGGCCTTCAGATTTCCATCGCTTCATGTTTTTGCCCATTATCTTGTATATCAAGTCTAAATATGATGATGATGATCCCAATATACAAAGAAATAATCGCCTCTCAACCATCCTTAGAAACCGGCCTTGCATCATCATCATACCTGCATCGGCGTGACTACATATGATCAGGGTGACAATTTTACCTTAGGCCGACGGCAATAGTTATACCGACACCAAAAATCATGATGATGACCAACTATAAACTTCAAAGTGGCCGCAGGATATCACAAAATATGATGATCCTCCCTTCCTAATGCCCTGATAAAAGCACATCAGGATGTTTTGCTCTTGCACATTCGGGAAAGAAAGACATCGTCATCATCATCATGATGAAGACAAACAGGAGGACTTGGAAAATGATCCTGCCGCTGAGGAAAATCATGATGACGTCATCGTCATCATCAGGCTTGGTTAAAATGCAAAGGGATGACGTCATCGTCATGTTTCGTTAAGATCAGGAGGTAAATGGAATATCGGGTTCCCTCTAAGGAAGACGATCAGGTCATGAAAGCAGTATGACCCCTTTTCGGCTAAGGCGATCCTCGGAAGATCAAGATGATGATGATGATCATCATCATATTCGCACTGGGCGATCAAAAATATGATCCTGCTGAAAGTCCTGATGACGTCATCAGGATACCCGGGGCTTGTGTTAATCTTCGAAGATGACGTCATCGTCATCATCATATTGGCGAACAGGATCACGCCTTGGAAAATATCCTGCCGAAGGAGAAGGTGATGATGACGTCATCGTCATCATCATATTTGCAAAAGGTTATACTCGTCGGCAGGATGATATTACGAACTGTTGGGAGAGACGAACAAGATCATGATCTTGTTCAACACGACTTGGGAAAGGAAAAACATCCTCCGCTTCGGAAGTTAAGGTGATCATCATGATCACGCAAAAGGAGATCAGGCAAACCTGCATGGAATTTCAAGCTCTTTCCAACCATGAAGTTATAGAAACAAAATATGAACTTTGACAAACTAACCTCATGATGATGACCTACCTCATCCTGACCTTCATGATGATGATGCACCTGACCTATTTTTACCAAACCGCCAGAAACAGACAACACAAGCCAAAACAAAAGTTGGGTCCCTGTTTTGCCAAGTCAAAATGGGGCGTGTTGTGTAACCACACAACACACATATATTAGAACTAAGGGTTTTGAGGGGAAACCATTTAAGTTACCAAGATATCCTCCTAATAAATTGATTGTTCTTGAATTCACTAGAAAAATTGTGAATATTTTTTGAATGTACAAGAAGTATGGCAGAGGAAATATAAGATTCCCATGGGGAATTGGCAGATATTCATGCTTAAATGAAGATATAGATCGGGAATTAGAGAAAGAGCTAAGATACTATGGATTTAAAGAATTTGGATTAGCAAGACATTTTGATCCCTTTCATAGGATCTAGAACTTTATTGATAAGAAATTCAGACACCAGGTTCACATTGAAGACTTTTGGTCTGATTGTGAAGATGAAAGAGAAGTAAGAAAGAGAGCTCACCAAAGGCTGACTTTGGATCAAATGAGAACAATGGGGGGAATGAATGTACCCCAGGAAATCAAAGAGGATGATGGGAAGTTATTACATCAGAGTTATGAAAGCAAAGGGGTGGCACAATTGCCCATCAATGAACCAAACTGGGAAGACCCAGAAGAAACATCCTTGGATAGTATATCTAGACCAGTCATATTATTTTCTCAAACATGGTTGAATGATAAGATAGAAGAGCTTAAGGCTCAGGGTACCATGGCCACATATCAAAAGAAAGGAAAGAAGAGGGCCAAAGAAACTGAAGAGGATCTATTATGTTTCTATGAAAAGAAAAGGAAGATTATAGAAACTACAATAACTAACACAAACAAGAATGTAACACTCATGGATCCATATGTAATTGGTATTATAGTTGCAATTGCTTCTGGTACATTCATAGAAAAAGGGGCACCAAGTCAAGGGGCCATTGTAGAGCAAATACAAAGACCAATGGCTATGGTAGAATAGGGTCCAGTATTAGATGTGATGGTAGATACTCCAAAAGAGAAGGTAAAAATACCTACTGTGATTGTGGATACTCCACAAGTAGGAATAAGGCAAACACTTGTGTCTACTACTTCCACACATAAAGAAAGAGTCCAAGACTAAATAAAGGCCAAACAAGAATTGACTGAAGAGAAGCTGCAAGAGCCAAAAACCCAAGGGTTAGAAGAGGCTGCAAAGGTGGGTGAAATTGTAGATATCAAGGATGATAGTAGTGATGAAGAAGGTAATGTTGGAAAGAGACAATACTTCACATGAAAGGTGTTTTCATTGATGGCAACTAAGACTATACCACTCATCCACATAACATAATTTGTTCATACCGGAAGTCAGAATCAGAATTTATCTAAGTCCAAGTAGCCAGAAATAGAGCATGTGACAGGGTCCGGCATCATGGTTCGGATCTCTCTGGTGGAAGATTAGAGTATGCTGCAGATCTAAAGGAGTCATTAGGATTGTCAGGGCAATCTAAATCTAGAATTTTATCCTACTGGGTCACAATATGACAGAACAGTTCAGTAAAGAATAGGCTGACTTGTGTTAGATCCTTATGCGGATCTGATAGAAATGTTTTGGTGAAGTTACATATGGGATATAATGTTAGTGGCTGACATGAATGGTGACCTTCAAGTGTTATTTTTGGTATGCATCATCATTGGCACATGGATTCAACTGATAGAACAGAGTACTTGTATTATTAGTTAAGTTCTTCATAAGGCCGACAGAAAAGTGATTGAATTACTTGAAGTGGAAATATATAGCTGATGGATTTGAGTGTTGAAGGTGTGTGTGTAAATGAATATGAAGTAAATGCAAAAAAAAAGAAGATAAAGGGTGTGAAAGAGAAGAGACCTAAGATCTGGATTATGGCAGAGTAATAAATAGGGCAGAACAAAGTGAAGTGTATCAAGTCGGTATTCTATGCTTATTTGAGGCCTACCTTTTTCATTTCCGTTCATGTGACTATTTACCTTACTGTTGCTGATACTTTATACTTGTGGGACTGTTGATCTCGGATTCTTGAACTATTAGACTTTATTATGTTAAAGGAAAACTAATTGGGTGATGTTAGATAGATGTTTACTTTATAAGAAAACTAATTGGGTGATGTTAGATAGATGTTTATATTATAGGAAAACTAATTGGGAGATGTTAGATAGATGCTTGTATTAAGAGAAAAAAAATTGGGTGATGTTAGATAGATGTTTATATTATAGGAAAAATAATTGGGTGATGTTAGATAGATGCTCTATATTAAAGGAAAACTAATTGGGTGATGTTGGTTAGAAAATTGTAATATGATTTCCTTTATGCTTAAGAGAACTTGTAATATCTTATGCGAGTGCAAGTTTTAATTTGCTTCGGCTATGTTATTGATATGTGGAATTAACTTTGCAACTGAGTGCGCAGGTATCTCTAACCAACCACAGATACTGGAGATCATCCCACACTTGATGTTGTAATCCCTTGTGAAGCCGATCTGGTTCCATGAGGAACCAAGATCAACTCTGTGTATGATGTAATGTTGTAATGTTAATTTGCATGAGGTTAAATGGGTAGGTCTACCCTCTTTCTTAATTTGAATTATAATATGTGTTGTAAGACTTGTCTTTGAATTTCATTTTTAAATTTTAAATTTTTGGAGACCCTTTTCATGTGTTTTAACTTGACCCTGGGTTATACCCCATGGGTCTAGGGTCCCTTTTGACTTGGGTCACCCTTGGTAAACCTCCATATGGTCACATTAACTTCACACTGAAGTTAAGTGACGAATTTGGAGGCATGGGAGGGATAGGATGAGTGGTACCAACACTCAAACCCATCCCTTTTCTCTTCCTAAGGTTAGAGATGATTCCAAAACCCACCAATTGTGGAGGACTTGATTTCAAGTCTCTCACAATTAGTGAGAGTACCCTTAGAGTTGAGTGGTCCTTCATGAGAGGAAAGGAAGGGGAGACACGTGTCACCCTTTCCCTCTTTAACTCCCCTTTTCTCTCCCATGTGTTGGAGAGAGGACATGTGGTAGTGGGTGAGGGAGACTTTGGGGATGGGTGAGTGACATGTGTCAACACCCATCCCTTGGGACATGCTAGTGGTTGGGAGGAAGAGTGAGGAGGTAACAAGTGTCACCTCCCCATTCCTCTAAGCCCATGGATTGGGCTTATTTTAATCCCACTTGGGATAAGGTGAGGGGTTGTTGAATTTTTGAGAATTTTTATTGTTGGAAATTGTTTTTGGGGAGAAAGATTGAGGGAGTTTGGTGGCTTATGTTGGAGGAGATTTTAGAGGAGCTCTACATCAACTTCTTCCATATTAGGGCTTTTAAAAGTTGGTTTTCAAGCCTAAGGCCTTCCCCTTGTATTTTCAATTTGCTTGCATGATGAATGTGTGAGATGTATTTTGCTTGTGTTGTATTTTGTTATTGTGGGGAATATTTAGTAGGGTGTTGAAAGAGCCTCTCCCACTTGGGAGAAAATGCTCATCAAGTGTGGGGTAGGGGAGGAGTGATCCTCCTTGAGGTCATTACCTTATTTTGGGATGTTGAAAGTCTTGAGGGCATTTTATGTGTTTTGAGTAATTTTGTTATATGGCTTGAGAGCCAAAATATGAACTCCTTTAGAAATTTTGTTATCATGTTGGCTTGAGGCCATGAGAAAAAGAAAATTGTGTTGAGATATTTTGAAGGAGTGGCACTCTAGAGTCGAGTGTGTCCACTCTCCTACCCCTTTTAAAGTCACCTTGGTTGAGTTGTGTTGTAAATATCCACAGGTGTAATATTGTGTTTTGGAATGTTTTTTGTCTTGTTGTTAAGTGGATTTGAGTTCCCTAGGTGTGTGGATGACCTCCCTAGCTCGGGGGTGACCCTCTTGCTGGTCTATGGTAGGGAGGAGAGAAAGATGTGTGGTGTTTCTTTCCCTTGTGTGATATGCAGGTTTCCTTAGAGCTTAGAGTGGAGTTGAAGAAATTTACTTGTCTTGGAAAATATTTTATTTTCCTTTACGCTTAAGGCTTTTGAGGAGAGTTTGGTCTTATTAAGAACTTCATCCTTGTTGATTTTCAAAGAGGAAAACTTCTCTCTCTCTCTCTCTCTCTCTCTCTCTCTCTCTCTCTCTCGCTCGCTCTCTCGTTGTAAAATTTTGTTTCTAAAGGTGTGAGGAAACCTCTCTCATTGTATTGATAGTTTTAGTTTGTTAAATTAAAGTTTACCATCTTGAAATGATGAAGGAAGGAAATTTGTTTTTAAAAGGATATTGATTTTGTATATTTCCTAATAGTTCTATTAGCAAAGTTGTGATTAGTTGTTATGGTAAATAAAGAAAGTTTGTTATAATCTATTGCATTGTATGTCATATTGAATTGTAAATCTTGTAAAGTTATGAAGTTGTAATTGTAACAAACAAGAAAGTTATAAAATTGTTATTTTGATAAGAGGGCTAATTAGATGTTGTCAATTTTTGGAGTATCAAATTAATTGAAATGGTTCCTCCCTTATATGTGAAAATTTTAGTCATGCAATGAATAAACTTGAAAAAAAAAAGTTCTTTCTTTGTATTAGAAATGATAAAAATAAATAAAAATTATATATATATGCATATTTTATAATTTGTTTAAAATAGAAAATCCATGAGTATAATGAAGGAAAGATGAAGTTAAAAAATATATATATATATAGTTATATTTAAGTGTGTTTTAAATAAATGTGTTTACATGATTTTAACATAGAAAACTAAGTCATTATTTTTTCTTAGAATCCCGTGAGATTTCATTATATATACATCTATCTAATATATGTGTGTGTATATATATGTATATATATATACATACATATATATATATATATATATGTATATATATATATTTATGTATGTATGTATATATATATATATATAGATTTATATTTAGTTATACTGATAAAATACTTTTAATAAACAAATTTGTGTTTCTGAAAAGGGACTGTGAAATTACCCTGTGTATATATATATAATTTACATTGAATAACTTATAAGAATATGGATTAAATAAAAAATAAATAAAAATGAAACAAAATAAACATTTTCATTGTTGAATATGCCTCGGATTGTGTATTTGCTCACAGTCGCATTAGATTTCACGGTAACATTATAGAATAAAGTGGGGGGGTTCGAACCGCCCCCACCGATGGTATTATGTGTTGGTTGTGGGGAGGGGAGTGGAGCCCCTACCCACACCCCATTACATGGGATGTGGGTGGGGGCTCCGTCCCCCTCCCCACACTCCCCTCTATGTATGAACCCGCGGCCGCTGTGATCACCGTCCTCCGCTACCATAAGCTGATATCTCCTCTGCACCCCTCTCAGCCCTCTCTTAGCCCGCCTCCGGTCTCTGCTCCCCTTCACCACTCCCTACGGCCCTCTCACCACCGCCGCCATCCGCCATGGCTTCGCCCCTCTACAACACCTCCACCATGGGCTCCTTTGCCTCTGAACCTTCGCCTTGCGGCCTCCAAATAGCGGCCTCCACACAGCGCCACCACCATTCCCTCCATTAAACCCTACCAATAAGAAACAACATAAATTTAGGGCTCAGCCAATAAATCTATACAAATAGAGTTTAGGGCTTCCAATAACCTTCCAAATGAAAAATACAAAAGGAAGGCATAATTCATAATTATAAAAGAAAATAAAAATAATAATAATAATAACTATTAATTAAGAAGAACGTATATATATATATAAATTCTAATCATAAGAAAATGTATTTTGGAGTTTGACAATTTTCACAATTGAAATATAAAGAAAACGAAAAGAAAAATATACTTTGCTCAAGAAAAATAAATGTATATATATATATATATATATTATAGAATGAATTTTATAAATTCACTATCCTTATAAAAGAAAACTTAGTGATATAATACATAGCATATATATATCTTCTTAAATAAATTAAGCCATCATATGCATTTCATATGTGGCCATTTAAACTCAACCTGTAAATTGAGTAAACATCAAATTGAGAAAATGAGAGAAAAAGAGAAAGAAAGATAAAAGTGAAAACAAAGAGAAAATGCACGACCTTTCCAGAATAGGGCTAAGAGTATTAATTTTAACATTCCATTAATCTTGATTGGGGGTGATTTAATTAACAAAATTAATTCAAATGTTGAATTAAACTTAGAGCGGAAACCTAGTGGACTTCATCTAACAAAGTTAGTAAGTCCTGTTTACGAGATCTGATCTACCAAGAAATTAGGAATAATGTAAAGGATGCAGTGATAACTCTGATTGATAGAGAACTGATCTACCAAGAAATTAGGAATAATGTAAAGGATGCAGTGATAACTCTGATTGATAGAGAACTGATCTACCAAGAAATTAGGAATAATGTAAAGAATGCAGTGATAACTCTAATTGATAGAGAACTGATCTACCAAGAAATTAGGAATAATGTAAAGGATGCAGTGATAACTCTGATTGATAGAGAACGTGAAAGAGAGTGAATTAAAATTAAATTTTAGAGAAATGGGAAGGAGAAGAAATGTTCAGGCTTTGTTGAAAATGCTAAAATTAGAAGGAGAACAAATTAATATAAAATTTAGGAAACGTGAAGAAGAATAAATAAATATTAAATTTCAGAAAATGTGAAGGAGAGAAAATGATAGGACTTTGTTGAAAAATGTTCAATTAACTCAATCAACCCTAATTCCAATGTAACTAGGGAGTTGTAAGAAATTTATTAATCCAATCAGGAAACCTCTTGAACGGAATTAGTGTTAGTATAGTAAACCCTACTCATGCCCATGAGGCGTTATGCTGCCGGATTTTCCCAAAATTTATAGTTTAGTAAGTTAGTAAGTTTAATCCTTGTAGTGACATTAACCATGTCACAATGACCCCCTTATTGGCCTTCTTACATTTGGGTATGCACACGTGTGCGTATTATCCCGCTAACAACTGTATTGTTTATGCCTTAAGCGTACGCCACCGAGCACGCTTACACGTGCGAGGGGGTTTCTAGGGAAGCATGGGAAAATTTTTGATATTTCGTGTCATGACCACATGACAAATGTGGACATGACACGTGTGATGCATGTCGTGACCACATGGGAAATGTGGGCATGACATTTGGTATCAGAGCCCAAGTTTAAACACTAGGCATATTTGGGTACATTATTTATTCTGCAACTTTGATTAATTAGTGCCTACCTTGTTTTGTAGGATGCCTCCCCGACGTGTTCGACGAGCGTGATTGCGTAACACGATGTCCATTGAGGTGCACAGTGATTGCTCTATAGAGGGACAAGGACCCACAGTTATAGTATATCAGCTAGTATCACAGGCACCACCAGTATTAGACATAGGTCCTTAGATTTTACAGACATTGTAGGCCATGTTAGAGAGGTTACCGCCAGTTATTCCAGAGCCACATGATGAGCCTCGTGTTGATCCGCGAGAGAAGACACGTAAGGAGCCGCGTGCTGAGTCACGTTTTGAGCCACATGTGGAGCCCTGCATTGATCCGCGAGAGGTGCCACATATGGAGCCTTTCATAGAGATACCTGATACTACAGTGGAGGAGGTAGGGTTAGCCTACCAAGCACGGAGGAGGAGTCCTCTGAGGCTTTTGAGGCGAGATGAGACCATGAGAGTAGAGCAAATACATCATGGATCGTATGAGTATGGGTTGGATGAGCTGGTTATAGGACTTAGAGATAGAGGAGACCCCATCAGAGACCTGCTTAGGCTCAATCCGCCTACCTTTGTAGGAGTTATAGAGGGAGCTGTGGCTGAGGCTTGGCTTATCAGCTTAGATAGGTGCTTCACATTGCAACCTTATGGGAGCAACACAAAAGCACGAGTGGCAGTACACCTTCTAAGAGATGTAGCAGCTACCTGGTGGCGCACTGAGGAGTGCAAGCGTCGGTTATCCTTAGATACACTCACATGGGACATTTTCATAGAGCACTTTAATGCGTGATACTTGTCAGATCACTATAGATAGCTTCGGATAGATGAGTTCCATGATTTACAGCAGAGAGGACTCACGGTTGCTTGGTATGAGAGCCAGTTCATTAAGCTTTCTCGTTACGCAGAGTATCTCCACGATGAGAAACTCCTAGTGCACAAATTCACCAGAGGCCTGAATCATGGGATAGTAGGACCAGTATGTATGGAAAACCCCCAGACTATGAGTGAGGCTATCGAAAAGGCTCTTATTGCAAAGGAGATTCAGGGACGAGGGCAGAATTCACACCCATAGTTTTAGGACTATAATCACTAGTAGCAATAGAACTTTTGAAGACCACAATCCACACCACAGAGAGGAGGATTTAATTCCTCATCATTACCTCCTAGGCCTCCACAATAGCAGCAGCATTAGCAGAGGTCTAGACCCTAGCAGTGGGTTTAGGGAGGATAGAACCATGGTTGGTAGCAGCAGGGCCAGCGTAGAGATCAAAGACACCAAGGATCATCTGTGGGACCCGCGAGGTCTCAGTAGTCTTACAGAGGTTCACAGGGGTCCACCAGACGGACTAGACAGTAGTAGTCAAGCAGGACTCAGTCAAGATAGTTACAGGCTAGGGGCCCGTGTTATGTATGTGGTGGGGCATGACATATGGCTAGAGATTGTCCATAGGGATTTACAGTAGGGGGACATCCCCATTCAAGAGGATCTGAGAACACTGTAGGTGATGTGGGCAGGTCTCACCGCATGTTTGCAACAGTTGACAACTGCCAGGCTAACTTCTAGGCCTTAGTTATTGAGACAACAGGTATGATTGGGGATTTCCCCATCTCTATTCTTTTTAACTCTGGAGCTACCGACTCTTTTCTGTCTACATCGTTAGTGTAATGTTGCAGGCTGGTGGCTTCTAGGTAGGACATTAGGTGGGAGGTTGAGTTGGCCTCTAGGGCCAGGATGTCAGTAGATACCTTAGTTAGAGATTGTGAGATCTCCTTGGGTTCCTTCACTACATCATGTGACCTTAGGTTTATGCCATTAGGATCCTACGGTGTAGTTCTAGGTATGGACTAGCTTGCAGCTCATAGAGCCAAGCTAGATTGTCACCAGAGGACGATTAGCTTCTTAGATGATCATGGCTCACCGGTTGAGATAGTGGATATTCAGAAGCCCATGGCTGTTTGTATAATATCTGCTCAGCAGCTTAAGAACTGCATGAGGAAGGGTTGTCAGATGTTTGCTATCACGGTCAGTGACAGATTAGAGGATGAGCCTAAGGCTACTTTAGATGATCACCCTATCTTGAGAGACTTTGTCAACGTATTTCCACCAGAAATACCAGGTATGCCTCCATGCAGAGAGGTTGATTTCCACATTGACTTAGTGCCGGGTGTAGAGCCAGTGTCTCGTGCACCCTACAGGATGACTATACATGAGCTTACAAAACTTAAATTGCAGTTAGAGGAACTACTTGAGAAGGGGCACATCTGACCTAGCATTTCACCATGGGGCGCACCAGTTATCTTCGTGAAGAAGAAGGATGGGTCTCTTTGATTATGCATGGATTACAGGTAGATGAACAAGGTGATGGTGAAGAACTGTTATCCTCTACCTAGGATTGATGACCTCTTTGATCAGATGCAGGGAACCAAAGTGTTCTCAAAAATTGATCTAAAATCTAGATATCACCAATTGCGCATCACAGAGGCTAATATTCACAAGACTACTTTTTGAACCAGATATGGCCATTATGACTTTACAGTGGTACCCTTCAGTTTGACGAATGCCCCTACAGTATTCATGAGCCTCATGAATGGGGTGTTCCGCACTTACTTGGATCAGTTCGTGATCATTTTCCTCAATGATATTTTGATCTATTCGCGGACCGAGGAGGAGCATGTGGATCATCTACATCAAGTTTTGCAGTGTTTATGAGAGCAGCAACTTTATGGCAACCTGGCTAAGTGTGCCTTCTTCAGGATAGAGGTGCAGTATTTGGGGCACATCTTATCAGGTGATGGCATCTCCATAGATCCATCGAAGATTAGAGTGATTCAGGACTAGCCAACACCCACCAGTGTGACTGAGGTTAGGAGCTTTATGGGATTAGCAGGTTATTACCGTCGATTCATTGAGGGCTTTTCCAGATTAGCACATCCCATCACTTCCCTTCAGCGGAAAGGGAAAGGTTTCACTTGGACCAAGCAATGTGAGAGGGCTTTTGGGGTCCTCAAAGAGCATCTTACCAGTGCTCCCATATTAGCGGTTCTAGATCCTACAGAGGATTTTGTTGTTTGCACAGATGCATCACTAGAGGGTTTGGGAGCTGTGCTTATGCAGGGTGGTAGAGCGATTGCATATGAATCGTGTAATCTCAAGATACATGAGCTAAACTACCTTACTCACGATTTCGAGCTCGTGGTAGTTATTCATGCTCTTGTTCATTGGAGACACTTCCTTTTAGGTCGACGCTTTGAGCTCCATTTAGATCACCATAGCTTATAGTACATTTCGACACAGCCAAATTTGAACACCTGCCAGCGGCGTTGGATGGAGTTCTTATGCGAGTACAACTTTGATGTCCACTACATCAAAGGGAAGCAAAATGTGGTCACTGACACCTTGAGTCAAAGGTGCCACGAGATCCTAACCTTGACATTAAGGGTGGACTTGAGAGAGCGTATCCTACAACATCTACCTAAGGATGAGTGGTTTCTTGAGGTGGAATAGGAAATTCAGAATTGGAGGGCCCTTAAGGGCAAATTCGTAGGATATTCCCTTAAGCCTAATGGTTTGCTTAGACATCGGCAGTGCATCTATGTACCTCGTGCGGGTGACCTATGTGCAGTGATTCTTTCAGAGGCTCATCGAACACCTTATGTAGCACACCCAGGAGTGAAGAAGATGCATGCTGATTTGCGACAGTTATCATTGGGCTGGGATGAGATGAGACATTGTAGAATATGTTGCTTGTTGCCTTGAGTGTCAGAGGGTCAAGGTCGAGCATCAGCATCTAGCAGGACTGTTGTACCCTCATGAGATACCTGAGTGGAAATGGGACATTATTTCCATGGATTTTATTGTTGGTTTACCTATGTCATCACGTTGCCATGATGCCATCATGGTGATAGTTGACAAGTTGACCAAGGTGGTGCATTTCTCACCTATACGCACGACGTACAATACAACATCTATGGTGAGAGTGTTTTTAGATCAAATTGTCAGACTTCATGGAGTACCTCGTCACATCATTTCTAACAGAGACTTAGTTTTCACTTCAACTTTTTGGAGAGCCTTACAGAAGGCGTTGGGTACTCAGCTCAACTTTAGTTCATCTTACCATCTAGAGACCAACGGATAGACAGAGAGAGTTATCAGGTGTTGGAAGACATGCTTCGTATGTATGTTATGGACCATCAGTCTAGATGGGAGGAGTATCGATATCTTGTTGAGTTTACCTACAATAATGGGCATCACAGCTCGTTGGGTATGCCTCCTTTCTAGGCTTTATATGGCAGACCATGCAGGACACCTTTGAATTGGGATTGGATAGAGGGCATGGTTGCCATTGGTCCAAAGATAGTTCAGGATATGGAGCAGTAGGTTACACTGATTAGACAGAGAGTTTAGGAGGCAGAAGATAGACAGAAGAAGTATGCTGATGCTAAGAGAACTGATTGGAGCTTCTCACTGGGTGACAGAGTATTTTTGAGAGTGACCACACAAGAGTCCAATCTATTATGGAAAGGGCTCTAAGCTCGCACCTCAGTTTGTAGGACCTTTTGAGATCTTGGAGTGGATAGGACCTGTAGCCTATCGTCTAGCCTTACCACCTAGCCTGTCGCGTCTCCACGATGTCTTTCATGTTTTAGTTTTACATCATTACATCTCTGACTTATTTCATGTATTAGATTGGAGAGCTCTTTAGGTAGAGCTAGATGAATAGCTGGCTTTGGAGCCAATACCAATATTGGCTCATTGGACGATGGGCCTTCAAGGTCGAGAGCTGGACCAGGTTAGGGCCCAATGGGACATGTATGATGAGGTCACTGCGACATGGGAGGATTCAGTGAGATTGAGAACTCTTTATCCTCACCTCTTTGATGTCTTCTAGGAGGAAGTACAGTCTTCGGGGGAGAGGATGTGAGGCCTACCTTTTTCATTTCCATTCATGTGACTATTTACCTTACTATTGCTGATACTTTTATACTTGTGAGAATGTTGATCCTGGATTCCTAACTATTAGACTTTATTATGTTAAAGGAAAACTAATTGGGTGATGTTAGATAGATGTTTACTTTATAAGAAAACTAATTGGGTGATGTTAGATAGATGTTTATATTATAGGAAAACTAATTGGGTGATATTAGATAGATGCTTGTATTAAGAGAAAACAAATTGGGTGATTTAGATAGATGCTCTATATTAAACGAAAACTAATTGGGTGATGTTGGTTAGAAAATTGTAATGTGATTTCCTTTATGCTTAAGAGAACTTGTAATATCTTATGCGAGTGCAAGTTTTAATTTTCTTCAGCTATGTTATTGATATGTGGAATTAACTTTGCAACTAAGTGCACAGGTATTTCTAACCAACCACAGATACTGGAGATCATCCCACACTTGATGTTGTAATCCCTTGTGAAGCTGATCTGGTTCCACGAGGAACCAAGATCAACTCTGTGTATGATGTAATTTGTAATGTTAATTTGCATGAAGTTAAATGGGTTAAGTTTACCCTCTTTTTTAATTTGAATTATAATATGTGTTGTAATAATTGTCTTTGAATTTCATTTTTAAATTTTAAATTTTTGGAGACCCTTTTCATGTGTTTTAACTTGACCTTAGGTGCCCTCACTAGGCTAAACTTGACCCTGGGTTATACCCCATGGGTCTAGGGTCCCTTTTGACTTGGGTAACCCTTGGTAAACCTCCATATGGTCACATTAACTTCACACTGAAGTTAAGTGACGAATTTGGAGGCATGGGAGGGATAGGATGAGTGGTACCAACACTCAAACCCATCCCTTTTCTCTTCCCAAGGTTAGAGATGACTCCAAGACCCACCAATTGTGGAGGACTTGACTTCAAGTCTCTCTCACAATTGGTGAGAGTACCCTTGGAGTTGTGTGGTCCTTCATGAGAGGAAATGAAGGGGAGACCTGTGTCACCCTTTCCCTCTTTAACTCCCCTTTTCTCTCCCATGTGTTGGAGAGAGGACATATGGTAAGAGGTGAGGGAGACTTTGGGGATGGGTGAGTGACATGTGTCAACACCCATCCCTTGGGACATGCTAGTGGTTGGGAGGAAGAGTGAGGAGGTGACAAGTGTCACCTCCCCATTCCTCTAAGCCCATGGATTGGGCTTATCTTAATCCCATTTGGGATAAGGTGAGGGGTTGTTGAATTTTTGAGAATTTTTATTGTTGGAAATTGTTTTTGGGGAGAAAGATAGAGGGAGTTTGGTGGCTTATGTTGGAGGAGATTTTAGAGGATCTCTACATCAACTTCTTCCATATTAGGGCTTTTAAAAGTTAGTTTTCAAGGCTAAGGCCTTCCCCTTGTATTTTCAATTTGCTTGCATGATGAATGTGTGAGATGTATTTTGCTTGTGTTGTATTTTGTTATTGTGGGGAATATTTAGTAGGGTGTTGAAAGAGCTGCTCCCACTTGGGAGAAAATGCTCATCAAGTGTGGGGTAGGGGAGGAGTGATCCTCCTCAAGGTCATTACCTTATTTTGGGATATTGAAAGCCTTGAGGGCATTTTATGTGTCTTTGAGTAATTTTGTTATATGGCTTGAGAGCCAAAATATGAACTCCTTTGGAAATTTTGTTATCATGTTGGCTTGAGGCCATGAGAAAAAGAAAATTATGTTGAGATATTTTGAAGGAGTGGCACTCTAGAGTCGAGTGTGTCCACTCTCCTACCCCTTTTAAACTCACCTTGGTTGAGTTGTGTGTTGTAAATATCCATGGGTGTAATATTGTGTTTTGGGATGTTTGTTGTCTTATTGTGAAGTGGATTTGAGTTCCCTAGGTGTGTGGATGACCTCCCTAGCTCGGGGGTGACCCTCTTTTGAGTCTATGGTAAGGAGGAGAGCAGGATGTGTGGTGTTTCTTTCCCTTGTGTGATATGCAGGTTTCCTTGGAGCTTAGAGTGGAGTTCAAGAAATTTACTTTTCTTGGAAAATATTTTATTTTCCTTTACTCTTAAGGCTCTTGAGGAGAGTTTGGTCTTATTAAGAACTTCATCCTTGTTGATTTTCAAAGAGGAGAACCTCTCTCTCTCTCTCTCTTGTAAAATTTTGTTTCTAAAGTTGTGAGAAAACCTCTCTCATTGTATTGATAGTTTTAGTTTGTTAAATTAAAGTTTACCATCTTGAAATGATGAAGGAAGGAATTTTTTTTTAA
The DNA here is from genome assembly GCA_027924645.1 of Cunninghamia lanceolata. NCBI lineage: Eukaryota > Viridiplantae > Streptophyta > Pinopsida > Cupressales > Cupressaceae > Cunninghamia > Cunninghamia lanceolata. The sequence continues at coordinate 11,190,909 of BSBN01000073.1, forward strand.
AAAGGATATTGATTTTGTATATTTCCTAATACTTCTATTAGCAAAGTTGTGATTAGTTTTTATGGTAAATAAAGAAAGTTTGTTATAATCTATTGCATTGTATGTCATATTGAATTGTAAATCTTGTAAAGTTATGAAGTTGTAATTGTAACAAACAAGAAATTTATAAAATTGTTGTTTTGATAAGAGGGCTAATTAGATGTTGTCAATTTTTGGAGTATCAAATTAATTGAAATGGTTCCTCCCTTATATGTGAATTTTAGTCATGCAATGAATAAACTTGAAAAAAAAAAGTTCTTTTTTTGTATTAGAAATGGTAATTTTTTTTTATATATATGCATATTTTACAATTTGTTTAAAATAGAAAATCCATGAGTATAATGAAGGAAAGATGAAGTTAAATATATATATATATATATATATATATATATACATATATATATAGTTATATTTAAGTGTGTGTTTTAAATAAATGTGTTTACATGATTTTAACATAGAAAACTAAGTCATTATTTTTGCTTAGAATCCCGTGAGATTTCATTATATATATATATAGTTATACTGATAAATTACTTTTAATAAACAAATTTGTGTTTTTGAAAAGGGACTGTGAAATTGCCCTGTGTATATATATTATATATATATATATTATTTACATTGAATAACTTATAAGAATATAGATTAAATAAAAATAAAAAAATAAAAAAATAAAAAATAAAACAAACTAAACATTTTCTTTGTTGAATATGCCTCGGACTATGTATTTGCTCACAATCGCATTATAGAATAAAGTGGGGGGGGGGGGGTGCGGTTCGAACCCCCCCCCACCGATAGTATTGTGTGTTGGGTGTGGGGAGGGGGATGGAGCCCCCACCCACACCCCATTACATGGGATGTGGGTGGGGGCTCCATCCCCATCCCCATACTGCCCTCTGTGTATGAAGCTGCGGCTGCCGTGATCACTGTCCTCCGCTGCCGTAAGCTGATACCTCCTGTGCGCCCCTCTCAGCCCTCTCTCCGCCCACCACTGGTCTCTGCACCCCTTCGTTGTTCCCTGCAGCCCTTGCACCACCACTGGCATCTGCCATGGCTTCGCCCCTCTGCAACACCTCCACCGTGGGCTCCTCTACCTCTGAACCTCTGCCTTGCAGCCTCCAAATAGTAGCCTCCACACAGCGCCGCCACCATTCCCTCCATTAAACCCTGCCAATAAGAAACAACATAACTTTAGGGCTTAGCCAATAAATCTATACAAATAGATTTTAGGGCTTCCAATAACCTTCCAAATGAAAAATACAAAAGGAAGGTATAATTCATAATTATAAATGAAGATTTAAAAAAAAAAAACTATTCTAATCATAAGAAAATGTATTTCAGAGTTTGATAATTTTCACAATTGAAATATAAAGAAAACGAAAAGAAAAATATACTTTCCTCAAGTAAAATAAATGTATATATATATATATATATATATATATATATATATATTAGAATGAATTTTATAAATTCACTATCCTTATAAAAGAAAACTTAGTGATATAATACATAGCATATACATACATACATATATATATGTGTATGTGTGTGTGTGCGTGTGTGTATGTGTGTGTATTTATATCTTCTTAAATAAATTAAGCCATCATATGCATTTCATATGTGACCATTTAAACTCAACCTGTAAATTGAGTAAACACTAAATTGAGAAAATGAGAGAAAAAGAGAAAGAAAGATAAAAGTGAAAACAAAGAGGAGAAAATGCATGACCTTTCCAGAATAGGGTTAAGAGTATTAATTAAGTTTTAACATTCTGTTAATCCTAATTGGGGTGATTTAATTAACACAATTAATTCAAATATTGAATTAAACTTAGAGCAGAAACCTAGTGGACTTCATCTGACGAAGTTAGTAAGTCTTGTTTACGAGATCTGATCTACCAAGAAATTAGGAATAATGTAAAGGATGCAGTGATAACTCTGATTGATAGAGAACTGATCTACCAAGAAATTAGGAATAATGTAAAGGATGCAGTCATAACTCTGATTGATAGAGAACTGATCTACCAAGAAATTAGGAATAATGTAAAGGATACAGTGATAACTCTGATTGATAGAGAACTGATCTACTAAGAAATCAGGAATAATGTAAAGGATGCAGTGATAACTCTGATTGATAGAGAACGTGAAAGAGAGCGAATTAAAATTAAATTTCAGAGAAACGGGAAGGAGAACAAATGTTCAGGCTTTGTTGAAAATGCTAAAATTAGAAGGAGAACAAATTAATATAAAATTTAGGAAACTTGAAGAAGAACAGATAAATATTAAATTTCAAAAAACGTGAAGGAGAGCAAATGAAAGGACTTTGTTGAAAAATGTTCAATTAACTCAATCAACCCTAACTCCAATGTAATTAGGGAGTTGTAAGAAATTTATTAATCCAATAAGGAAACCTCTTGAATGGAATTAGTGTTAGTATAGTAAACCCCACTCACGCCTGTGAGGTGTTATGCTGCCAGATTTTCTCAGAATTTAGGGTTTAGTAAGTTAGTAAGTTTAACCCTTGTAGTGATGTTAACCATGTCGTGATGACCCCCTTGTTGGCCTTCTTACATTTGGGTATGCGCATGTGTGTGTATTATCCCACTGACAACTGTATTCTTTATGCCTTAAGCGTACGCCACCGAGCACGCTTACGCATGCGAGGGGTTCTAGGGAAGTGTGGGAAAATTTTTTATAATTCATGTCATGACCACATGAAAAATGTGGACATGACACGTGTGATGCGTGTCGTGAACGCATGGGAAATGTGGGCATGATAGCTTAACCAAAACCGAATCTTGCATTGGTAGATGCTAACTATCAGTTCAAACACATTGTAATCTTCTTATTGTAGGCAGTGAATCTACTTTAGGTAGTGAGCCTTTCATTGAGCAATGAGCTCTGGGCAGTGAGCTTGAATGTATGTGCATTCTCTATTGTAATACTTTTAACAGAGTATAATCTTTGTGGGTTAACCCCCACCATGGTTTTTCCCTTAACTGAGTTTCCACATCAAAAATCTTGGTGTCAAATTTGTTATTTCTACTTCTGCTCATGTGTTGTTGATTCTTGGTTTTCATGATAACATTATTAATCTATTAATGAAGTAGTAAAAAGGAATTAACTAATACAAGTTTTAAAGTTTTAAGATAACTGATTCACCCCCCCTCTCACCTCTAATTCCAACAATTGGTATCAGAGCAAGGTTCATTTTAAAAAGTTTAACAGCTTGAGGAAGATATGGGAAGGTAGTAAAATGGATAATATAACCTCCAAGGGCAACTTAATCTCACTCTAGAAGATCTTGAGTGGTCTAGAGTAGAAGTCCAAGAGCTGCAAGAGAACCTAAAAAATGTTGAAGACTTCATTGAGATTTTAAAAGAAAAATTGAGCAAATGCAATGAGAAGAGGAAGGAACAACCTCTTCAACTAGGAAATCATTATGAGAACAACAACAAGGATAAGGCTCTGAAAGAGAAGACAAAGGAATGTGAGAAGTTAGCCAAAGAAGTTGTTGTCCTAAAATATGAGATGGAATATGGGGTGATGAGGCTAACTAAAGAAATTGAAGATAGAAAGAAAACTGAAGAAGACATGAATCAAAATCTAAAAGAAAGAACTAAAGAATGTTGCAGATTGGACAGAATCCCTGGCCTCCTAGAGTCTAATCTACAACAAAGCAGAGACAATGAGAGAGAACTTGAAAGACAAATTGTCATTATCAAACATGACCTAGAAGTTGCAAATGAATACAAGGAGAAGTTCAAGATAAGCTCAGCTAAACTTGAAGCACTACTTGAAGGACAGAAAAAGGCTGATGACAAGCATGGTCTTGGATATGAGAAAGATGAAAGCTTTGGATCTAGACAAAGAAATTTTCAGCCAAGGAATGGGAGAAATAGACCTAGAAGACCTCTGGTAAGATAGCCTAATGCTCAAAGATATCCATCATTCAATGGAAATTATTTTAATTGCTTTAAATTTGGTCATAGAGCTACTCAATGCAGAAGCAGAGTAAACCAAAATGGTCCATCCTTCTCCGGTCAATGCTTCAAGTGTAAGAGGTATGGTCATAGGTCAAATGAATGCAGAAGTATGATAATGAATAACTCTAGAGAAAATGGCAACTCTTTCAATGGTTACTACTTTACTTGCAATGGATAAGGACACATAGCTAATCAGTGCATATCAAGAGGAAATCAAGCATATAAGCAAAGAAATGTTGTTTTCTTTAATTGCAATAGATCTGGTCATATTGTAAGATTCTAGAGAAGTAGGAATAATGAAAGAAGAGGTCTAGCAAACAAAAAATTAGATGAGCAGAGACAAGACAAAGGAAAAGGAAAAATTGATGTGAATGAGATCTAGAATGAAATGAGCAAGACATGGGTTAAGAAAACAATTGAGACTAATAGTAATGAGTCCACACTAGAATCTGGTGTTGATAATTCCTCCAGGAATTGAATTTGGAGCTCTGGCTCAGGGGGAGCTACATTGAAAATCAAATTCCCCCATCCAGTAAGTAGGTTCCTAGATCTGGCACAATGATAGAAGATATTTTGAATTGTTTCAAAACTTTTGGAAGGATTTTCGAAAGAAAAAATGTTGATATGGAAATTTACAGAGTGATTCATGAAGAACTGTTGAAGAAACTGAGTAACTAGATGAAGTTAGGGCAGAGCATTTATTACAAAGGCAAATTAGGCTTTACAGAGCATAAAAAGGTGTTTACTTCTCATTTGAAGCACTTTGCACTTGAAGAAAGCAAGAAGAATAGTGTCTAGATTACAAGGAATTGAATTGCGACTAGTGAATTTATCCCTCAACCCTAATCTTGTGAAAAAGGTATTTATCTATGAAGCTTTGAACTTATAATCTTTTTGCAATGGCTACACCTTTGGTCGTTGACATTACTGAAAGGCCTCAACCCAAATTTAAGAAACATCCACACAAATCTATAGAAGTTGACCCATTAGGTGCATTTTCAAGTGTTTCATATGGTGTGCTGCATATTGAAGATATTAGGGTTTATATTCATGCAAGCATAGATGAATTTGGGGACTCAAGGTTTGTAGATTTGTTTGAAAGTCAACTAATGGATGAAAATCACGATCTTAACCTGAATATAAGGCACTGCATGATAAACACTTTATTTAGATTATGGGGTTTCAAACATTTGATGAAGATGAATGGGTCCAGTATGTTTTGAGTCAGATGCATGATGAATTCATATGGCTATTAAAACCATTCAAGATTACCAAGGATGTTATCAGAATTGTGACTGGGTTAAACTCAACCGGTGGATTACCCATGTTGAAATATGTGAAAAACCAAACTATTACTAATGCAACTAGTGTAAAATTCGATAAGAGGGCTATGACCATAAATGACATTATAGAACCGGATGTGAAGTTTGCTTCCATGGTGATTGGCTACAAGATCTATCACTCTCGCAGAAAGAATTTAGTCTCCAGAACTGCTATATATGCAGTATATCAAATGTTGAGGGAAAATGTAAATTATCACTTATGTGAGTTGTTATAGAACCAACTGATTGAGAACTTGAACAAAATCAAGAAATATAAGAAAAATACTTTTAATTATGGTACATTGGTTCTATGTTTCTTCTTCTACTATATGAATGAAGTACTTGGAGTAAAGGGTGTGCACTAGACTAATGATGAGCTAGTTGCTATTCAGATTAGAGATCACCTATGCAGCATTGGTAACTATAAAGCACAGAAAACTACAATATGGTGATACTTCAAGAACTTTTAGAGGATGATGCATTCAAGGGAAAGAATCCCTACAACAATTGTTGAGAAGTACAAGAATGAAATATGTTTTATCGTTGACACTTATCAGTGCCTAATAGAAGCAGTGGAAAGCAGAACTATTTGGATCATACCCATGGGGTATGAAGTAGATGAAAAAATCTTGAATATGTATGCTCAACATCTTCTAAGAAAACCAAAAGACACAACAGTTGAAAGATTTGGGACATATGAGGAGCTAAGTTTAAAACTGCATATTGAGCTCAAAGAACCTGAAACCAACAGAAATGTAAGAAAAGAAGTTGAGCAGTTGGCCAAGAATCTAGGTCTCACAAAGGAAGCCATGAGGCAATTCAGGGAGAGAACTGAAAAGGCTAAGAAGGAGAAGCAGGATAAGAAATAAGGAAGTGCTTCGGTAGGATCCTCCTCCACATCAAGGACTACTAGAAGCTTTGCTGCTACCCCTATTCCACTGAAACCTGCCAATCCTGAGATACTGGAAGGCAAATCATCTGAAAAAGAAGGAAAGAGAGTGAAAACAAAGGCCACAAGAACCTATAAGAGCACAAAAGTTGATGAAGAAAGAACAAATTCTGATGCTAAGGTAAAGGAGTTGAAAGCCTCTAGAACAAAAGCTACCAAAGTGACTAAGGAGAAGCCCTCCAAAAGCAAAAAGACAAACAAAAGGTAGAAGACAGATACATATGTTGAGAAGCCCACAATCTCTGTGGAAGATGTAATAAAATCAGTCACTGTGGATGGAAATTTGAAACCCATGACTAAATTTTATGATGAATATAGTGACATAGATAAGAGGCTGTTGGAGGAAGCAACTGTTAGATATCTAAATATCTATAATAAGGCCCTGATTGAAATAACTTCTGAGATCCCTCCAAATCTGCAAACATTTTGGAGTTGAGGAAAGAAAAAGAAAAAAGAAAGGATATGGAGCTTAGAGAGCATGTATTGATAAAACTATGCCCTCAGATCACTCAAATTCAAATGAGTATGATATTCAAAGAAGTGAAGGATGAATTCAGCAGCAAGAAGAGAATGAACAAACTAATGCTTGGAGAATTGGACCAAATAGTTAAAGAAACACAGAAAATACTTCTAAGTACATTAAAGAGACACAATCTTCCATTTGTTGAGGAGGAGATTGATGATGAGATTGATTCATCAATCCCAGATATTGAAAAGATGGAAACTAATGAGCAGCAAACCAAGGTTGATGACTCCTATGTTCCAAAAGAGGAACAAACAAACAAAGAAGATACATAAATGGTAGACCAAACTAATGATGTGGGAGATACTCCAACTTCTCCTGATCAATCTAGAAAAGAAGATAATGTTGACAATACTGTTGCTACACAAGATCCTCAAGAATAGATTGCAAATAGTGTGGTCAAAGGAAAGAATCTAGCTACAGATAACATAGAGAAAGGTGAAGCAGAAGAAGAAGTCATAGATAAGGAAGATAAAGAAGAAGAAAATGGTGCAAATGTTGATAGTCTTGATATTGTGAAAACTCAAGGAAAGGAAAGTGGTCCAGAAATGGTGGCAAGAGACACTGCAGATGTAGTGAAAAGTTTTCTGAGTAAAGAGATGCTAGAGTTTGATGAACCAGAACTGATTCAAGGACCAATCAACTTGGATGCTCTCTCTTCGGTCCAAATGATGAAGATAGAATCCTTCACACAAGCCAAAGCAAGTGAAAAGATATTAAAATCTCACATAGAGGACAATGAGTTGTTAAGTCATGCATCCAGTGTATTAGAGAAGATAATGCCAACCTTCCAGAAGAATCCATCTGACTCTCCCTCTAAACATCTAAAGAATCTTGTAAATTCTGTAAGTACACATTTTGAGTCTTTTGAGAAGTCTGCAGAGACTAAAGTCAGAAATGAATTCTTGGATAAGAAATTTAATGAAATAAAGAGCCTAATAAGGAATGATAGGATGATACTTGGTATTAGTATAAAGAGTATTCAAAATGCTCTATGTGATGGAGGTGATATTTACAAATTTTGTCTATCCTGGCCCAAAGTCAGTAAGGATATTGAGAAGAAGATAAAGGAGCAAGAACAAAAATTGTCAAATCTATCTCAAATTTTTGATCCTCTAACAATTTCTCCTATAAGTTAGAAATGTCAAGTAATCAGCTTGACTGATGAAATAAAGAACCTTGTTAAAGAAAAAGGCAATATTGTGAAGAGAATGTGTGAGCTCCAAGGATTGATTGCCCCCCAAGTTAGAAACAATGTTTAATGCATTACCAGAAGCTCAAACTGTAGTTCAGACAAGTGATCCTTCAGATCTGACAAAGGCAGAAGCATACACATCTCAATTTTGGATGGCATGAAAGAAGTTGGGCCTCTGAACTTGAGCAATTGAAAAGTAGTTTTACAGATATTCTCAGGTTCATGTAAATATAACTTAATGATTGGGTGTACATATGTGGTATTGTATATAGAATTTTTGAGAATTTTGGCTTGTGGACCCCATCCTTTGCCATTGATGTCAAAGGGGGAGTGAAGAATAGTGAAAAATGAGGAATCTAGCAAAGGGGGAGCTCCAAAATCAGTGGAGAGCATAAGAGTATAGAATAAGGGGGAGTAACACTTAGTCATTTTTCACTAAGTGTTTCTATGAATGCCAAAGGGGGTGATTGTTGGCAAGAGACACTGCATTGCATGACAAGTGTTGTCATTGATGGAAACTAAGACTATTCCACTCATCCACATAACATAATTTGTTCATACCGAAAGTCAGAATCAAAATTTATCTAAGTCTGAGTAGCCAGAAACAAAGCATGTGATAGGGTCCGACATCGTGGTCTGGATCTCTTCGGTGGAAGATCAAAGTATGCTGCAGATCTAAAGGAGTCACAAGGATTGTTAGGGAAATATAAATCTAGAATTTTGTCTTTCGGTGACAAAGGGAGTAAAAGTTATGAGCATCTGAGTACCAGGTCACAATATGACAGAACAGTTTAGTAAAGAATATACCAACTTGTGTTAGATCCTTATGCGGATCTAATAGAAGTGTTTTGGTGAAACTGTGTATGGGATATAATGTTAGTGGCTGACATGAATGGTGACCTTCAAGTGTTATTCCTAGTATGCATCATCATTGGTGCATGGACTCAGCCGACATAATAGAGTACTTGTATTATTAGTTAAGTTCTTCATAAGGCTGACAAAAAAGTGATTGAATTACTTGAAGTGGATATATATAGCCGATGGATTTGAGTGTTGAAGGTGTGTGTGTATGGATATGAAGTAAATGCCAAAAAAAGTAGATAAAGGGTGCGAAAGAGAAGAGATCAACGATCTAGATTATGGCAAAGCAATAAACATGGCACAACAAGAAGAAGTGTATCAAGTCAGTATTCTGTGCTTAACCAGAACTGAATCTTTGCATTGGTAGATGCTAACTATCAGTTCAAACACATTGTAATCTTCTTCCTATATGCAGTGAGTCTAGTGTAGGCATTGAGCCTTGCTTTGAGCAGTGAGCTCTAGGTGGTGAGCCTAAGTGCATGTGCATTCTCCATTGTAATACTTTTAACAGAGTATAATCTTTGTGGGTTAACCTGCACCGTGGTTTTTCCCTTAACTGGGTTTCCACATCAAAAATCTTGGTGTCAAATGTGTTATTTCTACTTCTACTCATGTGTTGTTGATTCTTGCTTTTCATGATAACATTATTAATCTATTAATGAAGTAGTAAAAAGGAATTAACTATTGCAAGTTTTAAAGTTTTAAGACAACTGATTCACCCCCTCTCAGTTGTCACCTCTAATTCCAATAGGTAATGCAGAAGAACATCCTAGAGATGACATGGAGATAGTAGATCCTTTTGATAATTTAGTGCCACAAAATATCATTGAAGAAGTGCAAATGGCTGTAGAATAGATACTGGAGAAGGAAGTGGGAAAAAAGAGAACTGAGGAAGTAGTGGAAACACATGTACTATGGAGTCAAGCGCACCAATGAGTTTACCTTCCAATCAAACAGGAGATGAAAATGTAGAAGGTGATCAAAGAGAAGAGAAGACAGAAGCTACTAAAGCTTCAAGTTCTACAGTACAAGATACAAAAGGATAGAGTGAATAGTTACCTCTTTAACAACAAGAATCTTAGGGAGAACAACTAGAAGAAGGTGAAGGTGAGAAAGATAAAAATGTAGGAAGTGATCCAAGGGAGACTTCAGAAGAGGAAGATTCAGAAGAAGAAGAAGCAGGAGGGGACACTGAGTTAGAGGAAGAAGAAAAGGAAAATAAAGAGGAAGAGTACCAAAGAAATGATGAACAACCACCAAACCCTCCACCTCCTTAGCAACATCAGAATCAACAACATAAAAAATAAATAGAAATGGAGAAACCACAAGAAGAGGGAATAAATGAGAAAGGGGAAGAGACTAGCGAAGAGGCGCAAGCTTGGATGGGAAAGGAAGTAAGACAAGAAAAGGCAGAGGTGAAGTTGGTTCCCATAGATATAAAAATCCTACTAGGTGGTGCCACACCAAAGAAGGAAAAGAGAAAGGCAAGAACAATGTCTACAATAAGGAGAGATCCATCTGGAACAAGAACCTTGGAACTGGTCGTACCGATGATAGATAAAGCAAAAGGAGAAATGAGCTTGGAAGATTATAAGATACTTTAAATGGATATGGGGTATGTAACCAGGGAACAACATATTGCAGAAATGGAAAATATGAATAAAATGACTATAGAGCTAATGAGGAAGGATAAAGACAAGTTTGGGCAGTTAAAAGGACACATTGTCCAACTGTAATAATTCATTTAGGGGATGTTTGATCCTATTGTTAATATGCTAGATTTTCCTTCAGAGTTAGCTATTTTATCAAAAGATGAGATAAGTGAAATGGAGAATAAGAAAATTGAAGCTAAGATTTTTGAAGATTGGATCAAGGAATTTATACAACGAGGAGGGGAAATAATAGGGCAGGCAATTGCTAATTGGGTCATTGCCCTAGTAGGGAAAAATAGTTGCAGCCTTAACTTCCATCATTTTCAAGAAAGAATGAAGGAAAATAGGTATGAATTAGAGAAAATCAAGGCCATGGAAGAAAGGATTGAAGAATTGGTGAATGAGGGAGTATTGACACCTCAAATGGCAAATCAAGTGCCAAAGCATAAACTCGAATTAAAGTTTGAAGGAGGGATTCTAAGAAATTGTATTGCAAATACCTAGGAGTTAGAAAGAACTATTGGTGACATGATAAGGAAACAAGTAAAAATAATACAAAGACTCATTGGGCATGACTGCTTAGAGATGCCTGTATATGATGTGACCATGGCAATGAGAGAATACAAAGTTATTTATTTGCCTTGTCTAGAGAACCCTGCAGCCAATTTAAGTAAAGAGATGATTGATTCTATCACGGAGTTGAGTGCAAAGATGAAGAAATATCAGAAGAATAGAGGAGATGAAGAGGAGAAAGCAAATATACTAGTGGAAAGTGTTAAACTGCAACAATACACATGGACAGAAAGTCAAAAGAATACTCATATGTCCATTATAGCATTAGTGGCCAGGTACACAGAATATTTGAAGAGAATAGGAGAAGACTCAATGGTAGGTACCAGTGGAAGTGAGTAGTTCCTTTCCTTGTTATTCAAATAGGCTTTGCACTTTTCTATTTTGTTCTTGAAGGAAAGTGAATAGTGAAGAAAGTCAAAAGGGAATATTTCATATTCAAGAGATTCCAATGGCATCCTTTGCACCAAAGGGAATATTTTGAAAGATATTTTAAAAGAAAATTTGGGAAAAGCTCTTCACTATTGATCTCATAAGTTTGAATGAGAACCAGTGATAGGTTTTTCTTGTAACCGTAGCAGAGGGGATTCAAATCTATATAATGAACCCTGCTACTTGTATTTTAATTACACAGGGATTTGTAGCAATCAGAATAAGACTTTAGTTAGAAATTTTACTTTCAAATGCAAAAGGAAGTAATTCTTAGTGAATACTTTGAGCATCAGTAGTTTAGAAAGGTTGCCTATGTCTGCATAAAGGAGCGTGTGGAATGTCCTACCTTTTTCATGCATCTGTAAAAATATTTGTGAGTTTTGGTAATTTTGATTGATTCAATGGAAGTCATTATTACATTGTAAATTTTGAATGATTTTATATATGAAATGAATCCATACATCTGATTTCTGCATCTATTCCATAGTATCATTTGATTCAGGTAATTGTTTGATATATTTCTTTTTTAAAAATTGCAATTCCATATGTATGTTTGTGAAATTGCTCACGATTTGCATATGAGAATTTAATTGTTGTTGAATTGTTTAGGATCATCAAGCTTGTCATACGTGAATAGGAGAACATTCTATCCTGTTTAAACAATGTTTCTAACCCTTACCTTTTCTATCTTTTCTCCAAAAGAGTAAATAATTAGCATATACACAGTCATCATAAGTGAATTGCTATTGATTCAGATAAATAATTGTGAATTTCAAAGATCTTTAACAGTTTTCATAGAAATTTAGAATTATAGAGCATGTTTATTAAAATTCATGTAAATATTTGTAAGAGAGTGGTAAATATATGCAAAGGATCACTTATTTTAGTGTAATTTGTTGTTATTTACATAAATTGAACAAGTCCAGTGGTCACATAACATTTTAGTCACATAAGGCCCCTTGAACAAACAACTTCACAACGACCTACTGACCTATCCAACATGGTCAAGACTTGACCATATAGAAACTTGAGATTAAGAATTCTTAGTAAATTCTTCATATCTTCCAAGACAACTAAGGTTCCTTTGTAAATTTTAACTCTACTATACATGTGTAAAAACATTCATCAACAGGACTGAATGAAAGTACCACTTGAGGTCGTTCCCTTGGGGTGAGTACCTCTTTTCCCACCAAGGAAGGCCTCTCTAAAGATAATAACAAGTTCTCTTGCACCCAAGATCCATTTGATAGGCAAGGGGAGAGAATACTTTTGTTATTAGCTTAGGGTTACAAACATGCACAACAAGAAAACAAAAAAAGATAAAATGGACACAGAGCAAACAAGGTTCCTTTTAAGCACCAAAACCAAATGTTCCTAAATTAGTGAAAAATATGATAAGTCTTTGACTGATTGATCCTGCAACAGATTTGTTAGTAGTTTTGATCCACCTTTTCTTTGACAAAATGATAAGATGCTACAATGACAAATGTTAACTACCAAAGAAAATTGATTTGCAACAGTATAAACTAGAAGAGAATGTACACTACAAATCAAATGTGATTACAATTTTACCAAAGGTGATAGCCTACTGATCAAAAGAGAGTCTCTGTGATGCAAAGGTGACTGAGGATCATGTAGATGTGATTGATTGTTCACCAGAGGCACTTGAATTTTGTGAAATCTACAAAAGCTCAAAACCTAGCATGAGATAAATGATCAAAAGGCAAATATAGAACTCTCTGATAACCCTAGAAGATGTATTTCTTGAGTCTAAATCATGTAATCTGTAAATCAATACAAAATATTCCACTATATGCTATGATTAGGTCAAAATAAATCAACCCCAAATAAACTAGCTTGCAGATGAGAAAAGACACCTAGGGTTAGCAAATAAACTAGCTTGCAATGCAGATTAGACATAGAAAAATTAACTAAAACCCTAGAAAAAAAAAATGTCAATAAACCCTAAATAACCAGAGGTGATCCTCTACTGATCAAAAGTGAATGTCTATGAACTAAATGTGACCAAGGATCATCCGAATGCAATTGTCTACAAACCAACTCTGATTCAGGACTGTGTAAAAGTGATGGTCTGTCGTTCAAATGCAATGCTCTATATATCAAATGTGCTCTGTGTATCTAGACTTCAAAACAACTTTCAAAATGAAAAGATTAATCAAGGACATGAGTCCCATCGGGCATGCTAGAATGTGTTTAGTAGGAAAAAATAGGTTAATAAGATCAAGCATTAAAATCAAAACCCAATCCTACCACCTTCAAAGAATCCATCTAAATGACACAAAAGAAAGCAAAATCAAAGAACAATGTCACCTAGATTGCTTGATTCCTTGGTTGGAATTGTGGATTGCTTCTCAATAGTGAACAACCATAGTTGTCAAGGTTGCCATGATGATGGATGATATGTTCAAAGTGCTCAATGGATGCTAAATGGACTCAATATGCATGAGATGATAGTCTGGACGCTATGAAGATTTGTGTGGGATTGAATGGAATGAAGTGAGAGGATGTATATATAGTTCCCAACTAAGATTGATCAACGGTGGAGATTAGGTGGCTATATGAATGGTTGAGATTAAGCAAGAAGCTTGGATGAATGTGTACAAGACATGTGTCCATAGAGATAGCTTTTATTAAATGATTGTAGTTGGTTTGTTGGTAGTAGTAAGATCAATTTTCTTAAAATAGGATGCTTTTTCTATTTTAAGGATTGGATAATGTTGATGATTGATTTTAAAACCAATTAAATCATTTTTATATTTTGATTTAGGATAGGACCTATCTTGTACATAGAAGAATGTAATAAGATAAGGAAATGATAAGATAAAAATAAATTAAACAAATAAATTCATTTAATTTATTTTTAAATGATAGCGGAAAGAGCTAAATTTAGAAGATTAGAAGAATCAACATAAATTAGATAAATAAATTTATTTAATTTATGTGCATGATGAGAAGATAAATAAATAAAATATTAATTTTATTTATTTTAGAGGAATAATGAGATAATTAAATAATTAAAGATTATTTAATTATAGATGGGAATAGAAGAAAAATATGAAATTAGATGGAATTGGATAGAATTAGATGAAATTAATTAAATAAACATAATTTATTTAATAAATAATCATAGAAATGGATGTTTTAGAACAAAATAGGTGATTGACACAAATGTGCTAGGCAAAATTGACATATGAGATGGTGAAAATGCAAGAAATTGACAAATGATGAAGGGTCAATTTTGGGTGTCTAGATTTAGTAAATTTTTTAAAGCACACACCAGGGAACACTCAAGCATAACAAATGATGATGGAGGAGCACTACAAGAAACACCTTCAGGTGGTCGGTCAGACATGGAAACTGCCACGTGACCTCCTCGCTGCAACAAAAATGTTTCACATACATATAGAGTTAAATTTAATTGTACACTTGTTAATTTAAATATAATATCTAAGTTTTGAAGAAAAATTAAACTAGAACTAGATACATATGGTTTTAGGGTTAATATATATTAGTTTACCTAGTAAGGTGTACTAGTCTCTATAGCTATCGATGCAAAACTCAGTGTATCAAATCGTGTTGAGGCCCTGGAGTGACTTGAGATCTACACCAAATAGTTCACAATATATATTTAATTCATGATTAAATATAAATTTTGATACATTCAAATTATGCACTTGAAACAAAATAAAATATGGTCCATGTACCTATGTAGGATGATCATCCGAATATAGTAGATCCAAGTATGACTCCACATTTGATGTAACTTCATTTGATGTGGATGTAGGAGCAGGGCCATAACATGATTGATTGCAATTTTGAAACAAATGTGTTGTCGACATGTGTGAGGCTCTATGATGAGATGCACTAACTCCTCCATGATGGTCTCCACCACTGAATTTAGTTGTCATGTGGGCAACTTGTTCAGTGAGATTACCCAAGAGTCTACTCAATGTTCCTAATGTCAACAACACTGCCTGGTGCTAAATGGGTGCATGAATCGTGGGAAAAATAGGAGCAGGAAGAACAGGTCAATTGGGATCAATTCGTACCCCTGGCTATGTTGTGGCATGCCACCACCAACACCCTAGAATGGTCTATTATCAAAATAATTGGGTTTTTGATCCAATTGAAACTCCACCCATAATTTTCTCAAAAAATATAGTGGTACCTCAAAATTAGAGTGTGGTGGGTGATTAAAAACCATCCACCACCATTCCAAAAAATGTCTCAAGATCACCTCATGCCTACACCACTTAATTGATATTATTTTTTTGTTGCAGGTATAGGTTGATTAGTTGTGGGGTGAACAAAAAATGGGGCTAATGTTTGTTTGGTAATGTGAAGATCAAGGATGTCTTTATATGAAAGACCATCCACATAAAATTTCATCCTCTCCTCTCACCAAAGGTGGAATCTATCTAGGTCTACATCAATAGACCTAACAGAATCAATAATGGTTTCCCCTGAAGATGCAAACTGTACTATGTTGGGGCATCAAGTGAGGCTAATTATTAATCAAATTAATGTTTTCCTCAATTGCATTAATATTTTCATTAATGCTTTATTGCAATTGAGCCTCATTAGGTGGAGGTGGTGGGGGATTTTTAGGTGGAGGGGATGGGGGGTTTTTAGGTGGATGGGGTGGGGGGTTTTGTAAAATTTCATCTATTAAAAACTCATCCATTGGATGGTCACCTACATTTCCAAATATATCCATATCAAAAAATTACAAATGTAATCACAAATATATCCATATTTAAAACTTACAAACAAATATCTAGAGATAAACTTAATCTAATATCTAGAAATGTAAGTTTAAAATATCCATGAATAGAAAGCTTAATACTTGAAAATTATGCACAAGTACAATTAGTCAAGACAAATATGGACCTGATTGTTGAGAGTACTATGTTTTTACTACATTTGACTCAATAGACATTTACTTTTTAAAAAAATTGAAATTAAAATAGTTTTAATAGACACATTAAAGATTCAAGTTGAAACGTCAAATAAGTACCCCAAGATTGTTATTAAAATGTTAATTCATATGTTATGTTTACCTAGGATTTATCAAAGCTTGTTGGCAACAGACACTGCTAGGAATGTCAGGTGTTGTCATTGATGGCAACTAAATCTATCTTACACATCCGCATTGTATCAGTGGACCATACCGGAAGTCAAACTACAGATTTGTCTAAGTCCAGATAGATAGGAATAGAGCATATGACAGGCTTCAACATTTTGGTCCGTATTTCTCCACAGGTAATCATATTAAGCTGTAGATCTAAGGGAATGTTAGGGGATGTCAGGGCTACCTAAATCCAATATTTAAGCTTCCGATGGTGAAGGGATTGTAAGTTACAAGCATCTGAGTATCAACTTTTGGTTAGACAGTTCAGTCTGGTGAAGAACAGTCTGACTATGTGTTTGATCCTTGTATGGTTGAACAGAAGTGGTTGGTCGAGTAATTTATGAGATCCAGTGGTATTGGCCAACATATGAGGTAACTTGGATACATAAGTCTTGGTCCACATTGATGTTTGTGCATGGATTCACTAGACAAAACAATGTTCTTGAAATAGTTTCTAAGTTTTCTTAAGGCTGACTGCAGTTGATGTAATTTCATGTAGTGGATATATATGATCGATGGATTTGAGCATTTTTGTGTGTGAGTGTGTGAATATGAAGGGATAGGTGTGAAGTATAGTAGAATCAAGTGCGAAGTGAAGAGATCTAAGCTCTAAATCATGGCAGAATAGTGAAGTAGGGCAGAGAGAGATGAAGTGTGCAAAGTTAGTGTATTGAGCACAACTGAAACTGTAATTTTGTATTGTTAGATGCTATTCTTTAGTTCAAATTTCCTGTGAACTTTTGTAATCAATTATGTAGGTAGTGAGCCTCCTTTGAGAAGTGAGATCTGTGCAGTGTGCCTGAAGGCATGTGCCTTCCCCATTTGTAATACTTTTAACACAGTATAAATTCTTGTGGGTTAACCCCCACCGTGGTTTTTCCCTTAACCAGGTTTCCATGTAAAAATCCTGGTGTTCATGTGTCATGATCTTGTTGTTTCTGTTTATTCTTCTTTCTTTTGGATGTGTGTGGTAAATTATTAAAGGAACATAATATTGACTTTTTGCAGAACACTGATTCACCCCCCTCTGAGTGTTCCTTAATTTCAACAAAGCTAAATTAGATCATTATGATTATTAAAATATAATAGGTGATTATTTTATTATTACCATTCTTTATGTTGAAAACATGTTAATTGGAAATAATAAGCAAATGATTAGGTTGTTGAAATTTTACATTTCATCATAGTTTCTTATCAATAATTTTAAGTTTGCTAATTTTATCTTAGGAATGTCAATTAGAATAGATGGAGCTAACATAAAACTTTGGTTAAGTTAGAGGATGTATGTTGATTATTTATTTTATAAATTTAGGATGATTGTTCCCATTCCTATGGGAATAGTGACTTCATTTGAGTAGTGTCTTTGACACTAAATATGAAATTGAGAACCCAAACCATGTGCCCCTAGTATATGAGTGTAGTTTTTATCTTTATATATGTTATTATTTGAACCAAACTAGACATTGCCCAATGATTAGGAGTCCTAATAAGGTTAATGTACAATCTATGAACAAAATTGGACTTTAGCAAAGAGGGTCTTCATATATATTCATGGACTAAATTTAATGTATTATATTTTCTACCAAGGGGACTTGATTTGACAAGGACATTAAATATATAGGGATTTATGGATTTTGATTAGATAGTAGATATAACCAATAGGATTTCTACTAGTGGGTATGTTTTTGACCTAGTTGGTGGCACATAGTGTTGGTTAAGAAAAAGATAGGCAAGTGGTTGGTCTTTCAACTATGAACATAGAGTGCATGAAAAACACTTATTCCTAGATGAAATATTATACTAGATGAAATTAGGATACAATGTAAATTCCATGTGATATCTAGTGAGACTAGGTACGTCACATTTGTAAAGAACCCTACATGTTTAGCATGCAAACTAAGTATATTGATGTGTGATAAGTTATTTTGTGTGACATAGTGGAGGATAGAAGGGTTATGATTGAGAAGGTGGATGCCTATATGAATTTAATGTAGTTGAATTGATGAAGCTTATGAGAAAAAAAAATAAGTATACGAGTGGAAAATTATTAGGCCTAGATGTTGTAAACATTGAAAGTATTTAAAAGTTATTGTAACTTTCAATAAGGGCTTATTTTATAGTAATTTATTTCTATCACCTCATAACCTGGGCTTATTTAATTGGTATAGTTTCTTTGATATCTAAAATCCCATCATTCCTAGGTATAATTTCATTTATATATGCATTGTTTGATGTCAATATTGACTTCATAATGAGTGTGTCTTTTGTTTTCCTATGTTGTACATGGAATCAAGACAAGAAAACATCATTATTGACAAATTTTTGGCAACTTGTTAAGGAGTGACTATTGGTGTTCTAGATTTATACCTTTTCATCTTCCTCTTCCCTATTGGGGATTTTTCGAATTTCTAGTAATCTTGGGAATTGATGTACATGCTATGTTTAGGTGACATTATGGATCAAGAAAGACATTTTATTCTTGTAATTCAAGATTTGGGAAGGTCTTTTTATTCAAGTTTAGTGCTCTATTTTGGTGGATTTTATACCTACAGGGGGTTCCTCCATGTTGCTCTAGTTATCCTCAATTTTTATATGGCATGTTCTCTCTTTAATTTCATTTCCTTGTTCAATTTAATTTTGTAAGCATTTATAGTCATTTATTAAATTGTCATATGCTAACTCTCTAAAATCTATAATTAGTGAACTAGTTTGGAATATAATTTAGAGTAGTTAATGGTACAAAAGTCTATATCCTACACAAGTTACACCTTCAATGTTTTATGGTACTTTGAATAGATGTTCTAAATAATTTTTTTGTGCTCAATTTAACCTATTTGTTGCATACATTGACACTTAGCCTTGAACCCATTAGCCAATTGCCACCACATATCACCTTAGCCTACTAATCACCTTTCCTAGAATTTTACCCACCTTCAATTATATAAAGCAATTAAAACTTCTTTTTTTCTACAAATAACGCATACTCATAGTTCTTCCCATACCATTCATAAGAACTCCATTAACACATCTTCAGCTTTCTCTCCCATCACACAAATAAAAGAGATTAAAAATATATTTTAACACACTCATAAGCACATCCATGATAACAAATCATTTCAAGTACCATGCAACTAAAGAAACATCCAAAATAAATACAACCTAAAACAAAGAATATTACCTCAACACTTTAAGATCTTTCTAAAAGAAGATTTTCAACTCTTTATTCTTTCTCCAAACACAACATTCCCCTTATACAAGCTCTAAAAAGCATTCCAAATCTTATAATATTATTTCTAAAATAATAAATCTAACTCAAGAACAATATTATCTTCAACTTTTCCTCTTCTATTCTAGCTCTCTAGCTCCAAACATGCAAGTGAATAATGAATCCAAAAGAAGCAAACCCATATCCTTATACTATTCCCAAGTTTTTGGAAGACCCTTAGATCCTAAGTTCTCCTTTGAATGTTGGTGGAAGAAGTTATGACCAAGATGTATGGTAGTTTGGTGGCTAATTACTGGACAAATGCTAATGGCCATAGGGGATGGAAAAAGTTTAATGAAGAAATAGATACTACTAATAATATTACCTTATTAAACCTAACCAAAAAAATAAGTGGATATAGATTCAATTTATTCTCCAAAAAGGACACCTTAATATAAACTATTGAGCTGAGTGGGGACTACTCTATTAAGTTAGGATTGAAACTCTTATCTACTCATTAGCCTACTAATTTCAATAAGAAATCCATTTGTGTAACTCTCACCTATGTCTATGTAAGAGATGATTATTTGTGCATAGATCATGTTATTTCCATCCTTATGAGATATGCTATTTATTATTTCTATAACTTCATGGTTGGGATGTAACCTAGTGTGTATCAAGTTTTAGGGTTTATAGTTTAGTTTTAGGGTTTATCAAGTTCATAGTTTTAGGGTTTATAGTTTAGTTTCAAGGTTTATCAAGTTCATAGTTTTAGGGTTTATAGTTTGAAGTTTAGTTTTAGGGTTTATACTTATGCTTAGCATTTTAGGTTTTATAGTAACATAGTTTTAGGGTTTATCAAAACATACATAGCATAATTTTACTTAAACCCTAATTTTTTTCAATTTAAGCCTACAATCATAAAAAAATACATAAAAAATAAGCAATAAACCAACTTGGAGGTCTTTAGAAATGACGAGGTGGTGCGAGGAGGTGACAGGGCAAAAAAACACTGGAATTGTGTTGGCAGGGCCTTTAGCAACACGTACCCATTCTGCTATGTCGCTATCCCTGTTGGCCTATGGAGGAAAATGATCCCACAGGGGATTTTTTAAAAATTATATGTATTTTCAAAACGGGTACCCATTTAGTAATGGGTACCCATTCTATAACGCATACCCATTTACTAATGGGTGCCCATTTAGGCTTAGGCACCCATTACTAAATGGGTACCCATTTAGGTTTGGGTGCCAGTTCCAATACCCATTCCTGTCAATAATTTTTTCATCCACACGACTTCCCCTACATGTGGACCCAACTTCTTGCTTTTACCCAACAGAGTCGCCATCTCTTTTCAGAACCTCAAATAGTACAAAGCTCTTCAAAAATTTCTTTCATTCTAGGTTTTCTCCAACAATAGAGCCACATAGAAATTCTTCAAACATACCAGTGTCACACATAGTATGCCTTTTCTTTAATCAACCAGCATAGAGAACATTAGGGTCACCACCCTCAATAGGGAATAATGATAATGCACTTAATACAAACTCTAAATACCCATGACAGACTAATGGACTATCCCCAATAGAGTCACCAATTCTATTGGTGGCTCAAATGGGCAAACCTTCTTAATAGTGAGCTTCAAGTGTGCTAGAAATTGTAAACAAGGGAATGTATAACTCATGATAAGACATAGTTCTTAGTTCTTCCCTAGTGGAGTCACCAATTATGTTGGTTGTTTTTAAATCCCAACCTTGTCTCATGAAATATCCTATGATTTAGCCACTTTCAATGTTTAGCTATCATGAGAAGCTAGCCAAAACATAAGTGAAAGTTAGAATAACTTTCCCTCTTCACTTTAGGCTCTACAAAACCTGGGAGGGTAATCCCTTGATAATATCCAATAACCTCTTGTACCAATTTATTACAGATACTGTAAAAAGAAGATTTGTTCTATGCAGATTTGCTTGAGGATTATGAAAATATGAAGACTTGGCTTAACTCAATCAAGCTTTTACATGTTGGCAACTTGGAAAACATCATTAAAAGAGACACTAGTAGTCTAATGATGAATGATTTTGCATGATGTTTGAAGATGTTGTCGTTGATGGCAACAAGAAAAGGAACAAGGTCAGAACAAAATTTTTGGTCTGATGAAGAAGACTTAGTCATTTTGGCAGTACACAAGAGACAGTGATAGAGAGGGAGTCTAATGATTGGCATTGGTCTACAATTGAAGATAAAATCATATGGTTCTAGTATGTTGTTTGTAGTCCTTCAGAGATATTATATGCAAGATTTTAGCTCTTGATAAGTATCGGAAGCATATTTTCAAACAACCTAAGTCCGACAGAGTAGAACACAATGATATTCAAAGTAGAACACTCAATTGATTTGGTCCGCATTCCTCTTGTGTTGTATAGCTTGTTATGTGGTTTTGAGGTGTTGTAAACACTTGTATGAAGTGTCTAAATCTAGAGTTGTAGATTCCAAAATCCACTAGAAAGATAGTTGTGAATGACTAAGTATCGCTACATAGCTTGACAGAGTTTGAATGTGACAGAGTCTAAGTTCTGATTCTCCGCATTTTGCCGCAAGAAGATATTTTGCTTTGCAGTTCTAAAGGTATGATCTGTGATGTTTGAAGAGTCTTTGATATGATTTTGAACAAGTCTCATGGTCCATAGTAAAAGATGTAGTTTGATAGATGAAGTGAACCAGTGGCAGTCTGTGTTAGAGGCCGACATGATAAGTTTAAGTGTATGCAGTAAGTTCTATTTTTTAGAACTTAATCCTAAGTGGTGGAATAGTTGAGGCTGACTTATGTGAATGTAATTCAAGTGTTGTTTGGGTCCGTTGTGAATTTTTGTGAGTGAATTTGGCTGACAGAGTGCATAAGGCATGACTACATGCTACACCTTATTAGGATGACCTAATATGAAGAATTCATGTGTTGAGGATATATATATATGGGATTGAATTTAGTGTTTGAGATATGAGAGGTGATGCGGATGTGAATGTGAAGTATAGTGTAGGTGATAAGAGCAAAAGAAGAGAGATCTTGCTTAATGTAAAAGTAGAGCAGTGAAACAGAGCAGTCAAGATGAAGAGTTTTGAGATAGTGTTTCTAAGCTTCATTGGAACTATAACCATGCATGTATAGATGCAATCTAAGTAGCTCAACTTGGTAATGAGCCATTCTTCTTCCTTCTTTTATTCTCTTAGCAGTGAGCCTTTCTTGTAGTGAATATTTATTTGGGCAGTGAGCCCTAAGACAGTGATCCTTCTTGTAATTTAGTATTGTTGCTACATAATATATTGTGAGCTAACACTCATCGTGGTTTTTCCTAGTTTTGGGTTTTCCATGTAAAATCCTAGTGTTCATGTGTGATGGATTGTGGTTGTTTCTTCTATGTTTAATTTTCTTTGTTATTGCATGTGGTAAATGGATTATTAGTTTAACAAGCAAGAAGTTTAATAGAATACTGATTCACCCCCCTCTTAGTATTTTGGGTGTTCAACAATTGGTATCAGAGCTTGGTTCCTTGGAAGAAGTCTAACAGCTTGAGGAAGATCTTGGAGATTGAACACATGGGAGGTAAAATATATGCCACTCCTCCTAAAGAAATTGATCCAACAAAAACTAAAGAAGAATGCATGCTTGTCAGTGAAGAACTCAAAATTGCTCTTGAAGATCTTGAAAAAGTTGAATTATAAAACAAGGATCTGAAAGATAATGTCAAGGAAGCAGATGAGTGCATTAGAAAATTGAGGGAGCAAGTCAAGAGATTCAAGAAAAACATAAGAAGGTTAGTGAACAACTAAATGATTTGAAAGTAAAAGTTGTAGAAAGAGTAAAAGCAGAAGAAGATCTAAATCAACTGGTGAAAGGTAAATTAGAAGAATGTGCTAAGCTTGAAAAGGAAGTTGGGAACTTGAAGTTTGATTAGGAAATGGCAAAGAGCTATGAAGAAAAATTCAAGATAAGTTCTGCAAAACTTGAAGAGATGCTTGATAGTCAAAAAAGTTCTGATCACAAAGAAGGCTTGGGATTTGAGAAAGGTGAAAGCTCTAAAGCCGGTCAAGAAAAGAATGCTGAGATCAAGAAGTCCACAAAAGCAAATAGATCATAAATTAAAGGAATAAACCTAGAATACCACTGGTTAGGCAATGGAATGCTCAAAGGTACCCTTCTTTCAATGGTAACTATAATACATGCAAGAAGTTTGGTCATAAACTACTCAATGTAGGAGTAGAGTAAATCAAAATGTTCCATCATTCTCTAGTCAGTGTTTCACTTGTAATAAAGTAGGTCACAAAGCTAATGAATGTATAAGTTAGGTAAGGAATGAGTTCAACAATGGAAGAAATGCTCAAACTTTCAAAAGTAACTGCTTTATATGCAAGAGATTTGGTCATAGAGCTAGTGAATGCAGAAGTTAGATAAGGAACAACTACAATAATGGAAGGAACACTCAATCTTTCAATGGGAATTGTTTTGCATGCAATAGATTTGGACACAAGGCTAACCAATACATATCAAGGATGAATGAAAGGAACAATGGACAAAGAAAGGCTATATACTTCAACAACAATAGGCTTGGACATATTGCAAGGTCTTGTAGAAGCAAGAATATGAAGAAGAATTTGGTAGAAACTAGTACAAAAGGCAGTTCTGACAGAGATCAAGAAGGAAATGAACAAGATTTGGCTTTAGAAGGAAGCACATGAGGTCAAGGATGGGTCTGCACCAGATTCTGGTGCAGACATTTCCTCTGAGAAGTAAATTGGGAGCTCTGGCTCAGGGGGAGCTTAAATGCAAAATCTTATTCACCCAGCCAAAAGTGTGGTGTTGACATTCAACACAAAGATATGAGTTATAAGACTGAATGATAGATCTTTTGAAGAAATGTCTAAGTCTAGGAAAGCAAAGGTATAGCAGGAATTGTGAATAGAGTCTAGTGCAGTGGTCCACATTCCTTCACAGATAAGTATTTTGTTATGTGGTTGTAAGGTGTTGTAAACACTTGTATGAAGTATCTTATTCTAGAGTTAGGAGATCTGAAGTTCACTGGAAGGTTAGCTACAAGTTGCTGAGTATGGGCATAGTATTTGACAGAGTTTGACAGAGACAGAGTCTGAGTTCTGATGGTTCACATTACTTCACAAGATGATACCATGCATTGCGCTACTGAAGGTGAGTTTGGGAATGTATAAAGAGTCTTGATATATTTTTGGAAGTGCTTTGTGATCAGTAGTAGAAGTTGTAAGTCAGTAGATGAACCTGTTCAGCATACTCTTAAGGAACAGGCTGACTGGTGAGATAAATCATGATGCGGAGATAGGTTAGCATGTGAAAGATCTATGTAAGTAATTGAATGATTAGAGCTAACATATATGAACACGTTTGGGAGAAGATTTGGGTCCGTGTATCACATAGTGCATTGGATTAAGTGACAAGGTACATATTTCTATGTACACATTTTACTTCTTGGATGTCAACCTGATTATAGAGTAAATCATGATACAGATATATAAAGGTGATGGAATTTGGTTGTGTGAATGTGTGGACATATGTATATTACATGAAGATGCAAATAGTGGATCAAAATTAAAGGATCAACAATGATGAAGACTTGGGATTGAGAATACAATTGTTAAATGACTGCACCTTGGCATAGTGGCAGATGCTTAAGCAGTATTCAGTTATCATGTATGATCTAAGTGGAAGCATGTTTTGTCATCAAGGCAGTATGTTGGTAGTGAGCCTCTAGTAGGGTTTAATAGCCCTCATGGTTTAACAACCCTCATTGTAATCTTTCTAGGTTTAGGGTTGAGGTAGTGAGCCTACTAAACTTAGTTGTACTTCATGGTTGTAAGCCAACATGTTCTAGGTCCATGGAGTGACCAAGCTTGAACATCATTTCTATAAAGATTGTAATATATTTATGAGATCTAATCCTCTCTGTGGTTTCTCCCTTTTTGGGTTTTCCATGTAAATCTTGGTGTTATGTGTCATGCTTTTGTGGATGTTGTTCAATTGTATATTTTTCTTTTATTTCATTATTCTTTTGAAATGGTTGAAAGTAAAAGTTCAAGAAAAGATTTGTAGAACACTGATTCACCCCCCTCTTAGTGTTCCTAACAATCAACAATTGGTATCAGAGCGAGGTTCCTTGGAAGAAGTTTAACAACTTGAGGAAGATCAGGGATAGTGTGATCATGGCAGTAAGAAGGTATGGAAATTGTGAAAGGTGCAACCAACTAGAAGCAGCTCTTATGGATCTTGAAAACTCTGAAGCAAAAATTAGGGATCTGAAAGAAAACTTGCAACAAGCAGATGAATGCATCTTAAAGCTGAAGAATTAAGTCAAGAAATTCAAAGATAGATACAAAGAAGTCAGTGACCAATTGCTATCAGCAAATGAAGCTCTAGAGGATTTGGAAGCAGAAGTTGTAGAAATAGCAGAAGATAATCTAAATCTGATTGTGAAGAACAAATTAGAAGACTATGCAAAACTTGAAAAAGAGATTATAAGTTTAAAAATAGATCTAGAAAAGGCCAGAAATTTTGAAGAAAAATTCAAGATAAGTACTGCCAAGCTTGATGAAATGATTGCTAGCCAGAAGAATGTTGATGACAAACATGGCTTAGGATTTGAGAAAGAAGATAGTTCAAACTCTAGGCAAATAAGCACTGAGCCAAGGCAAAACAAAGGATACCAGTTCAGAATTCAAAGAAGAAGACCTAGAAAACCTTTGATCAAACAACCAAATTCTCAAAGGTACCCATCTTTCAATGGTTATTGTAATTCATGTAATAAGTTTGGTCATAAGGCTACTGAGTGTAGATGTAGAATAAATCAAAAGACTCCATTATTCTCTGGTCAGTGTTTCAATTGCAAGAAAATTGGTCATAGAATGAATGAATTTAGAAATCAGTTCAAGAAATATCTCAACAATGGAAGGAATGATGGGTCATTCAAAGGTAAATGTTTCACTTGCAATAGGATTGGTCATAGAGCTGTTGTCTACAAAAGTAAAGTAAGTTAGAAAACTATTAAGTGTAATGTATGTTATAAATTTGGACACAGATCAAATGAATGCAGAAGATCAGTGAGAAATAACTTTCAAAATATAAGGAATAGTCAATCATTCAATGGAAAGTGTTTTGCATGCAATAGATTTAGACATATGACTAATCAACATAGATTAAATTCAATCAAAGAAAGGAATCAAGGTCAAAAGAATGTGGTGTGCTACAATTGCAACAAATTTGGACATGTTGCAAGGTTTTGCAAAAGCAGGAATGAGAAGAGAAATCACTATTTTGAAGAAAGAAAAACAGAGCAGAGGAATGACAAGGGAAAAGAAAAAGTTGATCCGGTTGAAACCAAGAAATAAATGAACAAGGTATGGATCAAGAAAGGAGTAATTGAAGTCAAAGATCAATCCGCACCAGTATCTGATGTAGACACCTCCTCCAAGAAGTAAAATGAGAACTCTGGCTCAGGGGGAGTAGTGTAGAAAATTTAAATCCCCTAGTCAGAAATTGGGTGCCAGAATTTAGCACGAAGATGTATCATGGAATTTGATGTGACACACCTATTAGAAGAAGAACCAAAAGAAAAGGAGTCAATGCAGTATATTACAGAGCAATCCTAATCGACTATGTTCTACAACAAAAGGTTTTAACAACTTTTTGGAAATAAGCATTTAATGAAATCTAGGTCATGTCATGTGGAGGATAAAAGGAAACTTGTTTAATCTCAAATCACTTTACACTCGAAGCTATCAAGCATGTAGAGAGATCAAAACAGACTTTGGGCCACAACAACCCAGATTTGAAGGGTTTGGAGAATTTTGGATCAAGGAAACCCTACTCCAGTGAAAGACGATGATTACAAAGTCCTAGGAGAAAAGAAATTTGACACCTGGTTGGACTTTCCCACAATTTTGATTGATGCATGGGTCAAGATTGTTCTAAGAAAAATTCATGATGAATTTTTATGGCTTGATGAACCCTATTTAATAACCAAAGAAGCCATTAAAGTAGTAACCGACATGAGCTCCTCTGGAAGGGTTCTAGGTATAAATAAAATGAAGAACAATATGGTAATGTAGCTAACAGGAGCCAAACTTGAGAATAATGACCTTACAGTGAATGACATCAGGGATCTGGGTGTCAAATTTGCATCAATGATTATAAGATACAAAATATACTTCTCCAACAAAGAAAACTCTATCTCTACATTAGCCATATACACAAGGTATGACATGATCAAAAACAATATTGATTATGATCTTTTTTGAATTGCTGCAAAATGAACTTATGGAGAATTTGAAAAGGGAAAAAGAAACTAATCATCCTTTCAAATATGGAACACTGATTACATGTTTACTCTTTTACTTCCTAAAAGAGCTACCTAGTCTAGGAAATGTTATCTGGCTCGACCACATTCCTATAGCTACTCAAATAAGAAATCATTTACAGAGTTTGGGTAATGCTGATATGCAAAATAAAATATTATGGAATTATTTCAGAGATTTTCAACAGAAAAGGGTAAGAAGGTTCTAGATACTAGAAAAAGTGGTGATAAAGTATAAAATGGACATTATATTCATGGTAGATAAAGATAAATGCTTTATGGAAGCTATGGAACCAAGAATTGTATGGGTCTCTGCACTAGGTTATGAAGTTGCAGAAGATGTCTTGACTGAGTTAGCTTACACACTACTAAGTAATCCTACTGATCCCAAAGAAAATAGATTCGGGACTTTCTCAGAATTATCTTCCAATATGTTGATGGAACCTAAATAGTAAAAAAGAGCATCAGATAAACAATTGAGTAAGGTAGAAACCAAATCAGGAGGATCTGAGTTCACAAGCACTCCAGAAAGGAAAGACAAGAGATCAGAAGAGGAGAGACCAGCATCTAGTCCCAGAAAAAGAATAAGGATCTCATCCATCACAGAAGCCACAATTGAAGGAGAAAAGAAAAAGAAAGTCTCACTTTGTAAAGATAAGGTGACAAGAGACACTATTGCTTCAGCAAAAGAAGTGCTTGAAAAGGAGAAACAAGATTGGGATGAACCGAAATTACTACAGGACCAAATAAATTTGGACACAATGTCTCCGACATAGAAATTTAAGTGGGCTTCAATTGTTCAAGCAAAGGCTTAAGAAGAGTTGTTGAAATCACTTACTAAGGATAGTAACCTAATTGATGAAGCATCTGAGATCTTGGAGAAGCTGCTACCTACCCACAAGAGGAATTCATCCATGCCCACAACAAGTCATTTGAAGGGATTAATAAATTCAGTAAGTAATTAGTTTGAATCTTTTGAGAAATCTGCAGAAACAAAAGTAAGGCAGGAGCTTGAAGGAAAAAGACTGGAAGAATTAAAGACAATGCTAGACAAGAACAAGATTTCATTAGATAATTCAATATCCAACATTCAAAGAGTTCTGAAAGAAGCTAGAGATGTGTACAAATTTTGCCTATCCTAGCCAAAAGCTACTCAGGAGATTGAAGAAAAGATCAAAGAGTTGGAATAGAGAATGATGGACATCTCTAACAAATTTTATCTGGCAATAGAATCAGTTTGAAATAAGGAAGTAGAAGTCATCCTCATTCACAATGATCTAACCGAGTTATTAAATCAAAAATATCAAATAAAAAGTAGAATGGGACAACTAAGAAGACTAGTCTGTCCTAAACTAGACTCAATGACAAATCTTACTGCAAAAGCTAGGGTAGCTACATAAATAGGCACACCCTCTGATTGCAACAAGGTAGAAGCTTTAGCCTTTATCTATAGTGGACATATTCAAATTTTGGATAATGCTCAGAAAGGTTGGGAAAATGAGTTGGCATAGATCAAGAACTTATTCAATAACATTCTCAAATACATGTAATACAAAGAGGTATATTACACTTGCAAATATGCAGCTGAATACATCAATTTAGGAATTTTGACAAATTTTTGAAGTCTGGATCACAACCTTTGCCATTGATGTCAAAGGGGGAGAAGTAGATTAGTTAAAAATGGATAATCATCTTAGGAGGAGCAAGAAAGTACAGTGTATATAGTAAGGGGGAGCAGTCAGGCATTTTTCACTAAGTGTTGCCATCAATGCCAAAGGGGGAGATTGTTGGCAAGAGACACTACTCTGATATGGATCTGTATGTTGTCATTGATCAAAACAAATATTAGAGATCCTATCAACATGACAAGAAGAGATATCTTCGGAAGAACATATTTGATTCTAGGTCCGATTGTTAGAAAATGGCTAAGCATGGAAAGCATGCAAAGTAGAGGACAGTAAGTAAGCTAGTTTGCCTCCGCAATTGAAGACTTGTAGATGCGGTTCAGGTATGATGCCAGTTGGTGTTTGATAATGTTATGCCTTAGATATTAAGTCTCAATCCTCTCTGGAAGTCATCTTGAAGAAATGTCTAAGTCTAGGCAAGCAAAGGTATAGCAGGAACAGTGAACAGAGTCTAGTGCAGTGGTCCGCATTCCTCTGTAGATAAGTATTTTTTTATGTAGTTGTAAGGTGTTGTAAACACTTGTATGAAATATCTTATTCTAGAGTTAGGAGATTGGAAGTTCACAGGAAGGTTAGCTACAAGTTGTTGAGTATCAACATAGTATTTGACAGAGTTTAACAGAGACAGAGTCTGAGTTTTGATGGTCCGCATTTCTTCGCAAGATGATACCATGTTTTACAGTATTGAATTTGAGTTTGGGAATGTATAAAGAGTCCTTGATATGTTTTTGGAAGTGCTTTGTGATCAGCAATAGAAGTTGTAAGTCAGTAGATGAACATGTTAAGCATGCTCTTGAGGAACAGGTTGACTGGTGAGATAAATCATGATGCAGAGATAGGTTAGCATGTGAAAGATCTATGTAGGTAATTGAATGATTAGATTTGACATATATGAACATGTTTGGGAGAAGATTTGGGTTCGCGCATCACATAGTGCATTGGATTAAGCGATAAGGTACATCTTTCTATGTACACATTTCACTTCTTGGATGCCGACCTGATTATGGAGTAAATCATGATATGGATATATAAGGGCAATAGAATTCAATTGTGTGAGTGTGTGGACATATGTATATGATGCAAAGATGCAAATAGTGGAGTAGAGTTAAAGGGTCAGCAACGATGAAGACTTGGGATTCAGAATACAGTTGTTAAATGATTACACCCTGGCATAGCGGCAGATGCTTAAGCAGTATTTAGTTATCATGTATGATCTGAGTGGAAGCATGTTTTTTCATCAAGTTAGTAAGCCGGTAGTGAGCCTCCAGTAGGGTTTAACATCCCTCATTGTAATCTTTCTAGGTTTAGGGTTGAGGTAGTGAGCCTGCTAAACTTAGTTGTACTTCATGGCTGTAAGCCAGCATGTTCTAGGCCTGTGGAATGACCAAGCCTAAATATCATTTCTATAAAGTTTGCAATATATTTATGAGAGCTAATCCTCTCTGTGGTTTTTCCCTTTTTGGGTTTTCCACGTAAGTCTTGGTGTTATGTGTCATTCTTTTGTGGATGTTGTTTAGTTGTATATTTTGCTTTTGTTTGATTATTCTTTTGAAATGGTTGAAAGTAAAAGTTCAAGACAAGATTTATAGAACATTGGTTCACCCCCCTCTTAGTGTTTCTGATAATAAACACACTCAAGCTTGCAGCTTGAGGAGCTGGAGTATCTAATACTCTCTTTATTATCACTTCCCCTGTCAATTCACCTAAGCCCACCATTGGCTTATTATTATTTGGGGCCAATTCCCATATTGCCAAGGTCTCAAATTTGGGGTTGAACTCTACACCAAAGAATGCTTTATCTACATGATCATCTGAAATGTCTATGCCCATCCTTGTAATAGTATCAAATGCAATTGCATCTACTAATTTCCAATGAGGAAGTAGCAACAAACCACTCTTTGCCACCAAGGCTCACCCTTCATCTGGGGTGATTTTATTGATATCTTGGCTCACTTCATTGAGCACCCTTTGTGTTATTTCCTCATATTTTTTAGGATCAACTTCTCTCTTTGCTTGTTCCGCCTTCCTCTAGAATTCTTCATTTCTTACTTTTAGCACACATCCCTTAAATTCAGGGGTATTAACAAAGGCATCATCCTTCAAAAATTATGCACAGGCAAGCACTCTGATGTCCTCTGTATCAACTTGGTCACCAAAAAGTAACCTTCCCAATGTACTATCTGGAAAGGTAGAAGGTTGTATTCTCTCAGGTGAATTCATCTGTTGAGAAACCTCTTATTGTTGTCCAACTCCACCCTCATTAATCTCCTCATCCAGGTTCACAATTTGAATTTCTTCTTGTTGAATAGTGCAAGACAACTGAGAGGGGGGTGAATCAGTTGTAACCAATATTTCAAAACCATTATGATATCATCCACTTAATTACTATTATTAAGTTTAACCATGAAACTATAAAATCAAAAACTTAACACATTTACACATCAACACAAGACACACCAGATTTTTACGTAGAAAACCCTATAAGGGAAAAACCACAGTGAGTGTTAGCTCACAATATATTATGTTATATCAAAACCAAAAATCAAAGGCTCACTACCTTAGGGCTCATTACCTAGATGCTCACTGTAAATTGAGAGGCTCACTACCAATGGGGTGGCTCACTACCGTTGGGTGGCTCACTGTCAATGGGTGGCTCACTACCAAGATTTGGTGAACTAAGATGGTAGCATCTAAAGCATGCCAAAGTTCAGTTCTATTGACGTACTATAAATAGCCTTTGCTCTACTCTAGTTTTTAACTTCACACTATCTTTGCATCATCACTCTTGGATACAATTTCATGACTCTATTACAAGTGTTTATACAATTATTCAACCTTGGAACAATCATCAAGGTTGGCATTACAATCATCAACCATTGGAACATTCTCCAAGGTCAGCAAACACATATACATAAGAATAGGTCTAGACCTAAACATATTAATGAAAGAGAAAAAATAAATGTGCATCAAACCAAGCCTTAGCTAGGACTCAAACACAATCTTCCATTCTACAACACGCTATCACAATCTCCAAAGTATAACTGCAACAACTGAAAATGACCAAGTCAGCTAAAACTAGTGTTAACACTAAAGCTTTTGAGATCACACTTCATGCACAATCTAGATTACACTTTACAGACCAATTGAAAGGTAGGAACACAATTTGGAGACATCTACAAGCACATTACAATCACCAAGAACATCTGCACAACCTCAAATCACTTTACCCACAAGATTCTTCAAACTGGAGCACTTGAACATTACTATCAACCACTATCATAAAAGAAAGATGTCTTGTGGACCACCATATCATGAGCCATTAAAACTAAAGGCACATATCCTCATAATAACTGAATTCCAGAAACACAGACTGCAATACTTAATTGCAAAGAAATGTGGAGCAGAATACATTCTCCCTATCACCACTGAAAGCACAGAAAAATAATTTTTACTCTAGTGAACATAACTCACTCAAATCTTCATACTGGAGGCTCAAACTTGGAACATAGAAACTACAGACAACCTTCATCTTAACTTCCAAACTGTAGATAAATATTTTCAGTCTATAAGAAATGCGGAGAAAAATACTTTACTATCTTTCTACAAACCAAGATACTTTGCAATACACTATTTCCACCGGTAGAGCAAATTTTCTCAAAAGCACTTGGAAACACAATACCAGGAACACTTTCTCATTATCTTCAACACTTATCTAAGCCATTACAAACCAATTATCTCAACACAAGCAAGCATCAAAGCAAAAGCACAGTTGACACCAATGACAACATAGATATGTTGACATCAATGACAACACCGGTCAGCACATACTTGCAACAATCTCCCCCTTTATCATTGATGGCAACATTGATGTGAAAAACTATAAACACCATCAAGACAAGATTCTTCACTAATTACTTTATCCCCCTTTCTTTTTACACTTCTGAATTCTTTCTCCCCCTGAGTTTTTCACATGATTTTCTCTCCCCCTTTGACATCAATGGCAAAGGACATCAGTTCTCCTTTCTCTGCACATACTTGCAAACAACTGCTCTGATCAAGATGGAATTTCTTCTGTCATTAGCTCTGCAATACTTATCTTTATTAGGAACTTATATCAGCAACTTTTACCTACTCCCCCTGAGAGGTATCCTTCAAAACACCAATCTAGATCAAAGAATAAGACTTTAGGCACCACTGGACTGATGCACTTCTTATGCATCATAGTTTAGAGAAGGAGGGGTAATAACCCCTAACTTTCCTCTAAGATACTCAAAAGTATCTGTAGGTAGACACATACTCCATTTTCACTTCATTCTTAGTTACTTTTTCTCTCAGAAAGTGATACCTTATAGATATATGTTTTATCCTTGAGTGCATCACTAGATTATTTGAAATATTTATAGCACTTGTATTGTCACAAAAGATTGAAATTGGTTCTTCATACAGAACTCTTATATCCTTCAATGTTTCACTAGTAGAATTTTGGCAAATAAATGACTACGTGACTAAAATGTTTAGTCACAACAACTAAAAATGATTAAATTCTAGTCATGTTTTGCAACGTACCTATAAATGACTAATTTGATGGTGGGTAAAAAACAAAGCTATAAATGACTAAATAAATGACTAAATAATTAGTCACACAAGTAAAAATTAGAAAGAGGGAAATTAAAAAAACATTTCAAATTCGAAAGAATGAAATTTAGAGGGAATTTTTTCCATGAAAAATAATTCAAACAAAAGAAACCTGACCTCCTCAATGCTCAAGACATTGTTCATGCATTGGAAGTGCTATATAGGGGTTGAATTCGTGCTCAAAAATAGGTAAGGCTCATTGATGTCCCTCTTTTTGCATTGATGAATTAGAACACAATCGCTTGAAGATGTTAATTTTATTGTATTTTGTTAAATTCTGTATTGGGCAGACCCATTTCAGGGGATTTCCTAGATGTAATAGAAGAGTTTCTGGAGAAGGGCATGACTAGATGCATTGCATTCAATTGCCGAGGAACCTTACTAGCAAGTCTGGTATTTATGCATTTTTTAAAGTATAATTTTTTGTTGTGTTTGGTACTCTGTTTCAGTTATGCCCATTTGCTAGATGCTATAAATACAGACACTAAAATCTAATTCAATATGTTGACTATTAATACTCAAAAAATACCTCACTCTTATTAGGGATCAAGGTTTCAAAGCTCAGTTGTGAAGGATCAGGGTTTCACCTAATTGTAGAAGAACTGCCTTAACCTTGCAAATTTTTTTTAAAGAAAACAACAAATAATCTTGTATTGCTTAAATACCCATTTTGATTTCTGCCATCCCTATTGCAATTTAGTCCCCTGAATAGTCATTATTGTGTTGAAGTATTGGTTATTAATACTAGTGTTGGTGTGTTCTAAAGAGTATTCAATATGCTCCATTGTTAAAATGAGGTTTAATTTTTCTTAATTGGGGTCATCTTAGGTGGTTCATCTTGGCTTAAAATGCCCAAGTGATGAGCTTACAGATCAATATAGGGTTTCTAGCTATTTTTCTGTGATATGGAAGTCACCCTTTCAGATGTTTCTCTCCTTGATGATCGTCTAACTAAAATGTCCTTTTAGCATGATCATTATTATTTTTTTTTAAATAGAAAGTTCATAGTTTATAATACTAAGAAATCATCAATCTTTTTGCCATTTCTATGATCTGAAAACAAATAACAAGAACTCAAGAAAGAATAAAAAATAACAAAGTCAATTAATATGGCAGCCTAAAATAAGCCTCAAACAATACAAGGATTACAACCTAGTTTGAAATCTTTCCCAAAATTTTGAATCAAGAGTAAACCACTAATGATAAGAAACAATAATAGGAAACATGGTTTACATCTGGGTCCCCATAAATTATTGACACAAAGCAACCTAAAGAAAAAAGAAACTAATTAAAAGATAACATTTTTAAATAATCAGAGCTCTATAATTGTTTAATTACGATTAAGTATGTGTACATGCTAAGCCTTCTCTGTATGACGCAAAGTACTTGCATGCCCAATGTGTTGATGATTCCCACCACCATGAGGATGCTCAACATGATTCATTGCCACACCATGAACCTTAGGCCAAAAGTTTCTTTTGACCCTATATTTTGTGATATACATTGTCATCTTTAAGCATTGGATTTTCTATCCTTCCACCACTAGTAACCTAACCAATCATGGCTTTGCAACTACTTGGCACAATCTTCTTAGATCTAGATGGAATCTTTACCCTATTAATTGAAACCAATTTCCAAGACTCATCAAATAAGGCTATTAAAAATCTACAAAATAAAAAATTACACAAATCTGAACATTAAGAGAGAACTTAGATAATTGTTCCAAAATTATTTCCACTACTTTTGGAATAATTGCATTTATCAGCTCACTGTAACCTTGGAAAAAAAAATTAAGCATAGAAATATGCCATAAGTCTCCACAAGGTGTACACCTAGAACTTAAAATAGTTTGAAAATAATTTGGAAATAGCCACCATCCATAGGACATGTTGCTAGCCAAAAAACAAGATGTAAACAAAAATGATAATGAGTTAAGGGGAACATCAAGAAGCAGTACATTCAAATTAAATTTCAACCAGCTGCTAAATAAACACAACCCACTTTGACTTGTCATAAGTTCAAAATATTAGAATAGGTACATTTTTATGTTTGTAATGGTGACAACAATCCAACAATGGATCAAACGTTTTAGATTGAAATGCAATAGAAATGCATTGCAAATGATAGTAATCAAATTTGAAATTACTCAGCTCATAAAAGAATAGTGGAGAAAAGGTAGAAAAAGTGTTCTTTGATTTGATCGGGCCAATGAGAAATATTGTCTGTAAAATTCAACTATATCACCATGTCTTTGGCAACTTTGTTACCAATACCATGGCCAACATTATTACACAAATGAAGAGCATTATGGGCAAAGATAAAAACTGATTTGAGGCTTCACTAAGATAGCTTAACAAAGAGAAATGATATATCTTACTAAGCTAGTCATATGACCCTTGAGATGGGATAATACCAAAAGCTAAAACATATCATACATCTAGACACAATCCACAAAATGCTATTAATGGTGATATCATCTAGATACCAATAGGCATTGAAAAAATGAGATTAGCAGTGATTGTCTGTTGTTTTGACTTATTTTAACAAATGAGTTTCCAATGTGAAGTTTCAACCAAGGATTTTATTACCATTCTATTGACTATCATTTTCTAAGTCATGGCTATCAATTTTGAACCAAATGAGGCCTTCCAATAATTTGGCTTTGGGGGCTCATGATTTTATCGATTGCCTGTGATGGAGTTGCATGTTGTGTCTACTTTTATGACTCCAAGGAACACATAGAATCAACAATAGAAACAAGATAGGATGGCAACTATTGGAGCCAATGGGCCATAGATGCAAAATTAAAGTTAATATCTAAGCATGGTTAATGATCTTTTATTTTGTTGCTTCTAATTATATTTGTTCAGCTATCAAGGGGGTGTAAGTCATGGCATAGCTTTGTATCTCTTTATTGCCTTAAGGTAGATCTTCACATGATTCTTATCTTGGTAGCAGGGGTATCTCAACACCAAAAATTATTTAGAATCCCACTCCTTCATGAAATGTAATGACTGCAAACTACTATCCCTTGACATATCTCTACCATAAAGACAATTCTATGGAACATGTAGAGGGTGTAAGTCATGGTTTGGTTGTGTCTAAGAAAGTTCATAGTTTGTTCTATCTCCATTTCAGAAATATTGTCTCAAAATATCAACTATATCACCATGACTTGTTCCATGCCATAGTACCGCAAACTATTTCTTTGACCATCATGGGACCATGGTATACTAAGCATCACTTGAAGCCTTTCACCACACTACCACACTCCTTCATTGAAATTGTTGCAGGGCCATGGTATTCAACACTTACATAACTTAAACTCCTTATACCACCATACCGCAAGCCTCACATGAGGCCACTGTGGGGGCATGGTGTACTGTTTTCCTCTGCTCCTTACCACCATACCGCAAGCCTCACTTGCGGCTGCCACGGGGGCATGGTGTACTTTTTTCCTCTGCTCCTTCTTACAACCATATCGCAAGCCTCACTTGAGGGTGCCATGGGGGCACAGTGTACTATTTTCCTCTATTTCTTCTTACTGCATTACCACTGGTTATTCTCTTGACTGCCATGGGACCATGGTGAAGTATCTTACGCCACTTAAATTTATACCACTAGCCCACCACTTTGTTTTAAGATCATTATGGGGCTATGGTAATCGATCTCTACATCCTGCAATGCTGCAAGTGCAATCTCTTCATCCTGCGGGATAGCGATGACTACTCCCTTGTTATCCTTGGTTCCTGCACACCTGCCAAGACCTTTTGAGTGACTTGTGGGATTGCAGTGAGAGACAAAAACACATCAATGGTAAAAAATATAAATATCTTTCACATGGACTTGGTATGGAGTGCTTATGAATGACTCATGGAATAATTTTTAAAAGAAATATGGATCCCTAAGATGGATTTATGGAAGGAAATTTGCATGGATTTATGGATTTATCAAATGTATGAAGGTATCTTTATTGTAGGTTATTTTCCCTATATTATTTATTCTTGGTTTGAACTCCTTGATTTTGTGGTTTTTTGTTAGGACCCAGAGCTAGATCATGACTTAGGAGCTGGTTAGTATTCATTGAGTGGTATAATGGTGGCTAAAATATCCTAGTCTATACAACTAAGAGATGTACTTGTGTGCTTTGTAGTTTGTTTGTTTAATTTTTTGATGCTCAGAAAAACATCATTAATAGATAGGATGATATTTTTTGTAATTTATTCCTTCAATCACTTTGTCATAGGTCTAGTTGGAGGTAGCAGAGCTGGTGGAATGGAGGGTGTACCTTATCCACCTATTTATTCAAGAAAAAATGTTAGAAGTTCCACTTCAAATCACCAAAGCCTTCACAAAAACATCTGCACAAAATTCAATAATGAAGAATTTATGCACAAATTCTCATTTGAATGATGCACAAAGCCTCCACCACAACACCACACTATTGTTGGGCCTTGTAGTGATGTGGGTGATTCTTGCATCACTACAAGGCCTATCAACAAACTATGTGGTGTTGCAGTGGAGGCTTTATGTATCATTCAAAAAAAAATTTGTGCATAAATTCTTCATTATTGAATTTTGTGTAGAAATTTTTGTGAAGGCTTTGGTGATCCAAAGTGAAACTTGCAACTACAATATCTGATAAAAATCTACTTCCAAATATGCTTTTGATGGATGTTCATATCCTCATCCAAAGTTCCAATTCACACACAGGTAGGAAGGATGCTTTCAAAAGTTAAGGAGTTGGGCTTGACACCCACTGGTTGCATTTTCTTAAAATTTTTGAAGGACTTTTTAGAAAAACCCATTTTAAACATATCCTTTAATCACAACATTCCATGATATCACATTTCTTTGAGGCATTTTTTGAAACAGTTCACTTGCCTTGTCTATGCTTCCACATTTTCATGTATGTCTAGTAGGGCACTTGTAACTACAACATATGACAAAAAAATCCCTGTTGTTATACTTTGATGGATGTCCCTTCATTATTAATGGATATCTGATGTAGTGCACATTATTATAGTGCAAGCCTATTTTTTAGATTGTTTCATTTAGCATCACCAATATTATCCACAAGAACATTGTCCCTGTTTAAAATGATGGAAATGGTTCACATCTCTCAAAATAATTTCTCTTGCAACAATATTGGAGATGAATTTAGATGTAGTGTGAAAATCAGAACATACTCGAAGGTTCTTAACAACTCTAATGGTTGTACTAGGGGCCATGTTTAACAAACCAAATGCAATTGCTAACTTTTCACTATGGTGGCAGATAAATGATTCTTTTTTCTTCTATTCCACAACATTAAGTAAAAGTCTTGAATCTGGAAATACCCTACTGTCTTCATTTGCCAAGCCAATTTCTCCAATTTTGCATAGCTCTCCCATGTTTGTGGATGCGATCAGTCTCCTACACAAAAAACATGTACCATTTTATGCCCTTCAATCTAACCACATGCAGGTATCTTTTTAATTCCTCTATCTTTCATCAATCTCCTTACTATTTGAACCTCACCACACCTGCCCACTTTTGCATAGATGTTTTAGAGAAGAACATATGTTGCAGCATTTTTAGAATCCAACTAAAAAAGAAGTGTTGCTAGAATACTCATCCTACATTCAAATTTTGAATTCTTAGAAATTATATACAGTAAATAGATTGATGGCTATTTGGATAGTGAAATTATTATCTTTCTTAGAAATTAATTGAAATATCTTCTTGAAATATCTAGAAGGATTATTTTAACTAAAGAGGATTTTGTGGTTATTTTTTTAACAATGATTTTACAGTGCAGCTAGCTTGCTATTTTCATTCAAGATACAAGTCATCAAAGTCAAACACATACCAAGAAGATGGTAGTCTAGTTCAAACCCTCAACCTCACTTAGTTTAGTATGCTTACATGGGGATATTAAGGAAGTTTCTAAACAATTAATATATATAATTTTTTGTTTGTGAAGGAGAATCCTGTGAGATCCAATATGGCAGTGGATCAATATCTGGTTTCTTAAGTAAAGATGATGTCACAGTTGGGAAACTTATTGTGAAACATCAGGTTAGTAATTTTTGGATGTTAAGGCTTCCCAGTTGGATATCAAATATCTTTTCTCATTAACTTAATTTGGAATTTATGTATAATTAATGGATTCTTTCATGATGCAGGTCTTTATTGAGATAACACATGAACCGGGGTTGACATTTCTTTTTCAATCGGTAAGAATGCTTAGAGCATCATAATATATTAATATTAATAAAAAAAAATTTATAGATTACAAAAAAGGCCCTTCTTAGCCAAAAAGATAACATAACAGAGCATTTTAACTAAGATCCCTGAATAGAGCTATAGATCTAAAAGGCCCTTTCTGGCAAAAAAGGAAACTAAAGTTATAGCGAAGCCAAAATCTTAAAATAGAAAGAGTGGTTCACATGCTGTCCATATTTAAATCTACAACCCTAAAGCCATGAACTCCCAATTGGATTCTCTTGAGAATGGACTGTGTCATCATTGGTGAAGAGAACTACCGGTGCTTGGAAATTTGACAAGAAGCTCCATGCATTGAATAGTTCCTCTGTCCTTTCCCTCTTGGACCTTCCAAATGTAGAATTGTGAACCCACAATGAATTATCAAAGAGCTCTCTATTACCTGATTACAAACTTGAAATCATCGCTTGATAAACATAGTTAAACCTAGGTTTATTAATGATATCTTCATGGAGGAAGAGTCCCCTACCAAGGCTAAGCCATCATGGAGAATATAAGTAGAAAAAGCTTCAAATAGCTTGACATCTAGGACTAGATAGTCATGAACAAACATTGATTCTATCCTTTTAACCTTATCAACCTGATGAAATAAGTCCATCACATTTGAGAGAAAATGAGATACCAGATGCAAAGCATAACATACCCTAAATTGTAGCAGAAAATCTCTATCACATACACATATCAAAGCATCCTCCACCAGCTCTTCATCGAGTAGTTTGAAGGCCCTAGCCATGAAATCTAAGATGATGCTTCCGTGCATTGGTTGTTCCCATGATTGAACATGCAAATAAAGTTGACAATTGTGGGGATAGATAGACATTGCAGATAAATAGCAAGAGTAAAATG
Organism: Cunninghamia lanceolata; assembly: GCA_027924645.1. NCBI lineage: Eukaryota > Viridiplantae > Streptophyta > Pinopsida > Cupressales > Cupressaceae > Cunninghamia > Cunninghamia lanceolata. The sequence goes on from BSBN01000073.1 coordinate 11,232,593, forward strand.
AAGAGGCAAGAATGAAATAATGACACAGATACCATTGTCTCTTGCATAAAAAGAGGATCACATGAGCCAACATAATGAATTAAAGTCATTCAAGCTAGTGGGAAAATAAAACCAAGGTAGATAAGATCCAAATGTGGATTATATTGCTCAGCTCGCAACACTCCTCTTACAGAGAATTTAATGAATAAAATCAAAGAGACATGTGCGAAACCAACAATCAATGCCAGATAGAAATCTACATATATTGCAAGCTTCAAAATGACTAAATATACTACTAATTGATGTGAATTAATAATTAAATTGACTAAATATACAACCAATTGATAGAAATTAGTGAACAATGAATAAATATGACTAAATATATGATCATTGTTAAATCTGTAATGTCAAAAAATGTCCCCTTGGGGGTTTTTCCCTCTTAAGGTTTAGCTCATGGCTCTTTGATCTGCATTTAGGACATCTTCCATCATATTTTGGCATCCCGATGAGAAAACCCCTAAGTGTCATGGCAAATAGGACCTAGGGGGACCACTTGAGATAGACCCTGCCTAAAATAAGGGGACGACTTGGATGCTCGTGCCCTAGTCCTACCCTATTTTAGGACAGGACCAATTTTTAAGTGTCGCTTTGTGACCGTTACTTAGGTCCTATACCGACACAGTAAGTTTGAATTACGAAATTCTTGGCGGGAATGTTTGTAGTTGCATATATAAGCATGTTTAGGCATTCATTTGTAAACTAGATGGACATTAGATGGCAATTTTTATTCATGAGCTTGTGTAAAGGTGATTCAAGGCATTCATTATGTGGCAAGAGCAAATATTATGTTGTTTATGTGTTTGTATTTGCAGAATTGAGCATCCATCTCCTCATGGCATGAAGAGATTCTTCCTTCCATGAGATCTTCACTACAAGGTGATATCATTTGTGTTTTTAAACATTTATCATTTGGTTTTTACCTCTATCCTCCAAGGACATGCACTCTCTATCTGACAACAATGTTTGGAAGACTTGAATGTCTCTCTGGGGATTGACTAAGGCAAGCCTCTAAACACCACAACCCCCTCCCCATTTTCTCATGATTGCAGGTTACAGGTTGAAGAAGTAGAAAAAGTGGAGTTGTAGAGTGTCAGAATTACATATCAGAGCTGAAAATAGGGACCTAGACTCGGGTGCCTGTTCATTAGTCCTCCAGGTCCCGCAACGGAAGAATCTCTGAGACAGCAGGAACATGTTGCAGATAAAGCTCCCAGATCCTGACAAAAATTAGGGCACTGGACTACGGCACCCACTCATTAGTCCTCAACTATTCTGCTTCCTAAACTTTGGAAACTGGTACACATTTGTCTGTTATTTTACATCTTTCTGTAGTAGCATTTTCTAGTAATTATTTGTTTGCTTCCTTATTTGTATAATTAGGGTTTTAAGCATAATTGGGCATAATCAAGCAATCAAATCACACAAATCTAATTTTCCCAACATTCTAAGTGACCAAGGGCCTGATAGTAGAGTCTTACTCGACCTAAGGTCCTTGAATGCTTTAGGATGAAAGGAGGATACACATACAAACCATCTAATCAAACTCTATCCTAATTTTACCCTAAACAAAATTAGTGAATAAAAATGACTAAATATAATACCAAATTGATCAAAATGATGATCAAAATTAATGATTAAATACACTACCAATGGATAGAAATTAGTGAATAAAAATGACTAAATAAGTGACTAGTTAACAACAATCAATGACTAAATTAATGAATATATATATCAGTGAAAAAAAATGACTAAATAAGTGACCAGATTACAGCAATCAATGACTAAATATACTACCAAATCGATCAATCAAAACAACCAATAAATGACTAAAAATGGTTTAGCCATCAATTTGGTCATGTTATAAAGGATTGGCAATAAACTACTAATGATCATGTGACCATGTTTAGTCATTTATAAGCAGTTTTTAGTAGTTTTTTTAAGTAATATATTTCTCTTTTTGTACTAGTGTTTGCTTCATCCAAAGCACTTGAGTACAACAACATGGTACAAAAATATATTCTACTTCTACACTAGAGAAAGAAATTGATTCTTGCTTCTTACTGAGCCATGAAACCAATCTATTACCCAAGAGGAAAGCACCTCCACTTGTACTCTTTATGTCATCTGCGTCTCCAACCCAATCTGCATCTGTATAAGCACTGAGAGTGAAATCAAAGTCTTTAGGATACACAATCCATAGTCTAAAGTGCCTTTCAAATACCTCAAAATTCTTTTGACTGCCATCACATGTGATTCTTTGGGATCTTCTTGAAATCTTGTCACAAGACACACTGCATGCATTATGTCAGGTCTGGTATGGGCTAGATAAAGCAGTCCTCAAATCATAGATCTATACTTTTTTCTAATCAGTCTTAGGTGATTCATCATTCTTGTTCATCTTGTAGCCAGTTAACATAGGAGTGCATACTAGCTTAGAATCCTCCATTCCAAATTTCTTCAACAATTCTTTGACATACTTGGACTGAGAAATGAAAATTCCTTTTTCTAATTGAGTAATTTGTGTAATGGGTAAAATGGGATAATAAAATGAATTACAAAAACCCAAAAACATCAATGGAATGTGTAAATAACAAAATCTTTTAGAATAAGAGTGATACTTACAACCTTTGTTACCTCATGATTTCCATTGTTCACCTATTCCCGTTTGATCTTCAGTGACGAATGTAGCCCTCAGGAAGCTTACTTCCTTGCTTTAATTCCTCAAGAAGGCAAAAGAGAAATGGCTTGGATACTTGTAGTGTTGAAGGAGAGCTTCAACACAACATGAAATGGCTAATAAAAGATGTGATAGTGGGGGTGCCAATGGCACGCTTTGGATTTGATGCAGCACACAACATACACTCAACAGAATTGTGCCATTAAACATGAGAGACAAAAATTTGGAAGCTGAAACATAACAAAATTTCTATTCCTCAACTCTACCACTACAATGAGAGAAAACTCTCTTATATCTAAGAAAACAAAAAAACAAAAAATTACCTTTTTTGGCAGATTTTGACAATTGTCAAATTTTGCCATTTTAGGTAATTTTACAATCATATCTTGAGAATCCAGTTTCCAAAAAGCTCTAAAAGCTAAGGTAGGATGAAAAACCAACTAACATCCTAAATTTGAAACATGAGTTTCGAGTTATTAAAAAAAACAACTTTTAAAAAACTAGAAAAAAACACTAATTTGCCATTTTAAGGGCCAAGATGAATGTTTCAAGCCTCAAAAAAGTGCCAAGATGAGGTCCAACTGACTAGAGTGGTTGGGAAACCACTGGCCACCTCATAACACATCCACCTGTAAAATTTTGTAGAAATCCCACATCCGAGTCAAAAGTTATGACCTCCGGAAGTCCCTGCATCATTCTCCTCTGGTTGAAAAGAACGCAACTCCTACAAGTGAGTGTCTTCAAACTACTGCCATTTGACAGGATCTAACCTCTGCACTTCCCACTCTGTAATCCATGTGCTATCTGTTGGTGGCAATCCTTCCCACTGTACTAAATACTTGTTGTAACGCCCTTGCCGAGTGGAGATAGTGTTCTTATCAAGAATCTGTGCAATCTTTTCCTTCTTCTTATGGGGAATGTGGTTGTGCCATGACACCTCTGGTTGACTATCTTCAGCATCATCCTCACCATGGAATGCATATAAATCAGAAATATTAAACACGGGAGAAATAGCAAGATCATCTGGTAAACTGACCTCATATGCATTATCATTGATCTTCTTTGTAATTCTGCAAGGACCAATTTTCTTGTACTTCAACTTGTGATATGTGCCAGTAGGAAACTGTTCTTTTCTCAAATATACCATCACTAAGTCACCTTCACTAAATGTCTGATGTCACCGACTAGGATCCACTAAATTCTTATACCTCTCATTACTGTCCTGCAACTTCTGTCTCACTGCTTGCTACAACTGTTGAAGGTGTTCTGCAAATGCTTCCCCATCATCACTGACCCGATCTTTCATTGGTAGCTGTACCAAATCTACAACACCCTGAGGATTCTTGCCATACACAATTTAGAAAGGGGACTTTCCTATTGATCGGTTAATAGAACTATTATAGGCAAATTCAGCCTGGGGTAATGCCAAATCCCATTGTTTTGGCTTTTCTCCAACAATACACCTCAGCAAATTTCCCAGACTCCGATTAACTACCTCTGTTTGCCCATCTGTTTGAGGATGATAGGCACTACTAAACTGTAACTTGGTCCCCATCTTCTTCCATAAAGTCCTCTAGAAATGACTGAGGAATTTGGTATCCCTGTCAGAGGTAATAGTCTTTGGAACACCATGTAGTCTAACAACTTCTGAAAAAAATAACTCTGCTACCCTTGTTGCATCATTAGTTTTCTTACAGGCAATAAAATAAACCATCTTGGAGAACCTATCAACAACTACAAAAATGGAATCATTACCTCGTTGAGTATGTGGAAGTCCCAACACAAAGTCCATGCTCAAATCTGTCCATGGTGCAGCTGGTACTGGTAAGGGCATATACAATCCTGTATTCTGTGAATGTCCCTTAGCCACTTGGCAGATTCTATACCTTGTTACATACTTAGTTATATCCCTTTTCATCTTTGGCTAGTAATATTTATCTTCTATCAAGGCTATTGTCTTGTCCTTGCCAAAATGTCCAGCCAACCCACTACTATGAAATTCTCTGATAATGTTGTCCCTCATAGAGCTAGCCGGTATGCATAGTTGTTTTCTTTTAAATAGATACCCATCTTGCATAAAATATTCACCCCTAAAGTGATCCAAGTTACCATATATTGGTGCCTTCAATTGTTCCACAATCTCTGAAAAATCATCATCAGACTCATACAAATTTTTGATGGCATCAAAACCAATCACCTTAGTTTCCATTGTGGTCAAAAGTGCAACACGCCTACTTAACGCATCTGCAACCTGATTTTGTTTTCCAGACTTATGCTTCAGCACAAAATTGTAACCCTGCAAGAAAGAGACCCACTTGGCATGCCTACTATTCAACTTTTTTTGTGTGTTCAAGTACCTCAGTGCAATATGATCTGTAAACAATACAAACTCCTGGGGAACTAGATAATGTCTCCAATGCCTCAATGCTTGAACAATTGCATAAAATTCCAAATCATAAGTAGAATAATTCTTTCTCACTGCATTCAACTTTTCACTAAAGAAAGCTATAGGTTTTCCAGCTTGGCTAAGTACAGCACCAATTCCCACATGGGAGGCATCACATTCTACTTCAAATAATTTATCAAAATTTGGCAAGGCAAGTATAGGTGCTTCTGTTACCTTTTTCTTCAAGTACTTAAAGCTCTCCTTAGCATCCTTGGTCCATACAAACTCCTTCCCTTTGGTGCAATCTGTTATAGGAGCTACAATACTACTGAAATTGCGAATGAACTTTCGATAGAAAGTGGCCAAGCCATGAAAACTTTTTATCGCTGTGATGCTGCTGGGACTAGGCCATTCTAGGATTGCCCTAACCTTTTCTGGATCCATTCTGACACCATCTTTAGAAATGACAAAGCCTAAAAAAACCAAACTGTCCTGCATGAACCTACACTTTTTCAAATTGGCATAGAGCTTCTCCTTCCTTAACACACCAAAGATGATCCTCAAGTGTTGTAGGTGCTCTTCTTTGCTGTTACTAAATACCAAAATATCATCAAAATAAACTAACACAAACTTACCAATGTAAGGGCATAGTACAGTGTTCATCAATCTCATAAATGTGCTAGGTGCATTTGATAACCTGAATGGCATAACCATCCACTCATATAATCCATCTCCAGTCTTAAAGGTTGTCTTCCACTCATCCCCTTCTCGAATCCGGATTTGGTGGTAGCCACTTCGTAGGTAGATCTTGCTGAAATATTTAGCCCCTGCAAGGACATCCATCATGTCCTCCATACGAGGTATAGGAAACCGATACTTGATGGTAATCTTATTAATTGCTCTGCTATCAGTGCACATCCTCCATGTTCCATCTTTTTTTGGGGTTAACAATGCAGGTACAACACATGGGCTCCTACTCTCTCTCACCACACCTTTACTTAGGAGTTCTGTTACTTGCTTATTCATCTCTGCATGTTGTGTTGGATTCATCCTATAAGCTGCTTGGTTGGGTAGAGTTGCTCCTGGAATCAAATCAATATGATGCTGAATATCTCTCTTTGGTGGTAGACCATCAGGCAATTCATTAGGTAAAACATCAACAAATTCTTTCAATAGCTCGGCTACTTCTGGGGGAACTGAAATGTCCTCCTCTTCACCTTTTTTCACTATTAATGCATAGCAACACCCTGTCACCTTCATTTCTTTAACAAGATCTCTTTCAGACAACATGGTCTCACCTTTTCCTTCATCCTTGAGAGGCAATAAAATCACCTTAGCGCCATCTTTCCAAAAGGTGTATGTGTTTTTCCCTCCATCATGCATAACTTTTCTATCATACTGCCATGGCCTTCCCAATAACACATGACATGCATCCATTGGGACAACATCACACCATATCTCATCCTGATAGATCTTCCCTATGCTAAATCTAATTAGGCATTTTTTATCAACAGTGACTTCATTTCACTTTTTAAACCATGCAATGCGATACGGATGAGGATGTTTTTCACAGTGTAAATTCAATTTGTCTACCATTTCTTTAGAAACCATATTTTCACAACTACCTCCATCAACAATGACTTGACATACCTTGCCACCCGAAGTGCATCTGGTTCTGAAGATATTGGTTCGAAGCCATGAACCATCAGAGCTTTTGGCTTCTGTTTTCTCCTTCTCTGGAATCACCATTGCTCTTCTCATCATGAGACTTTCTCCCACATCTAGTGGAACCTCTAGTTCTGTCCCTTCCACTTCATGCTGCATTTGAATCATGTTCACCCTAGGTTGTCCTCCTTGATTTCTTTCTTGCATGTTATAATTGGAGCATTCAAATGCCCTATGACCTTCTTCTCCACATCTGAAACAAGTGAAAGGCCTTCTCTGGTTTTCCCATCCTCTACCGCTACCATAACCTCTACCTTTTTGAAATCCCCTTCCTCGTTCTTGATTTGGAGGATCTTGTCGAGTGTCTACTTGTTTTTCCAAACCATGGGATGACTCTCCCCTGCCATAATTTGAACCTCCTCAAAATGGGGTTGATGTACCCCTTCTTCCTCCTCTATTGCTCCGATGGTACTGTCTGTTTTGTTTTTCTTCAGCCTTTAGAGCCAATTGGTAAGCCTCTTCCATATTGTTGAGTCGATGCATGCTCAATTCATCTTGAATAGAAAATTTCAGGCCATTCACATATCTAGCAGCCATTTGTGCATCAGTTTCTTGATGCTCTATACGTATAGACAGTGTATAAAACTCATTTGTATAATCTTGCACAGAAGAGAGGTTCTGCTTTAAATTTTGAAACCTATGAAAAAGGGTTTGTGCATAATCTATGGGCAAAAATTTTTCTCTCAACTTCTTCTCCATTTTATTCCATGTCCCGATCTTATCCTTACCTTTCCTTGTTCGTTCCTTTTGAAGATGATCCCACCAAATCATTGCATGACCCTTTAATTTGGTGCATGCAAATTTTACCTTCTTCTCCTCTGTCATGGATTTCCATTCAAAAAAATTTCTCATGCCATTCAACCAGTCTATCAACTCCTCTGGTTTAAGACTGCCTGCATAATCTGAAACATCTACCTTGATCCCTTCATTTTTTCCTTCTAAGGCCCTAAGCATCCTCTCTTCAAAACTCATGCCTTCTAATTCTTCTTCTTCATGTTCTGTATCTTGATTTGCACCTCCTTGACCTATCTCTTCATCAGATTTGTCTCCTCCTCTACCCAGTCTTTGGGTTTCCATCCGTGTTGTAAGTTCTGCTATTTGCCTTTGCAGATTTTGCATTTCTCTATGCATCTGGGCAAGACCGCCTCTTCCTCTTCCTCTCCCAGCCATCTTCTTGCTCTGATACCAAATGATGCAGCACACAACATACACTCAACAGAATTGTGCCATTAAACATGAGAGACAAAAATTTGGAAGCTGAAACATAACAAAATTTCTATTCCTCAACTCTGCCACTACAATGAGAGAAAACTCTCTTATATCTAAGAAAACAAAAAAAATAAAAAATTACCTTTTTTGGCAGATTTCGACAATTGTCAGATTTTGCCATTTTAGGTAATTTTACAATCATATCTTGAGAATCTAGTTTTTTCCCAAAAAACTCGAAAAGCTAAGGTAGGACGAAAAACTAACTAACATCCTAAATTCGAAACATGAGTTTCGAGTTATTAAAAAAAATAACTTTTAAAAAACTAGAAAAAAACACTAATTTGCCATTTTGAGGGCCAAGATGAAAGTTTCAAGCCTCGAAAAAGTGCCAAGATGAGGTCCAACCAACTAGGGTTGGTTAGGAAACCACTGGCCACCTCATAACGCATCCATCTATAAAATTTCGTAGAAAACCCACATCCGAGTCAAAAGTTATGACCTCTGGAAGTCCCTGCATCAGGATTCTGCAACATAAGTTTACTTGAAAGCTTGTTATATGAAATGAAAGGATAGAGGGGTATTTATAGGATTGTGAGAGAGAAGATCAATGGTGTAGAAGAAATAAGAAAATCAATTGTAGAGGATGTTCGAGAGAACGTGCGCGAATAGAAGAAGGACGTGTGTCATTCAAAAAAGATGCTTTGTTGAGTTAACTACTTTCTTGATGAGGATGAGTTTTTATTTCTTAAAGTAGAATATATTTTTCTAATTTAAGAGTTTGTTGATAAAAACAAAGTTTGCTTTAAATCAGTTAACTCAGTGTTTGCTTTTGCATGACAAGGAAGATTTATTTTTAGAAGAAAATGATAAAGATAAGAGTGGATGAAATACAAATTAAATAAATAAAATTTATTTAATTTATGTGCATCATTAATAAATAAATAAAATATTTAATTTTATTTATTTTTAGAAGAAGGATGCAATAATTAAATAATTTAAAATTATTTAATCATTTGATGGAAAATAGAAGAATAAGGAAAATAATTAAATAAATAGAATTTATTTAATTGATTATGGAGATGGAAGAATATTTGATTTGATTTTTTGCTTTAAAGTAAATAAATCCTAAAAAGATGAGAGGAATAATAGATGAAATATCTAATTAAATTAATTAATTAGATATGCATGAGTTGCAATTTTAGAAAGAAAGCAAGAAGATATTTTTAGAAGAAAGCAAATTAAATAAATAAATTTATTTAATTTATCTTGTGCAAGATAGAAGAATAAAATAAAATATTTAATTATATTTTATTTTAGAGACTAAGAGGATTTAAATAAATTTAAATGATTTATGTAAATTTGGAAGAATGCATGACTTAATTAAATAATTAGAAATTATTTAATTGTTTGGAAGAAATAAATTAAATAAAGGATTTTATTTGATTTTGACTTTAGAAGAAGTAATTAAATATTTTCAATATTTAATTAGCTTAGAGAAATGTGAATTGAATAAATAAATTTAATTATTTATTTATTGATAGAGGAAATAGACTTAAATAAATATTAAAAATATTTATTTTGACAGAGACGTATCATTTTTAGGTGTATACAATTTGTAGTCCTAAAAAGAAATTCATTTCACTAAACATAGACATCTCAAATTCTTTATACATTTCCTCTACAAATTTATTACACATACCTTCATTGCCTCCAAAGATAATATCATCAACAAAAACCACAACAATCAAAATTTGATCATTATTGATTTTGAAATAGAGATTGATGTCAGCAGTACCTTTACTGAATCCTAATTGCAACAAGTACATGTCTAATCTTGCATACCAGGCTCTAGGGGCTTTCTTAAGTCCATACAAGGCTTTCTTCAATCTGTATACCATGTCACCTTGGTCTAATGATAGAAATCCTTCAGGTTGTTCAATGTAACCTTCTTCTTCTAGCTCTCCATTCAAGAATGCAGACTTCACATCCATCTGGTATACTTTGAAGTCTTTGTGTGCTGCAAATGCCAAGAACATTCTGATTGCTTCAATCCTTGCCTCAAAAGCAAATGTCTCTTCAAAATCTATGCCTTCAACTTGAGAATATCCTTTGCATACTAGTCTTGCTTTATTTCTTACCACTTCTCCATTTTTATTCATCTTGTTTCTGAACACCCATTTAGTTCCAATCACATTCTTATCAGTAGGTCTAGGGGCCAATTCCCAAGTTTGATTTTTCTCTATCTGCATCAGCTCTTCTTCCATGGCCTTTACCCAACTCTCATCTTTTCTGGCCTCATTTACATTCTTAGGTTCAATCTGTGAAAGTAAACAATAGTTCACCTATTCTTCTACAGCTCTTTTCCTTGTCAATACCCCTATGCTTTTGTCACCAATAATCTGATCCTTAGAATGATTGATCCTTACATACTTGGGGGTCTTTTCTAGAGCTTTTTCTTCTTCATCTTGATTGTTCATTTGTTCAAAATTTTCTTCATTCTTTGTAGTATCAGGTTCATTTGATTCATAGCCTCCCATATATGATATTCTTCCCCTATCTTCATCAACTCTTACATTTGTACTTTCAATGAACTTCAATCTCTTATTGTAGCACCGACCTTTCTCTTAGTGGAATAACCAAGAAAATTTCCTTCATCACATCTAGCATCAAACTTGCCTAACTCCTCATCTCTTCTGATATAACATTTGCTTCCAAAAAATTTGAAGTATTTCACTATAGGAACTCTTCCATACCATAATTCATAAGGAGTTTTAGTACCATTACCTTTAACTTGAACTCTGTTTTGAATGTAGACAGCTATATGTATAGCTTCTCTCCAATACACTTCCGGTAGGTTTGCCTCTTTCATCATAGTCCTTGTAACCTCTTGAACTGTCCTGTTCTTCCTTTCCACAACTCCATTCTGCTAATGAGTTCTAGGAGCAGACAACTGTCTCTTTATCCCATGTTCTACACATAATGCATTGACTTTATTTGATGTAAACTCTCCTCCTCTATCAAACCTTAAGCACTTGATCCCTAAATCTAACTCGTTTTCAACCATCACTTTGAAAAACTTGAACTTGTCTAGATCTTCTGATTTTTCTTTTAACAAAGTAACCCAAGTCATTCTTGAATAATCATCAATAAGCAACATAAAATACTTGTCTCCTTGCAGACTTCTTGGTCTTGTAGGACCACATAGATTTGTATGCACCAGCTCAAGCAATCTAGCAGAAAATTATTCCTTACTCTTGAAGTTTTCTCTTGTCTGTTTGCCCATTTGACATTCCTTGCAAATAGTGTTAGCAAGCTTCACAAGCCTAGGAAAATCTCTCACAGCTTGCACTAAACTTATCTTCACCAAATTGTCAAAATTGATATGACACATCCTCCTATGCCACAACCAGCTATCATCTATTTGAGCCAACAAACAACAATCATTAGTTCCTCTCAAATGATAAATATTACCTCTAGTCTTCTTACCAGTTGCAATCACTATTCCAGATCCTTCCATGATCTTGCATGCATTATCCTTGAAAATTAGATCATACCCTTTGTCACATATCTAACCAACACTTAAAAGATTATGATTTAGGCCTTTGACATATAGAACATCATTTGTATTATGCTTTCCATCAAAAGAAATAGACCCTCTTCCACAGATCTTACCAGCTGCATTATCTCCAAACCTAACCAGTCCTCCATCATACTTTTTCCAAACTTACAAACTTACTTTTATCACCGGTCATGTGATGTGAGCATCCACTATCAATAATCCATTCATCTTTATCCTTCTCAACCTGAATAGACAAAGCAATCTCTTCTACTGGCTTTTCTTCCTTCACACAACTAGCAGGATTAGTAGACACATGTTCCTCTTTAATAGCAATAAACAAGCATTCATTTGCACTAGTATTAGCATCATTAGACTCATCATCTATTATACCATCATCATCAAGATCTCTGACAATATAACATTTCTTAACAACTCTAGGTATACTCTCAAATTTCTTCCTATCTCTTTCAATTCTCTCTAGACACCTGGAGGCATAATGACCAACCTTACCACAAGAAAAACATTTGAATGGTACTTTTCCTTTGAGTTTACTGGTACCTCTTTCCATTTTATCCACAATGTTGGCTTTAGACTCATCGAGATTATCATTAGATTCCACAGCATATTTTTGAGCTCTTGAAGGCTTTTCTGAAGTGTTGGCTTTGAAAGTAGTCTTAGTCTTTGGCAAAGCATCACCAAACTCTCTCATTTCAAAAGCTATAAGTTTACCAAGCAATTGATCATTCGTAACCTTTTGCACAACCATAATTTCTTCAATTGTAGATACCTTGTGACCATAGGATTTATGCAATGATCTTAGAATCTTCATGACAACCTCTTCTTCCTTGACAGTTCCTCCAAGACCCTTGATTCCATTCACAAATTCATCAACTTTTTGCATGTAAAATGTGTTGATAACTGAGAGGGGGGGGGAATCAGTTATCTTAATTATTTCAGCTTTCTAAACTTCCTTAACAAATAATGTAGCATCAAATCAAATAAGTAAACATAACCATGAAATGGAAATAACATCAATACACATGACATAATAATTTTGACGTGGAAAACCCTGTTAAGGGAAAAACCATGTGGTGATTAACCCAAGATTGTATTCTTTGTTAGAAGAATAAGATAGTACAAAATGGCACTTGCCAATTAGGGCTCACTGCCCGAGCACACTGCTCACAAGAGGCTCACTACCTATAGTAGTTTATACAAGGAAACTAGATACTTGAACTAATGAGAAGCATCCACACATGTTGAGGTTCAGTTTTGGTTAGGCTCAATACACTGATCTACTACACTTCATTCTTCCTCTTTTTTGGTGTTGTTGTCCTGTCACATACTGGACATGTATTACTGTTGTTATTCTCCTTCTCTACTTTTCTTTGCACTACACTACACATACAACACACCTTCATAACCAAATCCATCTAGTATATATATCCACACCAATGATTTCAACACTTTCCTAGTCGGCATCCAGAATACTCAATATTTTCCCAAACTCTGATCTGTCGGCTAAATCTTTGCATACCAAGTAATGTGGATCAAAGAGATGCTTATAGAAGTCATCAATCATATCGGCCAATCATGAATGATACCTTAGGAAACTTAATCACCATCAATATCACATCCGGAATAATTTTGATGCTTTGTCGGTTAGTTCTTCCTTTGTCTACTCTGCCAAACCAGACCTCAATACTTAGATGCTCATATCTCTTCACTCTTTCATCACCGGAGGCTCAATCCCTAGAATCTATCAGTCAAGGTATTCCTCTTGACTTTCCCAAGTCTGCACTTTACAAAGATACTTCCTCTAGGAGATCCAGACCTGACTGTTGGACCTTGCTACCTACTCTGTTCTTGCTTCCCAGACCACAACACTTCTTCAATCTGACTTCTAGAAAAGACACACCATGTCCTATGGATGTGTGGGATGGACTTTTTTGCCATCAATGACAACACTAATGAAGCCACACAATGTCTCTTGCCAACAATCTCCCCCTTTGGCATTGATGGCAACACTTAGTGAAAAATGACTAAGTGTCACACTATACTCCCCCTTGGCTAATGCTCTGTTCTTATGAATATTTTCTGGAGCTCCCCCTTAGCTAGATTCCTCATTTTTCACTGCTCCTCACTCCCCCTTTGACATCAATGGCAAAGGGTGGGGTCCATACACCAAAATTTGCAAAACTCAATCTATACTTAATCACATAAGTATATTATCTGGTTATACTTTACATATACTTTAGTATATCTACAAAAGTGTTTTTCAATTGTACAAGTTCTATTGCCCAACTCAGCTTCATCCTGTCTAAAATTGAGATGTGACCATTCAACAGGAATGCAAAAGCTTCTGCCTTCTTCAGATCTATCGGATCACTGGTCTGGACTATGGCCTGAGCATCAGTTAGGGCTTCATGCATGGCCTCTTAACTTATGGATAATGATCCCTCTAAGTTCACTCAACCTGTTTATTCTATTTTTCTTCTCCTTCTCAAGTGTCTTTGTTTCATTTATGACTGCAATAGTCTGACACTCTTGATTTACTATGGAGGAGGATAGAGGATCAAAACTTTAAGATAAACTTAACAGTTTATCCTCTTGCTCTTTTGCTTTCTTCTCAATGTCCTTGGTCACTTTAGGCCAGGATAAACAAAATTTATAGATATCTCCCCCATCTTTGAGAGCATTTTCTAGATTCTTTATTCTGATATCTATAACTCTTCTATCATTTGATATTAACATTTGTACCTCTGATAGTCTTTTTACCAAAAATTCTTTCCAGACCTTATCTTCTACTGACTTTTCTAAGGAATCAAAATGTGTGCTAACACTATTAACTAGAGATTTGAGATTACCGGATGAAGATGCTGAGGGATCCTTATGAAAAGATGGCAAGATCTTCTCCAATACACTGGATGCAATTTCTATAAGCTTGCAGTCTTCCATGTGAGACTTTAGAAGCTTTTCTTTTTCCTTTGCTGAAGTAAAGGATGCTAGCTTCATGGTTTGAACTGGGGAGAGGGAGTCAAAATTGAACGGTCCTTGAAGGTGTTCCGGTTCATCAAATTCCATCATCTATTTGGTTAGGAATTCTTTGACTGCCTCTACTGTGTCTGTTACCGGAGACAGAGTTTTCTCCCCTTCAGCACCCTTACCACTATCATCTGTGGCCTTCTCTATTGGAGTTTTCACTCCTTCTGTAGTCTTACTACTGTCATCTTCTTTTTCCTTCTCCTCTGCTTCTTAACTAATCTTCTCTTCTACTCTTTCTTTTGCTTTGGATCTAGAGTCTATAGGGGAAATCAAAGGAGAGATGTTTGCTTGTTCATGGACCTCCTCTTCTAGAGCAGAGGAATCTAATTCCTTACCTTTTTCTTCACCTGTCTCCTTTACCTCTTCTACCACTGTCTCAGTAGATTCTTCTTCAACATCTATAGCCAAGGGATCATCACCTAAGTCCTCTATAATAGGAATGTTGAATCTTTTGTATGCATTCCGGAGGATCTCTTCTGTCTCTTTTGCTACTTTATTAGTTTCTCCAAGCATAAGCTAATTCATTCTAGCTTTGCTCCAGAACTCATCCTTACAATCTTTGAAGATCATATTCTTCTACTTAGAAGTGATTGAAGGATATAGTTGAATAGCTATCTATTCTCGAATCTCAAGATCCTTTGCCATAGCATTATTCTTTCTTATTTCTAATTCCTTTTCTAGGCTTTTGGGAATAAGAGATATGATTTCAATAAAAGCCTTGTTGTAGGTATTCAGATATCTGACTGTGGCTTCTTGCAAGATCTTTTGGTCAGCTTCATTGCAATCATCATAGAATTTAGCCATTGGTTGAAGGTTCCCATCCACAGTAACTGATTTTATGATGTCATCAATGCATAGAGTAGGCTTCTCAACAAATTTTTCTATTACTTCTTTATTAGAGGGTTCACCGGATGTTTTCCTTTTCTTCTTCATTTTTTTTACTTCCTCATCTGATTATGTCTCTTCTTCATCCTTTTGGCTTGTGTAAGACCTTGTTGCCTTTTTCTTAGTTGTCTTCTCTCCTTTTTTGGATGTCTGAGCTTCTAGTTTTGAAGCCTTTTGACCCTTGGAAGTGGCAGGTGTAGAGCTTTTGGTTGATCTGGTCTAGGAGGGGGCTTGCACTGGAGCACTTTCTTTTCCATTTTCTTTCTTTTCTTTCACCGCCCTTTCCATTTTCTCTCTATTGGCATCAAGTGCCTCTTTTGAAATTCCATGCCTTTTGGCAAATTCTTCTACCTCTTTTCTCACTTTTCTCTTCATCTCCAGTTGTCTGAGCTCCACATGGATTTTTACACTTAATTTTCCAAAGGTTCCAAACCTTTCTGCCTTAGGATCCTTGGGCTGACTTAGAATGTGTTGAACATGCAGCTCTACAATTTTCACATCAACTTCATACCCCATTGGCATGATCCACACTATTCTTGGTTCCACTACCTCCATTAGGCACTGATCAGTTTCTACCATAAAGCATACTGTATCTTCATATTTTTCAACTAGGGATTGGGGAATTCTTGCTCTAGCTTACATCATGCTTTGGAAGTTTTTGAAGTAACCCCATAGTGTTGTGTTTTGTGCCTTGGCATCACCAAGCCCATGCAAGTAATCCCTAATTTTTATGGCAACCGGTCTATCATTTTACCACATCCACCCACTAGATCCGGGTAGCTCATTCATGTAGTAGAAGAATAGATAGAGTATCAGGCCACCATATTTGAAGGAATTCTTCTTGTCCTTCTTTATCTTTTGTAGATTCTCCAAGAGTTGGTTTAGGAGAAGCTCACAAAGGTCATAGTCAGCATTTTCTTTTAGAACCCCATGTGGAATGCTTGAAAAGGCACCTAGGGGATCAACTTCTAGGGATTTATATGGATGTTTCTTGAATTTAGGATGCGGCCTATCAGTGATCTTTACAACATTCGGTGTACCCATCTTCAAAAGATTTACAGAGAAATATTCAATAACAGAAAATACCTTTTGCGCTTCTAGGGTTCGTGGAGTGAGCCAGATTGATTTGCTGGATGAATCGACTTCAACGGTTGATCTTTGTGAAATTTGAAACAATTTGTTGCGGAGCTCCTTTTCTTTTCTTCTCGAATGCAAATGTGCAAATGATGAGCAAATGAACCCTTTTATTTCTGAGAAAAACCCTAAATCCACACTGCAATAAATGCACAACTTAAGTCATTCTAGTTGCCTAGTTCTTCTTGTTTTGAGAAAGATCTTTTTACGGATCACTGAGATATGCTCAAAGTTATCCTTGGTGATTAATAACAAGCTATCTTACTCTCCCCAAACATTTGATCTAACCACAGATCAAGATGCCTCGAATTTGAATCATACCAGATCTAACTGTGATAATCCTATTTTACCAGATGACTATTAAACCGGATCAATCTTGGAGGATTAGACTCTTCAAATCTTCCTGTGGATCTTCCATATCTTTACCAAGCTTTCTTTAGATGTTTCTCTGAGAATCCTTTAATCCGCAACTTCCCATGTGCCAATTTCAGGCACCAATTGACTGGCTGGGGGATTTGTTTTTCTTAGTGACTCCCCCTAAGCCAGAGCTCATCTATTCAATTTCTGGAAGGATTATCAGCACCAGATTCTGGTGCAGATCCATCCCCAACATTCTCTGTGCTTCTCTTCACCCAAATCTTATGCATTTCCCTTTGAATTTTATCTATGTTCACTTTTCCTTTTCCTTTGTCTTGGTTCTATCCCGAACCCCTTTTGTCTTGATTCTTACTTCTACAGAATTTGGCAATATGACCAGATCTATTGTAATTGTAGCAAACAACATTTCTTTGCATATTTGATTGATATCCTCTTGATCTACACTGATTAGCCATATGTCCCATTATTTTGCATGTAAAACATTTACCATTGAATGAATTGTTCATATTTCTACACTCATGAGATTTGTGACCATACCTTTTGCAATTGAAACATTGTCCAGAGAAGGATGAGTTAGTCTGATTCATTCTTCTTCTACACTGATTTGCTTTATGACCAAAGTTATTGCAGTTTTGGCAGTATCCATTGAAGGATGGATATCTTTGAGCATTTGGTTGCTTACTAGAGGTCTTCTAGGTCTGATCCTTGGATTCCCTGATCCAAAGTTGTTCTGACCGGATCTGGAGCTTTCACCTTTCTCATATCCCAAGCCATGCTTGTCATCTACCCTCTTTTGACTTTCAAGAAGAACTTCAAGTTGAGCAGAGCTTATCTTGAATTTTTCTTTGTATTCATTTGTTGTTTGAAGATCCTTTTTAAGAATGTCTATTTGATCCTCAAGTTTCTCTTCATTATCTCTATCATCTTCAAGATCATATTCCAGATGTCTGATTATTCTATCCATTTTATGGTAGTCTTCTGATTTTTCCTTGAGAGATTGTCTTAGATCATCTTCAGTTTTTCTTTTCTCTTCAATTTCTTGGGTGAATTTCATAACTCCTGATTCCATTTCATGTCTTACCATAATGACCTCTTTTGATATCTTTTCACATAGCTTGGTTTTCTCCTTTAGGTCTTCATTTGTATCATTGGTTTCACCTTGACTTGCCAATTGCTGAAGTAGATCCTTTCTCTTTTTCATAGAGATACTTAGTTTCTCTTTTAATTCATTTATGAAATCATCAGCCTATTTAAGTCTTTCCTTCAATTCATTAACTTTAGAATTAGATTGTCCAAGATCATCTAGGGTAGACTGAAGTTGTTCCCTTATACCATACATATCCATTTGAATTCCTAGATCTTCCTCAAGCTGTTAGGCTCTATTTGGAGGAATTTGGCTCTGTTACCAATTGTTGATAACTAAGAGGGGGGTGAATCAGTTATCTTAATTATTTCAGCTTTTGAACTTCCTTAACAAATAATGCAGCATCAAATCAAATAAGCAAACATAACCATGAAATGGAAATAACATCAATACACATGACACAATGATTTTGACATGGAAAACCCTGTTAAGGGAAAAACCATGGGGTGATTAACCCAAGATTGTATTCTCTGTTAGAAGAATAAGATAGTACAAAATGGCACTTGCTAATTAGGCCTCACTATTGATAACTGAGAGGGGGGTGAATCAGTTATCCTAAACTTGCTTAGCCAATTCAAACACTTAAATCCACTTTGTTATTTAATAGCATAGCAATTAATCATTTATGAAAGAATAAAGCATAAACACCAGAGCAGATACACATCAACACATGAGACACCAAGATTTTGACGTGGAAAACCCGGTCAAGGGAAAAACCACGGGGTGATTAACCCAATGATTATTCTCTGTTAGAAGAATAAGAAAAATAGATGGCACATGCCAATTAGGGCTCACTACCTGAGCACACTACTCACAAGAGGTTCACTACCTACAAGAGACACACTGTCTACAAAGTAACAAGTATCACAAACTTGAACTGGAGATTGACATCTTTACCATGCCTGGATTAGTTCCATTTAAGCCCAAAAACTTCTCCTCTACCTTTCACATTCCTCTTCGCTACCACACTCTCATCACACCAAGACACCCTTCAAAATGAATTCATAATCCCTTATTTAGACAAGGCCTTGACTTAGGAACAATCATCTAAGTCGGCAAACACCTACAAGATCATCTGCAAGACGTCTAATACATCTGGCCGGCTAGTCTCAGAAAGAACACCAACAACTGGTGGTCTTTTCATCAAATCCAAACTCTAACTTCAATGTGGACTGCCAATAAGAATTGTGCATGATCCAAGGATCACCAAAACCTTTCCCGAGTCACCAAGAACATCCGCACTTTATTAGATTACTGGAATTCTTCTCTTCTTCATCCGAAACTTCAAGAACACAGTCTGTCATCACTATCACAATGAAAAAGGTGCTTCTAGACCTCCAAACCATGAACAAATTTAGTTGTCACTTCACACTGACTTCTTCAACACTCCCTCCAATCTGTGGAATGAGATAATGCAATTTTGGAGCTCACCGGACCAATCTGTGACACTCTGTTACCACTGAACATCTGTCAGAACCGGTTCTACTAGAGCG
The DNA here is from genome assembly GCA_027924645.1 of Cunninghamia lanceolata. NCBI lineage: Eukaryota > Viridiplantae > Streptophyta > Pinopsida > Cupressales > Cupressaceae > Cunninghamia > Cunninghamia lanceolata. Next base: position 11,252,267 of record BSBN01000073.1, read on the forward strand.
ACCATAACTTCTTCAAATCTTCATGCAGACCTCTAAAATCTTGACTGGAGCATATCAAGACTCATATCTAAAAACCCTTTAAACTGCATCCTCTGATATTCATCTTATCTTGGACTTTTACCTTAATGTCATCACTGTTCTTCACTGTTCCTGATTGAGGCTAATTTTCTCAATATCCTCAGCACACAGCTCATCCAATCCTTCTCATTAATGTAATATGAGTATGTTGACATCAATGACAACACTGGCTATCCTCATACTTGCAACAATCTCCCCCTTTGTCATTGATGGCAAAATATGATGTGAAAAACCATCATGACAAGAACTTCTCCTTTCTGTCACAGCTCCCCCTATTAGCAACAACTCTTCATATGTCTTCTCTTTCTTTACTACTCCCCCTTTGATCAACAACCACTTGTTTTTCACATGTCTTCTCTCCCCCTTTGACATCAATGGCAAAGGGCTCATACTTGCAATTTTAACATATCAGAATCATACCAGCTACTCCCCCTGAGTAGCAGCTCCCCATCACCAATCCAGATCACAAGATATGACTATGATATCCACCGGACTAATGCACATCAGTGCACCCTAGTTCATCACCGGAGGGGCAATAAGCCCTAACTTCTCCCTAAGAAACTCAAAAGAGTCCTTGGGAAGAGGTTTAGTAAAGATATCTGTAATCTGATCCTTAGAGGGCACAAACTCCAGTCTAACTTCACCTTTGTTCACTTGCTCTCTCAGAAAGTGAAACTTAATAGATATATGCTTAGTCTTAGAGTGCAACACCAGATTCTTAGAAATATTTATTGCACATGAATTATCACAAAAAATTGTGATGGGCTCCTCATACTCTACTTTAATATCTCTTAGCATCTACTTCATCCATAAAACTTGAGTGCAACTACCTGCTGCTACAATGTATTCTACTTTAGTTGTAGATAGAGATATTGCATCTTGTTTCTTGCTTAGCCAAGAAACCAATCTCTTTCCCAAAAAGAATGGTCCACCACTGGTACTCTTCCGGTCATCCACATCTCCTGCCCAATCTGCATCTGTGTATGAATGAAGAGAGAAATCATGATCTCTAGGATACCACAAACCATACTCCACTGTCCCTTTTAGATATCTAAACATTCTCTTGATTGCCATGACATGAGATTCTCTGGGATTAGCCTAGAATCTAGCAACGAGACCAACAGCTTGCAAAATATCTGGTCTAGTTTGAGTGAGATACAACAATCCACCAATCATTGATCTGTACTTTGTTTGGTCTGCCTTAGGAGAGTCATCTTCTTTGCTCAACTTGCATCCGGTTGCCATGGGAGTATTCATTGTCTTTGAATCTTCCATCCCAAATTTCCTCAACAATTCTTTCACATATTTGGTCTAAGAAATGAAGATCCCTTTCTTTGTTTGAGTAATTTGCAGACCCAAGAAGAAATTCATTTCACCAAGCATAGACATCTCAAACTCACTTTTCATTTGATTTGCAAAAGTTTTACACATGCTATCTTTTCCTCCAAAGATGATATCATCAACAAATACTTCAACAATCAAGATGTTTTCATGATCAATTTTAAAATATAAGTTACTGTCAGCAGTACCTTTGTTGAAACCAATCTGCACAAGATGCTTATCCAATCTTTCATACCAAGCTCTTGGGGCTTGCTTCAATCCATACAGTGCTTTCTTCAACTTGTAGACCATATCACCATGATCAAATAATTGAAATCCATCTGGTTGCTCAATGTATACTTCTTCTTCCAAATCACCATTTAGGAAGGCAGACTTAACATCCATCTGATATACCTTGAAGTCTTTGAAGGTAGCAAATGCAAGAAATAATCTGACTACTTCAATTCTTGCCATCGGAGCAAAGGTTTCTTCAAAATCAATTCCTTCTATTTGAGAGTAGCCTTTGCAGACCAATCTGGCTTTGTTTCTGATTACTTCACCAACTTCATTTAGTTTGTTCCAGAATACCCATTTGGTTTCAATCACATTTTTATTTCTAGGTCTGGGAACAAGATCCCAAGTGTGATTCTTCTCAATTTGCAATAGTTCTTCCTTCATTGCCTTAGTCCAGCTTTCATCATTGTAGGCTTCATTTACTGTCTTAGGTTCAATCTTTGAAATTAGACAATACTCATCTAAATTTTGAGCAATTCTCCTCCTTGTTTGCACTCCTTTGCTTTTGTCACCTATGATCTGATCTTCAGAGTGGTTTAGAGTTACATACCTTGGAATTTTTGGAGTTTCTTGCACCTCTAACTCTTGATCAATCTCATTGACACTTATCTCTTCTTCCTATCTTACCAGATCAACTTGACTTTGTTTCTCAGAAGAGGCTTGGATACTTTGAATCTGAACACCATTCTAATCATCTTCATCATACTCATGAATTCTTGAGGGTCTTTCAATTTCTTCATCAACCTTCATATTTGTACTTTCTATCATCTTTCTCGGTCTCTTATTGTAACACTGGTATGCTTTGCTTTGAGTGGAGTAACCCAAGAAAATTCCTTCATCACTTCTAGCATCAAACTTTCCTAGATCTTCATCTCTTTTAATGTAACATTTACTACCAAATAATCTAAAATATCTCACAGTAGGAGTGATGCCAAACCAAAGTTCATAAGGAGTCTTACCAGTATTGCTTCTGATTTGAACTCGATTGAGAGCATAGACTGCAGTGCTGACAGCTTCTCTCCAAAACATCTGGGGAACATTTGCTTCCATCATCATTGTCCTGGATGCTTCCTGGATGGTTTGTGAGACCCTTATTCTAAGTACTCTTGTTTATTTGAGATCCTTGATGTTCCTAGAGACATTTTGATGATTATGATACTCAATACTTATGGATGGCACACTTATTTATTGTGTATGGTATTTGATATACTTATGGATGTTATATTTTATGATTTGATTCCATATGATATCCTTTGATGAGATTATTTGATTTATGTGTTTGTGAATCATAAATTTTATATGTTAGTCTATGGCTACTAATGGATTTGTGATATATATTTTGGCTATATATTGTACTAACACTTCTTGTTGAGTGTACATGTAGATTTATTATGTCAATGGATGATGGGGCTCATTTAGCCACTTTATGTCTTTCTATGTGATTTCAGACCTAGGCATGGAGCCCTAAGGTTTATTGTCCATGATGTTAAGAAATGTTATTTTTAGTTTTATGTGATAAAATGATTATATTCTTGTGTGGGTTTTAACCTTGTAATATTTAAAATGATTTTTAAATGTTTTTAAGAGGTCTAGGTTGTATTTTATGTTTGGAAAATTGTCTTATGTCTAAGGTACATAGGTTAGAAGATTATTTTTGTCATTTATAATATTTTAAAAGGCTTTTAGACTCTCCTTTAAGCCCCACTTACAAAAGTGACGAAAATGGGAAGGTAGTTGAGTGGTTGAGGTAGTTGGTTGGTTGAGTTAATTTTGGGTAGGAAGTCACTCCATTCTTCTCTTTAAAAACTCTTTATGGAGTAGGGGGTGAGATGCTCATTTTTATGATTTTCATTCAAGGATTCTACCATCAGTGGGGTATCATGATTGAGGTATCATGTTTTTCTTTATTCACTAAATGTAAATATTATATTTTTCTTTATTGATTAAATGTGAATTTTATACGTTTTTTCTTTGTTGATTTAATGTAAATATTATATGATTTTCTTTATTGGTTAAATGTAAATATTGTATGTCCTAAATATTATATGTTTTATTTATTTATTAAATGTAAATGTTGTTTTCTAAGGGTTTGTTGCTTATGAAATTGGAAAAGCAAACATTTCAATGTAAATCTTGAAAGAACCATAGTTGTTTCCTTATTTGCATGCCATAAACCTAGATCATCATAGCATGAATTACATTTCTGATTTTTACATTAGATCTGATTAGAACAAAAGAAATTTGTCATTTAATAATTATGCATATTACATTTAAAATATCTTCATTGCTATATTTTACTAAAAAGAACAAAAGAACATTTTTTAAGAAGGCATAGTTACTATTGAAATTTAGGATTTCCATTTAATATCTTGTTTTAGATTTTCTACTGTAATTTACATTTTTAAATCTGATTTTAATTTGTTGTACCTCATGCCATATGTCATATTGCATTGAAAATTGAAAGAAGGAACAATTTTTATTTAAGGATTTTGTTGGGGTTTGTGAATACATGCTTTACTTTGTGTTGTGTGATGTTCTTTATGTGTTTGATAGGGGAGTTGACCCCCTTGTATAGAGGAGCTTTGGTCCACCATGTATAGGGGTTTGAGTGGGAGTAGCTCCCTCACATTGGGGCTTTCCATTTTTGGAATATGAGTATTCCATTCAGGTAATGGCCATTACTGGGGTATGAGTACCCTTGTATCTATGGGATATGAGTATCCCCTTGTATTTTACAGAAATGCATATATATATTGTTGGGAGGTATAAGGTGTGGATTGGGTGGAGAGTATGATATGTTTTGTTCCCCATGTCTGGTTGAGCCCCTGCTCCCCCTAAGTGGTTTTCTCTTGAGGTAAACCAATGTGATAGAAATATGTTGTTCTTTATGTATATGTAAAACATTGCTGTACTTGTGTATGAGTTGTGTGGCTTCATATGGCTAAGTGATTACCCCATGCTTGGGGGTGGGCTGTTATACAACCCTATGGATGGATGGAGAGCCTATTGGCATATTGTTGTTTCCCTCTCTTGTTCATTTTCAGGTTATTGGATGGAGGTTGAAGATGTTTTGGAGTTGTTCAAGTCTCTTGGATAGAAAAGAAATATTGTTTTGTTTTCAAGAAAGACATCTTTCTTTCATGATGTACTTTATGTACCAAATTTTTTAGATCATTTAAAAAGTGTTATAGTAGAAAAATTGTGCTGTTACTTATGCATTTGAGGGAAAGGAAAATAAAAGATCAATTGTATAGTTTTAAGTAAAAAAATGGATGTGCAAGAAAAGCAAGTTATTTGTTTCCTTGGAAGAAAAGATTGTATCATTGCATTATTTAGTTATCAAGGATCCTCATGTTTCATAGATTATCTTGTAATCATTTCTTATACACTTGATTTAGAAAATGTTAAACAAAGACAAAAATGATTTGAATGTATAATCATATTGATTGCATTGTATGATTCAACAAAGGAAATCAATAAGAAGAGAACTAGTTTTTGAGTTAAGAATAAGGTAGTTTCTATTTAAGAATCTTTAAATTAAGTTAAATGGAGTTAAAATATAATTGTAATAAATCTATCAATTTAAAATTTAATGAAAGCGTAATTAAAATTTCTAAAACTATTAATATTGTGATGTAATATATACATGTATTTTAACTTGACTTAGACATTAATTAAATTTAGAATCCGATTATCATTAAACGTTAAACTCATCTAGTGGTGGTGAATCAATTGCCAATAAATTATAAAGTTATGATTTGACAATAATAGTAATAAGTTGGAGTTGTAATTAATCTTAAAGTTTATCTCAATGAATGAATCTAGTAGATACTTTAAATTCCATAGAGAAATATAGGAGATCTTCTTGAACTCCAAATGAGTGAGGAAATCCTGAATTGAAAACCAAGTCAACAAGTAATAGCTAACTTATTTAAACCTTTGATCAAGAAAAGTAGTATAACCAAGTGGAAATTTTGTTTAGTTTGAACATTAAGTCAATGAAATCAAAGTTTAGTATATGAATTAAAATTTAGCAAGTAGTTACGACTAAATCTAAAACTACTAGAAACAATAACTAATTTTCATTTATAACTTAGAACTTGAAACTAAGCTAATATATCTTTTAAGTCTTGATAGCATCAAATGATTCTTGTGTCATTGATGTTAATAGTAAAGTAAATAAATAGTTTCATTCACATTAAAAGTTTGTTGCATGCATTATTATTTGTGTAAGGTTATTTATAGTAAACGTAGTTCTTCATTTTCAAACTCTTGATAGTCAAGTTATTATTAAGCAATAATTTTTCTCTTTATAGCTATACTAGGGAAACAAATGTAGATATAAAATGGGAAATTAGTTAGAAGAGCAACCAAATTCTATACTCTAGGATACCTAGGAAAAGTTTTGTACATCTCAATAAGGAAACACTTAGGGAAAAATGCAAACTAAGATTGTCTAAGTAGTGAGAGGACATCGTAAACTTGATGTCATTAGTTCTAGATTAACTTTAAAGCTTGAATTTACCTTAGTAGGACTAGAAGTTTTTAAAAAATTGATAGTTGTGTTTGGTTTAGATTGAGTTAAATTTAGGGCATGACATTTGGTATCAGAGCAGGGTTTACAAACACTGGGAAGTCTGGGAGTGTGTTTGGGTCTTGTTGTGTAATTGTGGAATGTTACCACTATTGTGAAAATGTTTGTTAGTTAATAAGATGTAAGTAGTAACACAAGTGCTTGGAGGACTTATTTTAAGTTTTAGGTTCATTTTAAACCATAGTTTTAAAAGTGCTGTGTGCCGCTATCACCCTTTTGAATACCGACTCTATAGTCAAATTAGAATGAACTGAATTTAATTGACTAGAAACATAGTATGTTCAACATCCCATTGTAAGTACAAAATTCCTTGTATCATTTAATCAAGCATTTCTTAGAGGAGTTAGAAGTTAATTATTTAAGGGTGTAATTTCCATGTATAATATTATAACTATATGTGTTGTTTTTTTTTTCTAAAATTCTTAATGTGATAGTGGTTTCTTACTTCATTTGATGAATTCACTTCCTTGCATCTTGTCTAGAGGCCTAGTTTGTAATGGAGCCAACCTCTTGGAAACATGATCTAATTGACTTTGCTATAGAAAGTACACATTATTTTAGGATGTAAAGTAAAATATTTAATGAGTGCACCTTGATCATCTGAAATTTGAGTCAAGCTATCCTATCCTTGAATCTTTAAATGTTAAAAAATAATCTCCTTGTGATACTCTAATTGTTTGTTACCTTAGCAATTCTTATAATGTTAGTAGTACTTTTTATTCAAATTGACGAGTGGATTTGTTTAGGAAAAAGTTAGATTAATGGTGTATAAGGCTTGTTTCCAAATAATTAGCTCTAGTGAATTATAAGGGAGGAAATATAAATTTGTTTGAACCCCTTCAATTAAATGAATGTTACTTGGTAAAGATGTGAAGTCTCAGATTATTGATCATTTATATGACTTAATGTTTTAGGATAGAATAATGAAAATAGGTAGAGGATATAGTCAAAATATGTTAGAAGCATATAGAGTGAAGAATATAGAAATATGTATATTTATGCTCTTTTTTGAACCAATTAAGATCATGAAACTAGAATTATTTATTTTGTTAGTTATTATGTGTGGAAAAGTCTTTGCAAATGACCATTGTGTGAGTTGGTATTGATTAAGAGTATACACATACTTAGCATCTTGTACCTCCTTATGTGTGTTATTGTGATCTTTAGAAAATAATGAAAAATAAATGTGAAAGATTATTGTCATTCACATTAGTTGATAGTGATGTAGATTACACATAGTGTTACATTATTTATGCATCCATAAAATAATAGGACATGTTGGAGAGTAATAGATAGCTTAATACTATGTTGTTATTGATGCATGCTTATTTGTCTATTTATCTGACATATATCTTAATTCTTGGGTGCTAACATATATCTTAACCTTCTTTGATAGCTAACTTGATTATGTTCTAAAGAAAAAGGAGAATTAAGACATAACATAAGAAAAATATCATATTATTTTAGGATTTGTTTTCAAAGAAATAGGTTGAATTAAAGATGAAGTAATGAAATAGGTATTTAGTCATCTATGTTTGAGTGTGAAATGAGATAAAACTTGCTATATAGAAATGATTTATGAAGAATTAGGTCCTTGAATGGACTTATTCAAGTACAACACATAGTAGGTAACTTCCTTATGTAGTTGGATGTGTAAGTAACTAAGTTGTTAGAGTTTGAAAACTGATGGTGAACTATTCTATCAATATATGAGATTTATTTAGGAAATATCTAAGTAAAAGAAAATAATAGAGTTGTTGGAAATAACTTGTGTGATAAGCATACACTCTAGTATTTTATGTGATTGTATCTCTAGTCATGATATAGGATATTAAATAGTAACTCCTTGATTTGTTTTCATATAAATAACTACTTTTGAGGATAGTGACCTTGAATGCATGGTATGGGTGAGGCATGTTCCCTCTCATACAAAGATGTGGGTCTTTTCCATTAATCTTATGTTTGTGATGCTCATGTTTACCTACCTCTTTCTATTCTAGTAGATAAAGGGATCAAACTTAGTTTGGATGTACATGAAAGGGGTACTCATTGAGAGATTATAATAATATTATATAATCGTATCTCTCGATTGACCTTTCCTTTTTATAAACCATGCTTGTTAGTGTGTAGGTAAAGTCTAGTTCATGTTATTATATTGTTGCATTGGGGGATGGTCCATAATGCACCTTTGTTAAGGGGTACACTCCAAGTTTGTTAAAACTATTTCTAGTATGGTTCCTTTTCCTTCTAATACAATAGTGAATAATGGGGTTGAATAGTATTAGGTGTTACTGTAGTGCCCCTCCATTCCCACCTTCGATGTACAGGTGAACTGATCAAGGCGCATGAATATGAAGGTAAAATAACAGGAATAATTAAGGTAAGGCTTTGACATTGTTTTGCATTCCTATGATTAAGATGTCGATCTTACTACAATTGCTATATGTTAGAATGGATCTTATGGACTGATTCTGTTAGATTTATTTATTATGATGGTACTTTTGAGACTTATTCAATTTCATGTACCTATATGTTCAGTGTATGGTTCTGTTCAGATAATGAGGTAGATTTGATTTGGTTATGATTATGTGTTATATAATCTAGATTGATATGATGTGGAAAGGATGATGTCGCATCACTCGCATGCGAGTACCCTACGATGTGATTCCTTTTTCACCTAGTGTCATCTTATCTGTATCTATACATGCTTGACTGTGTCATTTGTTGTAGGATGTAGGTATCCGGCATCGACTCCACCTGAATTAATAGGTCTGAGCGTGCCTTGAACCCAATGGATAAGTTGTTCTGGAGATAACTTAAGGTCCCCCATCCCAAGTCATCATCCTCGATCAGGATGCATGACATGTCTAGTTCAACCTGTCAGTTCAGTCAGTATGTCAGGTGTTGCAATTGATTTATATTTGATGGATCTTGTTGGTTAAGTGCGTTTTGGCCCCAGTTTGTGAACATGTTTGATTTGGCTTCCAAGGGCTATCTTTTTCAATGGGTTATGTTGTATGCCTAGATTTCATTATATAGTTATACTAATATTTGATCCACTATAATATTTGATAGGGTTATATAATATTCTTATTATTATTATTAATATTTAATAAGATTAAATTGGTAATTGATAATTACCTAGTGATTATGTGATTATGACGACTGTGCAAAAGGGACAATGCCTTGCTCAGCATATCTAGTCATGTTGTTATGTCTTGAATCCATGTTGTTGAGCTCTTCTTGAAGGTTGTGGTTCCCTATTGTGTTGAGCTTGTTTTAAATTCTATGTTGATCTGTGTAAAGGATTCAAATTTTGGGAGCAAGAGGACCCATGCCTTGCTCTGGAATACACTTTGTTATGATTGAAATTTTGGGAGCAAGAGGACCCATGCCTTGCTCTGGATTACACCTTGTTATGGTTGAAATGTTGGAGCAAGAGGACCCATGCCTTGCTCTGGTGATTTATTATGTTGTGATTGGTTGCAAGATAGTTGATGCCTTGCATTGTTATGTATATTTGTTGTTATGATGATAGTTGTTATGTTTGATGGATAGGGTTTCCTAGGTGTAGATAGGGGAGTGGCTTCCAATGTGGGGCTGGTGCCCAAAGTGGCTGCCACGGTAACCCATTGGGAGTTGGTAATCAGTGATAACCTAATAATTAATCTAGGGGTTGGGTGGTTTTCACACTAACAAGATAATTAGATGCCTCACTCATGCCTGTAGTGCTCGTTCAGGCTAAGGATGAGATGAGAAGGCCGTGGTTGGTAAAATCAACTTTCTTGTCCTCATGAAAGGAATGTTGATTCTGCATGTGTCATCCTATGGGGCCGGCGTCTAGTGAGAGATTGTCAGGGTAACCATAGATGGGGGCCGGTGCCTAGGGAGAGACTGTTAGGGTAACCCATGGATGGGGGCTGGCATCTAGCTAGAGGCTGTCAAGGTAACCCATGTTAGGGCCATGCAATGACACTCTCCTTACTGCAGCATAGCATTCCCTAGTTGTACTCTCCCTAGTTGTTAAGTGTTGCCTCTGGAAGTGAATTTGAGTTGCTTGTGGTGTTGTCATGTGTTGTAATGGAGTCTTGTTTGGTCTTTGTTCCTGTTAGGCAATTGTCTACCTGACTGTATGACATTTTGGGACCTTATGTTATCTCCTAGCATGGGGGGTGGACCTTAGGGTTCCACATGGTCAGGTGGATGTGCTTTATCTCCATTGGTTTTTCCTTGCCTTTGTTCGTGTGCAAGAAGGTGGTAACTCCTGTAGCAGATTCAAATCGTGTACCTATTTATGGAGACAGTTATTATGCTCATGTACTAGCCTGTGTATCAGATGATTCATTATGTATGTATTCATATGTATTCAGAAGATGATAATGTAACGATGTAATGTTGTATTCATATGTCAAGAGAAATTGTAACTATGTACTAGATCTTGATGAATACTTATATGATGTTATGTAGATGTAAATGTTTATTGATTTAGTGCATTAGGTTTACAATGAGTTACTGATGTTAATTCATTGATGTGTGTTAGATTATGTTAATTGTTTTGTCAAGTAATGCAACCATGATATCTTAGAGGACAAGTCATTAGTTTAAATGATGCATTAATATTACTTTGTTACTTTACTATCTCTTTCAATTCTTTTTAAAAAAAATTTCCTATTGCATATAGCATAAATGTGATGTTCTCTGAGGTATTCATGGTGGAGCGTTACATCTGGTATCAGAGCAAAGGTTTGCAACACTGGGATCTCTGGTTCTTGTTGTTGTTTAGGTTAAACATTTCTCTCCTTATGGTGAGTTGGTAATAGTACCTCTCACTTAAGAGCCTTAGTATGGTGTTAGAAGGTTGATAAATTTACAAACTTGTTCTTTGTTTCTGGAAGAAATAAATCCTTTATGCTTTGTTCTACTTGTGTGTCTGTTATGCAAAAATGTGATGATATAGCTAACCATATATGTTCCCTGAATACTAGTGCTTGCTGATTTTTGAGGCCTCAAGTTCCTCTTGTGGTCTCTAGTGCTTCCTAAGATAGAAGCCCAGGTACTTTTAGTGCATGGAATCAAGAGAATGGAATTTGCCCCTCTAGTGATGTGAATATCCTGAACCCATTTTATGCAGGGTATTGTAAAGGGACAGTGGTGTTTGTCTTCCCTGGTTTGGTGAAGTAACCATACCTTGTGAGGTTATGTTTAGGGTGTGGAAGCACCATACCATCTATATGTTAATGACATTATTTGTGTAAGTATTGGAATGATTGAAATATTTGGAGGCATCATGCATTGTAAGACATGTGGTTAAGAGGTATTGTCATGTGTGGGCATCTTAAAGTAGTAGTTTGACATCTATTTTTTTAGTGGCCATGACTTCATGTGGAAGTTCTTTTGTGGATTATGAAAGTTATCATTGTATGTAAAAACTGAATGCAGGAGATCAAATTGGAGCTTGTGTTAGACCCATCTCATATAAATGTGATACTTTAAGTAAAATGTAGCCTTGATTAAGTATGTTCTTGTGTGCAATATTATCTATTCTTCCTCACATAAAGAAATTATATTGCATTAAAGGTAGAGATTGTTGTAAATAAGTAATTATTTTGTTACCTTAAATCCTTGTATAAAAGTTGCTTAGGTATGAGAATGTAGATAACCTAATTATCTATGTGTTGGCGTACGTTCTCTAACGCATTCTAGACCTTGTGTCATGGGTGTTGTGTAGCAGATACTCCCTTTTTGTGGCTAAAATTAGCTACTTTGTGATGTGGGTTTGTTTGTAATTTGGTTAATTTGAAAATTTTGATGGTTGTTTCATGTGTTGTTAGGGGCTAACAGTGAATTTGTTTTCTTTGAAATTTCTTATGACAGGAGCGGTCACCAAAACTCTTTTCTCTATACTTGAGTTATTGTTGGAAATTGCTGGCATTTTGTGACTTAAGATTGGATTTGGTTATTTTTCCACTTGGGTTTTCACCTTCTTTAAAACTTTGATGGTGACTATTCTGAATGTTTGTTTCTATTAGCCCTGTATTGTGTCAAGTGTTGTTTCTATCATGTTCATTTTGAACCTCTGATAGTGTGTACAAGGGAGGACTCTGTGGAGGATTGTACTTGAATGCTTGGTAATTAGTCAGAACCATGGTGGAAATAAGAAATAAGATGTAATTCTCCTTGATAATATGTAAACACAGATCCCTGAACCAAATGAAATGCTCAAAATATGTGCGATTGGTTATAAGTAGATTACATGATACACTTTAAAGGTAAGGAATTGATGTCTTTTATGCCTGTATTGAACGATTGTGCTCGTCTTGGGAATAATTGCTTAATGTGAATGTGTATGTTGGCAATAGAAAATTGTAATACTAATGTGTTATGTTTCCACCCTAGTCTGTGACTTCCAGGAGTAAATCAAGTTTTAGGGGGGGAGGATGTAGTGCCCTTCCGTTCCCACCTTGGATGTATAGGTGAACCGATCAAGGCGCATGAATATGAAGGTAAAATAACGGGAATAATTAAGGTAAGGCTTTGACATTGTTTTGTATTCCTATGATTAAGATGTCGATCTTACTACAATTGCTATATGTTAGAATGGATCTCATGGACTGATTCTGTTAGATTTATTTGTTATGATGGTACTTCTGAGACTTATTCAATTTCATGTACCTATATGTTCAGTGTATGGTTCTCTTCAGATAATGAGGTAGATTCAATTTGGTTATGATTATGTGTTATCTAATCTAGATTGATATGATGTGGAAAGGATGATGTCGCATCACTCGCTTGCGAGTACCCTACGATGTGGTGATTCCTTTTTCACCTAGTGTCATCTTATATGTATCTATACATGCTTGACTGTGCCATTTGTTGCAGGATGCAGGTATCCGGCATTGACTCCACCTGAATTAACAAGTCTAAGTGTGCCTTGAACCCAATGGATAAGTTGTTCCAGAGATAACTTAAGGTCCCCCATCCCAAGTCATCATCCTTGATCAGGATGCATGACATGTCTAGTTCAACCTGTCAGTTCGGTCAGTATGTCAGGTGTTGCAATTGATTTATATTTGATGGATCTTGTTGGTTAAGTGCGTTTTGGCCCTGGTTTGTGAACATGTTTGATTTGGCTTCCAAGGGCTATCTTTTTCAATGGGTTATGTTGTATGCCTAGATTTCATTATATAGTTATACTAATATTTGATCCACTATAATATTTGATAGGGTTATATAATATTTTTATTATTATTATTATTATTTAATAAGATTAAATTGGTAATTGATAATTACCTAGTTCAAATAATTATTTAAAGTTGTTTGAATATGAATTATTTTATTACTACTATTAAATTGATTTAATTAAGGGAAGGTCACTAAACACTAGTAAACGCACTAACCAGACCCTAGAGTAGAGAGGAGACAGTCCTATCATCCAATTGATGAAGCCTAACAATTGGTTCAAAAGTGTATTGATTCAGCATTACACTATGGTTACTAATGGATTTGTGATAATATGTTGTTTATGATGGATATATTTTGGCTATATATTGTACTAACACTTCTTGTTGAGTGTACATGTAGAATTATTATGTCAATGGATGATGGTGGTCATTTAGCCACTTTATGTCTTTCTGTGTGATGTCTGACCTAGGCATGGGGCCCTAAGGTCTATTGGCCATGATGTTAAGAAATATTATTTTTAGTTTTATGTGATAAAATGACTATGTTCTTGTGTGGGATTTAACCTTGTAACTTTTTAAATGATTTTTAAGTGTTTTTAAGAGGTCTAAGTTGTATTTTATGTTTGGAAAATTGTCTTATGTCCAAGGTGCATAGGTAAGAAGTTTATTTTTGTCATTTATAATATTTTAAAAGGTTTTTAGACCCTCCTTTAAGCCCCACTTACAAAAGTGACGAAAATGGGAAGGTGGTTGGATGAATTAGTTGGGTGGTTGAGTTAGTTTTGGGTAGGAAGTTACTCTTTCCTTCTCTTTAAAAACTCTTCATGGAGTGGGGGTGACTTGCTCATTTTTATGATTTTCATTCAAGTATTCTACCATTAGTGAGATATTGCGATTAAGGTATCATGTTTTCTTTATTAATTAAATATAAATATTATATGTTTTTCTTTATTGATTAAATGTAAATTTTATATGTTTTTCTTTATTGATTAAATATAAATATTATATATTTTTCTTTATTGGTTAAATGTAAATATTATATGTATCCTTTATTTATTAAATGTAAAGGTTTTATTTCTAAGGGTTGTTGCTTGTGAAATTGGAAAAGCAAACATTTCAATGTAAATCTTGAAAGAAGCATATTTGTTGCCTTATTTGCATGTCATAAACCTAGATCATCATAGCATGAAGTATATTTTTTATTTTTACATTAGATCTTCCTATAATTATAAGATAGTAATCACCATATATATTGGCATTACGGTTTGCATATAATCATATGTTATCTATATATTAGTATTAAGATTTCTATATAATCTTATAATTGCTAAATGTTGGTGTTAAATCTTAGAAACGATGGTTTTTATCTATTTTTAAAAGGGGTTACGAAGTCATCTTGCTAAGGATCTGTTAGTTTGTTCATATCCTCTAATAGATAAACTAATGATGTTCTTTGTGTATGTAAATATCTTTGAACCTTGTCAAACAGTTCAAGTACCTTGTCCATTTGAGTATTCCTTACTTCTGCCTTCTATTAGATCTAGATGGAAATGTTTTTTTCTTGTGTGCATTATGGTCTCAAATAAATATGGACTTTGGATCATATAAAACTGCCCACTTTTGCATAGATTCTTCAGGATCCAATTCTTATAGTAGATTGTATTAAACATCTTATTAGCTCTTCATTTAGTCAATTTATATTTTGGGTGTCTTGTTCTTTAGTTGTTCAAATCTTCACAGTATTCTTGATCGACCATAATCCAAATCTAGATAACCCATTTAATATGGTGTGCATACTCCTTAAGTTTGTCAAACTCCATCCTCTAGGTGAGACTCCAGCCATGTATAACAAAGGTGTTTCAAATTGGGTGTGGTGGTCTATGAAGTCGTCACTTGAAGAAATGGAAATGGTGTGGCTGCTCCTTAAAGGCAGAGTGGTGTTGTTTATAAACCGTCCAAAATTTGAAGGTTGATTGACCAAATCTTACCTTGAGAATAGGAATAACCTACACACGTGCATGAACATGTATATAAACATTTATGTCATATGGATATTTGTATAGGTATCAATTATTAATTATAAATTAAATATGAATCCATGCATAGTTAAGATACATGATTTAGTAGATGAGTTTGTTGGAGTATATATATATGATATAGATATTAACTTATGAAACAAAAGAAATGTAGTTGTTATAGTTTAATACAAATGTTTATTAAACTAATCGATATGATCGCATATTTACTATAATATGGCATTGATTCTATTATAATGGTTTTGTTAGTAGAAATATGATATATGGGTTTGGATTATAAATGTTGTAATTAGCTTTTAAGTTATAAGTATTTGTAATTAATATTATCTATGCATTGGTTAGCTTGATGGTTATATGTAATTGATGAGTGATTAATATAATAGATAGAATTAATATTAATTAAACTAGACCTAGGTTTTATGAAATTCTTGGTGGAGATATAACTTGAATCTAGTTGCTATTACAATTAAATGTAATTGGATATGGCAATATAATCAATGTAGATGAAATTTAATCTAGTTTGGTTTGATTTTGCAAAGATGTTTTTCATAATGATTTTGTTAAGTTGAAATTGGATTGAAAGATTGGAATTAGGTGAAATAACAAATTATTTGAAAATCTGGACTTATAAGTAAAACTTATAGGTAACTGGATAACTAAGGGATTGAATTGCTCTAGTTAGAAGAATTTATGTGGTCAATGAGTTGTTTAGTGGAAATCACATATTGCAAGTAAATATTTCATGTGAGTTGGTCAATTTGAAGGAGTTGTGCTTTTAAGAGTAAATGTTAATGTGGGATTATCGTGTTACAATGGTGTCTAGTGGAAGTTGTTTCTAGAGGCTAGGAAGGGTAGTTGTGGGTTTAACCCTTGTGATATGGCAATCTTGTTATAGGATGAACTTGTTTTGGTTTATGTGATTATGACGATTGTGCAAGAGGGACAATGCCTTGCTCAATAAATCTAGTCCTGTTGTTATGTCTTGAATCCATGTTGTTGAGCTCTTCTTGAAGGCTGTGGTTCCCTATTGTGTTGAGCTTGTTTTAAATTCTATGTTGGTCTGTGTAAAGGATTAAAATTTTGGGAGCAAGAGGACCCATGCCTTGCTCTAGAATACACTTTGTTATGGTTGAAATTTTGGGAGCAAGAGGACCCATGCCTTGCTCTGGATTACACCTTGTTATGGTTGAAATGTTGGAGCAAGAGAACCCATGCCTTGCTCTGGTGATTTATTATGTTGTGATTGGTTGCAAGATGGTTGATGCCTTGCATTGTTATGTATATTTGTCATTATGATGATAGTTGTTATGTTTGATGGATAGGGTTTCCTAGGTGTAGATAGGGGAGTGGCTTCCAATGTGGGGCTGGTGCCCAAAGTGGCTACCAGGGTAACCCATTGGGAGTTGGTAATTAGTGATAACCTAATAATTGATCTAGGGGTTGGGTAGTTTTCACACTATCAAGATAATTGGATGCCTCACTCATGCCTCTAGTGCTCGTTCAGGCTAAGGATGAGATGAGAAGGCCGTGGTTGGCAAAATCAACTTCCTTGTCCTCATGAAAGGAATGTTGATTCCGCATGTGTCATCCTATGGGGCCGGTGTCTAGTGAGAGACTGTCAGGGTAACCATAGATGGGGGCCGGCACCTAGTGAGAGACTGTCAGGGTAACCCATGGATGGGGGCCGGTGTCTAGCTAGAGGCTGTCAGTGTAACCCATGTTAGGGCCATGTGATGACACTCTCCTTACTGCAGCCTAGCATTCCCTAGTTGTACTCTCCCCAGTTCTTAAGTGTTGCCTCTGGAAGTATTGTTGTGTTGCCTCTGGAAGTGAATTTGAGTTGCTTGTGGTGTTGTCATGTGTTGTAATGGAGTCTTGTTTGGTCTTTGTTCCTGTTAGGCAATTGTCTACCTGACTATATGACGTTTTGGGACCTTATGTTATCTCCTAGCACCGGGGGTGGACCTTAGGGTTCCACATGGTCGGGTGGATGTGCTTTATCTCCATTGGTTTTTCCTTGCCTTTGTTCGTGTGCAAGAAGGTGGTAACTCCTGCAGCAGATTCAGATCATGTACCTGTTTATGGAGATAGTTATTATGCTCATGTACTGGCCTGTGTATCAGATGATTCATTATGTATGTATTCATATGTATTCAGAAGATGATAATGTAACGATGTAATGTTGTATTCATATGTCGAGAGAAATTGTAACTATGTACTAGATCCTGATGAATACTTATATGATGTTATGTAGATGTAAATGTTTATTGATTTAGTGCATTAGGTTTACAATGAGTTACTGATGTTAATTCATGATGTGTGTTAGATTATGTTAATTGTTTTGTAAAGTAATGCAACCATGATATCTTAGAGGACAAGTCATTAGTTTAAATGATGCGTTAATATTACTTTGTTACTTTACTATCTCTTTCAATTTTTTTTTAAAAAAATTCCTATTGCATATAGCATAAATGTGACGTTCTCTGAGGTATTCATGGCGGGGCGTTATAGTTACCATAAGGATAATCTAGACTATATTATACTTTCTTTAGAATCTCTTAGATACCCCTGCACATGCTATACTTTAGTGCTAAGATTTTACATTGACTATAGGGCATGTTCATTGTGGTGAGAGGTATGGTGTTATTCAATGTCGTGGCTATCTTAGAATAATTATTGAAGTTGAGCCTACCATATTCCTTCTCCCCTCTAGGTGGCTTGTATAGTCACTATGTAATTTTGTTGGACAATTTTTTTTATGAGATGTTGGTTTGCTTCTTTATTTAATTTATGCATTTATGGATTTATTTGTTTCATTAGTTATGAATTTTTAAATTGTCAACCATCAATATGAAATTTTGGGTTGCTTAGTGATTAATTTTGATATGCTCCCTTGCCTCAGGGATACATTGGGTTTAAATTTTGAATGGATTTGACATATTATTGCATTGGTGGCCACACTTAAATTTTTTTATCTATATGATATTTTATTTTGGATTTTAGTTAATATTGGTATCATTTTTATAGTTATTGCTCCTTTGGAGGCCTTTGCTTAATTGTTACTGCTGGTGCTTGTAAAGTTTGCATGTATTTAAGATGTCCTTTTTGAAGGGGGGCCCTAGAATGTTGTATGGGGGAGAAGGTGGCTTGGGGATTCTTGGAGGATTAAGACCTACTAAGATTAGTATAGGAAGGTCAAGTTCTTGCCTTTCCTTCTAGATTCATAAATTTATATATACCCTCTTCTTACCCTATAACACTAGGATACTATGGTATCAACCATTTTAGGGAGATGAGACTTATTTGGCACCATAGGTATATGGATGTTGATTCTTCCGTTGCAACCTAGTTAGCTACGTAGTCACGAATTCTTGGTTATTTGAAAGCATTTGAGCTCTAATCATACTTATAAATTTTCCTTAAGTAAGCCTCGTGTTACAATTGAGATAGGTTATTATATTGATTCTACATATCTCTGGGACATGTAATTTTAGTAAATTAAGTTCTAGAAGCTAATTGAGTGATAGGAAAACATGCTTGACAACTTGATGCATATGATGGTTCATAATTCAAAAGATTGACTTAATATGCTTAATTGAAACCTTGATATGTTGCAAGTAATAGTCTAATATTTATTGTGTTTTAGTATGCAATGATATAAATTTACTTTATGCATGACTATTGTGGTACTTCATGGGATACATTAGTGTTTTGGCATCCTTGCCTAACGTATGTGAATGTAGATAGTGATGAATTTTCTTGTTCAAAATATATGGAGGTATGGTTGTTTTCATAAGGAAG
The DNA here is from genome assembly GCA_027924645.1 of Cunninghamia lanceolata. Classification (NCBI taxonomy): domain Eukaryota; kingdom Viridiplantae; phylum Streptophyta; class Pinopsida; order Cupressales; family Cupressaceae; genus Cunninghamia; species Cunninghamia lanceolata. The sequence goes on from BSBN01000073.1 coordinate 11,271,571, forward strand.
ATAGCATCTAGGGTGCTAATTATTTGTCGGTTATCTTGGTTACTTAGTTTTCCACAAACTAGATTTGGAACCTCACTAATATGATGCTTTGTCACTTGAGGGCTTCCAGGAGGAAGCCTAGTCTTAAGGGGGGGAGGATGTGAGACCCTTATTCTATGTACTCTTGTTTATTTGAGATCCTTGATGTTCCTAGAGACATTTTGATGATTATATTACTCAATACTTATGGATGGCACGCTTATTTATTGTGTATGGTATTTGATATACTTATGGATGTTATATTTTATGATTTGATTCCATATGATATCCTTTGATGAGATTATTTGATTTATGTGTTTGTGAATGATAAATTTTATATGTTAGTCTATGGTTACTAATGGATTTGTGATATATATTTTGGCTATATATTGTACTAACACTTCTTGTTGAGTGTACATGTAGATTTATTATGTCAATGGATGATGGGGGTCATTTAGCCACTTTATGTCTTTCTATGTGATTTCAGACCTAGGCATGGAGCCCTAAGGTCTATTGGTCGTGATTTTAAGAAATGTTATTTTTGGTTTTATGTGATAAAATGATTATGTTCTTGTGTGGGTTTTAACCTTGTAATATTTAAAATGATTTTTAAATGTTTTTAAGAGGTCTAGGTTATATTTTATGTTTAGAAAATTGTCTTATGTCTAAGGTACATAGGTTAGAAGATTATTTTGGTCATTTATAATATTTTAAAAGGCTTTTAGACCCTCCTTTAAGCCCCACTTACAAAAGTGACGAAAATGGGAAGGTAGTTGAGTGGTTGAGGTAGTTGGTTGGTTGAGTTAGTTGGATGGTTGAGTTAGTTTTGGGTAGGAAGTTACTCCATTCTTCTCTTTAAAAACTCTTTATGGAGTAGGGGGTGAGATGCTCATTTTTATGATTTTCATTCAAGGATTCTACCATTAGTGGGATATCACGATTGAGGTATCATGTTTTTCTTTATTCACTAAATGTAAATATTATATTTTTCTTTATTGATTAAATGTGAAATTTATACGTTTTTTCTTTGTTGATTTAATGTAAATATTATATGATTTTCTTTATTGGTTAAATGTAAATATTGTATGTCCTAAATATTATATGTTTTATTTATTTATTAAATGTAAATGTTGTTTTCTAAGGGTTTGTTGCTTGTGAAATTGGAAAAGCAAACATTTCAATGTAAATCTTGAAAGAACCATATTTGTTTCCTTATTTGCATGCCATAAACCTAGATCATCATAGCATGAATTACATTTCTGATTTTTACATTAGATCTAATTAGAACAAAAGAAATTTGTCATTTAATAATTATCCATATTACATTTAAAATATCTTCATTGCTATATTTTACTAAAAAGAACAAAAGAACATTTTTTAAGAAGACATAGTTACAATTGAAATTTAGGATTTGCATTTAATATCTTGTTTTAGATTTTCTACTATAATTTAAATTTTTAAATCTGATTTTAATTTGTTGTACCTCATGCCATATGTCATATTGCATTGAAAATTGAAAGAAGGAACAATTTCTATTTAAGGATTTTGTTGGGGTTTGTGAATACATGCTTTACTTTGTGTTGTGTGATGTTCTTTATGTGTTTGATAGGGGAGTTGACCCCCTCTTGTATAGAGAAGCTTTGGTCCTCCATGTATAGGGGTTTGAGTGGGAGTAGCTCCCTCACATTGGGGCTTTCCATTTTTGGAATATGAGTATTCCATTCAGGTAATGGCAATTACCGGGGTATGAGTACCCTTGTATCTTTGGGATATGAGTATCCCCTTGTATTTTGTAGAAATGCATATATATATTGTTGGGAGGTATAAGGTGTGGATTGGGTGGAGAGTATGATATATTTTGTTCCCCACGTCTGGTTGAGCCCCCACTCCCCCTAAGTGGTTTTCTCTTGAGGTAAATCAATGTGATAGAAATATGTTGTTCTTTATGTATATGTAAAACATTGTTGTACTTGTGTATGAGTTGTGTGGCTTCATATGGCTAAGTGATTACCCCATGCTTGGGGGTGGGCTGTTATACAACCCTATGGATGGGTGGAGAGCCTATTGGCATATTGTTGTTTCCCTCTCTTGTTCATTTTCAGGTTATTGGATGGAGGTTGAAGATGTTTTGGAGTTTTTCAAGTCTCTTAGATAGAAAAGAAATATTGTTTTGTTTTCAAGAAAGACATCTTTCTTTCATGATGTACTTTATGTACCAAATTTTTTAGATCATTTGAAAAGTGTTAAAGTAGAAAAATTGTGCTGTTACTTATGCATTTGAGGGAAAGGAAAATAAAAGATCAATTGTATAGTTTTAAGTAAAAAAATGGATGTGCAAGAAAAGCAAGTTATTTGTTTCCTTGGAAGAAAAGATTGTATCATTGCATTATTTAGTTATCAAGGATCCTCATGTTTCATAGATTATCTTGTAATCATTTCTTATACACTTGATTTAGAAAATGTTAAACAAAGACAAAAATGATTTGAATGTATAATCATATTGATTGCATTGTATGATTCAACAAAGGAAATCAATAAGAAGAGAACTAGTTTTTGAGTTAAGAATAAGGTAGTTTCTATTTAAGAATCTTTAAATTAAGTTAAATGGAGTTAAAATATAATTGTAATAAATCTATCAATTTAAAATTTAATGAAAGCGTAATTAAAATTTCTAAAACTATTAATATTGTGATGTAATATATACATGTATTTTAACTTGACTTAGACATTAATCAAACTTAGAATCTGATTATCATTAAATGTTAAACTCATTTAGTGGTGGTGAATCAATTGCCAATAAATTATAAAGTTATGATTTGACAATAATAGTAATAAGTTGGAGTTGTAATTAATCTTAAAGTTTATCTCAATGAATGAATCTAGTAGATAGGATAAATTCCATAGAGAAATATAGGAGATCTTCTTGAACTCCAAATGAGCGAGGAAATCCTGAATTGAAAACCAAGTCAACAAGTAATAGCTAACTTATTTAAACCTTTGATCAAGAAAAGTAGTATAACCAAGTGGAAATTTTGTTTAGTTTGAACATTAAGTCAATGAAATCAAAGTTTAGTATATGAATTAAAATTTAGCAAGTAGTTACGTCTAAATCTAAAACTACTAGAAACAATAAGTAATTGTCATTTATAACTTAGAACTTGAAACTAAGCTAATATATCTTTTGAGTCTTGATAGCATCAAATGATTCTTGTGTCATTGATGTTAATAGTAAAGTAAATAAATAGTTTCATTCACATTAAAAGTTTGTTGCATGCATTATTATTTGTGTAAGGTTATTTATATTAAACGTAGCTCTTCATTTGCAAACTCTTGATAGTCAAGTTATTATTAAGCAATAATTTTTCTCTTTATAGCTATACTAGGGAAACAAATGTAGATATAAAATGGGAAATTAGTTAGAAGAGCGACCAAATTCTATACTCTAGGATACCTAGGAAAAGTTTTGTACATCTCAATAAGGAAACACTTAGGGAAAAATGCAAACTAAGATTGTCTAAGTAGTGAGAGGACATCGTAAAATTGATGTCATCAATTCTAGATTAACTTTAAAAGCTTAATTTACCTTAGTAGGACTAGAAATTTTTTAAAAAATTGATAGTTGTGTTTGGTTTAGATTGAGTTAAATTTAGGGCATGACATGGTCCAGTTCTTTCTCTCAACTACTCCATTCTGTTGTGGAGTTCTAGGGGCAGACAACTGTCTCTTTATTCCATGTTTCTCATAGAAGTCTATGAACTCACTGGATGTGAATTCTCCACCTCTATCAGACCTCAGACATTTCAATTTTAATCCGGTTGCCTTGTTTATCTTATTCTGAGACAGATCTTTTTCGGATCACTGAGATACACTTAGAGTCATTCTTAGAGAATAGTGATAATTTATCTTCCTTTCCTTAATCATTTGATCTATCCGTAGATCAAGATTGCATAGTTTGAATCATGTTGGATTTAACTATGAAAAACCTACTTCTCACCGGATGATTGATGAGCCAGATTAGTCTTCAATTTGTTCAAAAATTCTTGCGGATCTTTCATCTTTTAACCAAAGCTTATTCAGATGTCCCTTTGTGAACCCTTTAATCTGCAACTCTCCTTGTGCCAATTCTGGCACCAATTAACTGGCTGGGGAGAAATGTTTTTCTTTGTGTCTCCCCCTGAGCCAGAGCTCACCTTTTAATTTCTGGAAGGAATATCAGCACCAAATTCTGGTGCAGATCCATCCCCTACATTCTCTAAACTTCTCTTCACCCAAATCTTGTTCATCTCACTTTTAACTTCATCCGCATTCACGTTTCCTTTTCCCTTGTCTTGATTCTGATTATGATGTACCAGACCTCTTTTGTCCTGATTCTTGCTTCTACAGAATTTGCAATATGACCGGATCTATTGCAATTGTGGCAAACAACATTTCTTTGCATTTTTGATTGATTTCCTCTTGATCTACATTGATTAGCCATATGACCCATTCTATTTCATGCAATGCATCTACCATTGAAAGAGTTGTTTATTTGTATATTTCTGCATTCGTGAGATTTGTGACCATACCTTTTGTAGTTAAAACACTGTTCAGAGAAGGATGTGTTAGTCTGATTCATTCTTCTTCTACATTGATTAGCTATGTGACCAAAGTTATTGCAGTTATGGCAGTATCCATTGAAAGATGGATAACTTTGAGCATTAGGCTGCCTTACCAAAGGCCTTCTAGGCCTATTCCTTGGATTTTCTAATCCAAAATTCTTCTGACTGGATCTGGAGCTTTCTCCTTTCTCATATCCCAAACCACACTTGTCATCTACCCTCTTTTGACTTTCAAGAAGAACTTCAAGTTGAGCAGAACTTATCTTAAATTTTTCTTTATATTCATTTGTTGTTTGAAGATCCCTTTTAAGAGAGACAATTTGATCCTCAAGTTTTTCTTCATTACCTTTAGCATCTTCAAGATCAGATTCAAGGTGTTTGATTATTCTATCCATCTTGTGGCAGTCTTCTAATTTCTCCTTGAGAGATTGTCTTAGATCATCTTCAGTTTTTCTTTTCTCTTCAATTTCTTGGGTAAATTTCATGACTCCTAATTCCATTTCATGTCTTACCATGATGATCTCTTTTGATAATTTTTCATATAACTTGGTTTTCTCCTTAAGATCTCTATTTGTATCATTTGCTTCACCATGACTTGCCAGTTGCTAAAGTAGTTCCTTTCTCTTTTTCATAGAGAGACTTAGTTTCCCTTTTAGTTCATTTATGAAATCATCAACCTGTTTGAGTCTTTCCTTTAGTTCATTGACTTCAGAAATAGATTGCTCAAGATCATCTAGAGAAGACTGAAGTTGCTCCCTCATACCATACACATCCATTTGAATTCCTAGATCTTCCTCGAGTTGTTAGGCTCCGTTGGGAGGAACTTGGCTCTAATACCAATTGTTGATAACTAAGAGGGGGGGTGAATCAGTTATCCTAAACTTGCTTAGCCAATTCAAACACTTAAATCCACTTTGTTATTTAATAGCATAGCAATTAATCATTTATGAAAGCATAAAGCATAAACACCAGAGCAGATACACATCAACACATGAGACACCAAGATTTTGACGCGGAAAACCTGGTCAAGGGAAAAACCACGGGGTGATTAACCCAAGGATTATTCTCTACTAGAAGAATAAGAAAAATAGATGACACATGCCAATTAGGGCTCATTTCCTGAGCACACTGCTCACAAGAGGCTCACTACCTACAAGAGACACACTATCTACAAAGTAACAAGTATCACAAACTTAAACTGGAGATTGACATCTTTACCATGCCTGGATCAGTTCCATTTAAGCCTAAAAACTTCTGCTCTACCTTTCGCGTTCCTCTTCGCTACCACACTCTCATCACACCAAGACACCCTTCAAAATGAATTCACAATCCCTTATTTATACAATGCCTTGACTTAGGAACAATCATCTAAGTCGGTAAACACCTACAAGATCATCTGCAAGACGTGTAATACATCCGGTCGGCCAGTCTCAGGAAGAACACCAACAACCGGTGGTCTTTTCATCAAATCCAAACTCTAACTTCAATGCAGACTGCCAATAAGAATTGTGCACGATCCAAGGATCACCAAAACCTTTCCTGAGTCACCAAAAATATCTGCACTTTATCAGCTTATTGGAATTCTTCTCTTTTTCATCCAGAACTTCAAGAACACAGTCTGTCACCACTGTCACAATGAAAAAGGTGCTTCCAGACCTCCAAACCATGAACAAATCTAGTTGTCACTTCACACTAACTTCTTCAACACTCCCTCCAAAGCTCACCGGACCAATCTGTGACACTCTATCACCACTAAACATCTACCAGAACTGGTTCTACTAGAGCGACCATACCTTCTTCAAATCTTCATGCGGACCTCTAAAATCTTGACTGGAGCATATCAAGACTCATATCTGAAAACCCTTTAAACCACATCCTCTGATCTTCATCCTATCTTGGACTTTTACCTTAATGTCATCACTATTCTTCATTGTTCCTGATTGAGGCTAATTTTCTCAATATCCTCAGCACACAGCTCATCCAATCCTTCTCATTAATGCAATATGAGTATGTTGACATCAATGACAACACTGGTTATGCTCATACTTGCAACACTCACTGCCTAAGCACACTGCTCACAAGAGGCTCACTATCTACAGTAGTTTATACAAGGAAAGTAGATACTTGAACTGATGAGAAGCATCCACACATGATAAGGTTCAGTTCTGGTTAGGCTCAATACATTGATCTACTGCACTTCATTCTTCCTCTTCTTTGGTTCTGTTGTCCTGTCACATAACGGACCTATATTACTACTATTATTCTGCTTCTCTACTTTTCTTTGTACTACACCACACACACAACACACCTTCATAACCAAATCCATTTGCTATATATATCCACACCAATGATTTCAACACTTTCCTAGTCAGCATCCGGAATACTCAATATTTTTCCAAACTCTGATTTGTCAGCTGAATCTTTGCATACCAAGTAATGCGGATCAAAGAGATGCTTATAGAAGTCATCAATCATGTTAGCCAATCATGAATGATACCTTAGGAAAATTAATCACCATCAATATCACATCTGAAATAATTCTAATGCTCTGTCGGTTAGTTCTTCCTTTGTCTACTCTACCAAACCAGACCTCAACACTTAGATGTTCATATCTCTTCACTCGTTCATCATCAGAGGCTCAATCCCTAGAATCTATCAGTCAAGGTATTCCTCTTGACTTTCCCAAGTCTACACTTTACAAAGATACTTCCTCTAGGAGATCCGGACCTGACTATCAGACCTTGCTTCCTACTCTGTTCTTGCTTCTCAGACCACAACACTTCTTCAATCTGACTTTTGGAAAAGACACACCATGTCTTGTGGATGTGTGGGATGGACTTTGTTGCCATCAATGACAACAATAATGAAGCCACACAGTGTCTCTTGCCAACAAACTGTTATGTTCTCATCTTCGCTCATCTTTAGGGCTTCATACCTTGCCTTTAGATTTTGTAATTTGGCACTCTTTACAGAATCATCTCCTTCATATAAACTTTTCAACTTGTCCTAGATTTCATAAGCAGTCTCCAAATCCATAACCTTTACCAGCTCAATGTTAGATAAGGCATTTAATAGAGCATCTCTGGCTTTTCCATTTAATTCATACTTTTGATTTCATCTTCATCATTCGGACCATTTTCAGGAATAGTGTATTTTGTATCTACCATTTTCCAAACACCATAACCAAGAGAAATGAGATGACTTTTCATTCGTACCTTCCAAAGAGCATAATCCATTCCATTGAACTATGGTGATTCCTTCCTATGTGCCATCCTAGATCTTCCTCAAGCTGTTAGACTCTTTACAGAGGAACCCTTGCTCTGATACCAATTATTGAATAGGGTAAGACAACTAAGAGGGGGAGCTAAATCAGTTGTAACCAATATTTCAAAACTATTAAGATATCATCCACTTAACTACTATTATTAAGTTTAACTATGAAAGTATAAAATTAGAAATTTAACACATTTACACATCAACATAAGAGACACTAGATTTTTTAAGTGGAAAACCCTATGAGGGAAAAACCATGATGAGTGTTAGCACACAATATATTATGTTATATCAGAACCAAAAATTAGAGAGTCACTGGCCAGATGCTCACTGCAAATTGAGAGGCTCACTACCAATGGGGTGGCTCACTACCATTGGGTGGCTTACTGCCAAGATTTAGTGAACTAAGATGGTAGCATCTAAACCATGCCAAAGTTTAGTTCCTTTGAAGTACTGTAAACATCCTCTGCTCTCCTCTGTTTTTTAACTTCACACAATTTTTGTATCATCACTCTTGAATATATTTTCATGACTCTATTACAAGTATTTATACAATTCTTCAGCCTTGGAATAATCATCAAGGTTGGCATTAGAATCATCAACCATTGGAACATTCTCCAAGGTTGGCAAACACATATACATAAGAATAGGTCTAGACCTAAATAGATTAATGAAAGAGAAAAAATAAATGCGGACCAAACCAAGCCTTAGCTGGGACACAAACACAATCTTCCATGCTACAACATGCTATCACAATCTCCAAAGTATAACCGCAACAAGTGAAAATGACCAAGTCAGCTAAAACTGGTGTTAACACTAAAGCTTTTGAGAACACGCTTCATGCACAATCTGGATTACACTTTGCAGACCAATCGAAAGACAAGAACATGATATGGAGACATCCACAAGCACGTTACAGTCACCAAGAACATCTGCACAACCTCAAAGCACTTTACCCACAAGATTCTTCAAACCAGAGCACTTGAACATTACTATCAGCCACTGTCATAAAAGAAAGATTGCTTGTGGACCACAATATAATGAGCCATTAAAACTAAAGGCACATATCCTCATTATAAACTTAATTCTAGAACCATAGAATGTAATACTTAATTGTGGAGAAATGCAGAGCAAAATACATTTTCCCTGTCACCACTGAAAGCACAGAAAAATAGTTCTTACTCTAGTGAACATAATCACTCAAATCTTCATACTGGAGGCTCAAACTTGGAACATAGAAACTACAGACAACCTTCATCTTAACTTCTAAACTGCAGACAAATATTTTCAATCTACAAGAAATACAAAGCAAAATACTTTATTATCTTTCTACAAACCAAGATACTCTGCAATACACTGTTTCCACCAATAGAGCAAATTTTCTCAAAAACACTTGGAAACACAATACCAGGAACACTTTCTCATTATCTTCAACACTTATCTAAGCCATTACAAACCAATTATCTCTACACAAGCAAGCATCAAAACAAAAGCACAGTTAACACCAAAGACAACACAAATATGTTGACATCAATGACAACACCAGTAAGCACATACTTCCAACACATCTTCTTGCTCTATATCTATAATCTTTAATTTCTTAGCTGGCGGTGACTCAAGAGACTCATTTTTTCTTATGTATGGCTTGATTGGAGTCCTTGGGTCTTTGACATATGTTGGTCTCTCTTCACCTACAAGGGCACTTTCAATTAAAGTCTCTGCATTGGCTAAAATTTTCTAAATTCTTATTATGGGGTCACTCTCATCTGCAAAAGCCCCAAGGTATGCAGGATTTAGATTTGTTCTCATCCTTTCCCCTTCCATCATCGCCTGCCACCTCTTCCTCAGTAAATGAATTTCATCCATAGTAGTTTCTTACCACATCCTCATCAAACACAACCTAATAGATGAACTGTGGCCTCTTGATGCTAAGTCTTACCTGGTTGATAAAACCTTCTGGATTGAATGTCCTTGGGTCTTCCAACCCCATCTTGTAAACTTTCAATAGTAAATCAATTTGATCTAAAGCATCCTTGTTTGTAGCCTAGAAATCACAGAACTTGGTGGCAGTAGAGAAAAATGACCCTTTCTTCTGCAGTCTTAGGTGCTCCTTATCTGACTCATTCAACTGCCAAATAATCTCCAAGTATGTAATCCTCCTAGGCACATATTTTGGTAGTATATGTGGGGCAACTTTGCTCCCATAAACCCTAATGTAGGTAGTATGGGTGTGGAGGAACCAATCTCCCCAATTATGTTGAATTTTGTTAGGAACTCGTGTTTAACCCTTCTCTTTACTTTGTTAGTATATTGTTGTTGGATGCATATGCTTTGTAAGTCATCCCGTGAGTATATTGTATTATCCCACATTCAGGGGAAGTAATTGTTGTTTAGATTAGACGTAGTATATAAGTATATGTTGAGGCTAATGAAGGCATCCATGAATTTATTGTATTGAGCTTGGTCAAAGGGGGTTGCCCCCTCAAAGTGGCCTACGATCAATAAATTCCTTCTATGTTTCTGCTATTTCTGTTATTTCGTGCATTTTTCATTATATTGTTGCAAGAGGTTCCTCTCATCTGATATCAGAGCACTTTCTTGGGTACGCTACGTGGAATTTCTGCTGAACATACTTGGGGCCCATATCTATTGCCAGCTAACAAATCATAGATTGACTTTGTCTAGAGCCGTTTGCAGATCCTATCCAGAGCTGTTTGCAAAAAACAAAATTCCATTTTTTTGCCATATCTTCCTTGCTTTAGCTCTGCTTCCTCTCAAAATTCACTAGAACCCCTGGAATTTCATTTTGCATATTTCCTTCCTTGAGGACCCTATCGCAAATTCCACCTATTGAAGCCAAAAATCCCACATTTGTCTATTTTTAGGGTTTACCATAACTTCTTCAATTATCACCCAATAGCCTTCAAATTTTGCCATAGTGTTCATTTCTTATTTCTTCTCCTTTGTCCCTCTTGGACACATTTTCCCATTCTTTAACCCCGCTTCTGAAATCCCCATTTTCTACTTCCCTGTCCCTTAGAAAGTGTCCAAAACCTAGTCAAACCCCAATTACCCATCAGAGTTTTTCCCAAATCTAAATTTTCCTTTACTAAAAATGTTTCCATTTTTGTTTTTCTACCCATTCCCAAAAAAAAAAAAATCTCTTGGCTATGGTTGTCACCCGCACAGGAGCAAAAAACATGGTAGATGAACTTGTAGCCCTCAAGACCAAACTCTAAGATCTAGATGAAAAAGTTCTCAGCCTCAATCTTCAGCATTCAGCCATGAACAATAGACAGCAGCCAGAGTCTTCTGCAGACACTGGGTTCTCTTCTTCCAGCAATTTTCATGGGCTGAAGCTTGATTTTCCTCGCTTTAATGGTGATGATCCGACTAGATGGATATACCAGGCAGAACAATATTTCAGTCTGCATAATACTTTTGATGTCAACAAAGTCCCACTTGCATCCTTTCATTTGGAACATGAATCCCTTCAATGGTTCCGTTGGTACATCAAGGCTCATGAAGAGCCAAATGGACAATTTTTTACAAACTCATTTTGCAACGATTTGGCCCTAGTGCTTTTGATGACTTCATAGGAGCACTCACTAAAATTTGCCAAACTAGCACTATGAGAGAATATCAGACAGAATTTGAGAAATTGGCCAATCACACAGAGGGATTGTGTGATGAATTCTTCAGGAGTTGTTTTGTCAGTGGTCTGAAGGATGTAATCCGATCTAAGGTTAAAATGTTCTATCCTAGCACAATGATGGAAGCCCTAAGGTTAGCTAAGTTGGTGGACGATAAGATCACAGCTCAATAGTGCTCCAAATCCACTTTTGTTCCATTTAGAAATATGGTTTCCCAAAGACCTCCAATCACACCAACTCCTAGAACAACTCCTATCAAGCATTTGTCTGAAACAGAGATGTGAGCACATAGAGAAAAAGGGCTTTGTTATAATTGTGATGAGAAATTCACTCAGGGACATAGATGTGTTGAGAAAAAGCTCTATCTCTTGGATGTGGATTCTCTGCCTGCAACTAAAGTTTATGAAGATGCTCAGGATACAGTAGATGATCAGGTTAAAACTCAGTAGCCACCTGTTGACCGTACTTCTAAGGAAGACCACCCAGAGATCTCTCTCCATGCTTTAGCGGGAGTCACCACCCCACAAACCATGTGGGTCAAGGGTTACTTCAAGAAGCTCCCTCTTACAATACTCATTAATTCTGGTAGCACTCATAACTTCATTGACCCTCGGATCACCAAATAAGCTGATTGTTTTGTCCATCCTTGCTCCAGCTTTGAAGTCATGATTGCCAATGGGGGCACATTACCTTGCAAAGGGAAGTGTCGCAATGTGCATATCTCTATTGGAGATTATAACCTGCGCTCTAACATGTTTGCCTTACCCTTAGGCAGATGTGATGCAGTTTTGGGCACTCAATGGTTATGCACACTTGGACCCATCTTATGGGATTTTCATAAACTTTGGATGCAGTTTTCAGACAATGGGCAAAAACACACATTGAAGGGCTTACAACTAGGGTCTCTCAGCATCATCAGTTCACATTGCATGGAAAAGCTCCTCAAGAAGAATTCACATGGTGTCATCACTCAACTCCATTCCATTCAGATGCAACCTTCAACGGTCTCCACTACTTCAGATCTACAACAAATTTTGGATAGATATGCATGTGTCTTTGCTGAACCCGTGGGATTGCCACATGCACAACTAGAGGACCATTGTATTCAGCTCCTTCCTAGAAGCATTCCTCCTAACATTAGGCCCTACCGCTACCCATGTCACCAAAAGATAGAGATTAAGATGCTCATTCGGGACTTACTAAAGCAAGGTATTATTCGCCCTAGTCCCAATTCTTTTTCTTCACCAGTTCTTCTTGTCTAGAAAAAAGATGGGTCATGGCACCTCTGCATTGACTTCTGATCAATTAATCACATCACAATCAAGGATAAGTTTCTGATTCCTATTGTTGATGAGCTTCTTGATGAGCTTCATGGCAGTCATTTTTTCTCCAAGTTGGATCTTCGTTCTGGGTATCACCAAATTTAGGTTCATGAGGATGATATCCCTAAAATGGATTTCCACATGCATGATGGCCACTATGAGTTTTTGGTCATGCCCTTTGGCCTCACTAATGCTCCTTCCACATTCCAGGCATTGATGAATAAAATATTCCATCCCTACTTGTGGAAATTCATTTTGGTCTTCTTTGATGATATCCTCATCTATAGTAAAACATGGGCTGAGCATCTCCAACATTTCGATCTTGTACTGCAACTTCTCTCTGATCATCATCTCTGTGCAAAATAGTCTAAATGTGTTTTTGGGCAAGAGGAAGTGGAGTATCTCACACATGTTGTTTCATCCCAAGGGGTTCAAGTGGATCCTGTCAAAATAGATGCCATGAAAAATTGGCGGCATCCTCAGACACTCAAGAGCCTTCGTGGTTTTTTGGGACTGACTGGCTACTATCACAAGTTTGTCAAGGACTATGAGAAGATTGCAGATCCATTAACAACTATGTTGAAAATGGATGCTTTTACATGGACACATGTTGCTGAGTGTGCATTTGAAAAACTAAAACAAGCTATGTGTACTACACCTGTTCTAGCTATACCAAATTTTTCCAAGACCTTCACTATTGAGAGTGATGCTTGCGGCAATGGACTTGGTGTTGTTCTCCTTCAAGATGAACATCCCATTGCATTCACTAGCAAAGCTCTTTCTAGTAAGCATTTAGTACTCTCTACATATGAGAAGGAAATGATGGCTATTTTGCATGCAGTACAGAAGTGGTAGCCATACCAACTAGGGAATCATTTTTGCATCAAAACTGATCACCAGAGTTTGAAATATTTCCTGGAACAATAGGTCTCCTCCCCAGCACAATAGAATTGGGTTACCAAACTCATGGGTTATGACTATGAGATCACTTACAAGAAGGGTAAGGACAATATTGTAGCGGATGCTCTTTCTCACACATTTGATGACCAAGCTTCTCTTTCAGCTATTTCTATGCCTATTCCAAAATGGTTGGAATCTGTCTAGCAGGGCTATGTCAATGACTTCATTATCTCAAATCATCTAGCAGTTGGCTAATAACCCTTTTGTTGTACTGCATTACTCTTGGGATGGTGCTTCTCTGAGATACAAGGGTCATCTGGTGCTTCCCCAGCGCAAAAATCTTCATCAAGCTGTCTTCTATGAACTCCATGCTTCTCCATCGGTAGGGCACTCTGGGTTCCTTAAAACTTATGAGTGGGCATGACGTAACTTCTTTTGGAAGGGAATGAAAAGGGCAATTCAACAGATGGTGGCTGAATATGATACTTGCCAATGCAACAAAGTTGAAACAACACTCCTTCCTAGATTGCTTAAACCTTTGCCCATCCCTACATGGATTTGGATAGATATTTCTATGGATTTCATTGAGGGGTTCCCTAAATCTGGAGGGAAGACAGTGATCTTGGTTGTGGTTGATCACCTCTCCAAATATAGTTATTTTTGTGCCCTCAACCATCCCTATATTGCCTCCTCAATCACATAAATTTTAATGGACTAGATCTTCCATCTTCATGGCATCCCTTCTTCCATTGTCTCAGATCGTGATGCAACTTTCACCAGTCATTTTTGGACAAAACTATTTTAACACACTGGCACCAAACTAAAGATGAGTTTAGGGTATCACCCACAAACATATGGTCAGACTGAAATTATCAACAAATGTTTGGAAACTTATCTTTGTTGCTTCACTTCAAAACAACAACATCAGTGAGCAAAGTGGCTTTCGCTCACTGAATGGTGGTACAATACCTCCTACCACACTGCATCTAAATATGAAGCATTCTATGGTCAGGCACCGCTAGTGCCCCTTCCATACACCCCCAATAGTTCACCAGTTTAGCTAGTCGACATGGTTCTCTGAACCCAAGATTAGATTCTTCACATTTTGTAGGACAATCTTCACATGGCCAGAAATTGAATGAAACAACAGGCTGATCAGCACCGTTTTGAGTGCACTTTTCAAGTAGGTGATATGGTTTTTCTTCATCTACAGCCATACAAGCAATCATCCCTAAAATTCAAAGGGTGTCATAAACTGGCTCCAAAGTTCTATGGGCCATATAAGGTTCTTCAGAAGATTGGGTCAGTTGCTTATAAATTGGAGCTTCCTCCTTCTCGCATTCATCCATTATTTCATGTCTCTTGTCCAAAGAAAGTTCTTGGCATCAACATTAGAGCACAAACTATTTTACCAGAACTGGATAACGAACAATCCATCCTTTTGGAGCTGGAGGCAATCCTTGATAGGTGCACTCGTCAGCTTCACTCTCGATCCATCATAGAGGTATTAATTCAGTGGCACAGAATGCAACCAGAGGATGCTACACGGGAACCACTCCTTCAGATTCAACAACAATTTCCACATCTTAAGCTTTAAGGACAAAGATTTTCTAAGAGGGAGGGGATGTTAGGAACCCATGTTTAACTATTCTCTTTACTTTGTTAGAATATTGTTGTTGGACACACATGCTTTGTAAGTTGTCCCATGAGTATATTGTATTATCCCACATTCATGGGAAGTAATAGTTGTTTAGATTAGACTTAGTATATAAGTACGTGTTGAGGCCAATGAAGGCATCAACAAATTTATTGTATTGAGCTTGCTCAAAGAAGGTTGCCCCCTCAAAGTGGCCTACGATCAATAAATTCCTTCTGTGTTTCTTCTATTTCTATTATTTCATGTATTTTTCATTATATTGTTGAAGGAGGTTCCTCTCAAATTCCTAGCTCAGGGGTTCTATCAAATGGTCTCAGAAAATCCAACACATCCCTTTGAATTCTTTCACCTTTAGGCTCCAAAAATTTTAGCAGCCTTCTCACAAAATGCTACTACACTCTCACAGTGCATATCCATCAAATGGGTCCATAATTGGGCTAGAAGAAGATTACCATCTTGTTCTTGTTCTCTCACACACAAAGCTTGATGCCACAACCCTATTCTAGCATACAAAAGCATATGGTACAAAACAGAATACCACTTGAACTCTACCTTTGCATATGCAACATAAAGCTTATTCTTAATTTTCACTAATTGCTCATGCTTCTTGTCTCCTACATAGGTTGCATCATCAAAGCCCACAATTATTGAAATATCTTGTATGTCTACAACCAACATCATCATAGGAACTAGGATTTTGTCTAATGCATCTCTCCCTAGTACTTGGCACAGAGTATGATAAGTTTTTGCAAAATAACACATGAACTAGGAGACTTCGAAAGGTTCCTCTTCACTTGCTGAATTTCCATCAATCTACCTTTCTCTGTGCTTGGGAAATTTAAAATTTCTATATGCATTCCAAGTCCTCTTGTATTCATCCTTTAGGATGGTGAAATCAATCCTCTTGTTGGCAGTAGGCTTCAAGCCAAACATCCTTGTGATGAATGCTTTTGTCATCCTGATCATTACTTCATTATTCCCTACCCTAACAGACCGAGAGGCAGGATCATATCTCTATGCAACAACCCTTATGAGATCAGGGTTTATGAACACATTGGGGCACATTAATTTTGCTAAATCCAAACCCCAAGCATTGTACATAGGGACTTTGTAATCCATCCTATCATACTAGTGTTTGAACAAATTCCACCCTGGCACAGGTAACCTAGCATCATAGCAAGCAAACTACAAATCTAACAGTCTATCATTTGGCCCACCTTGACCATATGCATTCACTGGCCTTCTTGAAGACCCACACAATTGTTTCATTAAATCTTCATCTAGACTCCTCTTAGAAGTTGAGGGTTGGCTTTCCTAACTCATCTTTGGAATGAAACTTCACCAAACTATGTTTTCTCTTCTAAAAATACTCAAAATTCCCCTTAACAAGATAGAAATTGAGTTCAAATAAATGCAGCAGGCAAGAACAACTTACTATTTTTGGTTGCAGAAATACAAAATCATAATTTCTTCGGGTCCAGTTGCTTGTTGTGCATAGGAATTCCCTTTTGTGCTTGCAAAAATGCTCATAGAACCTCAATCCTTTTCTTTAATTGAACTTACAAACTAGGGCTTGCTACATACATGCATGTCTATTCGACCATTACTACAAATTCCTGATGTAGGGGAGCCTTCCAATGACTACGTAGGGAATTTGAATTTTATCCATTGATGGAAACTTCATAATGTGAAATTGACAGCCTAGAAATAACCACTAGATTTGAAAATCCAAGCCTTTACATGAAAATTCATCAACCAATCAGATTATTCCATCTCAAATGTGCCCTTTTTGCTAACTTTTCAACTTTTTGCCTTACATGGCCATGTGGCATCCTACCGCAATCACGCAGTAAAAAGTGGGCCACCTCCATTTGGCTCCACGGGTGCGTGCTAAAGCTTCCACGTGGACTTCCACTACACAAGCCCTTTTCTTTCCTCCAGGAACTGGCTACATGTAACCATCTCACAGTAGCACGGAGAATGTTTCCTATTGACAAGATTCTTCTATGAGGATGTGCTACTATCTGATCCTTAATACCTGCAGCCCCACTACCTCATTCAATCCTTCAACACTTGGCACCATCTTCTTCATCCAAAGGAAATGTCAAAATTATGGCCATAGACCACACTATCTTTAACACATGTCTTCATCTCGTAGCCCCGCGATGCTGACATGATGTTAGCTTTAGTGATGTGAGGGCTTGCGATATTTTGCCAAGTGGCACCTTCGAACCCCTACAAAGACAAAAGACTTAGAACTTTATGACACACATGACTTTGATGGGTTATAGAAGGTAACATTAGACTAGGGGCCAGTTAACAGATGATATAAAAGACATAAGGTTATAACTTAACTGGTTGGGAACCTAGGCTAAGCGGTCAACAATGAAATAGAACATAAAGTAAGATCTTGACCATAAGACTTAGGATTATAGGGAAAATAAGGAAGTTGTTTATGAAATTGACTCAAAACCATAAAACCTAGGTAGGTACCACCAATATGAAGCTCAACAAGAAAAATGGCAATGATATGTATCCGATGTAAGGAATATTTACTATGAAAACTAAGTCCAAAGAAAAGTATAATTCACTGCCCCTAGTGTATGACAAGGGTGGGGAGACAAGATGGGTGTGATGGAATACTAAGATATGTGGGGGGATGTGATGATATGAATAGGACCTAAAGGATAATGAGATCTAGCTCATACACATGGCACCTATAACCATGTTTTCACCATGGTACTTATCAAAGGTGCCACAAAAGTAGTTTTCACCATTGGATGAAATATTTCTCTTTACTATTTTGACACATTTTATTTGAAAAATTGGGATATTGTGACAAACTAAGCATGGAGCCATTTGAAATGGATGACATTGGGAGGTTTATCTAATTCTAGACTATCTAGAGTAGCTAAGTGATAAGCACCTAAACCAAGTTGAAAACTAGTAGGGTCACTGCAAATACTATCATGCACCTCCTTAAGTGCAATATTAGCCTCCACTATGTTTAGGCAACATAAATGGGAACTGGATCAGCCATTTTCATTATGGGTATGATCAAGGAAGATGTGAGATTTATGTTGATTGTTGTCTAAGTGGGATGGATGGATTTGATCATGTAAGGTGGTGACAGTATCATGGAATGAAGGTGACATGGGACTAACAATCTCACCAATAGACAAAACTTTAAAGAGATGCAGTGGATTTTCTTTTATGTCCAAATGGATTTGTTTTTCTTCAAGTGAATTATCTTGTGATGCTAGGGGTAAGAGGAATTTTTGTTTACTTTCAATACCCCAAAGATAGATATAGCATGATTTTTCTTGTATAAGTCCAATGCTTTATGATTTTTGTGTATTTTTTCTTTTGTATTTTTAGGACTAAGGAACTCAATATTAGCTCCATCATTTTGACAAGTATCATGAGATATTTGAATCTCATGGTCCTTAGAAATGGAATCAGGATATGGAAGTGGAGGGTCAATGGTAAGGATGTCATTATCATGGAAAAGGCATGAAATGTCAAGGTCTTTGAAAGAGACAATGATGGTCCCATAGACAATACATCCAACTACATTAGAGGGTTCATATTGACTTGTAGGGGGAGCACGATGATCCTTGGTTTCCAAACTAAGAGGCATGTATCCTAATCCATAAGAATGTGGGGATGAAGGTAGTTACCCCATGTGAAAAACATTATGTAGCTCATATTCTCCACAACCTTTGTCAATGATATTGACCTTTGTGACTTTAGGATCTTGGGAAGATGAAGTGGAAGGAAGATCATTATGATGGATATATGATGCTGAAGAGGTGACCTTAGTAAAAATATCATTAGCAAGGAAAAGGTTGTCTTTATGATGGACATTTCCATGGATTGATAATAGGCAAAAGGTCGGGGATCTGCCTAGATAGTGACTTCCACACCATTATGAAAGAATTTTATGCATTGATTATAGGTGGAAGGGATATCTTACATAGAATGGATCCATGGACGACCAAGTAGAATGTTGTATGGAAGCTCAAGATCAACAACGTGGAATGTGGTACATTGTAGGATAGGTCCCACTTGTATGGGAAGACATATGGTTCCTTTAGATTCTCTCTCAGCATTGTCATATAATTTGATGTTAATAACACATGGCTCCAAGTTAATTTCCTAATATCCCAACTATTTTATTAATCTCAAGGTACATATATTCAATCTAGATCCATTATCCAAAAGGAAACGATTAACCTTGTGTTTAGAAATCAGTACCTCTATGTGAAGGGTGTTATTATGAGATGGAACAATGGGAGGCATATAATGGTGACTAAAGGCAAGTTGGTAAGTGGATTAAAGATGACTCACAAGAGATTGGAATTGGTTAGGATGAATATCATGTGAGACTTGGGATTCTTGAAGGGCTCGATCTAATATAGCCTTGTGGATAGGGGAAGCCTTGAGAAGGTCCAAGATGGATATTTGTGCAGGAGTTTTCCCAAGGTGATCTAGGATGTTGTAATGAGAAGGTTGGGAGGATGAGGAAGGTAAATCTAGGGATAGTAACCATTCAGTGTCTTGTTGTAACAACACATTCAAGGGATGTGGCTTTTATGGTTACGATAGCCACTTGTGAGGGATCATAATCAATATGTCCTACAACAAACTCATAAGTGTAGGGAACCTTGTTATAGTAGATATTTTTGGTATGATTATGTTGGAATTGATTTGGATTGGGGGTGGAAGATGAACTGAATTGTCTGTTCTTTGGAAAAAGATCTTCATAAATGCCTAATTGCATATTAGGTGAGGAATTTTTGGTTACCTCTAATTTGCCTTGTTAAATAAGATCTTGGATATATTGCTTGAGCCTCATGCAATTGTTTGTGGGCTATCCTTAGACACAATGATAATCATAATACTCATTTTCCTTGTACCATGTAGGCTTAGAGTGATTATCATCAAAAGGTCTAGTGACAGGGAAGGTGATCATGTTTTCTTGCACCAATTTTTGAAGCACCACCTCAATAGGTTCCCCTAGATCAGTAAAGTGACGTCTTGGATTGGATAGTGGTCTAAATTATTTCTTAGGGAGGGAGATGGTACTAGTCTTAGGGATATTTTGCACATTGTTTCGAACATGGAGATTGCATTGTTTGGATGTGCTTTGCATCGGTAACCCCATCACTAACCACATGTTTATTCTTAGCCCAAGTTTTTAAATTGTTAGCAAGATAAATTAGGACACATTTTGGAGACCTGAGCCTACAATACTCTTATGTAATTTGTTTATACCCCAAAAGGTACAATGATAGAATGACAGATAATTGTGGTAGGAAACAACATAATGTGGTAAGATCTAGTCACATATAACATGCCAAACACATCAATAGATAGTTAATCATTAGTTTATAATCCTTATATAGCCTTATATATTCACATTCAATAATAGATCATACAAAATGTAGGTCTAAGTCTCTGCTCTATATAGTATATCCTTATATTTGCTTACTTATGCATACTCTCTTACATATCTTTATACAATATAATGCTATAGGGATGTGTCCTTTACAAAACATCCTTAAGTCTATCAGCCATGTCAACCTTATGCTCTACACTCCATTTGTGAGAGTTGCTTTAGCTTCTATTCTGTGCCATGTTTCCTACTAACACCATCCCCCCTTTTGAAAGTATGTCTTGTCCTCAAGACATGCAAAGGTAGTTACTAGGAAGGATATTCTTGTATATGATCTTTAGCTGCACTAGGGTAGTGTCCCACTGACTTTTGGCCTGTTGTAATACTTGAATGTGGCCTTGTGTTTGGATATGTGTTTTCTTTGCTTCCACCAAACTAGTGGGAATTTGTATTCATTGTGCAGTTTTCTTTTCTTTCCCCAGTATTCTAGTTAGATGGGATAGACCCAACCTTATTACTTCTCTTAGCTACTTGATTTGTCCCTTTGACTATTCTCTATGTTCTTATAGATGTTGGATCTTTGTGTGGATGGACTCTACTTGTATTTTAATTGATCCATCCATATCTTTCATCGGGTCATATTTTCTTGCCATGTGTATTATTTATGCATCTAGCTGATCCATTTGGCCCTTAATTCCCTTTTTTGTGGTCATCCATTGAAGAAAAATTTGGTACATGATGTTTGCATCATTTATGCTCTTCTGTAGAGTACTTATGTGACTCTCTAGTTGTGTGTGGGTTGCAACACACTTTTTCCTAGAGTCATCCATTCTATTTTTGGTCATCTCCATAGTGACTTTATGTCATACTTTTACCTCTTGATTATTCATTTATTTTTATAGGCTATCCACCAGTTGTTTGACTTGTTGTGACAGTGGTAATGTTGTATCTCTTTGTACATTTGGCAATTTGTTCTGTATAGTAGTTATTACCTCATGTAGTTTCTCTGTACTATCCACATGTTATTGTAGGATCTCTTCCCTTGCAATAGCATGGAATATGTCTCCCAATTGAATTTTTTGAATAGGAGAGATCCTAGATAATTTAACCTATGACTTGAATAATGGTCGTTGTAGTAATTTTGGTGTGAGAATAGGTTGTATCTACTTTTGTTACGCTAAGAAGTCTTTGATGAATTGTATAGGAGAAGTGGATGAGGAGGAAGCTCTTTATGGAGATGATGGCTACTATTGTGATCCTTGGCCTTAACCAGTTTGGTGACTTTGCTTAGGATTGTATGCAAATGACATTTCTTTTTCATTTTTCCTCCCCTCTTATGGTGTCATACACTTTCTTAGTTGCTTCCTCTATCTCCTTTTGTATTCTAGGTTTCTCTTCTTTAGTCATCCTCGTAAGTGTATCTACCCTTTATTTTTTCTTGAGCTCTTTAGCTTGCTCATCTACATACTTCTTTATAATAAGAAGGTACATTTAGGTTTGTAGACTCAGTTCCCTACCATGCCCAAAGCTCCCCTAGTCTTAAAAAGAGTGGTTATCAAAAATTTTGTCCCTAATCCTTTACTAGAAAGTCCTCCATAATGTTTGGTTGCCATGGATCCTTTATCCCAACCAATTTTTTTTTTTCCGTAGAACTATCTCCCCAACCTTAATAGACTTACTGTTGTGTGGTCTCGCAACACACCCCATTCCGCCTTAGCAAAATAGGGACCCAACTTTTTGCTTTTTTCTTGCTTGTGTGTTCTCCCTTTTGGGCAGTATGGTAAAATGTCATGACATGATCCATGGCTAGAAAGTCAAGTCTAGGATATTCCTTGCAAAGGTCATCAATGAATAGAGAATCAAATTTTAAGCAACTTTTCCTTTTACATCATGTTGAAATTCCCTAAAATGAGTGAGTTATGCTCAGTCAAAGTTCTAGATAGAACATTTGCACTAGATATAATCGATTGTCAAATATCTATATCCATATCAAATATTCATATTCATTCCTATGACAACCATCAAATTTATTCCTGTCACTAAACTTCCAATACATGGATATTTCACACTAGATATTTAGAAGTGGATATTAAGTGTTGAATATCCATATCCATGTACATGTTCCAAATGCTCAAAATGTTGACTTTCAAAGGGATATTTCGAGTGGATATTTAAACACTTTGAAAATATCCATATCCGAGACCAATATCCATATCCATGAAAATATCCAAATCCATATCTTGAGCAAGGATTACACTCCACATGTCCCAACATTGACTTTGTTGATTGTCAGGAACACTGAGAGAGGGGGGTGAATCAGTGTTCTATAAATCTTTTCTTGAGCTTTTACTTTTCACCATTTCAAAAGAATAATCAAACAGAAGAAAAATATGCAATTGAACAACATCCACAAAAGCATGACACATAACACCAAGATTTTACATGGAAAACCCAAAAAGGGAAAAACCACAGAGGATTAGCTCTCAAATATATAGATTGCAATCTTTACAAAAATGATGTTCAGGCTTGGTCACTCCACAGGCCTAGAACATGCTAGCTCATAGCCATGGGATACAACTAAGTTTAGTAGGCTCACTACCTCAACCCTAAACCTAGCAAGATTACAATAAGGGTTGTTAAACCCTGAGGGCTATTAAACCCTATTGGAGGCTCACTGTTGGCTTACTGCCTTGATGACAACAACATGTTTCCTATCAAATCACACATGATATCTGAATACTGCTTAGGCATCTACTGCTATGCTAGGGTACAGTAATTTAACAACAATATTCTAAATCCCAAGTCTTCATTACTGTTGATCCTTTAACTCTGCTCCACTATTTGCATCTTCACATCACAAACACACTCTGCCCTTACACACACTTTAACTAAAGGTCATTGCTCTTATATATATCTGCATCATGATTTAATCCATAATCAGGTCGACATCCAAGAAGTGAAACATGTACATAGAAAGATGTACCTTGTTGCTCAAACCAATGCACTATGGGTCATACGAACCCAAATCTTTCCCCAAACATGTTCATAAAGGTCAGCTCTAATCATTAAATTTCTTACATAGACCTTTCACACACTATTCTTTCTTCGCATCATGATTTATTGCACCAGTCAGCCTGTTCCTCAAGAGCATGGTTAACAGGTTCATCTGCTAACTTGCAACTTCTACTGCAGATCACAAAACACTTCCAGAATCATATCAAGGACTCTTTACACATTCCCAATCTTACCCTTAGAACCACAAGGCATCATATCCTCTTGCGGAGAAATGTGGACCATTAGAACTTAGACTCTGTCTCTATCAAACTTTGTCAAACACTATACTGATACTTAGCAGCTTGTAGCTAGCCTTCTGGTGAACTTTAGATCTCCTAACTCTGGAATAAGATATTTCATACTAGTGTTTACAACACCTTACAACCGCATAACAAAATACTTATCTACAGAGGAATGCGAACCACTACACTAGACTCTATTCATTGTTCTTGCTATACCTTTGCTTTCCTAGACTTGGACATTTCTTCAAGATGACTTCTGGAGAGGATCAGGGCTTAATCTTTGAGGTATAACACTATCAAGTACCAGCTGACGTTACACCTAAACCGCATTACTAGATCATCATCCAGAAAGAGATGTGGAGTAGTTTACTAGGTTGTTCTTTAACATACCACTCACTGGCTATATTGCACTTCTCTGTAACTCACTTATTTCTTCCCAAGAGGCTAATTTTCTCAATATCCTCAACATACAAGTCATCTTAAACAAGTAATAGAATAAGATACAGTTGACACCAATGACAACAAGAATATGTTGACATCAATGACAACACCGATTAGGAACATACTTGCAACAATCTCCCCCTTTGTCATTGATGGCAAGATATGATGTGAAAAACTGCAATAGCCATCAAGACAAGATTCTCCCCCTTTCTCTTTACACATCTGCACTCTAAGTTTTTCACATGACTTCTCTCCCCCTTTGACATCAATGGAAAAGGGCACATACTTGCACTCATCTACTCTGATCTAATCTCTCTTTTGAACTCTCTTCAAGTGACTGCTCCCCCTTACTTGATGCTTTCCTAACTGGAACTTTGATTCTTCATGTGAAGTTCTCTCCTTGGTTTGTCAATTCTCACCTTAGGATCTTGCTTCTACTGCCCTGTTTTCTCGACCAAAAACACTACAATACTTACTGCTCTTTATCAGAAATTCAAAGTAGCATCATTTACCTACTTCCCCTAGGAGATAATTTCATAATCTTCTTGACTTCAGCAACCATCTCTGATTGTTACCTACACTGCTACATCTTTTTCCTTTCATTGCTCTGATTGCTTCCTCTTAGGAGTACACATAAGACCATATCTAGAACCTTCACATGCTATCACTTCCAAAGTAACATATCTTTTTTTCTCAAAGCTTCAGACATGACTCTGTCTGCAGGTTTTCTTCTATGGGCTTCCCTTATCATCTTTCTCCTTTTCGATTTCCATGTTCTCCTGCTTCACATCCATGTGAGCTTCTTCCTTCTGCTTGCTTGTTGATGGTTAGCCTTCTGCCTTAATCCTCTGAAGCTTCCTTTTCTCCTTTTCTTCATTTAATCTTGTTAACCTTTCCTACGTTTCTCTCACAAGTTTTGGGACCTTTTTGCCAAGGACCTTTCCTTTAATCTCTTGCCCTTCTCTTTAGTAACTGCTACTGCTGCCTTCTTTCCTTTTTCTTTTTCCTTCTTCACTGCTACAGATTCTGTAGGTCCTTCAGGTTTAGTGCCAAATTCAT
This sequence comes from Cunninghamia lanceolata, assembly GCA_027924645.1. NCBI lineage: Eukaryota > Viridiplantae > Streptophyta > Pinopsida > Cupressales > Cupressaceae > Cunninghamia > Cunninghamia lanceolata. The sequence continues at coordinate 11,297,186 of BSBN01000073.1, forward strand.
CTGGCAGTATTTTTTGTCTTTGCAGGTTTAGACTCAATGGTCTCTGATTTAGATGCTTCATCTACCATAGTCTTGGACAATTCTGGACCTTGTCCTAGTTTAGCCAAGTCCTCCAAGAAGTTCAGACTCATCTACAACTTGTTCCCTTCCAGCACCAACTAAGACATCTGCAGTGTCTCTTGCTCTCTCAGATATTTCTTCTCGACTTCATTCTAGAGGATTTATGTCCAAATTTTCTTGTGGTTCTATGTTTTGTTCCAGTGAGGGCTCCTTAACTATTTCCCTATCTTCTACATCCTTAGTTTGATACTCAGAGGACAGATCCATTTTAGTTCTACCTAAATTGCCTCAAGTTTGCTTCTATAGCATCACTCTTTGCACTGTAATAATTTTGTGATCTAGTCCAGTGACAAGAGAAAGGATATTAAAGTTATTAGGCTAGATCATTGAAGCATTCTTAAAATTTTTAACTTTGTTTTTCTTATTCATCTCTGTAAGCATTATGGCTTTTGCATCTTTACTTTTTCTCTGAAGTGAAGGGACTTCTAAGTCTTTCAACCTTGTTTTGATCCTACCTTCTTCTAAATAATCATGTTTTCTTTCTGCAAGCTTCATCTCCTTCCTCAGCCTATCCTTCTCAGCAGTCAGATTTGATGGCCTTGTAGAAGCTATCTTTTTCTCTTGCAGCATTTCCTTCACAATTTCTACAGAATAGACCAAATTATTTATTTCCTTCAGTGCCTCTTTCTTCTCTTCCACATCATCTCTACCTAAAATTCAGCGCTTAGTGTGCTCTACTTCCCATTCTCATTTCTTAAACTCTTTCTTAAGGGGTTGCTAATCAGACACCCTCTCCATCTGCCATCTAGATACACTATCATCACTACCTCAAACACAATCCAAGTACTTGTGGATAATCCTATTCTCAAATTTGTAATGCTTGTTAGCCTTGGTTGTGTCTACATTTCTGACCATACAAAGACATACCAATCCCAATTCACAAATCAACCCACAATGATCTTTTCAAAGAATGACTCCATGAACCTCTTGGCAAACTTTGATCTTTAGATTGCTATACTCTTAATATCTTCAAAAGAAGGAATATTAGAATTTGTGCCTTCTCCATCACTGTCATCTAGATTTCCTTGATTGTTTGGACTATGATCCTTGTTACTAGAGGATGATGGACTGACACTAGAACTAACATGAGACTTTCATCTGCTAGGTGAAGAATCTTGTCTTCTAGATGACCCAGTAGTGTTCCTTTGCTTTCTCTGCACATCTAAATCTTGTTCCTTCTATCTCCTTGCAACTAATTCATTTAAGGCATTTTCTTTCACTGTCCTGGTAGATTTCATAGAATAGCATATCCGTGAAGACAGTGACCCTACATCTCTTCCCCTCTAATTCCTAGTCTCATTTTGTCGAGCTTTAGCCTTCTTTTGAACCAAAAATTATCCCCTGTCTCTGTTCTTTCTACAAAAATCATCTCCCCATCTAGTTTAGATAACTTTTGAAGCCATTCCCTATCTTCATCATCTTTGAAAAAATCACTCTCAACCGATAATCCATTGATGTCTCCATATTATCATTTCTAGAATCAAATCTCTTCTTTAGAGGCATCGTTGTCCCATATGTCTTTCTATCATCAAAATCATTCCCATTATCAGAATTGGAATTACTGTCGTCATCTAAAAAAAAATCAGATTGCTTCCTCTTTATTGAAGCTTAATTCTTTCCATCATGGGCGTTAGTTTGACTAGCTACCTCTAGCAGCGAATTCTCAAAATCTGCCATAGACCTTGCTTGATTTACAACTACTACAAATACAACCCTACAAGGGCTTCTATATGTGAACATGACAAAGTAGGATCATTTATCCTTAGTCGAAAAGAAGAATTTCCATGGTGTAGGTTGAAGAATCTTGTAGTTCGCAGAGCAAATTGATACACTATTGTGTCAAATGGAAAGTGAAAACAAGTTCCTTTTTACCCTCTGTGTGATTGACAGTTGCTATTAAATGCTCATCCCAAAAGGCTATTGAAAACTCCTCACTGTAGAATATGGTCAATTACGATTGCTTCGCAATATGTCACGTTAACTCTTTTTCTTTTGGTTCTTCCTTCCAAGAGCTGTGTCACATCAAATTTCATCATATGCCTTTGTGCCAGATTCTGGCACTCACTTTCTGGTTGGGGGATTTGGATTTTCAACATTTGCTCCCCCTAAGCTAGAGCACTCAATTTACTTCTTGGAGGAAGTATCTACACTGGATACTGGTGCGGATTGATCATTGACTTCAATTACTTCCTTTTTGATCCACAACTTGTTCATTTCTTTCTTGGTTTCAACCGGATCAACTTTCTCTTTTCCCTTGTCATTTCTCTGATTTGATTTCCTTTCTTCAAAATAGTGATTTCTATTCTCATTCCTGCTTCTGCAAAACCTTGCAACATGTCCAAATTTATTGCAATTGAAGCACACCACATATTTTTGACCTTGATTCCTTTCATTTTTTGAAATTGATCTACATTAATTAGCCATATGTCCAAATCTATTGCATGCAAAACACTTTCCATTGAAAGATTGACTATTCTTGAAATTTTAAAGATTAGTTCTTATTGAACTTATACATTCATTTGATTTGTGTCCCATTTTATAGCATGCATTACACCTAATAGAATTTTTACTTACTTTACTTCTACATACAATAGCTCTATGACCAACTCTATTGCAAGTGAAGCATTTACCATTGAATGATTGTTCATTCCTCCCATTGTTGAAACTTTTCCTAATCTGATTTCTACATTCATTTGCTCTATGACCAAATTTCTTACAATTGAAACACTGATGAAAAAATGATGGAATCTTTTGATTTATTCTACTCCTACATTGAATAGCTTTATGACCAAACTTATTGCATTATTACAATAACCATTGAAAGATGGGTACCTTTGAGCATTCATTTGTCTGACCAGAGGTCTTCTAGGTCTTCTTCTTTGATTTCTGAACTAGTATCCTTTGTTTTCCCTTGACTCTATCCTCATTTGATCAGAGTTTGAGCTTTCTCCTTTCCCAAATCCTAAGCCATGTTGGTCATCAACATTCCTCTGGCTAGCAATCATTTCATCAAGCTTTGCAGTACTTATCTTGAATTTTTCTTCAAAACTTTTGGCCTTTTCTAGATCTATTTTCAGGCTTATAATTTCTTTTTCAAGTTTTACACAATCTTCTGATCTATTTTTCACAATCAAGTTTAGATCATCTTTTGCTTTTGTTCTTTTTGTAACTTCTACTTCCAAATCCTCTAGGGCTTCATTTGCTGATAGCAATTGGTCGCTGACTTTTTTGTATTTGTCTTTGATATTTTTGACTTGCTCTTTTAGCTTTAAGATGCATTCATCTACTTGTTGCAAGTTTTCTTTCAGATCCCTGACTTTTGCTTCAGAGTTTTCAAGATCCATAAGAGCTACTTCTAGTTGATTGTACCTTTCATAATTTCCATACCTTCTTGCTGCCATGATCACACTATCCTAGATCTTCCTCAAGTTGTTAAACTTCTTTTGAGGAACTTGGCTCTGATACCAATTGTTGAATGTCAGGAACATTGAGAGGGGGGGTGAATCAGTGTTCTATAAATTTTTTCTTGAGCTTTTACTTTTGACCATTTCAAAAGAATAATCAAACATTAGAAAAATATACAACTAAACAGCATCCACAAAAGCATGACACATAACACCAAGATTTTAAGTGGAAAACCCAAAAAGGGAAAAACCATGGAGAGGATTAGCTCTCAAATATATATATTACAATCTTTACAAAAATAATGTTCAGGCTTGGTCACTCTATGGGCCTAGAACATGTTCTCTCATAGGCATGGTGTACAACTAAGTTTAGCAGGCTCACTGTCGGCTTACTACCTAGTTGACAACAACATGCTTCCTATCAAATCACACATGATATCTGAATACTACTTAGGCATTTGCTGCTATACTAGGGTGTAGTCATTTAACAACTATATTCTGAATCCAAAGTCTTCATTCCTACTAATCCTTTAACTTTTCTCCACTATTTGCATCTTCGCATCACACACACACTCTTCCCTTACACACACTTCAACCGAAGATCATCGCTCTTATTTATATCCTCATCATGATTTAATCCATATTTAGGTTTGCATCCAAGAAGTGAAATGTGTACATAGAAAGATGTACACAGTCGCTCAAACCAATGCACTATGGGTCATACGGACCCAAATCTTTCCCCAAACATGTTCATAAAGGGCATCTCTAATCATTCAATTTCTTACATAGAGCTTTCACACACTATCCTTTCTCTGCATAATGATTTATCTCACTAGTCAGCCTGTTCCTTAAGAGCATGCTTAACAAGTTCATCTGTTGACTTACAACTTCTACTGTAGATCACAAAACACTTCCAGAATCATATCAAGGAATCTTTACACATTCACAATCTTACCCTTACAACTGCAAGACATCATATCCTCTTGCAGAGAAATGCGGACCATCAGAACTCAGACTCTGTCTCGGTCAAACTCTGTCAAACACTATGTTGATACTTAGCAGCTTGTAGCTAGCCTTCTGGTGAACTTTAGATCTCCTAACTCTAGAATAAGATACTTCATACAAGTGTTTACAACACCTTACAACTGCATAATAAAATACTTATCTGTGGAGGAATGTGGACCACTACACTAGATTCTGTTCACTATTCCTACTATACCTTTGCTTTCCCAGACTTAGACATTTATTCAAGATGACTTTTGGAGAGGATTAGTACTTAATCTCTGAGGCATAACACTATAAAGTACCAACTAACATTATACCTAAACCACATTACCAAATCATCATCCAGAAAGAGATGCAAAGTAGTTTACCAGGTTGTTCTTTAACATACCACTCACTGTCTATATTGCACTTCTCTGTAACTCACTTGTTTCTTCCGGAGAGGCTAATTTTCTCAATATCCTCAACATACAAGTCTTCTTAAACAAGTAATAGAATAAGATATAGTTGACACCAATGAAAACAAGAATATGTTGACATCAATGACAACATTGATTAGGCACATACTTGCAATAGACTTTTCAATGGGATCTTTCACAAGGGATATTTTGCAATGGATATTTCATATATCCTAACCTTTCAAAAGCAAATGAACACCATCACTCACTTTCCTAGTCAACGAATATTTGATGGAGGTTTTTGCTGATGTCACCTAGACTGTGCCCGACAGGATATTCATTCTCATCCCAATCAAAGTCAAATGGACATTTTGGCATGGATATTTCAAACCAGATGTTAAATTTCAAATATCTATATCCTGATCCTTTCCCGCATTCAATGCCATGCATAAGTGTTGTTAGTATTTTAAATTTAAATGCATGCCTTTTGACAGCTATTTCTTTCTCCCACACCTAAATGATATGGACATACTTAACCATAGAAAAGTAATTAATATGCCCTATCGATAAATTTTTAAGGATAAAATTCAAATTTAGTCAATATTATCGATTATCAGAGAATTTGAGCCCAAATTGCAGATAGATAAAAGTGATTAAAAGTGAATTACAGATGATCAAGGTGATTATTACAGCAACTGGAGAATGGTGTTACAGAGAACAAAAATGTTGTGCATAGATAAATGGTATGCATATTTGCATCTACATTAATGCTAAGATCTTAACTACCAAGTATGAATATGACAAGCCCTTTTGTCATTTTTACAGTTACAGTATAATTTTACATGGTCAAAAGGTAAAATACCCATGATGAAGGTGCATCCAAGTTAGTTGAATTCATATTTGTATATAGATTAAAATGAGTTTCAATTTACATAGTGGGATTTAAGGTAATCAACGTGTTTAAACACTTAAACCCTAGGCTTAACTATGGATATTTATATCATGTAGGACAAGATGTAGAAACACTAGGATCGTTGTGATGCCAAATTCAAATAAGATATTTTCCTACACCTGGAGATATATGCCACAAATTTGGGTTTACACTAGTCATGTACTATGGACAAACAAGTTTGGGTGCCTTTAGAGCAAGGATTTAGGTGGGGGACAATTATAAGATATTGAAGAACATGGTATCAACTAGAATGTTTCATGCTACTAGATTCCCTTATGTGGTCAAGGCTCTAGAGCTGGTTATTGAATGTACAAACAATTATAATGTGGTGGCCAAGAGAGTAGTGTTATCACCCAGATTTGCACCCTTGCTGAGTTGTAAAACTTGGCAATCTAGAGTAACATGGGATCTTTCCAAGGTCTATGGGTCACCTGTGTTGGAAAGAACATCCGGAAAAGGCCAGCTTCCTAACTAGTTATCACCTAAAAACTACTGGATTTGTAGAGGAAAAGGGAGAAGGAATGCTTTTTAAAATGAAAGATAAAATTGGAAAACTTGAAAAATAAGGGTGATGCACCAGACTGAATAAAAGAACCCTCACAGAACTAAGAAAATGCACAAAATGATTAGATACAACCAATAAACATACATAGATCAAACTGATTTTAATAGAGGCAAGGAGAAAGAGATGACTAGAATGAATTAAACATTCACAAGTACATCATCCTTAGATCACACAGAGTCAAAATAGCATGAAGAGGTAAAATAACCAGCATGTATTTAATCAAAAGGCAGAGGTACAGTAGAGGAATGCTCTGTTTCGAATCAGAAGTATAGATTACTAAATCTTCCAACTTCTAACCCATTTTACATCTCATGTCTATGCATATATAGCATTTTTCATTTCACCTAAGTCTATTACAATAAATTCACCTCATGGGCTCCGTCAAAAAAAATATTTGCCTCTTAGGGGACGTCCACCTGCAAGAATTCATGGCATAAAATATCTGGAACAGGGGCAAATGGAAGATATTTTGAATCTTCAATGCAAACTGCTGAATCATCGACCTGCAGCCATAAAGCCCACCAACCGGAGTTACTGTGAAAAAATCAGCCTCTGCACAAGTCAAAATGGTCGCTAAAATGTCCAGTCAGCTGATCATGCAAATCGAGATCATATTTTGAAAGTGAGAAAAATCCCCTCAAAAGCCTGCTAGATGAAAGAGGAGGCAAAAAATAAGCACTTTTGCCTTTTGAAGCATGTTGAAATTCGTCAAAATGAGGGAGATATGAGCAGTCAAAGTTATGGTCAACTGCATCTTGTATATGTATATCACTTTGCATTTGCACTTGTATACTATTGTATCTTGCAATTGTATATACTATTGTATCTTGCAATTGTATATACAATTGCACTTGCACTTTACACTGCTAGGCTCACTTTATGCATTTATGCAACCTCTTTCCTTGCCCATTGCATATTCAAGCTTTGTATATGCGATTGTATGTGCATTTGTATCTGTTTTTGTATATGCAAATGTATATGCAATACAATTGCCAATCATACAATTGTGGGCCTTTACTTTTGTATCACCTTTTACATCTATGCCCTTTGAATCGGCCTTTGGATCAGCCATGACACGTTTCATCATCTAATTTGCCGCTGAGCTGAACCTGGGACCCATCACTGAACATTTGCATCTCCCCCCTTGTATAATGACTTTGTATATGCGATTGTATATGAGATACAATCGCATGTACATACAATGCAGAACTCAAAGGATTATCAATCATATTGGAACTTTAGAATAGGTCCGGCCTTGTATCTTTTCTTCTTTGCATCTAGGCATATACATGCACTTCAACATACAACTACAGACCCCACCACTGAGTTTGCCAAATTTAATTTCTCAGTCAGGTCTGCATTGTATATTCCCTTTGTATCTAACCTTTGTATATCACATATACAATGCAAAATATACAAACAAAACTGCTATCAAACACCTATACCTACAAATATTGCATCTGACCTTTGTATGTGACCTTGTATCTGCCTTTTGCATCTACAAACATACAATACGAACATACATACAAAGATGCATACAATCGCATGTATCTTTATAAACCAAATTGCATATTCATTCAGGTTCGGGATTTGTATCTCAGGAATGTATATGCCATGGTATATAAGATTGTATGTGCAAAGATACAATCGCATATACACACAATAGTCGGACCCCACCCTTTGTATCTAACACTTTGTATATTGCCTTGTATGTGTACTTTGTATATTGAATTCCATATACAAAGATAACCTGATTCACTTTTGCATCCTGCCCCTTGTATATTGACCTTGCATCTTGCCTTGCATATGCAATTGTATATTGCCTTGTATATGCAATATACAAATGAAGATGCATACTACATGGATATACAATGAACCCGATGTACATTCACTTTTGTACATGACCAAGATATAAGAAAAATTGGCTCTGAGATACAATTTGACCAAATGACAGAAAACCCCAAAACAAGGATGACATCATCATCATATACATGAAAAATGGCAAGGTATAAAACTAAGAAATCCTTGCGATGGAAAGCACTTGAAGCTTAAGGATTTCTGGGTTTTTTTGGGTTTTCTTCAAGAATTCTCCAAGTGAAATTTTGGGAAATTTTGCAAGGCAAAGCATGGGTAATTGAAAGATTTAAGCTTTTCTGGGTCATTTTCTAAAGGAAATTCAAGGAATATACAAGGTGAGCTATTTAACTCTAGATAGAGGAAAATAGGTCAACAAGTAGAGCATCAGGCCCATGTGTATGCTAACTTCTCTGTGAATGGCATTACAGAGGCATTGAAGTTGTCCACTAGTTGGGATATCTACCAGATAAATATGGAAGCCCTAACTGAGGAGTATAATAATAATTACGCAGACTACAGGAAAATCATATTTTCTTCATGGAGGGCGCTGGACAACAAAGTCAAGGTTGTGGCTAAGATGCCTCAGTATTTATTCAAATATGATTTTATCCCTGAGGTATAATACATGATGGCACTCCTCAGTAGAATGGTGGGAAAAGCATATGCTGGAATATTCAAGCCATGGATGTATGGCTTGATCCGGATGGTGGAAGATAAGAACAAGGTACTTCGATGGGCTAAAATGATAAGTGACTCTCTTCATGATGGAATGATAAATGGAGAAAGAAGCAGAGGATGTTCTACATGGCACCCTATGTCATGTATGCATGTACATATAAAGCCCAACCCAATGGACTACATACTTTCTATAGGCTAGGGCATCAACCAACAGATCAAGCAGTGTGGGAATTTTATCTACAATTAGAAAGAACATAGTTAGTCTAGCATTGTAGGACTATAAATGATTGTTTTATCATGCACCTTGTCAGATTGATGGAGAGTGAGAGCCAAAAGGCTATCAAAAGAGGTACAAATTTGATATAGCACAATGGGGCCTAGTTTATCTAGTTCACCACTTACACATACGTCAGGATGGAGGGATTTGAAGGAAATTTATTCATGCTACCACGATATCCTATAGATAAGGTAGTACTACTGGAGGTAAGAAGGAAAATTGCCCCCTCTTATGAGGCATACATGAGGAAGAACAAGAAAGGAAATATTAGATTCCCCATGGAGATCAATTGGTATGCATGTGGATCAATTGATGGTGCCAAGAAATCTAAAGTTGAATTGCATATGTTAAATCTACAGTTGTTCCCTCTGGTAAGGTACTATGATCCATATCATAGAATGGAAAAGTGGGTGAATAAAAATCTATAGCATGTGACACACCTAGAGGATTATTGGGATGATTGTGCTGATGAAGAAGATGTAAGGAAAAGGGGATATCAAAGACTAACTCTGAATCCCATTAGAGCATTAGTTTGTTTGGAGGTACCACTGCAAGTAAAATCTGATGATGGAAAGATGTTAGATGTTGAGTATGAAGAAAAATAGGTATACAAAGAGCCTCTGTCTCTTCCAGATTGGAACCAGCAAGAGCAAACATCCATAGAGGTCATAATAGCAAAAGTTATAAATATTACCAAGAGGTAGGTAGAGAAGAAAATAAGTGAATTGAAGGCTAGGGGTGTAGCAATCACCCATGATAAGAAGAGGAAGATAAAGGAGAGAGATGACTTGGAGTATGATGTCTTTCTCATTCATAAGAGAAGAGTCATGGAGGCCAAGATTACAAAACTAGGACCCTCTACATTAGGAAAGGAGTTAACCTCTGAAGGCATACCAATAGCTACTGTACCTTCACCTCCACAAGATCCCCTACTAGCCATAACAATTACTACTAAGGCTTTAGAGGAGCCAAGGCCTACATATTTATCAGGAGGGATAAATATCCCAAAACAGAAGAGAGGACTTATGACAGTCATGAGAGGTTCCACCTCTAAGTCAGTAGTTTGACCAGACAGAAATGGATGCAACTAACAAAGCTTATGATTTTTTTCGCAAAGTTGGACTCTAGAGGGGTGCTAGTTGGTGAAGACTCATCTAAGGAAGAGGAATTGAATATTCATGAAGATGCCAAAGTAAAGATACTAATAAATATTCCATCTTTTCCAGTTGTCATCCACCAAAGATTGCCAACTAGCAATCACGTGCGATGTTTCTTGACCATTGATGTTTTGAGAGATATCCTGATTGTAGGATCATTGTAACTAATCGGAGGTCCTTTTTCTATAAAAGGGCCTAGATCATCTTGTATTATAGAGACTAAATTGATGAACTTTTGAGCACTGATCTTGTAAATTTGAGAACTTCGTGGCTTTCTCACGGTTCTTTCTCACATCAGTGTAAATGTGTATATTTATTTGCAAATATAATGAAAATGGAGCTGTAGATTACCATCTAACCGTATATCTTAAGTAATCTTCTATTGATTTATGTCTTGCAATGGTGAATTCCTACATTTGTTTTGAAGTGCATTCAACTTATTGCATGTGGTCAACAACTTACCTTTGAAGATTCTTACCGATCATACATAATTGTGGATTTCCTAGTGAAGTATAGTTTGGTTTTGCTTCATTTCATGACTGTGTCAGAGTATACATGTGGATCATTGGTAAAATCCAATTAGTTTAGGATCCCACTCCTTTAACTCAATATTTCACTCTTCATTATACAAAATATAGTGGATAAATGCAAATAATTGACAAATCTTAAGCAATACATACTAAATTGATGCAAGTAATGACATATCTAAAGTATACATAGTAAAAGTTACAAATAATGGTAAATATTATGCATAAAATCATAAATATCAATGAACTACAAGATTTACAAAACATCTCTAGGTGAATTCAAGATAATATACGAAGATTAGTTCAAACAGAGCTAGTTTTAGAAGAACTAATCAAAGTTAGGATAGTTTCAAAAGAACTGATCAAAGTTTAGATAGTTTCAAAAGAATTGATCAAAGTTATGCTTAGATTATCTTTATATGATTAAATCTCAACTAGATACTATAGGATTTGATGCAATTGTTAAGGATATATGCAGATCAAGTACAATATATTGGATATTTGTGAAATTTAACTGAATACGAGAGGGAATACAATTAAGAAAGTGTAAGTCCCTGAAATGGAACAGCATATCACAACAACTCGTAAGTGACTGTCAAAAGGTCAAGACTTGATCAATGGAACCTTGGGGATCATAAATTCACCCTAAATTTATTGTATCTTTCAAGATGTGTAAAGGTTTGTTGTGATAACTGTTTAGGGGAAAATTGGATTTGTTAATGTTTTAGATTTTAGATGTTTAAATCCGCCTCTCCACTAAACATTGAAGGATCTAGGGTCGAGTGGTGAGCACTATCATACCCTAGGTCACTTACAGATGTAGGGAAACTTGGATTAGGGAATTAATCATCAAATTTTCCTTCTCATATGTCTAATTGACCATTAAAACCCTAATTATGTAAGACAACAAATTGAGGAATTACTGAAAAAGCTCTTGCAGATAGGAGTAAAATACTAAATTACATAATACCTATTTTTGGGGTTTCAAAGTGGAATAGTCAAGGACACTGGAGTGGGTGCCCAAGTCCAAGGTACCTACTTTTTCAAGGAATCTAGACCTCCATCCGACACTGATCAACCTTGTAACTTCTGTTTCTTGAGATCTGTCTGTGGAGGACACTGGAGCAAGCGCCCAAGTCCTGGAAGTGCTCCTGTGTCTGACTTTTATTTAGATCCTAAATCCCTGATGCCTGCCAAGCCTTCCTACAACTCCACCTTTTTCAGATGCGACACATGTAACCTACAATCACAAGACTTGGTTTGGGAGTTGTGGTATTTAGAGGCTTGCCTCAGTCAAGCCCTAGAGGACACTTAAGTCTCTGAACACCATTGTCAGACAAAGAGTGCGTGCCCTTGTAAGGCAGAGGTAAAAACCAAAGGAATCAATGATGAAAACACAATATTATGTCACCTTGTAGTGAAGATCTCATGGCAGGAAGATGCTCTTCATTCCATGAGGAAATTGATGCTCAAATCTACAAATATCAACACACAAAACACACAAGTCTACTCTTGCAACACAGTGAAAGCCTTGAATCACCTTGAGAATGCCTAGAGTTCACAATGATCATCTAGTTTACAAATGAATTCCTAAACATGCTTATTTATGCAACTACAAGCGCTCCCGCCAAGATTTCAAAAATTAAAACTTACCGTGTCACCAAAATGACCAAATAATGGTCATAAACCGACACTTAAATTTTGGGCCTGACCCAAAATAGGGCAGGACTAGGGAGAGGGCACCCAAGTCCTCCCCCCTATTTTGGGTAGGGCTAAGGTCAAGGGGTCCTCCTAGGTCCACTTTTCCATGAAACCTAGGCCACATTCCATCGGGATGCCAAAATATGAACTAAGATGTCCTAAAAGCATGCTAAAGACCTAGGAGCTAAACGTTATGAGGGAAAATCCCCCAAGGGGACATTTTCTGACATTACATTTAGCCCCCACTTTAATGTATGTATAAACATGAGGCCAATACATGCATTAAAGTAAGGTCACAAACACAGAAAACACATCAAGCACAAAGAAGACACAATAATCACATAGAAAATAGTAACAAGCACACAAAACATGGAGAAGATAGTTATAATCACGTAGAACATGGAGAAGATAGTCAATGCATAGAAGACACACTAATGCATGGAGGATAGGCAGGATTTCTTTTCTTTTCTTTTTCTCATATATATATGAAATGCAAATACAAGTACTGGGAAGTAAACAAACCTCCCATAATATAGGATGCACTACCGTAAGATGCAGGTCTCTGAATATATGGGGTAACACACATGCAAGACATGCAAAACCTCCCAAAATGCATACCGCATATGGGGCAACAAACACACCAAATAAAATAAGCACGCCAAAGTACACACACTTGAAGACATAGAGAAAACACAGTAGACAAGTGATGGCATGCTCCATATTTCTGGGCTCATCACCATCTCAGGCACATTATAGGCACACACCAATGATTGCGCTTCACCACAACAATCACCAAAGACACACTTAAGGGTTGAGTTAGTCACAGAACTGCTCCCTGCCTTTGTAGAGGACTTTTTAAAAGGCAACCCCACCCATGTCACAGAGACGCCTTACAGTGAAAAGGAAGCATGGCATACCACCCCACCCGCATCACGGAGACACCTTACAATGAAAAGGAGGTATGAGCTCAAAAGTATACAACCCCACCTACATCATGGAGATGCCTTATGGTGAAAAGGAGGTATACGCAATATATAGATTGATTGATTGCAAACAAACTCAGGATATAGGAAGTACTCATCGTACTAGCCTACACCTAAGGACAAGCACATTGCTAATATCTACAATAGACAACTTACCTTATATATGTCCCCACCTTAAGGTGGTTCATATCAGGTATTGATATCAAGCACATTAAGGTAGGAATAAAATAGACAAGGGAACACCAACTTTCACAATACCCATGCCCCCCAGAGGTGACATGTACTTTACAATCACCAAATGTTCCCACAAACACATCCCTACCAGAAACATGTTAGTGTCTACAACATCATGATAAACAACAACATCAATGCATATGATTAACCACACAAAGAGCCAAGGTTATACAATAAATTTAGAGTTTGAGGATAACTGTAGGGCTATATCACGAAGCTCTCCTAATCGAGTACCACTAAGGCTAGATTCAAAAGCAAACAAAGGTGCACAGAGCAACAGTATTGTTAAGGTTTGTAAATGCAATAGAAACATCATGAAATTCACTATGCAGAAAGCACGAGTGCTTCCACTAGCCAAGCATCAGATAAGATATACAACCCCATTGTCATATTAGGAACTAAGTCCATTTTTTGATTGCTCTCGAAAGAGACACTAGGTCTGCATCAGTATAAATGTTTGTCATCATCCACCCGCTAGATGGAAACACTAGAGGAAGGGAAACAATAAATAAGAGAGGAAAAACAAGTGTCTTAGGGACAGTCACGTAGGAGGGTGCCCCCAGGTCACCAACCACGACACTATGTCTGTAAGACACAACACACAACAATGAAATCAGAGAGAGAGGCAATATAGAAGAATGATGATACATATATAAGAAGGTCACAATAGAGGTAGTCTCCTAGTATCCTGAACCTTACGGGAGAATCTGAGGTCATCCCAGGAGGCCTAAACAACATATAACACATCACAGGGGAAACACATCATGAGAGAAAGAAAGGGATAGAGATATTACCTATAGGGTCTTCATGCTAAGTCTCATCATCAAGTAAATCATCGTTACCCTCCCACTCCCTAATGTTAGAGGAAGGTGGGATATAAGGTGTCATAGCCCAATTCATGTCTTTCTCATCATGTTGTTTATTGTTAGGATCATGTTTATTTGGTTGAATGTTGGGATCAATGTTTTCTTGTTGAGAGGCAAGGTAAGCCCATCGTCTTCTCTTCCTCCCTTTTGCAAGTTTACGTTGTTGTACTTTACAACTTAGTTTTTATAACATAGGGCTTTTCTTTTTTATGGATTTTTGTGTTGTAGAGGAGGAAGCACCAAGATCAAAGGTCCTTTGTCTAGGTGGAATGTTTTCTTGTTGAACCGTACTATCATACTTATTCTCTATCCTCTTAGTGATGTCAAACAAAGGAGGGAAATTAAAGGTCTTCTCTTCCTTAGTGAAATCCAAGGTGTGTGAGCAATCCACTAAAGGAAGAAGGTTGGTGGGATGATCCACAGAGGCAAGAATTTGATTATTGTTAAATGAATTCTTATTTTCTACCCATGGAATGTTCTTTGTTAAAGGGAGCTCTTCATTCACAAATGCTTCATCTTGGCCAGGGAGAGCAGTGGAATTACTTAAGCTATCCTAAGTCTTCTCATTTGAGTATTCTATTATAGGGGAAGTAGGATAACTTATGGTATCATCAGTAGCCTTTTCCTTGCTACTCATGGAGAAGAACTCAGTTAAGCTTTATAATATCGTAGGATGTTCACTCATGAGGGTTAAAATTGGTCAAAATCAAGGTTTTTGATAAATGCATGCAAAGATACCATTGAAAAATGACATGAAGATGAAATTTCAATGTAAGATCAGATTTTGAAAAGCCTTTTCAACTTTATGCAAAAATGATCTTAAAATGCTTGATTTTTAGTACTTTTTCAATGCAAATGAATGAAACAGAGGGTGTTGTAAGGATTTTTAACAAGGGCAGAAAATTATATGTCTGATATCAGTTCAAAACAGAAATAATCTCCTTCTCAACAAACTCTTGATGCAAATCTAGGATAATACCAAGTCAAATTATAGTGAAAATATGTCAAAATAGGCACTTTTTTACCATAATTCCATGCACCAGAGCATAACAAAAGGTGTTGTGAGCAAAATTATGATGGAAAACAAATAATATCAGTAATAACAGCCACTTGATGTAAAAGTACCCAACACAACATGCTTTTAGTGCCACTTAAGGTAAAACCCTAGTGAAAATATAGCAAAATATGCAATTTTTTCACGGTTTTTCAATTCCAAGGCCTAGAAAAGGAGGTGTTGTAAGGAATTTTAGGAGGTAAAGAAAATAATATCAATCATATCAGTCACATAAATCCATAAAATTGATCACAACACGCTTGGAGTGCAAACTAGGTCAAACCCTAGGGCAAAAATAGTCAAAAAGTGTAGTTTTTCACAAAATTTTCACTACAGAGCCCGTTAAAATGGTGTTGTAAAGCTTTTTATGAGGACAAGAAAATTATTACCCTAATAACAGAAAAATAATGCCAAAATATCTTTCACAACACACCTATGGTGCAAGTTTATAAAGTCGATAAGGCCAAAATTAGTGAAAATCATTGTTTTCGAAGCCCTAGGTTTGAGATTTTGGAACAAAATACTATGTGAATGGTTTGAAGTCTAATTTTTTATGGAAATTACATACTCTCATATCTGAAAATGGTTTTCAACCTTAAACATGCAGAATGCCCATGCAAATTTAATGAAAATGCATCAAAATTGCTAGTTTTTATTGAAATTTTCTATGTAAAAATGCAAATATTTTAAATTTAAATGCAAATTCACACTAAAATGATAGACTAAAGACAAATGTCAATTTGAATTAGCCTCTAAATCAGTAGAAAAATCTGATAAAAGATTTTGCCTACTAACCCTAGATTTTCGAATTACTAGGTTATATATAATTGTCAAAATTTCCACAAAACCCTAGCAATTAAATGATGAAAATGCAAATCAAGATTTTGAATTTTTAGTTTTTTCAGTAGTTTATATCAGATCTGATGCAAAAATCATGAATTAGGAAAATTTAGAAAGAATTGATACAATTTAGTAAGCCCAACAATGCAATTTTTTTTTAATTTTTCTCAATGAAAAAAATTATGAATGACTAAATGAATGAATGAAATCAATCCTAATCTGAAGACAAACACTCAACAAGTTGCAATTTAAGTCTAAAAACATGGGTTCACCAAAATGTTTAGGGGAAAATTGGATTTGTTAATGTTTTAGATTTTAGATTTTTAAATATGCCTCTCCACTAAACATTGAAGGATCTAGGGTCGAGTGGCAAGCACTATCATACCCTAGGTCACTTGTAGATGTAGGGAAACTTGGATTAGGGATCTAATCATCAAAGTTTCCTTCTCCTATGTCAATTGACCATTAAAACCCTAATTATGCAAATATGACAACAAATTGAGGAATTACGGAAAAAGCTCTTGCAAATAGGAGTAAAATACTGAATTACAGAATACCTATTTTTGGGATTCTGAAGAGGAACATTCAGGGACACTAGAACGGGTGCCCAAGTCCAAGGTACCTACTTTTTTGGGGAATCTATACCTCCTTCCAACACTAATCAGCCCTGTAACTTTTGCTTCTCGAGATCTATCTGCAGAGGACACTGGAGTGAGCACCCAAGTCCTGGAAGTGCTCTTGTGTTTGACTTTTTTTCAGATCCTGAATCCCTGATTCCTACCAAGCCTTTCTACAACTCCACCTTTTTTGGGTGCGACACCTATAACCTGCAACCACAAGACTTGGTTTGGAGGTTGTGGTGTTTAGAGGCTTGCCTTAGTCAAGCCCCAGAGGACACTTAAGTCTCCGAACACCATTGTCAGACAAAGAATGTGTGCCCTTGTGAGGCAGAGGTAAAAACCAAAGGAATCAATGATGAAAACACAATATTATGTCACCTTGTAGTGAAGCTCTCATGGGAGGAAGATTCTCTTCATTCCATGAGAAAATTGATGCTCAAATTTGTAAATATCAAAACACAAAACACACAAGTCTGCTCTTGCAACATAATGAAAGCCTTGAATCACCTTGAGAATACCTAAAGTTCACAATGATCATCTAGTTTACAAATGAATACCTAAACATGCTTATATATGCAACTACAAGTACTCCCGCCAAGATTTCAAAAATCCAAAACTTACCATGTCGGTAAAAGGACCAAATAACGGTCATAAACTGACACTTAAATTTTGGGCCTAACCCAAAATAGGGCAGGACTAGGGCGTAGGCGCCCAAGTCCTCCCCCCTATTTTGGGTAGGGCTAAGGTCAAAGGATCCTCCTAGGTCCACTTTTGCATGAAACCTAGGCCTCATTCCATCAGGATGCCAAAATATGAAGTAAGATGTCCTAAATGCATGCTAAAGACCCAAGAGCTAAACCTTATGAGGGAAAAGCCCCCAAGGGGACATTTTCTGATGTTACAATAACTTTTATTCTTGTGTATGTTACTAACAAAAAAATCAACATATTTAGTGCTAGAAGGAGGGTGCTAGAAGTGACTACAAATATCTCTTACTTGAGAATATTTGAATGTATCTTTGCAAAGATCTGGTCTAAAGCTTCAAAGTTCATGCTGAAATTTCGAGCTGGCTCACCATCCCACTACTAGATCAAGATCTAGTGGACCTTTGCATGAATTACCTACTCTAAGGCCCAGATCACTTTCAACTAGTACACAACTTAGACCTCATATCCCTGTGACACCAATACTCCCTGTACAAGCTACCATGGCATTCTTTAATGTCAAATCACCTATTCATTTCATGATATACAATGATTTTCAGAAGAATCCTAATAAGATTTTCCCAAAGTATAATTTGTATCATGATGCAGAAGATCACTTGAGAACATCTAAGGAAGCTTGCTTTAGAGCAAGGATCCAACATGAGAATGTAGTTTGTAGACTCTTTCCATACACACTAGGAGAAGAGGTATACAACTGGTACATAAATTTGCCTTAGCATTCCATCAACTCTTGTTTACTGATGGAAAATGCCTTCAAATCTCAGTTTTGAATTCTAATCGACGCAATAATGATGTATCATTGCTTTGATAAAATCAAGAGAGGTGAAGGCAAGTTCATTGCAAATATCAATGATCACTTCCAAAAAGCGTATTCCAAGTTAACAACTATGTATAACACTACAGAGGATGTTGCCATGCTAGTCTATTATTCTACTCTAGATCCTTTATCAGCCATGTTTGTAAGGAAATAAAATCCTAGTGTTGCAACATTATTTGGTGCCTATGTAGAGGCAATCAAAGTAAACACTGAGATGAAACAAGTAGGACATAGTCCCCTACCAAGTATAGGACCTCTCGCTGCGTTCAACTAGATGCAACAGATTAATGGAGCATTGATGAGGAACATGTCACTGATGAATCCACTGCAAGTTCCACTGGTTATCGTGATTCTGCCACAAGGGAATGGCCAGATGATTATGCACCCTAGACCTACTCCTACTGACACTAGGCTAAATGGAAATGGTAATTCATTCTTTCTTCCTACTCAAGATAATTCAATAGCTAAAGTCCAGGAGGAGAAAGAAGATGTCAAGGAAATTATAATTGAACTAAAGAGTTTGACTGCTAAAGTGACTCACCTAAGGAATCAAAACCTTTATTTTCAGAATAACGCTCAAAATGCATAGAATAGAGGATATCAAGATAGGGGATATAATAATAAAGGATATAATGATAGAGGTTACAATAATAACGCTCTACGACCTCCAAGAGTCTGGAACACCAGACCGAATAACGGAAGTCTAACATCACCATTAGATAATTAGGTTCCTCTTGAACCTAAACAGACTACCAGGGTCAACCTAGCCAAGCCTGCATTGAATAATTGGTGCAAAATCCACAACATGAGTGCCCATGCCAAGTTGGATTGTCCGCTATTTAGGATAGTTGGCAACATATTGCAAGCTGAAGTATAGAATACAGAAAGGGAGACAAGCTATGAATCCACCATGGTATCAGAAAGCTCCCTATTCCTAGGAGAAGAAGTGAATACAGTACATAGGAACTATACTCTCATATGTGAAGAATAAACTTTAGCTTTTGTGGATTACACTTTCCCATTCGAGAATGATAATGAACTAGAGTAGGAAGTGGATGAAGTCCATGCCTTCCAACAATTCTAGAGAGGACATAATTACAACCTCTAGAACAATAGTAATTGACCACCTTGACCTTTGACTAGCTCCATCCTGCCAAATAATTTCAACACTCCTTCAGATACGACTGCCAATAACAATCTGGGATCCCAAGGGTCAATCAACAACACTTCACATCATTATCCACTCTAGCCAAATGTATGAATGAACTTTGTGAATCTGATAAGCTAGTCACTTACTTATCTGAAGAGATCAAGAAGATGAAGATCAACTTATCCTTATCTAAATTACTTAAGACCCCAGTTATAAGGAAATCCTTCCTTAAGTCTTTAGAAGAGTCTTCACTGAAAGAGAATATCCCTAGCAATATCCAGACTAGAGATCCTCCAACTAAGGGCATTCCATTCAAGCCTAAGGATAAAGGCCAAGTCCATGCAGTAGATGGACAAATGACACTTTACAAAGGGAAGACTGATTTGCCTCCTTTCCTCCTCACCTTAAGGATATTTAGTAAGAACTTGCACAATTATCTAGTAGATTCCAGAGAATCCACCAATGTCATGCCCCTGTTAGTATGTCAAGTCTTAGGTCTCTCACCTACTAAATCATTGAAGAAAGTCACCTAGCTAGATAAGTCTGAGGTCAATGTTACAGGTGAACTAACTCATATCCATATGTAATTAGCATTAGATCCTAGGGTCTAACACTTTATTGACATCTATATAGTGGACATCCCTGATACATATGACATTTTGCTAATTAGCGATTGGTCCAAGATCCTGAATGGATACATGGCCACATATTTTTTGCATATGTGGTTACCCTAGAGGGGTATCCCTAACCAAATTCATATTGAGGTTGAGCCAAGGATGAAACATATGATCACATAATACCATTAGAATAATGAAGTGTTGTATACTAGTGTGGAACAAGGGGTATATTGAGTTGAAATCCCAGACATCATAGTGGAAGAGGTAATGAAGTGAACTGATCCATGCCATGAACTGATATCCTGGTGGAATATGATCATGAAAATTTAAATGAGGATGGAGGAAGTAGTCTAAATAAATTTGAAAGGAACTTGTCTAAAAAGGTCCAGAAGTATAAATTGCAAGGAATTCCACTAAGGCATATTTTGCTAGAGGGATGCAGGTTGCATAGAACATCACATTCTGAAACTACATGTGCATTGTGTCTAGATCTGATGGACACAAAGGAATGTTTATATTCAAGAAGAAAACTTGGTCTACCAAGTAAAGTCCCTGAGAGAGAAGAATCCAAGTATGATGAAACCAATCATCCAGCCCCGAACCAAGTCCCTGGGATGCTGAAAAATGAATTAGAGATGATTAAGTTAGACCCAATGGATGTCCCGATGATACAACTAGAGTTTCAGATATCAAAATTACTGAGAACACAATTGGCACAAATGTCTAGTCACATGACATCTTAAAACCTGAATGTCCAGATGTTCCAATTCCTTTGAAGCAGAAATTGCCAAACCAGCGTGAGCCACAGAGATTGAAGTTGATTACTAAAGGAAGTGTCTCTAAAGATAAAAAGAAGGGTCCTGACAAGGATCCTCCTAATGACAAACCATGGATATCAAGATTTGAGGTATCCAAATCCAAGCAGGGTGTTGGAGTTTGAATCGACCTTATCAACCCGCAAGGAAAGTGATTCCTGGTTGCGTATAAACTACAGTTCAACTACACCAGTAACATGGCAGAGTATGAGGCTTTGATATATGGCCTATTATTTG
Source organism: Cunninghamia lanceolata (assembly GCA_027924645.1). Taxonomy (NCBI): domain Eukaryota; kingdom Viridiplantae; phylum Streptophyta; class Pinopsida; order Cupressales; family Cupressaceae; genus Cunninghamia; species Cunninghamia lanceolata. Next base: position 11,318,782 of record BSBN01000073.1, read on the forward strand.
CATTGAAGAAGAAGGTTAAAATCCTTCATGTCTTTGGAGATTTAGAGCTTGTAGTCAAGAGAGTTAGGAAGCTATATTCCTGTAACTACAAGCATTTATTTAGTTACAAACATAGTCTGGGACTTGATAGAGAGCTTTGATGCTTTCAACATCAGACATGTCCCAAGGAAGCTCAATCATCGAGTTAATGCTTTCTTGAATGAAGCCAACACATTGGAATCATTAACGATATCTCAGATGAAATGATTCTTAGTTGAATTGGTCTCAATCCCATCAGTTCCAAATAATGTCACCAACTTCCAAGTTTCTGAAGATGACCAGCACATCTTGGACTTTATTGCCAACAAAGATGTATTCAAAGCCCAAGTAATAGATGAACAAAACAAGGATGATCAGGCATGGGATGAAGAGTTCATTATTGAGTTACAAGATAACAAGATCCCTAAGGGGATGATAGAACTTGAAAGGTTGTTTGATCTAGATGGTATTGTAAAACAAAAGGATCTGCCCAAGGCAGATGGAGCAGATTATGAACCCATAGACATAAGAGATAATTTAGAGGCCAGGAAGGTCCTGATTAGTAAAGTTTGTACTCCTTCAGAACAAAAGGGGATACCTCAGGCCTTAAAAGATTGCATTCATGTGATCGCCTGGACATATGATGAACTCAAGACATATAATACCTTAATCATCACACACACCATCCTACTGAAGTGGATACAAAGCCATTTAGGAAGAAGTAGAGACCAGTAAACACATTACTTGAATCTTTGATATTTGAAGAAGTTAATAATCTTCTGGCTACAATGATTATCTCTCCTATTAGGCATTCTACTTGGGTCACCAATTTAGTTCCACTATGAAAGAAAAATTGAGATATCCAGTTATGTGTAGATTTATGGAACCTCAACAAGGCATCAAAAAGGATAATTATCCTTTTCCCTCCTTAGATGAAGTACTCTAGATGGTAAATGAAGCTGAAATGATGTCCTCTCTAGATGGTTTCTCTAGATATAATCAAGTCATGGTAGATAAAATTGAGAACATGAAGACTGCTTTCATGACCAAATAGGGAATCTTTGCCTACAGGAGGATGCCATTCAGCTTGATAAATGTTGGTGCTACATTCCAGCATGCTATGGACATAGCTTTTTGAGGCCTGGTTGGCCAATGCATCATCATATACATGGATGACATGGCTATATTTTCTAAAGTCGGTGGTGATCGCATTGGTGATCTTTGAAAAGCATTACAGAGATGTGAACAATATAGCATCTCACTTAATCCCAAGAAATGCATCTTTTGTGTTACTACTGGAAATTTATTAGGACATATGGTGTTTGAGAATGGAATATCCATTAATAGTGACTGGGTGAATTCCATCATGAAGCTCCAGTTGCTTGGGATTAAGAATGAGTTGAAATCCTACTTTGGCAAGATCAATTTTGTCTAAAAATTCAAAATAGGTTTTGCTGAGAGAGTAAGGCCACTTAACACCATACTGAAGAAAGACACCAAGATAGAGTGGACATCAGAAGCTAAAGAGACATTTGAATATATCAAGAAAGTAATCGCAGATGCCCCTGTTGATTGTCAAGAACAATAAGAGGGGGGTGAATCAGTGTTCTATAAATCTTTTCTTGAACTTTTACTTTCAACCATTTCAAAAGAATAATCAAACAAAAGCAAAATATACAACTAAATAGCATCCACAAAAGCATGACACATAACACCAAGATTTACGTGGAAAACCCAAAAAGGGAAAAACCACAGAGAGGATTAACTCTCATAAACATATTGCAATCTTTACATAAATAATGTTCAGGCTTGGTTACTCCACGAGCCTAGAACATGTTGGCTTATAGCCATGAAGTACAACTAAGTTTAGCAGGCTCATTGCCTCAACCCTAAACCTAGCAAGATTACAATGAGGGTTGTTAAACCCTGAGGGCTATTAAACCCTACTAGAGGCTCACTGTTGGCTTACTACCTCGATGACAAAACATGCTTCCACTTAGATCATACATGATAACTAAATGCTACTTAAGCATCTACTGCTATGCTAGGGTGTAGTCATTTAACAACTATATTCTAAATCCCAAGTCTTCATCACCGTTGATCCTTCAACTCTACTCCACTATTCGCATCTTTGCATCATATACATATTTCCCCACTCACACACAACAAAATTCCATGGCCTTTATGTATATGTATCATGATTTACTCCATAATCAAATCAGCATCCAAGAAGTGAAATGTGTACATAGAAAGATGTACCCTGTCACTTAATCCAATGCACTATGTGACCTACGGACCTAAATCTTCTCCCAAACATGTTTGTATGTGTTAGCTCTAATCATTTAATTACTTACATACATCTTTCACATGCTAACCTTTCTCTGCATCATGATTTATCTCACCAGTCAGCCTGTTCCTCAAGAGCATGCTTAACAAGTTGATCTACTGACTTGCAACTTCTACTGCATATCACAAAATACTTCCAAAATCATATCCAGGACTCTTTACACATTCCCAAACTCACCTTTAATACTGCAAGGAATGGTATCATCTTGCGGAGAAATGTAGACCATCAAGAACTCAGACTTTGTCTCTATTAAACTCTGTCAAATACTATGCCGATATTCAATAACTTGTAGCTAACCTTCTATTGAACTTCAAATCTCCTAACTCTAGAATAAGATACTTCATACAAGTGTTTACAACACATTACAACCACATAAAAAAATACTTATCTGTGGAAGAATACAGACCACTGCACTAGACTCTGTTCATTGTTCCTACTATACCTTTGCTTGCCCGGACTTAGACATTTCTTCAAGATGACTTTTGGAGAGGATCATGGCTTAATCTCTGAGGCATAACATTATCAAACACCAACTGACATCATAACTTAACCACATCTGTAAGTCTTCAATTACGGAGGCATACTAGCTTACTTACTATCCTCTACTCTGCATGCTTTCCATGTACTTAGCCATTTTCTGACAACCAGACCTAGAATCAAATATGTTCTTCTAGAGATATATGTTCTTGTCATGGTGATAGGATCTCTAAGCTTTGTTTCCATCTAAATTTGTGTTTGAAGGCAAAATGTCACTATAGATAATCTTTATTAGCGCCATCCCTCCATTCCATCTATTTCTTGTACTTTCTAAAATTTGGATGTGGCCATTCATAAAAAAAATACTAGCTTTTCTACCTTCTTGAGAGATCTGATGGTGTGTTAATCAGTGCTTGAGATTTCACAGCCTCATCTAACAAATTGGCCATGGAATCAATCTTCGGACTTATCAATCCTTTTAGCTAGCACAACCTATCTTTGATTTCTCCCTTTTTCTTCATTAGATTATTCAGATCATTATGGATATTTACAACTTGTGTTTCTTTGGTATTTATTGACTCGACTATTGGATTATATGTCTCAGAGATATTCAATAGTTTGAGTTCCAAATCTTTGATTTTATCTTCCAGTTCCTTTGTGATCTTTGGCTAGGATAAACAATTTTTTTATATTTTTCTAGCTTCTTCAATGGCACTTTGTATGTTCTTAATTCCATTATCTAACAAAACTTTGTCTCGATCTATCATGCTCTTCAACTCAACCAATCTTCTATCATCAATTTCTTTCCTTACTTTTACTTCTGCAGATTTTTCAAAAGATTCAAAATGTACACTTACAAAATTTAATAGCTTCTTAAGATGGTCAGCAGGAGATAATGAGATATGCATGGAAGATGATAGCAGCAGCTTTTCCAAGATAGTGGATGCTTTGTTGATCAGTTTGTTATCTTCACCATGTGATTGTAACAATTCTTCCTATGCCTTGGCCTGAACCACAGATACTAGCTTGAACTTTTGGAAAGGTGACAATGAGGCCAAGTTGATTGGACCTTGAGGGAGTTCAAATTCTTCTACAATTTGTTACCTATCAGAGACATCTGTAGTGTCTCTTTCCCTTTCTGATATTTCTCCTTGACTTTGATCTGGAGGGTCTATGTCCATAATTTCCAGTTGATCTATGTTTTTCTTTGGAGTAGGACTCTTCCTCTCTTCCTTAATATCTTCACCTTTATCCTGATGTACAGAAGGTGAATTAGTTTTAATGTCACCTTGATTTGTCATATCCACTACATCAGTGTTGGGAACTTGATCACTCTATTCAGATTCTTGATTTTGGCTTACTTCCGGTGGAGATATGTCTTCATCATTTTCTTCTTTATTGTCATAGATAGTGGGAATATTGTTTTTTTAGTGTCGCTAGGGTGATTTCCTCTATTTCTGAACCACTTTGTCAATTTATCCCAACATCAATGAGTTCATTCTTTTCTTGGTCTTGAAAGCATCTTTAATTTATTTTGAGATTTTGATCTTCTCCTCAAGGGTGATCCCCAGACATAATCGCATCAAGGAATGCTCTCTCAGCTCAACATCTTTTGCCATAGCTATTTCTTTCCTGACTAATAGAGTACTACCCAAGGTGTCTGGGAGATCACTAATGATCTCAATGAGGGTTCTGTTGTATATGTTTAGATACTCTACAATAGCTTCTTCCAAAATCCTCTTGTCAACATCATTATCATCATCATAAAACTCAGCCATAGGTTTCAGGTTACCATCAACAGTAACAGATTTTAATACATCTTCAATCTTCAGTGTTACTTGAGACTCATCTTCTTCTTGTCTTTTGCTGGGTGTCTTCCTTTCTGATGACTTCTCCTTACTACTTTTGGATGCTTTAGTGGCACCAACTTTCATTATCTTTACCTCCTTATCTAATTATGTCTCTTCTTCATCAACAATTATGCTTGCATGCATTCTCTTGGCTTTGGTCTTCATTCTTTTGGAGCTGCTGGCAGGAGTTTCCACATTTACAGATGGTGTGGAACTAGAGAGAGTGGATGAGGCTTCAGCAGCAGTGGAAGCTTTGGTTTTTCTTTTTTGCCTTTTTTGGATTTTCTAACTTATCTTTGTGTTCTTTCGAAGCCCCAGTTGATTCACCTTTTCTCTTTTCTTCTACTTCTTTGATGGCTTGTGTCTTTTCCCTTGCTTTTGCCACTTCTTTTGTAAAGCCAACTTTTATGGTGATTTCTTCTGCTACTTTCCTCATTTTCCTAGAGATTTTAGGTTTTCTGACTTCAACATGAATTTTTGTATGTAATTCATCATAAGTCCCAAATCTTTCTTCCTTGGGATCTCTGGGTTTGCTCCACATATATTCAGCATAGTTTTCTAGTACAATTCCATCTACCTCATATCCCATAGGCATAACCCAGACCATTCTTTGCTCAACAGCCTCCATCAAACATTGATCTTTTGTCATAATGAAGCAAATTGTGTCCTTGTATTTTTCAACAACTATTTTGGGAATTCTTTCTCTGGCTTGCATTGATCTTTAGAAATTCTTAAAGTAGACCCATAGGTTGTATTCTATGCATCAATGGTGCCTATGCTACTCAACAAATTTTTGATTTGAACTACGATAGGTTTATCACTGGTCCAGAATAGGTTTTTCATACCAGGCAACTCTTGCATAAAGTAGAAGAATAAACACATGATCAGTGTGCCAAATTTAAATGGGTATTTACCTTATTTTGTCTTCTTTAGATTTTCCATTACTTTCTATTAGAGCAATTCACATATGTCATAATCAACATTTTCCTTAATCATTTGATAGGCTGTGTAAATAATCGTGCCTAAAATAGAGTTCTCCCAATTGGTGAAATAAACTATGTATCCCAATACCATTGAGGCAAATCTCACGGCATGATCCTCAATATCATTTATTGTCAAGGCTCTCTTATCAAACTTTTCTCCAGTCATCGTAATTACTGTATCATTCTTCATGGATTTCAATAGAGTATTGATCCGGTGGAGCACAATCCAGTGACTACCCTGATAGCATATTTTGTAATCTTGAATGGTCTCACAAGCCATATGAATTCATCATGAATCTTGCTTAACACATACCAAACCCATTCATCTTCCATAAATGTTGGAAAATCCAAATACTGAATAAATTTATTTTCTTCTAATGCTAAATATTCATCCTTCAGTTCAAGATTCTTATTGCTTAGATGTTTTGTGTAGAGATCAGTAAACCTGTTATCACCAAATTCTTCTAGGGCAACATGAATATATGCCCTAATGTCTTCTGCATGCATAACTCTGTGAGGAACACTTGAAAATACACCCAACTGATCGACCTTGGTTGATTTGAATGGGTGTTTTTTGAACTTTGGTCACACTCTCTCAGTAATATCAACAACTTGTGGTGATTCCATTTCAGAAATTTTAACGGATTCACAAGAAGGTTTTGAACGAGATTACCTTGTACTATCAAATTAGGGTTTCCTTTTTCCAAATTTCTCCATACCCTTCAAATATTGGTTGTTGTGGCTCAAAGTCTATTCTGATCTCTCTGAGTACTTGATAGCTTCAAATGTAAAGTGATTTGAGATTAAACAAGTTCCCTTTTATCCTCCACATGACGTGACCTAGATGTCATTAAATGCTTATTTCCAAAAAGTTGTTAAGGCCCCTTTGTTGTAGAACTCAGTCGATTAGGATTTCTCCATAATATACCACATTGACTCCTTTTCTATTGGTTCTTCTAATAGGTGTGTGGCATCAGATTCCATGATACATCTTCGTGCCAGATTTTGGCACCCAATTTTTGGCTGGGGGATTTGAATTTTTGACACTGCTCCCCTTGAGCCAGAGTTCTCAGTTTACTTCCCAGAGGAGGTATCTGCACCAGATACTAGTGCAGATTGATCTCTGACTTCAATTACTCCTTTCTTGATCCATACCTTGTTCATTTATTTCTTGGTTTCAACCAGATCAACTTTTTCTTTTCCCTTTTCATTCCTCTGCTCTATTTTCCTTTCTTCAAAATAGTGATTTCTCTTCTCATTCCTGCTTCTGCAAAACCTTGCAACATGCCCAAATTTGTTGTAATTATAGCACACCACATTCTTTTGACCTTGATTTCTTTCATTGATTGAATTTAATTTGCATTGATTAGCTATATGTCCAAATCTATTGCATGTAAAACACTTTCCATTGAATTATTGACTGTTCCTTGTATTTTGAAAGTTAGTTCTCACTGAGCTTCTACATTCATTTGATCTATGTCCAAATTTATAGCATACATTGCACCTAATAGGTTTCTGACTTACTTTACTTTTGTAGACAACAACTTTATGACCAATCCTATTGCAAGTGAAACATTTTCCTTTGAATGACTGATCATTCCTTCCATTGGAATTCATTAAGTTTCCACAGTCCATAGTGTTGTAAATGAGTGCTTCTGGATTTGACTGTGATCACAATTTTTTCCTCAACATTTCGAATCACACTCCGTGATCCATCATCAGGAGAAATAAAGCAAGAGAAGAGACAAAAAATGATGAAAATATAGACCTGAGTTGAATAAAAAGAGGGGGGAAAATGGTGCGGAAACCAAGAGATTTCTAGGGGAAGAGATTGACTACATAGTTGGAAGACATAAAAAGAAAAAGAGAGAATAAAATGAGTCAAGTAGGAAAAAAGGGATAGAAGTAGGTTAATATATAAATCCAAAAATGTAACTAAATATAAGGATACCAAACAAATTTAATAAACTACAAATAGCAACTAAAAAACAAATGTAGAAGAGGGAGACTCAAAAAAGGAGAACTAATAAAATAAAGAAGAAAATATCACAGGGGGAACCCAAAATTAATAAAGGCCAAAGGACAAATTAAAGTGGAGGACTAATAATAAAAGACAAAGAAGTGCAAAAAAACACACACGGGAATGGGGAGTGGGGGGGGGGGAGAATAAGATAAGAGACCACTAGCACGAACCAAATACACTGATTTCTTCCATTGTTGAGACTCTTCTTGAACTGATTTCTCCATTCATTCATTTTATGACCAATTTTCTTACAATTGAAACACTGACTAGAGAATAATAGTCTTTTAATTTATTCTACTTCTACACTGAGGAGCCTTATGACCAAACTTATTGCATGAATTACAATAACCATTGAAAGATGGGTACCTTTGAGCATTTGGTTGTCTATTCAGAGGTCTTCTAGGTCTTCTTCTTTGATTTCTAAACTGGTATCCTTTGTTTTGCCTTGGCTTAGTGCTTATTTGCCTAGAGTTTGAACTTTCTCCTTTTTGAAATCCTAAGCCATGTTTGTCATCAACATTCTTCTAGCTAGCAATCATTTCATCAAGCTTGGCAGTACTTATATTGAATTTTTCTTCAAAGATTCTGGCCTTTTCTAGATCTATTTTTAAACTTATAATCTCTTTTTCAAGTTTTATACGGTCTTCTAATATGTTCTTCACAATCAAATTTAGATCTTCTTCTGCTTTTTTACTTTCTGCAACTTCTGCTTCCAAATCCTCTAGAGCTTCATTTAATAGCATTTGGTCACTGACTTCTTTGTGTTTGTCTTTAAATTTTTTGAATTGCTCCTTCAACTTTAAGATGCATTCATCTTCTTGTTGCAAGTTTTCTTTCAGATCCCTAATGTCTGCTTCAGAGTTTTCAAGATCCATAAGAGCTTCTTCTAGTTGGTTGCACCTTTCATAATTTCCACACCTTCTTGCTGCCATGATCACACTATCCCTGATCTTCCTCAAGCTGTTAAACTTCTTCCAAGGAACCTCACTCTGATACCAATTATTGATTGTCAGGAACACTGAGAGGGGGGTGAATCAGTGTTCTATAAATCTTTTCTTGCACTATTACTTTCAACCATTTCAAAAGAATAATCAAATAGAAGTAAAATATACAATTGAATAGCATCCAAAAAAGCATGACACATAACACCAAGATTTACATGGAAAACCCAAAAAGGGAAAAACCATAGAGAGGATTTACTCTCATAAATATATTGCAATCTTTACAGAAATGATGTTCAAGCTTGGTCACTCCACGGGCCTAGAACATGCTGGCTTATAGCCATGAAGTACAACTAAGTTTGGCAGGCTCACTACCTCAACCCTAAACCTAGCAAGATTACAATGAGGGTTGTTAAACCCTGAGGGATGTTAAACCCTACTGGAGGCTCACTACTAGCTTACTGCCTTGATGACAAAACATGCTTCCACTCAGATCATACATGATAACTGAATACTGCTTAAGCATTTGCCGCTATGCTAGGGTGCAGTCATTTAACAATTATATTCTGAATCCCAAGTCTTCATTGTTGCTAATCCTGCAACTCTGCTCCACTATTCACATCTTTGCATCATATACATATTTCCCCACTCACACACAATAGAATTCCATCACCTTTATATATCCATATCATGATTTACTCCATAATCTGGTCGACATCTAAGAAGTGAAACATGTACATAAAAAGATGTACCCTATCGCTTAATCCAATGCAATATGTGACGCATGAACCCAAATCTTCTCCCAAATGTGTTCATATGTGTTGGCTCTAATCATTGAATTACTTACATACATCTTTCACATGCTAACTTTTCTCCACATCATGATTTATCTCACCAGTCGGCCTGTTCCTCAAGAGCATGCTTAACAAGTTCATCTACTGACTTGCAACTTCTACTGCATATCACAAAATACTTCCAGAATCATATCTAGGACTCTTTACAAATTCCCAAACTCACCTTTAGTACTGCAAGGCATGGTATCATCTTGCGGAGAAATGCGGACCATCAGAACTTAGACTCTGTCTCTGTTAAACTCTGTCAAATACTATGCTGATACTCAGCAACTTGTAGCTAACCTTCTGGTAAACTTTAGATCTCCTAACTCTGGAATAAGATACTTCATACAAGTGTTTACAACACCTTACAACCACATAACAAAATACTTATCCACAGAGGAATGCGGACCACTGCACTAGACTCTGTTCATTGTTCCTGCTATACCTTTGCTTGCCCAGACTTAGACATTTCTTCAAGATGACTTCTGGAGAGGATCAGGACTTAATCTCTGAGGCAAAACATTATTAAACACCAACTAACATATACCTAAACTGCATCTACAAGTCTTTAATTGCGGAGGCATACTAGCTTACTTATTGTCCTCTACTCTGCATGCTTTTGATACTTAGCCATTTTCTGACAACCGGACCTGGAATCAAATATGTTCTTCCAGAGATATCTCTTCTTGTCATGGTGATAGGATCTCTAAGCTTTGTTGCCATTAATGACAACATACAGATCCTTACCAGAGTAGTGTCTCTTGCCAACAGCCCCAGTACTAAACAATTCTAATTATACAAAGGCATTCTACATATACTTCTTCGCTTCAAACCATATATGTGCTACTATTTTAATGCAAAGAAATGATTTAAATGATGAGAAACCCACCATTTTCATGAGTAGCCCATTCAAGGAAGCAGAATTAAAATATCTAGATGTCAAACAACTGGATTTAGCCTTAGTTTGGGTAGTCAAGAAGTTCTGACACTATATCCTGAGGAGCAGAGTAATCATTGTCATGCCAGACTCAGCGATCAAGATGATGCTAATGCAAAATAAACCAAGAGAAAAGTGAGCTAAATGGATAACTATTCTATAGGAGTATGACATGGATATCACTCTAATGATACTAGTTAGAGAACAAACACTAATGCAGATAATTGTTGAAACAGATCCTATTCTGGTTAGTGAGCAATATGAAGTTGATTCAGATGTACAAGGAGACTGATATTCAAACATCAGACATATCTTGGTCATAAGAAGATGCCCATCCAACCTGAAAGAATCCTAGAGAAGAGCTTTAAGGATCAAAGCTCAAAATTATATGATTAAGGGAGGAATCCTTTTCAAATGAAATCATGAAGGAATAAACCTCAGATGCCTCAGTAGACAAGAAGAAACCAAAGTGTTGTAGGAATTGCATGATCTAAGTTCAGAATAGCTCATGGATCCCATCTAGCCACAATGCATGAGATCCTTAAAGCTAGATATTATTGGCCTATAATCTTTAAAGATAGAGCTAACCATATCAGGCATTGCCATACATGTCAGGTAGCTACTAATAGAGAGAGAGATATGCAACTCAACCATTACAACCCATGATGGAGATGTGCCCATTTGCACAATGGGGCATGAAATTCATAGGAGATATTAATTCTCCATCCTCTATTGGACATAGGTATGTGCTAACTATTACAAATTATTGCACCAAGTGGATTGAAGATACACAAGTAGCAAGACATGCACATCTGAGGACGTGATCAAGTTCTTGGAGGAAAACATCATTAATAGGTTTGGTGTCCCTTATGCTTTGGTATGTGATAATGGACCTACTTTTTCTTCTTTAAAGTTTTTCAATTAGGCATTTGAATATGGAATAATGCTAAAGTTTTTATCTAACTATTACCCCCAAGGAAACAGACTTGCCGAGTCTACCAACAGGAATTTATTGGATATTATCAAGAAACTAGTAGAAATGAACCCGAGGGAGTGGAACACTCTATTAAAATATGCCTTGTGGGATGATAGGACCAGAGTCAAATCAATCCTAGGTAATTAGCATATAAATTGGTCTATGGAGTGGATCCCATACTTCCTATTAACTTGAAAATCTCTACCCTGTAGTTTGCCTAGGAATATCTAGGCCTGGAGGACAAACTAGAATTTAGGCTATTGCAACTTTTACACCTAGAGGAGAAGAGGGATCGAGCAATTGATCATTTCTCCAAACACCAAGCCATTATCAAACAATAGTTTAACCAAAGGGATAAAATCAAAGCATTCAAGATATCTGATCTTGTGTTGTCTTAGGATAAAGCTTGTGAAAACAAAAGGAGACCATGGAAAGTTTAACAAACTATGGACATGTCCCTTCCAAATAGCTTAAAAATATTAGGAGATAGTACCTATAGGTTGAAAACCTTAACTAAGGAGGATGTCCCATTGATTGTCAATGGACAATTACTAAAACACTATTTCCAACTTGATTCAAGAGAAAATATAAAACTTGTATATATGTATATAGTTGCTTGTACATTTGTTTAACTATTTTGTGTGTTTGCTTGTTTGTTGAGTCCCTATTTTGGTCACGCATGATAAGGAGCATCTTTCCTCTTTAGAAAATAATAGAATTTTTGGAATTCAGGAAAGAACCCCAAATCCTTACATAGGTTGTAACTTCTATAGTTTTGGTTGTACTAATTTACTTTGTGAAATCATATTCACCAATCAAAGTGAAGGTTGTCCAAGGAATCATCAAACAAACACACCTTAAAAGTTCCTAGGACTGGATGAAAGTGTTAGAGTCTGCATTAAGTGAAAAATCTAAAGGTTTTCCTTTGCTACCAATACAATTCCCATCCTAGCAATAGGTTCCACTACTGTGCAAACAATGATCTGAAATGATACATCTTACACAAAAGGAAAATATTGAAAAATCAAAAGGAGAAGAGAATTTATTCTCTCAAGGTCATCTAAATAACCCTAGTAGGGCTATGGATGCCTCACTGGCAGTGGGGCTCTATTTAGGGGAGCTATAGGCTATAACCTTATCGAGGCTATGAACAGTTGACTGGTAGTAAGGCTCTATCCAGGACCGACTTAAAAGGTTAAATCAAACTATGTAGCTTAATGCTAATTGCTGTCACTTTCAACCTCTCCAATAGGAAGGAAATGAGTCAAATGCACACACTTGCATTCCTTCTCATAACCTAGTTTCATTGGTGAACATGATCTCATCTGATCTAATCTTGGCATCCATATATAGTGGAAGTTGGAAATTCTATGTCTGGATTTGCCTTTATTTCATAAATTGATTTGAAATTTACTAGTTTTTTTTGGTGGCAAGTTTTTGTGTGGTATCACAACATGCCCCATTTTGCTTTAGCAAAATAGGGACCCAACTTTTTGCTTTTGTCTTGCTTGTGTGTTCTCCCTTTTGGGCAGTATGGTAAAATGTCATGACATGATCCATGGCTAGAAAGTCAAGTCTAGGATATTCCCTGCAAAGGTCATTAATGAATATAGAATCAAATTTTAAGAAACTTTTCCTTCTACATCATGTTGAAATTCCCTAAAATGAGTGAGTTATGCTCGGTCAAAGTTTTGGTCAATTGGATATCCTAGTCAACTGGATATCCTGGTCAAATGGATATGAATATTACGACTATAATATCTAGTCCAATCTTAAATATTTGGACCAATCCATTTGTCATGTCCAAACCTTTATATCAACTCTCAAGCAAATCAATGGTATGTATGGACCTGAAATAATCCTTAATGTGCTAAATCAATAGTCATCTCGATAGATGGATATAGTCTTTTACCGAAACATCCATATCCTTATCCCTGCAAAATCATCAAATTCATCAAGGCAAACTATGAAAATGTCAACTGGATAGGACATTTGCACTGGATATAATCAATTGTCAAATATCTATATCCATGTCAACTAGCCATATCCATTCCTATGACAACCATCAAATTTATTCCTGTCGCTAAGCTTCCAATGCATACATATTTCGTACTGGATATTTGGAAGTGGATATTAAGTGTCGAATATCCATATCCATGTACATGTTCCAAATACTCAAAAATGTTGACTTTTCAAAGGGATATTTTGACAAGATATTTAAACACTTGGAAAATATCCATATCCAGGCCTAATATCCATATCCATGCAAATATCTAGATCCATATCCTAAGTAAGGATTACGCTCCACATGTCCCACCATTGAATTTTCAACATCTTTCACAAGGGATATTTTGCAATGGATATTTCATATATCCTGACCTTTTAAAAGAAAATGAACTCCCATCACTCACTTTCCTAGTCAACGAATATTTGACTGTGGTTTTTTCTAATGTTTCCTAGACCATGCTTGATAGGATATTCATCCTCATCCTAGTCAAAGTTAAATGGACATTTTGGCATGGATATTTTGAACTAGATTTTAAATTTCAAATATCTATATCCTAATCCTTTCCTGCATTTAATGCCATGCACAAGTGTCGTCAGACATTTTAAATTAAAATGCATGCCTTTTGACATCTATTGATTTCTCCTGCACATAAATGATAAGTGTTGGTCATGATGTTAGTCACAAACAAACATAGAATAAAAGTACACATTAACCTTTATTCATCTTGAAAGATACTATGAATTCAAAGAATTCAGGATCCCAAGTCTCCAATGATTAGGTCTTAATCGTCTGAAGTCACTTAGAGGTTAATGTAAGTTGCTGTTTCCATTTTGGGGCCTTACGTGGAATTTTATCATCATCATGACATTCTTGCAGAAATTCTTTACAAAGAAGTTATATTATGCAGTTGTTTGATGAGAAGATGTGGAAATACCACAATCTTTGCATGATATTTTCAATTCTACATGCTTTGTATTCAAATATGCTAAATATTTATGATTATCTACGAGATGTCTGCATATTTGTGTTATTTGCTTAAGATCATCAATTATTTGCAATTATGGAGATGAAATGCTCTAAAATTTAAAAGAAATTGAAGAAATGCTTCTATTTAATGTTGAACCTTTAGCTATTGATCCACATACATACTTGATACTGTCATGAGGAGAAGAAATCAAACTATATGTTCACCAGGATATTCCACAGCTAGATACAGTTGATGTAAAATTTAGAGGATGAGGAATGAAAACAATACATGCAACATGATGAGCACTCCAAGGGACGCAGAAAATCAAAGCACATATCCAGAATTCAGACACAGATTACTCAAGATTTACGAAGATTTGTAATCGAAATACTCTTCTCTTTCATTAAGCATGCATAAGACATGTACATATACAATAACTTTGAAAAAAGCCATGAATACTTCAGCAAATAGATTTCAATTAAGTTTCCAATGTTTTTAATAAGGCATTCCACCACCTTTTATAGAATAAGGTGAGGAATCTGTTACAAAAGATCCATCATCCTGATTTATCAATACAAATAGACGGTCATGATTCTCTTGACTTTGTCAACTTTTACAAAATGGCACAAGTTGCCAGCTGGCAACTATCTATATTGCTTATGCTATTATCCCCTTCATGATGTATCTTCATCATGCTCCTCAGCTGATTCATGCAGGTCATCATCATGTGCGTCACTTCCTGAGCTTTCACTATCCTGATGATGATGCTGCTGCATATGGGGTTGCATATTACTACGGATCTGTTCATATGAATACACAACTTGATCTATACCTCCGCCATCTTGAGTTTTTTCTTTGATAATGGCGTGCTTATGTGCTTCATATTTGTCTCTGCTGTTATCAAGCTTATTTTTCCTATCCTGCAGTGTCTCTTTGTATTTCTCCATCTGGACCTTGATCCTCATTATTTTATCTATAAGTTCTTATGTCAAGTGGATAGGTGGACAATCTATCTCTAATTGGAAGTTGCTGTGTACAGCTTTGATGGCAGACTCTTCATCTTGATTTTCTATTTTACCTTCCACCTTGCCTTCCAATACTTCCAATATCACTGCTTCTTCAAACATCAAATCCCTTAGCCTCATGCTGATATCCCTCAGCTTATTATTGCATCTTTTGAGGATTCCACACTCAAACTGAGTGTCCTTATACCAGATATCTATCAATAATGCGGTATTACTATTTAGCACCTACTTACTGATAAGCAGTTGAGGATTTATCCCCTTTATTTCTCCTAAAAGGCTCAGGACTCTTTCTAGTTTGTAAGACCTCTTTCCGGTCTGCATCTGCAATTTATCCACCTTGGTCTTGGAGTCACTCAAAATGCTCCACCTCTTCAAAGAGGCCTTTATTATTTCAACAGCATCATCCAATGCGGATGACATCCACTTCCTTATCGCGGATGCCTCATGCTTCATGAGGTCCAATTTACTTACCTCCTCCTGAGAAATGGCAGTCAATGGGACTGCACGTTTAGTTGTGGTATCATCAGGATCAGTCAGCCCTTTGATATAGGCATGCAACTGAGCAATGTGCTCTTTATGTTGCTTATTCTTCTCTTTCTCTCTTTTCACCTTTTGAATTAGAGAATCAATGATGTCCTTACCCTCCTAACCTTCTTGGTCTTCATTAGCAAAGCCTAAATCCACTGTGCTAATTTGAAATTCATCCACAGTGATTTTACCTTTTTCTTTCTCCACCGCAGGTATGGCAATTTGTGCGGTCCTTCTCCCAGTTGCCGGATCTCTTTTAATGGCCGAAGTCATTCTAGCCTTCCTCCTAGGTTTCATTAGATCAGTGGAGAATAAGGTGGAGACGTCGAACTCTTGAATTTCAAGCTCCTCTTCAACATTTACTTCTTTTGCTAACCATGGAGGTACCTGATCATGTTTCTCAGCACCATGATGGTGTTCACCCATATCTCCCATTTCTACCAGCAGATGTTGTGGAGATGGTGATTTTTCTTTTTCTTCCTCCTGATGCTCGCTTTGTTGTTGATCATGCGGCACCTCCTCCTGTTGAGGAATTTCCTTCTCTGGAGGAGCATCTTCTTGGTGTGGGGAACCCTGTGGTGTATCTGTATGTAGATCATGCTGATCATGACCTTCTTCTATCATTACTTCATCTGTTCCCAATTCTTCCCCTTGTTGCTTATCCACTGCACCAGATACTAGGGATTCTGCCTGAGGTGCTGGCAGTTGTTCTGCAGCTACTACTTCTTCCAAGCCTGCACTATCAACTTCTTGTATTTTGGCAGCTGGATCCTTTAGTGTTTCCTTCTTCTCATCAGCCCTTGCTTCCTGAACCTCTACTATAGCAGGTTCTTTTGATGTGTCAGGTGGACTTTGTTGGCCTAACTCAAGAGCATGGCCCTCTGACCCTGCCATCTCTATTTCTTATGTTTGGTGGCCTTTATCAGGTGATCCTGCTGGCTGTTAAGGACTTGTATCCTGTTTCTTTGTCAGATCTACAACTACAGGACTTGTCACCTCTGTGATCAATGCTTCTAGCCCTATCTCTTGTGCCACCTGCTTTGGGCTCTTTTCTTGCTCTTCTTCTGCTTTTTTCATCTCCTCAATCACAGTTTGAACTGGTGGAGGCTTATGAGGAGTCATAGTTATATCAGCAGCAAGTATTTCCATCTTCTGTGCAGCCACATCCTACACTACCTCATCGTTAGACAAATTTATTGTCTCATCAAGCGAGACATGTCCTTCTGCTTGCGTCTGAGAGGTTTCTTTCAGTTGTTCTTCCGCAAGTTTAGTTTTGAACTTAACTATGGTAGGAAGTGGAACATTATGTTGGAGTTCCTTCGGCACTTCACTACCTGCCCCTTGTAATAGTGTAGGGGGTTCACTTATTCCACCTCTCATGGAGGTTCTTTGTTTCTTAGGTGTGGTAGAGACCAGCACCTGTGGAGCTCTCCTCTTTCTTTTTATTATTAACGGAGCCTCTTCTTCTTCAGGCTCTTCCTCCATGAGGATATCCTCTTCTCCAGATTTCTTTGAGGATTGACCCACTTCCAGGATCCCAGTTACTCCAGCCTCAGCTATTTTACTCTTCTTGGGCTTCTCTTTCTTTGGAGGGGATTCTAACTCTGATCCTGATCCTGATCCTGCCGCCTCCTCAGCTGTAAACACTGCCCTGTCAATTACAACCCCTTTGGGTTGTTTATCCACTTTCTTACCCCTTGGGGGTCTTTTGCTCTGTTGTTGTGGTGGAGGTAACTTGTCTCCCTTAGTCTTCCTTTTCTCAAGCAGGAAGTCATCATATACCTCCCCAGGAATATCCTGTCCCTTCTTTTTGTTGTCCACCGTAATGGCAACACCTTTCTTTTTCAATGCCTCTACCTGATCAATGATCCAAGCTTGAGTCAGCTGTATGGTCCTGGCAATGAATGGGTCCAAGGATATATCTTCCTGCATGGTGAGGTCAGGTGCAGAGATAGTGTCATTGTATATCTTTTTCTGTTCATATTCATCTGCCATTGTCCTGCCATCATCCTTCTTCAATTGCTAGGGAAGGGAGATGCAATCAAAAGTCCTAATTTGGTTCAGAGTCAACCTCTGATACCTTCTTCTCTTGGCTTCTGCCTCATCTTCGCAGTCAGCCCAAAAATATTCTAGGTGCCTCTGGTGAATAGGCTTTCCTAGTATCTTCTGTATCCTGCCCTAAGGATCATATGGTCTTGTTATTGGGAAAGGCTACAGATTTATTTTATTCAGGGTGACCATCACCTTCTTTATATTGTCAAAATTAGGGCACATATAGTTGCCAATGCTGACTAGGAACAAAATTGGTGGTAGCTTCTTGGCGTCCTTGTACATCTTTATCATCACGAAGCCCTGCCTGATGAATTCCATTAATATCACTGCATCGGTAAGATACCTTGGCAGCATGAGGGGATGTTCCTCAAAACCTTCAACCCTTATATAAGAAAAGGTTGCAAACTGGATATACCAGGCCCCATGCCTATAAACTACTTCTTGAGCCTCCATGCTCAATCTTTTTGTCCTGTCCTCTTCCATGGTCCTTACCAGATGCATAGAGAATGCATCATTGACCAGTTTGTAGTCTCTGAAGTAGTTGGTCCTCTGTAGCTAGGGATGATGATCCTAGATGTATGCAGCATTTGTGCCTGTGAGCTTTCCATCTGTAACTAAGGCATCAAAAGTGCCTCTATAAGCACAAGAATAAACAATGTAAGATGTCATATAAAATGCACAATTTGAACCTCCCAGGTTCATCAGTTGCTCATGCAAAGCATCACTTATGATTTGGCCCCATTGTGGCTTGGTGTTTGAATACAAACACATCATTATAAGTCCATACATCCAATCCCTGAAACTACCAGTATCAGGTTGGCCTATTGCTCGATTCAGGAGTGCAATCATATATTGGTACTCCTCACTGAAATCATACTTAAACATATGCACTAGGAGTTTGGCCGCTACAGGATATGTGCTGTTCTCTGCTCGCCATTGATACATATTCTTTCTGGCCGATTTCTTGTTGGCCTCATACTCCTTTTCTACCTTTCTCAGGTCTACACTCTTTACTTTACTACCCAACGACAGTCCAAATGTCTGGGAGAGACCCTTGATGGAGAGGTCTGCATATATTCTCCCGTGTTTTACCACTTGCCTCGTTTGAGGATTATAATTTCGGGCACATTCTATAACCAGCTATGGAGATTCCATGGAGTATGGGAAACTAGCAGTGTTCCACATTCCTGACACAAATACCGCGTCCAGCACAGGACTCTTGTCCTGCCCATCATTCAATTTAGCTGACCAGGCCTCCAGATTAGTGCTCCCCTGATGGGTATCTGTAATTGCTCCATATTTGAACAGGACTCCCCTCTGAGAAGAGAACATAGGCCTACTGAATTCTTCCTAACACTCAACGTACCACTTGTTAGCCATGAGTACCTACAATTAACAACAATCCTAACTCACAACAGGTATATACATGCATACATATTGCAATTAAAATCACTATGCCTACTGCATCTGTTTGGCATAATTTAATCATATGAATGTATAAACCAGAACTTGCATCATCATACCTGAAGAAAAACACATGATGAGGGTTTCATTTACTTACCTGGTTATGCAGATTTTTCTTCTATACCAGTAGATTGCCAACAACGTTCTTAATTCAGCTGATGACCACCTCTTTCCTTCTGTCTGTGAGCTCAAATCGCGCAACAGTAGCTGATATGTGTATATGGAAGCTGGTGCTCTGTAAAACAAGTTTATCAAAAGGTAAATGTGAAAATGGCGATTGAATTACCTTTTAACCTCACAGTTAGGGTACATTTAGGGCAACTCTGACAGATTGGATCATATTCTTTGATTATTCGTGCGAAAACGTAGGATCTTGCCAGGTGTTTCATTGGGTTCCGGGGTCGGCGAGAACTACCTACCATGTCTGCGCGCATTAAATGATAATGGCGGCAATGGGAGTGGGGGGATATCCATATGACAGGATATCATGAGGGCAGGATGATATTCGCAAATATCGGGTTGAGTTTCAATATCATCCTCCTCCCTCGTATTGAAATTGTTATCGCGACAAGATTCAGGTGACAAAAGCACCTTTGTTTATGTTTAGTACATCAGGAGGATATTTTGGTGTATCAGGTGATGTTTCAAAATATGATGATGACGAGACAAACTTACATGTCTCTTTTCAGAATATCGGGATGACGTCATCCTGATAGTCGTTCTTTGTATCGGAAATATATCATTGACGTCATCGTCATATTAGACGAACATGATCATGTTTGGAAAAATATCCTGTCGAAATATGAATGTGATGATGATGTCATCATCATGTTTGCTTCTTCATTTATCCGGTCTGGATGACATCATCAGGATATTTGCTAAGGGTGATATTTCGCGTCAGGAGGATATTAAGAAATATCGGGTTACATTCAAAACATGACGCTCGCGATACAAAAGACCACTTGACGGGGAAGACTTACTACAACTTAAAGTTGACGTCCGGATATTTGAGCCGCATGACATATTGGGGGATGTTTCAAATATGATGATGATCTTCGAAAGGATGATAGGTTATAAAAAATATATGATCCCTCTTCTTACGAATATTAGGTTTGACCGAAACTTTGACCGTTCATAACTCTCACATCCTGAGGAATATCAGGATGATGTAAAAGACAAACCTGCGTGAATTTTAATATTCTTTCAAACTATGAGGTCGCAGAAATGAAATATGACATTTAACAAACTGACCTCATAATGGGGACTTACATCATCCAGACTCCACATGATGATGCACCTGACTTACTTTTACCAGACCGCCAGAGAGCAAACAAGCCAAGCCAAAAGGTTGGGTCCCTATTTTGCCAAATCAAAATGGGGTGTGTTGTGTAACCCCACAACAATAAGGACTTACTTAACCAAAGAAAAAGCAATTAATATGCCCTAATCAATGAACTTTTAAGGATAAAAGGCAAATTCATTCAATATTATCAATTATGAGATCATTTGAGCTAAAATTGAAGAGAGATAAAAACAATTAAAGGTGAATTAGAGGCAATCAAGGTGATTATTATGGTGACTGGAGAATAGTGTTACAAAGAATGAAAATGTTGTGGACAGCTAAATGGTATTCATATCCGCATCTACATTAATGTTGAGATCTTAACTGCTAAGTATGAATATGACAAGCCCTTTTGTCATTTTTACAGTTACAGTATAATTTTACATGGTCAAAAGGTAAAATCCCCGTGATGAAGGTGAATCCTTAGGTGAATTTGTATTTGTATATGGATCCAAATGAGTTTCAATTTACACAATGGGATTTAAGGTAATCAATGTGTTTAAATGCTTAAACCTTAGGCTTAACTATGGATGTTTGTATCTTGCGGGACAAGATGCAAATGTGTCAGGATCGTCGTGATGTCAAATTCAAACAGGATATGTTTCCTACTCCCAGAGCTATATGCCACAAATTTGGGTTTTTGCTAGACACACACTACAAACAAATAGATCTAGGTGCCTTTAGGGCAAGGATTCAGGTGGGGGACAATGAAGAGATACTGAAGAACATAGTATCTGTTAGCTGCCGTTGCACCAAAAGATTGACCTGTTAATGCTCAATACAACCACTTGACTTAACAAGCACGAGAGGTGGTTAAGCCCTTGTTACAAACCACCGTAGCGCAGCACTAAACAAGGAGACCAAGGGTTACACCTTGCAACAATACCCCTCCCAGCACAAGCATGGTATTTGAACTCGTGACCTCGGCTCTGATACCAATTGTTAGTTGTCGTTGCACCAAAAGATCAACCTATTAATTTCTGATATAACCACTTGACTTAACAAGCACGAGAGGCGGTTAAGCCCTTGTCACAAACCACCGCAGCGCAGTGCTGAACAAGGAGACCAAGGGTCACACCTTGCAACAGTATCGACTAGAATGTTTTATGCTGCTGAATTCCCTTATGCATTTAATGCCTGATAGGATATTCATCCTCATCCTAATAAAAGTCAAATAGACATTTTGGCATGGATATTTTGAACTAAATTTTAAATTTCAAATATCTATATCCTGATCCTTTCCCACATTCAATGCCATGCACAAGTGTCATCAGGCATTTTAAATTTAAATGCATGCCTTTTGACAGAGGGTGATTTCTCCTACGCATAAATGATAAGGACTTACTTAACAATAGAAAAAGTAATTAATATGCCCTAATCGGTGAAGTTTTAAGGATTAAAGTTAAATTTGTTTAATATTATCAATTATGAGAGCATTTGAACTAAAATTACAGAGAGCTAAAAACAATTAAAGGTGAATTAGAGGTAATCAAGGTGATTATTACGGTGACTAGAGAACAATGTTACAAAGAATGAAAATGGTGTGGATAGCTAAATGGTATTCATATCCACATCTACATTAAGGTTGAGATCTTAACTACCAAGTATGAGTACGACAAGCCCTTTTGTTATTTTCACAGTTACAGTATAATTTTACATGGTCAAAAGGTAAAATCCCCATGATGAAGGTGAATCCTTAGGTGAATTTGTATTTGTATATGGATTAAAATGAGTTTCAATTTATACAATGGGATTTAAGGTAATCAATGTGTTTAAATGCTTATACTCTAGGCTTAACTATGGATGTTTGTATCCTGCAGGACAATATACATAAGTGTCAGGATCGTCATGATGCCAAATTCAAACAGGATATGTTTCCTACTCCTAGAGCTATATGCCAAAAATTTGGTTTGCGCTAGACACGCACTATGGACAAACAGATTTGGGTGCTTTCAAGGCAAGGATTCAGGCAGGGGACCATGAAGAGATACTAAAGAACATGGTATCAACTAGAATGTTTCATGTTGCTGAGGCACTGGAGCTGGTTATTGAATGTGTAAACAATTATAATATGGTGGCCATGAGAGTAGAGCATCAGGGTCGTGTCTATGCCAACTTCTCTATGAATGGCATTACATAGGCATTCAAGTTGCCCACTAGTAGGGATATGTACCAAATAAATATGGAAGCCCTAATTGTGGAGTATAACAGTAATTACACAAACTACAACAATATTATATTTTATTCATGGTGGGCACCAGACAACAAAGTCAAGGCTGTAGCTAAGATGCCTCATTATTCATTCAAATATGATTTTAGCCCTTAGGTGCAATACATAATGGCACTCCTCAGAAGTATGGTGGGAACAACAAATGCTAGAACATTTGAGCCATAGATGTATGGCTTGATCTATATGGTGAAAGATAAGAATAAGGTGGTTGGATGGACTAAAATGATAAGTGACTCTCTTCATGATGGAATGGTACAATGGAGAAAGAGGAGGAGGATGTTCTACATGGTGTCCTATGTTGTGTATGCATGTGCATACAAAGCCCAACTCAATGGACTGCATACTTTCAGTAGGCTAGGGCATCAACCCACAGATCAAGCAGTGTGGTTATTTTATCTGCAATTAGAAATAACGCAGTTAGTCCAACATTATAGGACTGTAAATGATTATTTTATCATGCACCTTATCAGATTGATGGAGGGTGATAAAGACAAAAGGCTATCAAAAAAGGTAGAGGAGTTGATACAACACAATGGGGCCTAGTTTATGTAGTTCCCCACTTACACATACGTCAGGATGGAGGGCTTTGAGGGAAATCCATTCATGCTACCACAGTATCCAATAGATAATATAGTACTACTAGAGGTGACAAGGTAAATTGTCCCCTCTTATGAGGCATACATGAGGAAGAACAAGAAAGGAAATGTTAGATTCCCCATGGAGATCAATTGGTATACATGTAGATCAATTGATGGTGCCAAGAATTCTAAAGTTGAATTACATATGTTACATCTATAGTTGTTCCCTCTAGTAAGGTGCTATGATCCATATCATAGAATGGAAATGTGGGTGAATAAAAATCTATAGCATGTGACACACCTTGAGGATTGTTGGGTTGATTGTGCTAATGAAGAAGAGGTAAGGAAAAGAGGATATTAAAGACTAACTTTGAATCAAATCAGAACATTAGGTTGTTTGGAGGTAACACCATAGGTAAAATCTAAGGATGGGAAGATATTATATGTTGAATATGAAGAAACATAGGTATACAAAGAGCCCATGTCTCTTCCAAATTGGAACCAGCTAGAGGAAACATCCATAGAGGTCATAACAGCAGAAGTTATGAATATTACCAAGAGGTGGGTAGAGAAGAAAATAGGTGAATTGAAGGCTAGGGGTGTAGCAATCACCCATGATAAGAAGAGGAAGATGAAGGAGAGTGATGGCCTAGAGTATGATGACTTTATCATTGATAAGAGAAGAGTCATGGAGGCCAAGCTTGCACAACCAAGACCCTCTACATTGAAGGAGAGGAGTTAACCTTTGAAGACATAACAATAGCTACTGTACCTTCACCTCAACAAGATCCCGTACTGGCCATAACTATTACTACTAAGGCTACAGAGGAGCCAAGGCCTACAGATTTATTGGCAGGGATAAATATCCCAAAACAAAAGAGAGGACTTGTGACAATCATGAGAGCTTCCACCTCTAAGTCAGCAGTTTGACCAGACAAAAATAGATGTAGCTATCAAAGCTTATGATATTTTTTGCAAAGTTAGACTCTAGAGGGGTGTTAGTTGGTGAAGAATCATCTGAGGTAGAAGAATAGAATATTCATGAAGATGCCAAAGTAAAGATATTGACAAATATTCCATTTTTGCCAGCTGTCCTCCACCAAAGATTGCCAACTAGCAATCACGTGCCATGTTTATTGACCATTGATGTTTTGAGAGATATCCTAACTGTAGGATCATTATAACTGGTCTTAGATCCTTGTTCTATAAAAGGGCCTAGATCATCTTATATTATAGAGACTGAATTGATGAACTTTTGAGTAATGAGCTTGTAAATATAAATGCATGCCTTTTGACAGAGGGTGATTTCTCTTGCGCATAAATGATAAGGGCTTACTTAACAACAGAAAAAGTAATTAATATGCCCTAATCAATGAAGTTTTAATGATAAAAGGCAAATTTGTTCAATATTATCAATTATGAGAGCATTTGAACTAAAATTACAGAGAGCTAAAAACAATTAAAGGTGAATTAGAGGCAATCCAGGTGATTATTACGGTGACTAGAGAATAGTGTTACAAAGAATGAAAATGGTGTGGATAGCTAAATGGTATTCATATCCACATCTACATTAAGGTTGAGATCTTAACTGCCAAGTATGAATATGACAAGCCCTTTTGTCATTTTTAAAGTTACAGTATAATTTTACATGGTTAAAAGGTAAAATCCCCATGATGAAGGTGAATCCTTAGGTGAATTTGTATTTGTATATGGATTAAAATCAGTTTCAATTTATATAATGGGATTTAAGGTAATCAATGTGTTTAAATGCTTATACTCTAGGCTTAACTATGGATGTTTGTATCCTTCAATACAATATACATAAGTGTCAGGATCGTCATGATGCCAAATTCAAACATGATATGTTTCCTACTCCTAGAGCTATATGCCAAAAATTTGGGTTTGCACTAGACACACACTATGGACAAACAGATCTAGGTGCCTTCAAGGCAAGGATTCAGGCAGGGGACCATGAAGAGATACTGAAGAACATGGTATCGACTAGAATGTTTCATGTTACTGAGGCCCTGGAGCTTGTTATTGAATGTGCAAATAATTATAATATGGTGGCCATGAGAGTAGAGCATCAGGGCCATGTGTATGCCAACTTCTCTATGAATGGCATTACATAGGCATTCAAGTTGCCCACTAGTAGGGATATGTACCAGATAAATATGGAAGCCCTAATTGTGGAGTATAACAGTAATTACACAAAACTACAAGAATATTATATTTTATTCATGGTGGGCACCAGACAACAAAGTCAAGGCTGTAGCTAAGATGCCTCATTATTCATTCAAATACGATTTTAGCCCTTAGATGCAATACATAATGGCACTCCTTAGAAGTATGGTGGGAAAAACAAATGCTAGAACATTTGAGCCATGGATGTATGGCTTGATCTGGATCGTGAAAGATAAGAAGAAGGTGGTTGGATGGGCTAAAATGATAAGTGACTCTCTTCATGATGGAATGGTACAATGGAGAAAGAGGAGGAGGATGCTCTACATGGTGTCCTATGTTGTGTATGCATGTGCATACAAAGCCCAACTCAATGGACTGCATACTTTTAGTAGGCTAGGGCATCAACCCACAGATCAAGTAGTGTGATTATTTTATCTGTAATTAGAAATAATGTAGTTAGTCCAACATTATAGGACTGTAAATGATTATTTTATCATGCACCTTATCAGATTGATGGAGGGCGATAAAGCCAAAAGGCTATCAAAAAAGGCAGAGGAGTTGATACAACAGAATGGGGACTAGTTTATTTAGATCCCCACTTACACATATGTCAGGATGGAGGGCATTGAGGGAAATCCATTCATGCTACCACAGTATCCAATAGATAATATAGTACTACTAGAGGTGACAAGGTAAATTGTCCCCTCTTATGAGGCATACATGAGGAAGAACAAGAAAGGAAATATTAGATTCCCCATGGAGATCAATTGGTATACATGTAGATCAATTGATGGTGCCAAGAATTCTAAAGTTGAATTACATATGTTACTTCTATAGTTGTTCCCTCTAGTAAGGTGCTATGATCCATATCATAGAATGGAAATGTGGGTGAATAAAAATCTATAGCATGTGACACCCCTTGAGGATTGTTGGGTTGATTGTGCTAATGAAGAAGAGGTAAGGAATAGAGGATATCAAAGACTAACTTTGAATCAAATCAGAACATTAGGTTGTTTGGAGGTAACACCATAGGTAAAATATAAGGATGGGAAGATATTATATGTTGAATATGAAGAAACACAGGTATACAAAGAGTCCATATCTCTTCCAGATTGGAACCATCTAGAGGAAACATCCATAGAGGTCATAACATCAAAAGTTATGAATATTACCAAGAGGTGGATAGAGAAGAAAATAGGTGAATTGAAGGCTAGGGGTGTAGCAATCACCCATGATAAGAAGAGGAAGATGAAGGAGAGTGACGGCCTGGAGTATGTTGACTTTATCATTCATAAGAGAAGAGTCATGGAGGCCAAGCTTGCACAACCAAGACCCTCTACATTGAAGGAGAGGAGTTAACCTTTGAAGACATAACAATAGCTACTATACCTTCACCTCAACAAGATCCCGTACTGGCCATAACTATTACTACTAAGGCTACAGAGGAGCCAAGCCTAGAGATTTATTGGTAGGGATAAATATCCCAAAACAAAAGAGAGGACTTGTGACAGTCATGAGAGCTTCCACCTCTAAGTCACCAGTTTGACCAGACAAAAATAGATGTAGCTATCAAAGCTTATGATATTTTTTGCAAAGTTAGACTCTAGAGGGGTGCTAGTTGGTGAAGAATCATTTGAGGTAGAGGAATAGAATATTCATGAAGATGCCAAAGTAAAGATATTGACAAATATTCCATTTTTCCTAGTTGTCCTCCACCAAAGATTGCCAACTAACAATCACGTGCCATGTTTATTGACCATTGATGTTTTGAGAGATATCCTAACTGTAGGATCATTATAACTGATCTTAGATCCTTGTTCTATAAAAGGGCCTAGATCATCTTATATTATAGAGACTAAATTGATGAACTTTTGAGTAATGAGCTTGTAAATTTAAATGCATGCCTTTTGACAGAGGGTGATTTCTCCTGCGCAAAAATGATAAGGACTTACTTAACAATAGAAAAAGTAATTAATATGCCCTAATCGATGAAGTTTTAAGGATAAAAGGCAAATTTGTTCAATATTATCAATTATGAGAGCATTTGAACTAAAATTATAGAGAGCTAAAAATAATTAAAGGTGAATTAGAGGCAATCAAGGTGATTATTATGGTGACTAGAGAATAGTGTTACAAATAATGAAAATGGTGTGGATAGTTAAATGGTATTCATATCCACATCTACATTAGGTTTGAGATCTTAACAGCCAAGTATGAATACGACAAGCCCTTTTGTCAGTTTTACAGTTACAGTATAATTTTACATGGTCAAAAGGTAAAATCCCCATGATGAAGGTGAATCCTTAGGTGAATTTGTATTTGTATATGGATTAAAATGAGTTTCAATTTATACAATGGGATTTAAGGTAATCAATGTGTTTAAATGCTTATACTCTAGGCTTAACTATGGATGTTTGTATCCTGCAGGACAATATACATAAGTGTCAGGATCGTCATGATGCCAAATTCAAATAGGATATGTTTCCTACTCCCAGAGCTATATGCCACAAATTTGGGTTTGCACTAGACTCACAATATGGACAAACATATCTGGGTGCCTTCAAGGCAAGGATTTAGGTAGGGGACCATGAAGAGATACTAAAGAACATGGTATCGACTAGAATGTTTCATGTTACTGAGGCCCTGGAGCTGGTTATTGAATGTGCAAACAATTATAATATGGTGGCCATGAGAGTAGAGCATCAGGGCCGTGTGTATGCCAACTTCTCTATGAATGGTATTACATAGGCATTCAAGTTGCCCACTAGTAGGGATATGTACTAGATAACTATGGAAGCCCTAATTGTGGAGTATAACAATAATTACACAAACTACAAGAATATGATATTTTATTCATGGCGGGCACTAGACAACAAAGTCAAGGCTATAGCTAAGATGCATCATTATTCATTCAAATACAATTTTAGCCCTTAGGTGCAATACATAATGGCACTCCTCAGAAGTATGGTGGGAAAAACAAATGCTAGAACATTCGAGCCATGGATGTCTGGCTTGATCTGGATGGTGAAAGATAAGAATAAGGTGGTTGGATGGGCTAAAATGATAAGTGACTCTCTTCATGATGGAATGGTACAATGGAGAAAGAGGAGGAGGATGTTCTACATGGTGTCCTATGTTGTGTATGCATGTGCATACAAAGCCCAACTCAATGGACTACATACTTTCGGTAGGCTAGGGCATCAACCCACAGATCAAGCAGTGTGGTTATTTTATCTGCAATTAGAAATAACGCAGTTAGTCCAACATTATAGGACTGTAAATGATTATTTTATCATGCACCTTATCAGATTGATGGAGGGTGATAAAGCCAAAAGGCTATCAAAAAAGGCAGAGGAGTTGATACAACACAATGAGGCCTAGTTTATGTAGTTTCCCACTTACACATACGTCAGGATGGAGGGCTTTGAGGGAAATCCATTCATGCTACCACAGTATCCAATGAATAATATAGTGCTCCTAGAGGTGACAAGGTAAATTGTCCCCTCTCATGAGGCATACATGAGGAAGAACAAGAAAGGAAATATTAGATTCCCCATGGAGATCAACTGGTATACATGTAGATCAATTGATGGTGCCAAGAATTCTATAGTTGAATTACATATGTTACATCTATAGTTGTTCCCTCTAGTAAGGTGCTATGATCCATATCATAGAATAGAAATGTGGGTAAATAAAAAGCTATAGCATGTGACACACCTTGAGGATTATTGGGTTGATTGTGCTAATGAAGAAGAGGTAAGGAAAAGAGGATATCAAAGACTGACTTTGAATCAAATCAGAACATTAGGTTGTTCGGAGGTAACACCACAGGTAAAATCTAAGGATGGGAAGATATTATATGTTGAATATGAAGAAAAACAGGTATACAAAGAGCCCATGTCTCTTCCAGATTGGATCCAGCTAGAGGAAACATCCATAGAGCTCATAACAGCAAAAGTTATGAATATTACCAAGAGGTGGGTAGAGAAGAAAATAGGTGAATTGAAGGCTAGGGGTGTAGCAATCACGCATGATAAGAAGAGGAAGATGAAAGAGAGTGATGGCCTGGAGTATGATGACTTTATCATTCATAAGAGAAGAGTCATGGAGGCCAAGCTTGCACAACCAAGACCCTCTACATTGAAGGAGAGGAGTTAACCTTTGAAGACATAACAATAGCTACTGTACCTTCACCTCAACAAGATCCCGTACTGGCCATAACTATTACTACTAAGGCTACAGAGGAGCCAAGGCCTATAGATTTATTGGCAGGGATAAATATCCCAAAACAAAAGAGAGGACTTGTGACAGTCATGAGAGCTTCCACCTCTAAGTCAGTAGTTTGACCAGACAAAAATAGATGTAACTATCAAAGCTTATGATATTTTTTGCAAAGTTAGACTCTAGAGGGGTGTTAGTTGGTGAAGAATCATCTGAGGTAGAAGAATAGAATATTCATGAAGATGCCAAAGTAAAGATATTGACAAATATTCTATTTTTGCCAGTTGTCCTCCACCAAAGATTGCCAACTAGCAATCACGTGCCATGTTTATTGACCATTGATGTTTTGAGAGATATCCTAACTGTATGATCATTATAACTGATCTTAGATCCTTGTTCTATAAAAGTGCCTAGATCATCTTATATTATAGAGACTAAATTGATGAACTTTTGAGTAATGAGCTTGTAAATTTGACAACTCTGTGGTTTTCTCATGGTTTTTCTCACAATCAATTGAAATGTGTATATTTATTTGAATACTTAAATGAAAATGGTGCTATAGATTACCATCTAATCATATCTGTTAAGTAACCTTTTGTTGATTTCTAACTTATAATGGTGAATTACTACATTTGTTTTGAAGTGAATTCAACTTATTACATGTGGTCATCAACTTACCTTTGAAGATTTGTACTGAACATATGTAATTGTGGATTTCCTAGTGAAGTATGGTTTAGTTTTACTTCATTTCAAGACTATGTCAGAGTATACATGTGGATCGTTGGTAAAATCTAATTAGTTTAGGATCCCACTTCTTTAACTCAATATTTTACAAAATATAGTGGATAAATGCAAATAATTGACAAATCTTAAGCAATACATACTAAATTGATGCAAGTAATGACATATCTAAAGTATACACAATAAAAGCTAAAAATAATAGCAAATATTATGTAGATAATCATAAATATCAATGAATTACAAGTTTTACAAAACATCTTTAGGTGAATTCAAGATAATATGCAAAGATTAGTTTAGACATAGATAGTTTCAAAAGAACTAATCAAAGTTAGGATAGTTTCAGAAGAACCAATCAAAGTTGAGATAGTTTCAAAAGAATTGATCAAAGTTATGCTTAGTTTATCTTTATATGCATAAATCTCAACTAGATATTGTAGGATCTAACACAATTGTTAAGGATATATGTAGATCGGGTACAATATACTAGGTATTTGTGAAATTCAACTAAATCTGAGAAGGAATATAGTTAAGATAGTCTAAGTCCCTAAAATGGAACAACATATCACAATGACCCCTGAGTGACTATCAAAAAGTCAAGTCCGGACCAACAGAGCCTTGGGATCATAAATTCACCCTAAATTTATTGTATCTTTCAAGATGAGTAAAGGTTTGTTGTGATAACTTTGAGTCTTGTGTATGTGACTAACAACCACATCAACACTTACTATTAGGGCCAGTATTGCAAAAAATCCTACCCCCACTAGCCCTTCCTTGGTCGTTGATCTTATCATTGATTCCTCTACTCACAAATCTTCCCTCCTCCTAGATAGAAAAGTAAAACCTTTGGTGTTAGTTGGTTCTTAGAGGGTGATTATTAATGAACCTAGTCTTGAGGATCTTAACACTACTACTAACGAGAATGTCAACACAAATGAGATGGAAAATGAGGTGAAAACTATTAATTCTAACTTGTGCTTGGCTTGTCGTATCTTGGAAACTAAAATGAAATCCCTTGAGGATGGTTTCAATGTCCAGGAATACATCCTCAAGTGGTTTAAAAATAAAAATGAAAGAATTAAATTGAGGATGAATGATCTTTTCATATAGATGAATGGAGATGTTATTGAACCAAAGGTCATGGTGAAATTCTTAGATTCTATCCTTTGTTGATAACTGAGAGGGGGGTGAATTAGTTATCCTAATTAGTTCTTCTTTTTGAACTTTCTTATTAATCAATGCAGTATTAATTCAATTAAGCAAACACAACCATGAAATGGAAATACACATGACACAATATTTTTGACGTGGAAACCCTGTTAAGGGAGAAAACCACGGGGTGATTAACCCAAGATTGTATTCTCTGTTAGAAGAATAGAAAAACAAAATGGCACTTGCCAATTAGGGCTCACTGTCCAAGCACACTGCTCACAAGAGGCACACTGCCTACAAGAGACTCACTGTCTACAAAATAATGTAATACAATACTTGAACTGATTGGAGGCATCTACAAATGTTGGAGTTCAGTTCTGGTTAAGCTCAGTACACTGATCTGCTACACTTCATCTTTCCTCTTTTCTTTTGCTACTTTTCTTTCACATACCAGACCTTCCTTACTACTTCTGCTCTGTAATTCTACTTTTATTCGCACAACACAACCATGACAACAACCCTCACAACTAAATCCATCATGTATATATATCCGCATAAGTAATTTCATCACCTTTCAAGTCAGCACCCGGAATAGTCAATCTTTTCACTAATTCTGATCTGTCGGCTGAATCCTTACACATCAAGTAATGCGGATCAAGTATATGCTTGTCAAAATCATTAATTATGTCAGCCAAACATGTTTCATGCCTTCATAACCTTTACCACAATCAGTAACTCATTCGGAAAGAAGTCTAATGTT
Organism: Cunninghamia lanceolata; assembly: GCA_027924645.1. Lineage (NCBI taxonomy): Eukaryota > Viridiplantae > Streptophyta > Pinopsida > Cupressales > Cupressaceae > Cunninghamia > Cunninghamia lanceolata. Next base: position 11,351,419 of record BSBN01000073.1, read on the forward strand.
CTGTCAGTCAGTTCTTCCTCTGTTCACACTGTCACTCAGGAATCCAGTACTCAACTATCCATATCTTTTTCCTCATCTATCACCGGAGGCTAAATCCTTGGAATATACCACTCAATGTAGTCCTCTTGACTTCCCCAAATCTGCACTGCACCAAGATACTTCCTCTAAGAGATCCGGACCTATCTGTCAAACCTTGCCACATGCTCTGTTCTTGTTTACCAGACCATAACATTCTTCACTCTAACTTCCGGTAGAGACATACCATGTCCTGCGGATGTGTGGGATAAACTTTGTTGCCATCAATGACAACAATCATGAATCCATATAGTGTCTCTTGCCAACAATCTCCCCCTTTGGCATTGATGGCAACACTTAGTGAAAAATGACTAAGTGTTTACACTATGCTCCCCCTTGGCTGATGCTCTGTCTTTATATACATTTTTTAGAGCTCCCCTTAGTTGGATTCCTCATTTTTCACTGCTCCTCACTTTCCTTTGACATCAATGGCAAAGGGTAGGGTCCGCATACCAAAATTTTCAAAAATTTAACTATACTTAGCCACATAAGTATATAAATACAAGTTGTACTTACATATACTTAAGTATGTCTGCAAAAGTGTTCTTCAACTGTACAACTTCTGTCGCCCAACTCTGCTTCATCCTGTCCAAAATTGAGATATGCCCACTCAACATGAATGCAAACGCATCTACCCTTTTTAGATCTATCGGATCATTGGTCTGGGCTGTAATTTGGGCTTCTTTTATGGCCTCATGCATGGCCTCTAGCTTAGGGACAATTAACCCCTTGAGCTCACTCAACCTGCTTATTCCATTTTTTCTTTCCTTCTCCAACTTCTTGATTTCACTCAAGACTGTGATAGTCTGACATTCTTGATTTGTTATAGAGGAAGAGAGAGGATCAAAATTCTTTGATAGGTTTGATAGTTTATCCTCCTATTCTTTTATTTTCTTCTCATTGTCCAGTGTTACTTTGGACCATGATAAACAAAATTTATACATTTCACCGCTATCCTTAAGAGCATTTTCTAAGCTCTTTATCCCAATGTTCATATTTCTCCTATCATTAATGATCAATCCCTATACCTCGGAGAACCTTTTATCCAAAAACTTCTTCCGGACCTTTTCTTCAGCTGATTTTTCTAGAGTCAAAATGTGTACTAACACTGTTGACTAAGGTTTTGAGATTACCGGAAGAGGAGGCTGTGGGATCCTTCTAAAAAGATGGCATGATCTTTTCCAGCACTCCAGATGCAGCTTCTATCAACTCATAGTCTTCCATATGAGACTTTAGGAGTCTTTCAGTAGCCTTAGCATTTGCAAATGAAGCTATTTTTATTATTTGTACCAGAGAAAGAGAATCAAAATTCAATGGACCTTGTAGAAGCTCTGGTTCATCAATCTCCATTGTTTCTTTGCTTAGGAATTCTTGGACAGTTTGTGCAGTGTCTCTTGCCGGAGACAGATGTTTCTTCTCTTCTACAGTCTTGGAGCTGTCCTTTGGAGTTTTCTCTCCTTCTACATTCCCACCACTAGTAGTTGTTGTTTTCTCTACTGAAGCCTTCTGTCCCTCTGCAACCTTTGCATTGTCACCTTCTTTTTCCTTCACCTCTGCTTCTTTCTCTTGTAATTTTTCTTCTTCTTTGGATCCAGAGATTGTAGGGGAAACTAGAGGAGAAATGTTAGTCTGTTCAGGGCCCACCTCTTCTGTCACTTTCTCAGGAGTTTCTTCTGCAACATTTGTAGTTGAGGGATCAGTACCCAAGTCCTCTATAATAGGAAGATTAAATCTTTTGAAAGCCTTCCGGAGGATCTCTTTTGTGTCCTTGGCTACCTTGTCAGTTTCACCAAGCATAAGTTGATTCATCCTTGCTTTGCTTCTAAACTCATCCTTACAATCTTTGAATATCATATTCATTGTCTTGGGGTCGATTGAAGGATATAGCTAGATTGCTATTTGTTCCCAGATTTCTAGGTCTTTAGCTTGGGCAGTGTTCTTTCTTGTTTCTATTTCATTCTCCAAGCTTTTAGGAATCAAAGATATAATTTCAATAAATGCTTTGTTGTAAATATTTAGATACCTGACTGTGGCATCTTACAATATCTCCTGATCTGCTTCACCATAATCATCATAAAACTCAACCATTGGCTGAAGATTTCCATCCACTGTGACTGATTTGATTATGTCGTCAATGTTAAGAGTGGGTTTTTCAACAAATTCCCCTGCCTTTTCTTCTTCCTTCTGTCTGGTAGAGGGTTGACCGGATGTTTTCTTCTTTTTCTTTATTTTCCTAACTTCTTCATCAGATTCAATTTCCTCTTCATCTCTTTGACTTGTATAAGCCCTTGTGGCTTTTGTCTTTGACTTTTTCTCTCCTTTGCCAAATGCTTGGACTTTTGGTTTTGAGCTTTTAGTAGGGATAGGTGCTAGTCTCTTTGAAGATCTAGTCTGGGAGGAAGTTTCTACCAGAGCACTTTTCTTGCTTCCCTTTTCTGCCTCTTTCTTCTCTTCATCAGCTTTTTGTCTCTTTTCCCGGTTGGCATCAAGTGCCTCCTTTGAGATCCCAAGGCCTTGGGAAATATGTTCTACTTTATTTCTCACCTTCCTTTTCATCTCTGGTTCTTTGAGTTCCACATGAATCTTTACACTTAGCTCCTCAAAGGTTCCAAACCTTTCTTCCTTTGGATCTTTAGGCTGACTTAGCATGTGTTGAACATGCAGCTCCACGATCTGTTCATCAACGTCGTACCCCATGGGCATGATCTAGACTGTCCTTGGTTCTACTGCCTCCATTAGGCATTGATCAGTCTCTACCATAAAGCAGACTGTGTCTTTGTATTTCTCAACAAGGGACTGGGGAATCTTTCTCTTGTTTGCATCATGTTCTGAAAGTTCTTAAAGTATCCCCATAGAGCTATATTTTGTGCTTGGTTATCACCAAGTCCATGCAAAAAATCTCTAATTTGGATAGCTACTGGCCTATCACTCTCCCATACCCAGCCATTAGATATGGGAAGCTCATTCATAAAGTAGAAGAATAAGCACAAAATTAATCCACCATACTTGAATGAATTCTTTTTATCTTTCTTGATTTTCTGTAGATTCTCTAAGAGTTGGTTCAAGAGAAGCTGACAGAGATCATAGTCTGCATCCTTTCTTAACATTTCATAAGCTGTATAGATGGCAGTTCCAGGTATAGAATTTTCTCTGCTAGAATGATATATCTTATATCCAATGATCATGGAGGCAAACTTGATATCCGGATCAGTGATGTCATCTATTGTCATTGCTCTTTTGTCAAACTTAGATCCGGTAGCCTCACTCACAGTTTGGTTCTTTACAAATTTGAGAACAGGAATCCCACCGGATGAGTGTAATCTGGTAACTACCCTAATGGCATCCTTAGTGATCTTGAATGGTCCATTCAACCACATGAAGTTGTCATGTATTCTGCTCAGAATGTATCTTACCCATTCATCCTCCGTAAAATAGGGGAAATGTATGTATTGTGCAAAGTGTTTGTTCCGGAGGCCCTTGTATTGGGGTTTGAGCTCAAATGAATCATCTAACAGTTGTTTGTGATAGATATCTCTTAGTTTGAATTCCCCAAACTCTTCAATACTTGCATGTATATAAACCCTAATGTCTTCGGTGTGCAAAACACCATGCGGAACACTAGAAAATGCACCAAGGGGATCTACCTCCAAGGATTTGTAAGGATGTTTCTTAAATGTGGGGTGACGTCTATCAGAAATCTTTACTATATTCAGAGTAGCCATCATCAAAAAGATTTGCAGTGAGATATTGAAAATAGAAAATACCTTTTGCGCCTTTCAGTTTCACAGAGTTGGTTGGATTGATTTCTAGATGTAAAGACTTCTACAAATGATCTTTGATGAACTTGAGGAATTTTGTTGTAGAGATCCACTTTTCATTTCTTCTTGAGTGCAAAATGAACAAATGATTAATGAAAAAACCCTTATATTGCTCCACAAACCCTAATATCTAATTGCAATGAATGCTCGACCTACATTATTCTGGTTTGCCTTATTCGGATGACTTGAAGAACCGGATCTGTCCTGATCTATGAACATCATGCAGATCTTCCAACCATGAACAAATCGAGATGACACATCACAAGGACATCCCAAACACTCTGTCCAATCCATAGAATAGGACAATGCACTTCCAGATCTCACCAGACCTTTTTGTAACCCTCTGTCACTCCGGAGCATCTCCCGAAACTAGTTCTACTTGATCGATCACAACTTCTTCACATCTTCATGTGGACCTCTAAAATCTTAATTGGATCATCTCAAGACTCATATCTTCAAACCCTTTAATCCGTATCCTCTTCTTGTGCCAATTCTGGCACCACTTGACTAGCTGGGGAACAAGGTTTTCTTTGTGTCTCCCCCTGAGCCAGAGCTCACTTTTTAATTTTTGGAAGGAATATCAGTACCAGAGTCTGGTACGGATCCAACCTCTATATTCTCTATACTTTTCTTAACCCAAATCTTGCTCATCTCACTTTTAACTTCATCTGCATTCACTTTTTGTTTACCCTTATCTTGATTCTTATTTCTACAAAATTTTGCACTGTGACCAGATCTATTGCAGATTTGGCAAACAACATTTTTTTGCATATTTGACTGATATCCTTTTGATCTACATTGATTAGCCATATGACCTATTCTATTTCATTCAAAGCATCTACCATTGAATGATTTGTTCATTTGCATATTTCTGCATTCATGAGATTTGTGACCATACCTTTTGCAGTTAAAACATTGTCTGGAGAAGGAAGAATTAGTCTAATTCATTCTCTTTCTGCACTGATTAGCTTTGTGACCAAAGAGATTACAGCTGTGGCAGTATCCATTGAAAGATGGATATCTTTGAGCATTGGGTTGTCTTACCGGAGGTCTTCTAGGCCTGTTCCTTGGATTTTTTGATCCAAAATTCTTTTGACCAGATCCAGAGCTTTCTCCTTTCTCATATCCCAAACCACACTTGTCATCTACCCTTTTTTGACTTCCAAGAAGAATTTCAAGTTGAGCAGAACTTATCTTGAATTTCTCTTTATATTCATTTGCTGATTGAAGATCCCTTTTGAGAGAGACAATTTGATCCTCAAGTTTTTCTTCATTTTCTTTAGCATCTTCAAGATTAGATTCAAGATGTCTGATAATTCTATCCATTTGGTGGCAATCTTCTGATTTCTCCTTGAGAGATTATCTTAGATTATCTTCAGTTTTTCTTTTCTCTTCAATCTCTTGGGTAAACTTTATAACTCCTAATTCCATTTCATGTCTTACCATAATGACTTCTTTTGATAACTTTTCACATAACTTGGTTTTTTCAGTCAGCTCTTCATTTGCATCATTAGCTTCACCTTGTCTTGCCAATTACTGAAGCAGCTCCTTTCTCTTTTTCATAGAGAGACTTAATTTGTCTTTTAGTTCTCTCATGAAATCATCAGCCTGTTTGAGTCTTTCCTTTAATTCATTGACTTCAGAGTTTGACTATTCAAGATCCTCAAGGGTAGTCTTGAATTGCTCCTTTAAACCATATGTATCCAGTTGGATTCCCAGATCTTCCTCGAGTTGTTAGACTCTGTTAGGATGAAATTAGATCTAATACCAATTGTTGATAACTGAGAGGGGGGGTGAATCAGTTATCCTAATTAATTCTTCTTTTTGAACTTTCTTATTAATCAATGCAGTATTAATTCAATTAAGCAAACACAACCATGAAATGGAAATACACATGACACAATATTTTTGATGTGGAAACCCTGTTAAGGGAGAAAACCATGGGGTGATTAACCTAAGATTGTATTCTCTATTAGAAGAACAGAAAAACAAAATGGCACTTGCCAATTAGGGCTCACTGCCCAAGCACACTGTTCACAAGAGGCATACTGCCTACAAGAGACTCACTGTCTACAAAAGAATGTAATACAACACTTGAACTGATTGGAGGCATCTACAAATGCTGGAGTTTAGTTTCGGTTAAGCTCAGTACATTGATCTGCTGCACTTCATCTTTCCTCTTTTCTTTTGCTGCTTTTCTTTCACATAGCAGACCTTCCTTACTACTTCTGCTCTGCAATTCTACTTTTATTCACACAACACAACCATGACAACAACCCTCACAACTAAATCCATCATGTATATATATATCCGCATAAGTAATTTCATCACCTTTCAAGTCGGCACCTGGAATAGTCAATCTTTTCACTAATTCTGATCTGTCGGCTGAATCCTTGCACATCAAGTAATGCGGATCAAGTATATGCTTGTAAGAATCATTAATTATGTTAGCTAAACATGTTTCATGCCTTCATAACCTTTACCACAATCAATAACTCATCCGGAAAGAAGTCTGATGTTCTGTTAGTCAGTTCTTCCTCTGTTCACACTGTCACTCAGGAATCCGGTACTCAACTATCCATATCTTTTTCCTCATCTATCACCAGAGGCTAAATCCTTGGAATATACCACTCAAGGTAGTCCTCTTGACTTCCCCAAATCCACACTGCACCAAGATACTTCCTCTAAGAGATCCGGACCTGTCTATTAGACCTTGCCACATGCTCTGTTCTTTTTTACCGGACCATAACATTCTTCACTCTAACTTCCAGTAGAGACACACCATGTCCTACGGATGTGTGGGATAAACTTTGTTGCCATCAATGACAACAATCATGAATCCATATAGTGTCTCTTGCCAACATCCTTATATGTCAATGATTCTATTGGCATCTAGTTTAAGAAATACAATTTTTTAATGTCCTATGCCCCTTTGTTATCTTGGAAGTATTTAATCATCATTGATAACTGATCTGAGAGGTTATCAATGGGCTATACATTGGTTAAACTTTGTGTTGAAATGGTCCTTTGCTTTCCCAATTTCTTCATCATGTGTTTCCATGTCCAAAAAATCCAAAATTTCTAAGTGTGGGGGGTTTTCCATTTAATTTTCAAGGCCTAGATCAAATTTCAAAATTTTGGAGTTTCACATCTCATCATCCCAACATGGCTTTTCCCTAAACTCCTACAATTTATAGTAAAATGTCATTGGTTTAGACTTTTCCTTGTTTAAATACCTTTTGGGAGTTTCTTCTTCATTGCATGCCTTTCCTTCCATTTTCCCATCCTCCCATTTCCATATAAGTCCATTTTCCCACTTCCTTCAAATTTTGAAATTTCAAAGGTTCTCATCCTATCATCCTAGAATGCCTTTTCCCTAAACTCCTATAATTTACACTAAAATATCAGACTTTTCCTTGTTGAAATACCTTTTTTGTATTTTTTCCTTCATGGCATGAGTTTCCTTCCATTTCCCCATCTTCCATTTCCATCTAATTCCATTTTCCCACTTCCTTGAAATTTCAAAATTTTAGAGTTTTTCATCCTATCCTCTTGGAATGCCTTTTCCCTGAAATCCTATAATTTACACTAAAATGTCATACATTTAGAATTTTCCTTGCTTTTGAGTTTTTCCTTCATGGCATGTGTTTCCTTCCATTCCCCATCTCCCATTTACATCTAAGTTCATTTTGACAATAAACATATCTTATAATCACTGAGACCAATATTCATGTCATGACATTAAGACAAAATGTCTTCATAGAATATAATTCACATCGAGAGGCCTTCATACTTTTAGTTTAAAGAAAGGTTACAAGATCAAATAAAAATTTCTTTCACCAAGGAAAAATGATCATCGAATACTATTTAATCTTAAAAATACAATCAACTCTACATGATACATCTCCTTATTATAAGTTTAGTATATGGTAGATTATTGACTGTCTTAAACATACTCATTCTAGGACAGACTTGAGTGTAAACTTCTAAATAGTTTATGTATATAAAGACCCTTTGTATTGCCAGACCTATAAATGTCATAAATTTCCATACATAATCTCCCCAAGCTGCAAACTAGTAAATGGTTTATAAACAATACAACCTAAACTTGGATAAATTGATAATTGTATAAGATTGAGTACAATAAACATGTATTCATTACATTAGCAAACCTGCAAGGTTGAAAGTAAATGAATGCATTTTCATTACATTTGAATCTTGAAGTAAAACCTGTGTATAACCAATTTATACAACCATTAAATTTACATGTTTGAGAATAGTTTAACTCATCCCATGTCATGTAGAAAATTGACCTATTCGTGGCTGAAATAACTATAAAAGGACTCATAATAAGTTATGGACTTGATAAAGGTCAAATTTCTTAAGAAATGTCAAGGAAATAACATTACATAGGCTATTATTGGTCTTTGAAAAAAGCATACCCACTATTACTAAACCAAACCTTATGCTATAATCTCCCCAACTCGAATACAAAAGAGGTTTTCCCATAAGTTTAATCCTGACTAACCTACAAAATTAAAATGATCATATAAGCAACTTAATAATGATAAATTTAAACCTATATTGGTCTCCATATTATAATTACAAACCACCATTGCGTAGAATGAAGAAAAGAAAAATACCAAATAAAACTTGGGTTTTATCTCAAACATTCCTTTTTGAAATCCTCCAAATATTAATGCGAACTCATACTCTATATAGTGCAAAACAATAAACTTGTTGGTCCTCCAACTGATTGTCATAGATTTCTAAAGGTTTATAGCTTATAATCAAGACACAGTGACCAATTGGCCAATGAATAGGAGATATCTGAGGAAATAATCTCCTTTGCACTTCAGGCTCTGCAAAGCCTATGTGGGTTCCCCTTACAAGACATTGATTTGGAATGAGACTTCATATTTAGTCACAGTGCCAAAGTAGAAATACATTTTCACACAAATTGACAAGAGATTTGCTAGACTGACACAAATATTGGGATGATCTATTGTAACCTTTAAAGTTTGATGTGAAAATAAAAAATAATTACAAATAAATTATAAATCATGTGAGATTTGTCATTTTAAAGTGTGTATTTGGTTGGGAAGTGGGATAATTCGAGACTGGTACCTATCTGGGAACATATAGTCTATATTTTTGCAATGTTTTATCTTAGAATTACTTAAAACTTTATTGAAAATTGTTACCTTAACAACAATATCAACCCATAAAGGCTTCATTCAATGACATGATACTTAGTAATTCAATTACTATGCAAACAACACTATTATTCTCTTGAAAGATTTATTCCATTACTTGAAAGGAAACTAACACAAAGGAATAATTCACAATAGAAAATGTAAGTGAAGAAACAATAATCCTTGATTATTTATTTCAAATGTTTGCTTATAGTGTAAAAAGGAGACAATTGAAACATGAACTCGCATGTTTGTCATAAAAAATCAAACTAAAGAATACATGCTCATGATAAAGAAATTTTAAAAAAGTACAAAAAGTTTTAATCCTAAGATAATTATAATTCTAAAACATCCCATTGATTTTCCAACCCTTTTCAAATGGAACACATCCCTTTTATAGAACAAGGGAGCCTCTTACAATCAAACAGATGAGTGACACATGTCACCATCAAAGTCACCAATAGGTCACTGCAACAGAATAATAGAAAATCATAATGATTCACCAAGAGGGTAGTTTCTTCCAATTGTATGCCAACGTGGTGTAGCAAGGGTTGTTGATTAACATGTGGGCCCTTCTAAAAATGATTCATCATCTTCCAAAGTTGAGGTGTTGATCACTGCTAGCTGCCATGATGGAGATGAGTAGGTTGAAAGGTGTGTTACACATATGGTTCATAGGGTTGTCATTGATGTCAACACTATCACTAGGTTGTCATTGATGTCAACACTATCATGGTGGTGTGATGGTGTTCATGGTTCGATGTCATGCCCCATCCAACAAGAGAAGAAGAAACAGTTCATGGTTGGATGTCATGTTCCATCTAGCAAGAAAAGAGAGAAGATATAGTTCATATTAAGATGGGAATTAGAAGCACAAAGATGATCAAATGTGTTGCTGATGCTATTAATGGATTGTAGTATGTATGATCCAAGTTTAATGATGATTCCATTACCAGAAGAGTGTTTTGTCGATTGATTAGTTGAAGATAGTATTACTTCTGTGAAGATGTTCTGTATAGGACAATGGAATGCTCTGCATTCCTCTGCATTTGCAGATATGGTCATTGAGCTTTAGAATTGTGTTCCAGATGTAGTTAAGGTGATAATTCCAAGTTTTTAGATCATTTGTCCTTTCGTTGTGAAAGTTATGCATGATAGAGTACCGACATGTGTTCTGGTAGAGTAAGCGAGTAATGAAGGCTTGTTGGGATGCTTCACATTCCTCCACAAATGAATGATTGCGTTTGCCATTTTAAGGACATGTTTATGGATGTGTATTACATGCTTCCTTGTAGTTTCATGGTTCTTGGTGGTCTACAACTCAGTTTTTCAAATGACAACATGTTGCAATGTGTTCTGAATGATAGATTATTCTCAGAGTTAATGATTGATGCCATGTGGCACAATTATCTGATATGTGGTGGAAAAGGAGTGTTTGGGTATGTTTTATGAGTCATGTGGACTCATCTAGAAAAGTTTCATGAAGATCTTTTTGTTTCCAGTACCGCACAAGGCTTTCAAGTTGATGTGGCCGTTATACTTCATGTCTTCATGTGTTTTCCTTAAATCTGTCCTATTTCCAAATGAGCGGAGTGTGTATATGTAATTCCTTTGTGTTTGAAGTTGTGAAGGATGTTTTGGACTTCGTTAAGAAAGTTTTGGGGTCGACAAGGTATGGATCTTCTACTGGTGTAATGTGTAGTTTCACTTAGGACCTATCTTCTACACGTTTCATATTGTGTGTTGTCTAGACGACCTGTAAATGTATTCTTCATGTTTTATCTAGCTAACAAGCAATGTAATCAATGTAATATCATGTATAAATAGTGAATCAAAATGAATGAAGTGGGGTGTGATTGCAAGTTGACTGAAAAGTTCACAAGTAGATAAAAAGTAGGATAAATGCATTATTGATGTGCAACTGAAGGAGAAAGAGTAGAAGTTGTTGATGCTATGCAGATTCATCTTGAAGACATATTTGTGATAGTGATCAAGTATAGAGTGTGCCTAACTAATTAGATCTTTAGAAGAAAGTGTTAAGAGGCAGAAGTACAATCATCAAAAGTGTGAGTTTCAATGGTAGTTTTCAGACAGTAGAAATATTGTCATACTGTAATCTTTTGTAAGTGTGTTCTCAATTTAAGGAGTAGTGACCCTAAAAAAAGTCTTCAAGGAGTAGAAGTTTCCATGGGAGTGACCCTAAATCAATTTTTTTAGGGAGTAGAAGCTTCCTTGGGTTGTAGCCCTAAAACAAAGTTGTTATTTGAGCTTCATATATTGTGAGTTAATCCTCACTATGGTTTTTCCCTTCTAGGGTTTTCCACATATATTTGGTGTTATGTGTTGATGTGCATTTTGTTAATATTTGTTGTTCATGTTTTTGATAATATAAGGTGGCAAAAAACTAGGGGCTAAACCCTTACACCAGAAGCCCAAAAAGGAACAGTAAAGGCTCAAAAACAAAAGGAGCCACCAAACCCAACTACAACATAAACAACATTAATAGTCGATAAACAACAGATAGTAAAAGTAGCAGTCTAACAGTAGATAAACAAAAAGCAAATAAACAAAGCTAGGGAGAAACATCCTCCCATCCTTTAGCCAAAAATTCATAAATCTTGTCAAACTCTTTAACTTTCTCTTCATCCACGCCATGGGCAAGGGTGTCATGCTCATATAGTAGGGACAAATTGAGCATAGCTGAGTGGCAAAGCATACTATTGATAAAACATCTCATAGAATGAACCTTTTGCTCCAAGAATTCCAACGTCCTCTAAGAACAGCAATTTCATCGTCCTGACTATCACCTTCTTCCTTAGCAACCTCTTTAGCCTCCTCCACAGTTGCCCTCTCCTCCTCTTGAGCATTATCATCAGGTCCAAAATCCTCTCCATCAGTATCCTCAGCTTGCATCTCCTTTTCCTTCACCCATTCGGTCTCCTCCTAGATCTCTTGAACCTCAATGTCATCACCTTTAGACTACTCATCTCCCTGAGTAGAAGACCCAAATTCACTTTTAGAGTAATCAATAAGTTTTTCCTAAGGGGCCAGTTTGCTAGCAATTCTACTAGACCTTCTGACACCTGAAGAGTAACACTCATTCTTACCTTTAAACATGATTTTAGCTTAGACATTTTTCGGTGGTCCCTCACTGTCATTATGGGCCCCCATTATATTCTCTACTACTGTAACCTTCACAATAGAAACCATCTCCTTAAATTTATGTTTCCTCCCTTTCACACTACCTTTATGTTAGGGTTAGCCAGCAGAAGATATCAATTAAATCCAAATAAAGATTAAACAGAGGAATGAAAATACACAGAAATAATAACAGCAAGAGACAAGTTTTAACATGGTTCACCCAAACTTGGGCTACATCCACCAATAGAGAGTCCAATATTATTATCCAGTAAATCAAACCGATTACAACCAACAATCCGTGCAACTCAATCCCATTGCAAATGCTATAATACAATATCAACCAAAGCCTAACCCTTAGCCGCTTTTTATCAAGCCTTATGTCAGTTACAAAAAATAGGGTTTTTTATGTCAGTTACAAAAATAGGATTTTTTATGTTGGCTCTAAAAAAAAATTTCAAGGGCTGTGCCCCTGAACCCCTGCTTCTTGGGGGCTATCGCCCCCAAACCCCCACTTGGGGCCCAACCCAGCCCCAAACCCCGGCGAGGATACATGGCTAGTGTACAGTACTTTTCTGATCAATCACCACCTACCAACAATCTCCCACTTGGAGACTGATCAAGCTCCACACCAAATAATCTCCCACTTGGAGACTAAGCCTGGACGACACCGCTGCACATGCAGCTCCCACTAGAAATAAGCACCCTAGACTCTGTTGTTTTGTTTTTGTTGTTTTTAGTCTAGAAGACCAACCGAAGATGAAGAGGAGCTCAGCTTCTCCCTTGTCACTCCCTTTGTAAACATATCTGCTGGATTTTCATCTGTATGTATCTTTTCTAGCCTTAACTGTCTATCATCCAACACCGACCGAATAAAGTGATACCTCAACTGTATGTGTTTGGTCCTTGAATGCAAGGCAGAAATCTTTGTAAGATGTATGGCAGTCTGACTGTCTGTATACAAAGAACTGTTATCCTGTGTTTACCCAATTCTTCCATGAAAGATTGCAGCCATATCATCTCCTTACTCGCCTCTGTTGTAGCTACATACTCTGCCTTTGTGGTGGATAAAGAAACCACCTTTTGCAACCGTGAGATCCAACTCACTGCTGTCCCACCTACAGTAAAGACATAACCTATAGTACTCCACCTGGTATCAATATCACTTGCCAAATTTGAGTCTACATAACCTGCTAAATTAGTAGTAGAGCCCCCAAAACATAAGTGTTTATTGGATGTACCTCTCAAATATCTGAGAATCTATTTTACAGCATTCCAATGCTCCAATCTGGGATGACTCATATACCTACTGACGACTCCTAAAGCATGTGCAATATCCAGTCTCGTGCATACCATGGCATACATTAAACTTCCTACTGCTGAATCATATGGTACCTTGGACATTTTTTCTTCCTCTTGTGTCTTTGGACACATCTCCTTAGTTAATTTCAAATGACTAGGCAAAGGTGTGCTAACAACTTTTGCATTCTCCATATGGAATCTCTGCAACACCTTTTCAACATAAGTAGCCTGAGATAGAGTCAATTTTCTGTTCTTCCTATCTCTGCAAATTTTCATACCAAGGATTTGTTTTGCTGCCCCCAAATCCTTCATATCAAATGACTGTGCTAACTACTGTTTTAACTCTCTTATGTGATCCATGTTAGACCCAGCTACAAGCATGTCATCAACATATAAACATAAAATAATGTAGCTGTCATTATCCAACCTCTTAAAATAAACACAATGGTCAGAATTACATCGACTGTAGCCTTGCTCAACCATAAAACTATCAAATTTCAGATACCATTATCAAGGTGCTTGTTTCAGGCCATACAAACTCTTCTTCAATTTGCACACTAGTTTCTCCTTACCTTTGACCTCAAATCCTTGGGGTTGTTCCATGTATATCTCCTCCTCCAAATCACCATGGAGAATGCTAGTTTTCACATCTACCTATTCCAAATGCAAATCTTCAACAGCCACAATACTTAAAATAGTACGAATAGAAGTCATCTTGACAACTGGAGAAAATATCTCATCAAAATCAATGCTCTTTTTCTGTGCAAATCCTTTTACAACTAACCTATCCTTAAATCTTTTCTTACCTCCATCTTCCTCTTTCAACCTATAAACCCATTTGTTTGGTAAAACCTTTTTACTTGTAGGCAACTTACATAATTCCCAAGTCTAATTTTTTAGCAAGGAGTCCATTTCTTCTTTCATTGCAAGCTCCCACTGAACCTGTGTATCCACCTACATAGCTTCATCATACCCTTCTGGTTCACTAGCATCTGTTAACAAAATAGAATACAAAGAGGGAGAAAACCTTTTAGGAGGTCTACTTAGCCTTGTTGACCGTCTAACATTCATTGGAGTTTGAGGTATTTCTGGTTGCTATTGCAGAGCATGAGGAACCACTAGAATGTTAGTATTTGGAGTATCATCCAGCACCACATAATCCTTTTCTTTCTTCTCATGCTGTTGTAACTGATCTTTGTACAACACCTTCTCATTGAATATAACATCCCTGCTTCTCACAATTTTCTAATTTTCAAAATCCCAAAGCCTATCACCAAATTCATCAATGCCATATCCAACAAAGGTACATTTTTTTGATTTTGCATCTAGCTTGGTTCTATTTTTAGAATCTACATGTGCAAATGCTTCACATCTGAAGGTTTTGAGAAAAGAATAACTCACCTTCTTACCTGTCCATGCTTCCTCTAGAATACCATAGCCCAAAGGAACTGAAGGACCTCTATTAATTAAATATACAGTAGTGTTGACAACATCTACCCACATGTTTAAAGGCATCCCAGCATGCAATCTCATGGTCCTTACATGCTCCATTATTGTCCTATTCATGCGTTCAGCCACTCCATTTTCCTATGGAGTCCCTGGAACTATTTTCTGCCTATGAATTCCATTAAAGGAATAATAATCTTCAAATTCTTTGCTGCAATACTCACCACCATTATCAGATCTGAGACATTTTAATCTTTTACTCATCTCATTCTCAACCAAGCTTCTCCATTTCTTAAATGTTTCAAATACATTAGATTTCTGCCTAAGGAAATAAATCCATACCTTCCTAGTTGCATCATCTATGAATATAACATAATATCAAGAGCCACTGAGAGAAGATACCTGAGCTGGTCCCTATACATCGGTATGCACAAGCTCTAACTTTTCATTTTTCTTTTGCTTCCCATCCTTGAGAAAACTGACTCTCTTTTGTTTTCCATACACACAACTTTCACAGAAATCCATATTAATACATTTCAGACCTGGTAAAACTTTCTTAGAATGAAGTACCTTCATACCTTTTTCACTCATATACCCAAGTCTGTTATGCCATAGTGTTGTCTCAGAACCTGCAGCAACTATTTCAGTCTCTTCCTGCAAACCTGCAGCAATTGTTCCTGAACCTGTTTGTTTTTTCTCTGCAATAGCTAAAGTAGAAGGAACAGTATGACCTATACAAAGATATAAGGTGCCTGCTTTCACACCTTTTGCTACTATTAAGGCACCTTTTGAAACCTTCCAATTTTTATCAGTAAATGTAACAATGCAACCTTCTTCAGCTAGCTACCCTACTGAAATTAAATTCCTACTGAGCCTTGGAATGTGCCTTACCTCTTGTAGTAGCCAATGATTCCCATTCTGCAACTCAATCTTGATTCTTCCCTTTCCAACAATCTAACAGGGTTCGTTATCTCCCAAATAAACCAGCCCAAAATCCCCTTGGACATAATCAAGAAAATAACTTCTGTGGGGCATAGCATGAAATGAGGCCCCTAAATCTAAAACCTATGAATCATCAACATTATCTAGGGAAAGAATCAAAGCATCATCTTCAGATTTATTACTTACCACATTTGCCTCCTTATTTCCTTCTTGTTTGTATGCTTCTTTATTCTTCCAAGACCAGCAATCTTTCTTTAGATGACCTGGTTTCCCACAATACCAACAATCCTTCTGTCCTCTAGTTTGGGACCTCTTATCCCTTGATTTTCCTCGTGACTTCCCATGACCTCCATAACCTTTTCCTCTCTCCTTTGATCTGCCCCTACTTTCTGCATTCAAAACACTGCCTGATGTGGATCCACCTGAGCTTTTCCTATGAATTTCCTCACTCAGAATAACACCAACAACATCATCAAATTTTAGGGTATTTGAACCAGAAATAGAGTTACTAACCGCCATTACCAAACTATTCTATCTTTCAGGCAATGAACATAATATCAAGAGAGCTCTAACTTCTTCATCAAATTTTACATTTACAGAAGTCAATTGATTGACAATCGTATTAAATTCATTTAAATGATCTGTCACAGATCCACCTTCAACCATTTTCAGATTAAACAAATGCTTCATGAGAAATACCTTATTTGAGGCTAAGGGTTTTTCATACAATTTAGCCAAAGCTTTCATCAGACCATATGTTGTCTTCGCTTCTGTTATATTGAATGCCACCGATGGTGCCAAGCATTACCAAATGGTTCCCAGTGCCTTTCTGTCGAGAAGATTCCAATCCTCATCACTCATTGTTGCCAGTTTCTTGGCTACTCCTTCCAATGGCATCCATAAATCCTTTTGATAGAGGTAATCCTCCATCTGCATCTTCCATAACTGATAGTTCTACCCATTGAATTTATCAACTTTCAATTTACCCTCATCCACCATTGCTCCCACTCAACCGTGAGACTTTCTTGTAGATGATAATTAAACACAACCTGCTCTGATACCACTTGTTAGGGTTAGCCAGCAGAAGATATCAATTAAATGCAAATAAAGATTAAACAAAGGAATGAAAATACATAGAAATAATAATAGCGAGAGACAAGTTTTAATGTGGTTCACCCAAACTCAGGCTACATCCACCAACAGAGAGTCCAATATTATTATCTAGTAAATCAAACTGATTACAACTAGCAATCCCTACAACTCAATCCCATTGCAAATGCTACAATACAATATCAACCAAACCCTAACCCTTAGCCGCTTTTTATCAAGCCTTATGTCAGTTACAAAAAATAGGGTTTTTTATGTCGGTTACAAAAATAGGAGTATAAATGGCTAGTGTATAGTACTTTCCTAATCAGTCACCACCTACCAACACTTTAGAGGTAGGAGTATAAATGTCCTTCACAGTATTCTCCTCCAGGGATTTAGAAAAGGAAACCCCTTTCAATTTTTGGTTGTTGGGAGTAGAATGACAGGGCTCCTCATAAGATATAGCAACACTGGGGGGAATATCCACAGAGATTTCAATAATTGTGGGTTGAATTGGTTTCGATGGGTCCAAGGCAAGATGAAACTTATATAGATGATGGATAAGGCCTTGGTGAAGGGGAACTAGATGCTTTGAGGGTTTCTTATCCAATTTAGCTTTCACACAGTGAACAGAGTGTTCCAAAGAAGACATCAAATAAAAAGGAAAGCTAATAAGAGCGTTTCTCCTAAAATGGTTAAGGGGAAGGTGATAATTATAGAACATGGTAAAATGTCCTTCCAGGGTGAAATATTTTATCAGAAGGTAGCACATCTCATCCCATGGCTCTAGGAGATTTGTACGATCAAACCCTCCTTGATATGGGACAAGTTCCTCCCCCTCACCCAAAAAATTCTTCTGACTGTGGTGGTCAACAACCTTAGCCTTTCTCTTTATTTTCATGCCTTTCATAGAAAGGCCAGTAGCCATTGTGATGACTTCCTCAGAAATTTCAAACCCTTTCTTGCCAATTTTAACTCTGCGATTATCCCACGACAAGGCACACTGCACATATAGGTTTTTGTCATGACCATTCAGTCATTCGAGGAAAGCAATAATGCCTCCTTTACAATAGTGCCACACAACAACATTGTCCTTGAATTCACTGCAAGAGATGGGTTCAGTGTAAATTTTGTCCCCCCCCATGATCGCCTTTCCTTCAAACCCATAGAGCAGATGATAATAGCACTTAGGAAAATCATTGTGTCTTCTTCTTTCTTCAAAGTACCCTCTAGTATTAACTCTACAGGCATAAAGAAGCATGAAAATGAAATAAATGAGGAAATTATTTAGCGTCCTTAGGTCATCATTACTTAGATACGCTACCTCATTCTCCAATCATTACGAGTCCTTCCTGTGCTTCAAAATCATACATTTAAACTTCCTATCAACATCAAACTACCAACTCAACTTATCACGGGAGATCATCGGTGCCAAATTGGCATTTATAAAAAAAGTATGCTTCATCATAATTACAATGTCCTTTATCAGTCATCTCATCTTGTCACAAGAGATTGGCTGTGCCAAGTTGGCATTCACAATGTGATGTGGCATCATTGAAAAGTCATCTCTTTTTGAATTAACTCCCCTATAGCATGTAGGATAGTATTATGTTGGTGCCAACATCACCAATTTTCAAACTGCTAACCATGATTAGCAAGTGCATCAGCAACTTCATTCCCCTCTCTGTAGATGTGAGAGAAATCCACCTAGGTAATACTCTGAATAAGAATTTATATATCAGAAATGATATCCTTAAGCCACCACCCACACACTGAAACCTTGGTAACAACATCAATTACAAGTTTAGAATCTCCCTCTATAAACAAATTCTATATACCCAACGTGATTCCTAGTTTAATACCCCATAAAAGTGTTGATGCCTCAGTAAAGTTATTACTTTGAAGACCTAATCCTCCAGCATAGGTAGCAACAAACTCCCCTTTGTCAATCATGATAACCCCACCACCAATAGCCTTACCATCAAATTTTAAAGGCCCATCAAAATTTAATTTGAGCCAACCAGACTTCAGGGGGTCCACCTAGTACTTAACCTTAGGAGCTACTTTGAATTGTCAAAGGCAGGGATTTGATTAAGTATCTCCCAATTAGCAGCCATACTTTCCTCTTATTGGGTGAGAGGTTTGTCACCAGTTTTGACATGAGAATTGGTAAGACTTTCAATAAGGCTCTTAGAGAAAGACTAGTAAACTTGAGAACAATCTTTGATAGATTCTCTAAAAATTGTATTATTCCTTTCCTTCCACAATGTCTAGCCAATAAAGGGAAGGGTTTGGTTCCAAAGCTCCACTAACCAGGGTTGAGAAAATGTAGGAACCTAGTTAGTAATGACTTCCTTAATATCTTTATTGTAGACCCACTACAATCCAAAGTTTAGAAGCACTCTACTCCATATTTCTCTGGCAAACTCACAATGCAGAATCAAATGAGGAACAATTTCATCTTCCTTAAAGCACAGAACACATCTATTAACCAAAGAAAAACCCCTTCTTTGAAGATTATCTTGAGTTAAAATCTTATTATGGGCCATAGTCCACCAGAACATATTAAATTTAGAATAAGTTTGTGGTTCCAAACTTTCCTCCAAAGCTCATCACTATGATCATCTGAAATCAGCAGATGGTAAGTAGATTTGATAGAGAAGAGACCTCTTTTATCTGCAGTCCAAAGTAACTCATTTGATCTAGGAAAGAGGAATTCTGGTTCTCAACATCTGCTAAATAGACTTCATTCAAGGGAGAAGCTCAAGATGATTGGTACAACACTCAAGAAGGTTTTTCCAATGTCTAACTCCATTTCCTTGTTGGATATACTGACAAACTTTAGTACCAAAATAATGTTTGGCAATCTCAGCAATAACCTCATTACCCTCTTGGACAAAAAGGGCCTTGTCAACCACCCATGGATCCTCCCAAAATTTTATGAGGTTACCATCCCCCAGTTTCCACTTTAGCCCCTTTTTGATTAGGCTTCTAGATTTGACCATTTTGTTCCAAATCACTAACCCCTAAGGGAGATCCTCCTGATAAAGGAAGTTATAATTATCAGTACCCTATAAATACTTAGCTTGCATAATTATCCCCCATTCTTTATTGTTGCTGATAAGATTCCAATTGATTTTGGATAAAAGGGCTTTATTCAAATTTTTTATAGCTCTGATATTCAAACCACCATGAGTTTTGGGAAGGTAGACCCTCTCCCATTTGACTAGGGGCATTCCCTTCTTCTCTTTGACACCTATCCATAAGAAAGTTCTTTGGATTTGTTCTAGTTTGTCAGCTATATACTTGGGCATTTTAAAGAGAGAGAGAAAGTAAGTGGGAATACCTTGAAGAGATGCCTGAAGAAGTTGCTTAAGTTTTAAATCTATTCTGGATAAGTTGAAGTTGTTAAAATTGAAAATTGCTTAGATAATGATTCACCCCCCTCTCAATATCTTGGCATATTCAATAATTAGTATTAGAGCCAAGTTCCTCTGAGGGAATCTTAACTAATTGAGGAAGGTCTGGGATGGCACAAAATGGATCCAATAAGATACCTAGGTTTGATGGAACAAATTATGCTTTCTGGAAGCTAAAGATAGAAGCTTACATTAATTCTCTTGGGTGTGGTCTTTGGGACTTTGTCAAGTTTGGTTACACAGTTCTTGCTACTATTCCTATAGATGCATATGAAATCAAGAAGTATGATAACAATGCCAAGGCAAAAATTTCTATCATGAGTGGGTTAGCTGATTTAGAACTTTAAAAAATAATGGGTTGTGATTCTGCTCAAGAGGTTTGGGATAAACTTAAAACCATCTATGAAGGAGATAAGAAAGTAAAGGAAGCCAAGATGCAAATCTTCAAGAACAAGTTTGAGAATCTAAAGATTTTAGAGGATGAAGACCTTGATGGATATATGCTTCAAGTGAATGAAGTGATCAATGGCATTACAAGTCATGGTGGAGAAGTGAAAGAAGATGAGATTGTGAAAAAGATTTTGAGATCTCTTCCCAAATCTTACAGTCTTAACGTATCTACCATTGAGAAGAATATAGACTTGGATACATACACTATAGAAAAATTGTTTGGTACCCTTACTACCTTTCAAATGAAAGAGTTTGGAAGTGATGCTCTGAAAAAAGAAGCTGCTTTCAAAACCGGTATGAAGACTAAAGAAGTTGCTGATGAAGATGAGAGCTCTGATGAAGTTGAAGCATGTTTGTAAGAAGACTAAAGAAAGGTACTAGTAAATACAAAGATAAGTTACCCTTCAAATGTTTTAATTGTGGAAAAGTTGGTCATTTTGCTTCTAAATTTCCTTTTAAAGAATCAAGGGGTAATAATAGGAGAGACAAGTTCAAGAGAAGTCCGTACTCCATAGAAAGTAATTATTCTTTAGAAGATGAGGATCATGATGATTCAAATGATGAAACACTTTTCATGGCCTTGAATGTTGGTAACAAAAGGGATGATACTAGAACTTGTGAGAAGACTGATACCTTGAAAACAAATCAAAACAATGAAAGATCAATGGTTCATGGATTGCCTTTCATGCAAAATAAGAATCTAAGGCTTGGGTGATTGACAGTGGATGCTCAAATCATATCAATGGTGTTGAAGGCACAAGACAACTAAGAGGGGGGTTGAATCAGTTGTATCCAAAAATTTAAATTCTCTTAAACAAAATCACATTCACATTCACTTACTTTAATCCCTTAATCTATTATGTAGATTAAACATGAAGTGTAGAAATAAAACTTAAACACATCAACACCACACACACATGAACACCAGATTTTTACGTGGAAAACCCTAAAAGGGAAAACCCACAGTGACTGTTAGCTCACAATATAATGTAGTAACAATACTAAATAACAAAAGAGGCTCACTACCAAAGGGCTCACTACCCAAGGTCTCACTGCCTAAAGAAATAATCACTACAAATAGGGCTCACTACCATCGGGTGGCTCACTATTGGGGAGTGGCTCACTGCCATGAATTGATATAATAGCATCGACAACATGCCTGACCTCAATTCCATTGAAGCACAATACAAATCACCTTTGCTACCCTTGCCACATACACAATCTCATCTTCACATCTTCACTTCCCCCACTTTAAAACATGGATTCATTACATTTATTTATACCAATCATTAACCTTGGAACATACATCAAGGTCGGCAATACAATCTACAACAATTGGAACAATCTCCAAGGTCAGAAAACATACATAATTCAAATTAGGTCTTGACCTAAACAAACTTGCAGAGCAAATGAGTTAAGGAAGAACACTTCATGGTTTATCTCAGACCCAAATACATCTTCACATGCTTCATCACACTTCTACAATCCATGAAACACATCCAAAAAGAGTGTTAGCATCCAAGTCAGCCAAACTTGTGCAAACACCAAGAATGCTTGAACACACACTTCTAAGGACTTCATCATAGCTTGTGAATCAAGCACAAGACTTTAAAACATTTTGGAGACATCCACAAACAACCTAAAATCATGTGGGAGCTGACAAATCTAGCTGCAACAGATCTCACTTGAAAACAACAAATATCACTTGACCTAAACAAACTTGCAGAGAAAATAAATTAAGGAAGAACACTTCATGGCCTAGCTCAGACCCAAATACATCTTCACATGCTTCAACATGCTTCTACAATCCATAAAATACATCTACGAAGAGTGTTAGCATCTAAGTCAGCCAAACTTGTGCAAACACTAAGAATGCTTGAACACACACTTCTATGGACTTCATCATAGCTTGCAGATCAAGCACAAGACTTTAACACATTCTAGAGACATCCATGAACAACATAAAATCACCTGGGAGCTGACAAATCCAGCCACAACAGATCTCAGTTTAAGACAACAAATATCACTTGAGGACAAATCATAGACTACTCACAACACTATCGAACTCTGCTAATCAATAAATTGCTTTCTGGAGCACCAAATCACAAACTATTTGGAATGGAGATAGCTAAGGACCTTATAAACTTAAGTCCAAAACCGCAAGAACAAAATCCAAACTACAGAGAAATGAGGAGCAAAATACTTTCTCCCTGTCACACTGCAAATGTTGTCAGGCACAGTCTTCAAACTAGTGAATAGAACTTCTATTGCACAATGATCTAGACTACCAAATTATGGATTTAGCATCTTTAAACAATTTTCTTAAACATATCCAAATCTCATACTCCAGTCTTCAACATAGAAGAAATGCGGAGCAAAAACTTAAATAGTATCTTGTAAGCGAGAATATATCTTCACAACTCTGTCTTCAGTATGAACCAACTTTTCTCAAAAGCACTTGGAAACTCAATATTAGGAACATATTCATATCATCTTCAACACTTGTATAATGCAATACAAAGGAACTAAATTATTGCAATCAAATAACAAAACAAGAGCATAGTTGACACTAATGACAACACAAAAATGTTGACATCAATGACAACACTGATTAGCACATACTTGCAATAATATCCCCCTTTGTCATTGATGGCAACATATGATGTGAAAAACATTTTCCACCATCAAGACACAACTTTGCATCAGAACTCCCTTTTATTGAATGCTTTCTTTTTCTCTAAGTTTTTCACATGAACTCTCTCCCCCTTTGACATCAATGGTAAATGGCAACACGTCTCTTTCCATTGCACATACTTGCACTTCTTCTTAACTTCTCCGAATGCTTTCTTTAGTCTGTAACTTTATTCAGAATCACTACCTGCTCCACCTAAGAGGTAGTCTCCATCATCAGTCCAGAAAGGAATGACTTCTTAACCACACTGGACTAATACACTACCTTATGCATCTAGTCCCTGGAGGAAGCATCTGTACTAGAGGCTGGCACAAGAATATTCTTCACTTCATTTATATCCTTGTTGATCCGTGTCTTTTTTATCTCCTTCAGATCATCCTTTTGCGTTGTTTTCTTCATTTCTACCAAGTTATCCTTCTTCATGTTCCTGCTTCTACAGAACTTTGCAATGTGTCTAGGCAAATTACAATCATAGCACACAACATTTCTTTGAGTGTTGTTCCTTTCATTCATTCTGGACCTGCATTGGTTAGCCTTGTGTCCAAGTCTATTGCATGTAAAGAAAATTCCACTAAAGGATTGAACATTCCTTTCATTACTATAACCCTTCCTTATTGTAATTCTACATTCACTGGCTTTATGACCAACTCTCTTGCAAGTAAAGCACTGACTAGAGAAAGATGGAGCATTTTGATTCATCTTGCTCCTACATTGAGTAGCTTTATGACAAAATTAATTGCATGAATGACAATAACCATTGAAAGATAGATACCTTTAAACATTTGGTTGCCTGACTAGTGGTTTTCTTGTCCACTCCTTTGATTTTGCATCTTCTTGCCTTTGTCCTCCTTCTTTTCAGCATTCACTATTTGACCTAATTTGGAGCATTCACCTTTCTCAAGTCGTAAGCCTTCTTTGACATCAAAGTTCTTTCGACTATCAATTATCTCCTCAAGTTTTGCTAAACTAATCTTGAATTTTTCTTCATACTTCTTTTCCTTCTCTAAGTTTGACTTTAGGTTCACAACCTCCTGCTCAAGATTGGTGCAGTCTTTAGTTTTGTCTTTCAAACATTCCTCAATTCTCAATTTTTTCTTCATTTACTAACCTAAATTTGTCACTATCCTCTTTATATCTTTGTTTAAGCTTCTTGACTTGCTCTCTTAAATTTTTTATGTATTCATTTGTTTCTTTGATAATCTCCTTTAAGTCCATGTTTTCTTCCTCAAATCTTTCTAGGTCTTCAAGAGCAATTTTGAGTTCTTTAATGTCACTGGACAAACATTCTTCTTCTGAAGATTGGATATCATTCTAGGCCTCAGTCACTGTTTTAGGTTCAACTTTAGAAATTAAACACAAGTTTATTTGTTCTTTAGCAGCTCTGTATCATGTCAATTCACATTCTCTTTTATCACTAATGGTCTGACACTCTTCTTGTATTTCATCCCGCATTTCCTTTTCTTCAATATCTTCTTCTTCTTTAGTCTGTACTTCCCTTTTTGTAGTGTTTTATTTTTCTTTGTGAGGGATCCCATCTAAATCTGATACATATTCATTGACTTCTGAATACTTTTGTATCTCTTCATCAACCTTGACATTGGTACTTTCAACAATCTTCCCTAGTCTCTTGTTATAGCACTGGTAAGCTTTGCTCCCAGATGAATACCTAAGAAAAATACCTTCATCATAATTTGCATCATCCTTTCCTATTTCTTCATTTCTTCTGATAAAACATTTGCTTCCAAAAAATTTGAAATATTTAGTAGTGGGAGTCTATCCATACCATAGTTCAAAAGGAGTTCTTTCATTATTTGCATTCTCCTGTACTCTATTTTGTGTGTAGACAGTAGTCTGAATTGCTTCTCTCCAAAATATTTCTAGTAGATTTGCTTCCTCTATCATTGTCCTTGTAGCTTCTTGAACAGTCCTATTCTTTATTTCCATCACTCTATTCTGCTGTGGAATTCTAGGATCAGATAGTTGTCTCTTTATCCCATGATTCTCACAAAGCACATTAAACTTATTAGAAGTAAAATATTCTCCTCTATCAGACCTCAAACATGTGATCTTCATATCTGATGCAGAGCATGGAGGATTCACCCAAAACAAACACACTTCAAACAAAAGATTTTTCTCACAAACTTCCACTATGCTTTGATGAGAGCAGCAAATAGAGTTTTTTTGACGTAATTTTCAAAATACAACTCAAAACTATGATTTAAAAACCATTTTAGATACCCATTATCCTCTTACATAACATACTTCAAGTGTAGGTGGGGTTGTTTTGGAACATAAATGTCAAATATTTATTTTTCCTACTCTTGACTAGATTTGAAGTGGAACAACAAATGCGGTTTTTCAGCCATAACTTTTAAAATAGAATTGATCTACAAAAAATAAAACCTAATTAAAATACTCATTTGGCCCTTATTTAACATATTTCAAAATAGGTAGGGGTTACTTTTGAAAGTATGCTTAAAAAATAGATTGTTACAGAGATGGAAACCCTAGTAGATCATAGACCTACCCTCACCAAAAATAGCATAACTCATTCAATTCTTAATAAAAATTGACCATACCAAAAGAATATGAAACTAGACTCATATATTCATATTTTACCATTAATTTTAGACTTGTACTTGATCTGTACAATCTGTACCATTCCAAACAAGATGACTCTTATAGTAAAAAAAACTACAAGTGTCAATCACTAAATTCATCATAACTTTCACAAAACATAACCAAATTTGATGCAACCAACACCAAAAGAAAGAAGACTCATATCCATTTACAAAAAATCCAATTTCATGCCATTTAGAGTCTGTACAGGGCCATACCATCCTCGGGAATAGCAAAAAAATAGTAGAAATGTAAAAAACTAAAACTTTTTTTATTCATTTTTCCTCTCTAAAATTCATCTCCCCTCTTGCACAAAATGTCAAGGCATAAATAATGTCTTTAAATCCATCTTTTTTATTCCATCACTCCACTCTGTTTTACATGCAAAAAGAAGAGGCTAAAAATAGCTAAACCACTAACACTACTCAACTTAGAAAGTACTAAACTTGAGCAAACATAAAGTTCCACTACCAAATACATAAAAGTAGTCTTACATAGACCTTTATGATAACAATAATAAATAAAACTCCTCCAACATGAGAAACTACCTTTTAAACTCCCTATGACCCTTCATATTCCTTTTTTGTTTGCCCTTTTTGCACTTTTTGCAATATTGACAATTTTGCATTTTTTACAATCCTTTACAAAATAACTCCAAATCCCACTAGAACCTAATCAAAGGCCTCTAATACATTGCCAATGGTCAATTCATGACCTTATTACATATCTAAAACTCAAAAACTAGATCAAAACCAAAATTTTCCTCATAGAGGCTTAAAGCTAGCAAGGTGCTTCTACACCATACTCCCAGAGAAAACAAAATTCAAGTCCACTTGAATAAGGGATATCATCATGAAAAAATATGTTTGATAGTCTCTAACTGATGTCTTGCATTTCCTAAATTCTAACCTTCTTGAAACAAAGGAATGTCTGCTTCATTTTCACTCTTGGGTTGCCCATTCTCATGCTTAAGTACTTGGGCCTGTCAAAAGGAAATAACTGCCTCTTCCAATCTGCCTTTTTGGGTACCTGCACTAGAATAAATACAATAACAACTTCATTCATAAAAATAACTTGATTAGCATCAATATCATTCATGAAATCTTTGCCTCGTCTGTCCATAACCACATCTGATGGAGTCATCACAACCTACCATTCCTTATCAGTAACTTCATTATCAGTAACAACTTGATTCTCAATATCAACCTTATCATTAACCGCTACATTATCATCCATTCCTACTGGTTCATCAGCAACAATTTCATCAACCACTTGATTACCAACAACAATCATATCATTAATGTCAACATCAATATGTCCTTCTATTGGTTCATCATCAAACAAAGAGGTTTGTTCATCTTTAAACACAACTGGAATATCATGCATCTCAACTTGTAACTTACCTTGCTCAACTCGAACAGTAGATTCAAACTTTACCTCTACCTCATTTGCTGCTATCCTTGCTTGTCTCATTCTTTTTTGAATAATATTTGTAATGGGCCATGTAACATTCCTCTTCATTGATAAGTGCCAACTTTGCAACTTCTGAACTATTCTTTCCATATATTTTTCCATCTCTTCCGCAGCTTGCCTTACTTCTCTTATCTCTTTCTCAACCTCTATTTGCCTCATCTTTTCCTCTTTCCTCTTCCTCTCTTTTTCTTCTTACTTCTTATTTTGTGAACCTCCAGCCTACAAGTACCTTCTAAACAAACCCATATCCTCTTCAAGCAAATTTCTTCTTTCTTCTCTTTTTCTTTGCCTCACCTAGGTCTCTTCTTTTTTTCTCTACCTAGTCTTTTGGCAACTAGGTTCTCTCTTCGACCTGCACAAACACAAACACACAAACACCAAACTCTCTTTTGCCTAGACCTTCTGAGCTCTGATACTAGTTTATGTAGAGCATGGAGGATTCACCCAAAACAACCACACTTCAAACAAAAAACTTTTCTCACAAACTTCCACTATGATTTGATGAGAGCAGCAAATAGAGTTTTATTGATGTGATTTTCAAAATACAACTCAAACCCATGATTTAAAAACTATTTTAGATACCCATTATCCTCTTACACAACATACTTCAAGTGAAGTTAGAGTTGTTTTGGAACATAGAGGTCAAATCTTGATTTTTCCTACTCTTGACTAGATTTGAAGTAGAATAACAAATGAGGTTTTTAGGCCATAAACTTCAAACCAAAAATGATCTCCAAAAACACAAACCTGATTCAAATACCCATTTAGACCTTATTTAATATATCACAAAATAGGTAGGGGTTGCTTTTGAAAGTATGCTTAAAAATTGGACTGTTACAGAGATGGAAACCCTAGTAGATCACAAACCTGCCCTCACCAAAAATGGCATAACTCATTCAATTCTTAATTAAAATTACCCAAACTAAAATAATATGAAACTAGACTTATATATTCATCTTTTCCCATTGGTTTTAGACCTATAATTGATCTATACAATCTGTACCATTCTAAACAATATGACTATTACAATGAAAAAAACTAGAAGTGTCAATCACTAAATTTATCATAACTTTGACAAAACATAACAAAATTTGATACCACTAACGCAAAAAGAAAGAAGACTCAAAGCCATTCCCAAAAAATCCAATTTCATTCCATTTGGAGTTCGTACAGGGCAGTACCAGCCTCAGGAACAATGAAAAAATAGTAGAAATGCAGAAAACTAAAACTTTTTTATTCATTTTTCCTCTCTAAAATTCATCTCCCCTCTTGCACAAAATTTCAAGGCATAAATAATATATTTACATCCATATTTTTTTTTCTATCACTCCACTCTCTTTTACATGCAAAAAGAAGAGGTTAAAAATAGTCAAACCACTAATACTACTCAACTTAGAAAGTACTAAACTTGAGCAAACTTAAAGCTCCACTACCAAATGACCTCTATATACATAAGAGTAGTCTTACATAGACCTTTATTAAAACAATAATAAAATAAAATTCCTCCAATGTGAGAAACTACCTTTTAAACTGCCTATGACCCTTCATATTCCTCTTTTGTTTGCCCTTTTTGCACTTTTTGCAATATTGACAATTTTACAATTTTTGCAATCCTTTACAAAATAACTCCAAATCCCACTAGAACCCAATCAAAGGCCTCTAATACATTGCCAATGGTCAATTCATGACCTTATTACATCATTAAAACACCAAAGCTAGATCAAAACCAAAAGTTGCCTCATGGAGGCTTAAAGCTAGCAAGGTGCTCCTGCACCAATATCCAACTCATTTTCAATGACCCATTCATCCTTTTCCTCTCTAGCATGAAATGCAGATATCTCCTTTTCTTCTTCCAAACTTCCTTCCTTCACACAGCTTGCAATATTAGCATAAATAGGTTCTTCTCTTAGTGTAATAGACAAGCATTCACTACCATTACCATCTTCAGAATCAGGTTCATCATCAGTTATACTATCATCATCTCCAACATAGTAACTCTTTCTTACTATCTTACCTTTTCTTTCATTGTTTTTGATCTTCAAAGTTCTGTCAGAACATCTTGAAGCATAGTGACCAATTTTACCACAATTGAAACATTTAAAAGGTAACTTGACTTTGAACTTTCCACTGCCTCTCTTCATTTTGCTTGCAAATTTGACCTCAAGTTCATCAAGGTATTTTTCATCTGATTCCACAATATATTTATCTGATCTAGTAGTCTTTTCTTCTCTTGCCTTAAAGGCAATCTCAGTTTTCACAGGGCCATCAGTAGTACCAAATTCTCTCATTTAAAAGGTAGTTAGTTTACCAATAAATTGATCTTTTGCAAGATTATTCATATCAAACAATTGTTTAATGGTAGATACTTTGTGACTATAAGATTTGGGAAGAGTTCTAAGTACCTTGTCTACAACATCCATATCATCTATCTTTACACCAAGACCCTTGATTCTACTAACAACTTCATCAATCTTCTGAATGTAACTTGTTGTTTTCTCATCTTTAGACATTTGCATAGTTTCATATCTGGTCTTGAAGTTCTACAACTTGGCCTTCTTGACAGATGCATCACCTTCATAGATACTTTTCAACTTTTCCCAGATCTAACGAACAGTTTCCAGATCCACAACTTTTGCCATTTCAGTGTTAGATAAAGCATTTAGTAGAGCATTTTTAGCTTTGACATTAATCTCATAGGCCCTAATCTCAATTGTAGTCTTTGGACCACCATTAGGTATTTTGTATTCATCTTCAACTATTCTCTAGACACTAAAACTAATGGAAACAAGATAACTTTGCATTCATACCTTCTAGAAGCCATAGTTAGATCCATCAAACTAAAGAATGTCTTTGTGCACCATCCTAGATCTACCTTAAGCTATTAGGCTTTCTTCCAAGGAACCTTGCTCTGATACTAATTGTTAAAGGCACAACACAACTAAGAGTAGGGATGAATCAGTTGTATCAAAAACTTTAACTTCTCTCAAACAAGATCACATTCACATTCACTTACTTTAATCCCTTAATCTATTATGAAGATTAAACATGAAGTATAGAAACAAAACATAAACACATCAACACCATACACACATGAAAACCAAATTTTTACATGGAAAACCCTAAAATGGAAAAACCATGGTACGTGTTAGCTCACAATATAATGTAGTAACAATACCAAATAACATAAGAGGCTCACTGCCAAAGGGCTCACTGCCCAAGGACTCACTATCCAAAGAAATTCTCACTACAAATAGGGCTCACTGCCATGGGGTGTCTCACTATCGAGGGGTGGCTCATTGCCAAGGGTTGGTGCACTGCTAAGAGGGCTGGCTCACTTCCATGAACTGATATAATAGCATCTACAACATGCCTAAGTTTAGTTCCATTGAAGCACAATACAAATCACCTTTGTTGCCCTTACCACATACACATTCTCATCTTTTCATCTTCACTTTTCCCACTTCAACACACATATTCATTACATTTATTTATACCAATCATCAACCTTGGAACATACATCAAGGTTGGCAATACAATCTACAACCATTGGAACAATCTCCAAGGTCGGCAAACATACATAATTCAAATTAGGTCTGGACCTAAACAAACTTGCTGAGAAAATGAATTAAGGAAGAACACTTCACAACCTATCTTAGACCCAAATACATCTTCACATGCTTCAACACACTTCTACAATCCATGAAACGCATCCATAAAGAGTGTAAGCATCAAAGTCAGCTAAACTTATGCAAACACCAAGAATACTTTAACACACGCTTCTAAGGACTTCATCATACCTTGTGGATCAAGCACAAGACTTTAAAATATTCTGGAGACATCCAAAAACAACATAAAATCACCTGGGAGCTGACAAATCTAGCTGCAACAGATCTCACTTGAAAACAACAAATATCACTTGAGGACAGATCACAGACTGCTCACAACAAACACTATCAAACTCTGCTAATCAATAACTTGCTTTCTAGAGTATCAAAATCACAAATCCTTTGGAATCAAGATAGATAAGGACCTTATAAACTTAAGTCCATAACTGTAAGACTGAAATCCAAACTATGGAGAAATGCACAGCAAAATACTTTTTCCCTATCACACTACAAATGCTGCTAGGCACAATCTTCAAACTAGTGAGTAAAATTTCTATTGCATAGTGATCTGGACCACCAAATTCTAGATTTAGTATCTTCAAACACTTTTCTAAAACATATCCAAATCTCAAACTCTGATCTTCAACACAGAAGAAATGTAGAGCAAAAACTTAGACAATATCCTGTAATCCAGAATATATCTTCACAACTCTATCTTTAGTATGAATGAACTTTTCTCAAAAGCACTTGGAAACTCAATATCAAGAACATATTCTTATCAACATTAGCATTTGAACAATGCAATACAAAGAAACTAACTTATCATAATCAAGTAACAAAACAAGAGCACAGTTGACACTAATGACAACACAAACATGTTGACATTAATGACAACACCGATTAGCACATACTTGCAACAACTGGTGACAAGGAGAAGTTTATCAGCCTTGAGAAGTGGGATGGTGGTGTTGTCTAGTTTGGTGGTGATGAGTTAGCATAGATCCATGGAAAAGGTGCTAAAACTATTGATGGGAAGAATAGGACTGGGGATGTCCTCTATGTCAAAGAGATAAAACACAATCTTCTCAATGATAGTTAGATGTGTAGCAGAGGGTATAATATAACCTTTCATGCCAAAGGTTGTGAGATCAGGAAGGCAGGATCTGGAAAATTAGGGGCAGAAGGTATCAAGACATATAGTGATATCTATCACTTGAAGGATGTAAATGGAAGAACATGTTTGTTGGCTTAGTCCAGTGAATGTTGGCTATGGAATAAGAGAATGGGACACAACAACTTTAATAATATAGTAAAGATCAGTTCTACTCATGCAGTGAGAGATATGCCTAAGATAATCAAGCCTACAAATGCAGTATGCAGAGAATGTCAAATGGGAAAGCAGACGAAGACAAACTTCAAAAGCAAGGAGTATTCTTCTTCAAAGCCATTGGAGCTGATTCTCACTAATCTATGTGGCCCTACAAGTGTGAAGAGTCAACAAGAAGAGAAGTATTTCATGTTGCTTATTGATTATTATTCTAGAATGACTTGGGTTACTTTCTTAAGAGAAAAATTAGATGCCCTTGATAAATTTAAAGTATTCAAATCTTTGGTTGAGAAGGAAGTAGATTCTAAGATCAAATGCTTGAGGTCTGATAGAGGAGGTGAATTTAGTTCAAATGAATTTGAAAGATTTTGTGAAGATCATGGTATTAGAAGACATCTGTCAGCTCCTAGGACCCCTCAACAAAATGAGGTAGTGTAAAGAAAGAATAAGACTATGCAAGAGATGTCTAGGGCAATGTTGAAAGATGCAAATCTACTTGATATGTACTGGAAGGATGTAGTTCATACTGCTGTCTATCTAATTAATAGAGTACAATTAAGGGTCAACAACACTAAGAATCCTTATGAGCTATGGTATGGAAGACCTCCCATACTCAGATACTTTAGGATCTTTGGTAGAAAATGCTATATCAGAAGAGATGAAGAAGACTTATGAAAGTTTGATTCAAGAAGTGATGAAGGAATCTTTTTTGGTTACTCAACCAAAAGCAAGGCTTATAGATGCTACAACAAGAGGTTGGGAAAGATGATTTAAAGCACAAATGTCAAGGTAAATAAAGACCTAAATTAGATCACACATGAATTAGAGGACTCCAAATAGAATATCTTTCCATGCATTGTAGATGAAGAAGAAGTAAAAGAAAAAAAGGAACAAGAACTAGAGCAAATGCCTAAGACTCCAGAAAAGTATGTTTAGAAGGACCACTTAGTAAATCAAACCATTGGAGATAAGAATGAAGGTGTGTAAACAAGGAGAAGGCTTGATAAGACACATGAGCAAGTAAACTTGTGTTTGTTATCAAGAGTGGAACCCAAAAACATTGATGAATCCACCAAGGATGATGGATGGATAAAAGCCATAGAAGAATAATTGGATCAGATTGAGAAGAATCAGACATGGGAATTGGTTCCCAGACTAGCAAATACAAATGTTATAGGAACAAAATGGGTGTTCCAAAACAAACTAAATGAAGAAGGTGAATTTGTATGGAACAAGGCAAGACTAGTATGCAAACGATACACACAAGTAGAAGGTATTGATTTTGAGGAGACTTTTGCTTTGGTAGCATGGATGGAGGCAATCAGAATGTTCTTTGCTCTTGCTGCTCATAAGAACTTCAAGGTATATCAGATGGATCTTAAGTCAACATTTATAAATGGTGACCTAGAGGAAGAGGTTTACATTGAACAACTAGATGGTTTCCAAACATCAAAAGATCTAGATATGGTGTACAAACTCAAGAAGGCTATGTATGACCTTAAGCAAGCAGCTAGAGCCTAGTATGCTAGATTGGACAAGTACTTATTTCAGCAGGACTTCAAAAAAGCTACTACAGATAGAAATCTTTATAACAAGTAAGAAGGAGACATGATATTGATAGTTGCAGTATATGTTGATGACATCATATTTGATAGAGATGATGATATGCGTAAGAGGTTTGCAGAGGAGGTGCAAAAAGAGTTTGAGATATCTATGTTAGAATTAGTTCAGACAACTAATAGGGGGGTGAATCAGTTGTCCCACAAATCTAAACTTTTCTACTTTTAATCTTCTTTATCAACTTACAATCAGATTAATGATGTAAACATTAAATCATGAATCAACAACACATGAGTAAAAAAAATTGAGTACACATAACACCAGAATTTTTACGTGGAAACATGGTTAAGGGAAAACCACGGTGGGAGTTAACCCACAAGATTTGTACCCTATTAAAAGTACTTAAAAGAAATGAAAAGGCACTTGCCTTAGGGCTAACTACTCAAAGAGGCTCACCACCTACAAGATTTTATTATTAATACAAAAATAATGAACTGAGAAGTAGCATCTTCTTCATGCCTGGTTTAGTCCCATTGAAAGCTTACTAAACTTTTGCTCTACCCTCAAACACTTCTTTGTTATCTCTTCATCCTTTACTGTCCTTGTTCTTTTGTTCCTCCTCTTCTCTGCTCTATTTCTAAACCTTTCTTAGGATTTGAACATTTTCACACAAGGATAATTTTCCACAATTCAACTACATGCCTTTATATGCTTCATCAACCTTGGAATACACATCAAGGTTAGCATTACAAAAATCTAACTTGATGCAAATCACTATGTTGTCAGGTAAACATAACTGGGAGTCAATTCTTCTTCAATCAATATGCCATGCTTCACACAATTACTCTTTGACTATTCGCAACACACTTGAATCATCGAGTCGGCCAAGACTGGGAAGAACAACAACATCAAGGAAGAAACCTTCAACAAAGAGATCAAACTTCAATGCAAACCTTCAAAGCCATAGTCACATGATCCAGAGATCTCCACAAGCACTTTGAATTCAACAAGAACATCCACACTCCTCCAAATCATCATAATCACTTGCATCTTCATCCGGAACCTCAAGAACACTGTCTACCATGTCTGCCATAGTAGAAAGATTTCATGCAAAACTCCAAACCATGAACCACTTGAGTTGATGATACACACTGACTTCCCAAACAAGTCTCTAGATCTGCAGATCATAATATTTCAATGCGGAGCAATCCAGACCAATTTACTGTTACTCTGTCTCTTCTGAACAACTGCCAAAACTTGGTTCTACTTAGATGGCCATAGCTTCTTCAAATCTTCATGTGAACCTCTCAATTCTTAAGTGGAGCTACTTTAGACAATCCTCTACACAACCATATGGTCCACATACATTTATCTTCATTAATTTTCTCAATATCCTCAACATTCCAGTCTTCTAAACAAGCAACAAAATAGAATACAGTTAACACCAATGGCAACAAGGATATGTTGACATCAATGATAACACTGATTAGGCACATATTTGTAACAATCTCCCCCTTTGTCATTGATGGCAACATATGATGTAGAAAAATGATTCAACCATCAAGACAAGAACTTCTCCATCTTTCTCTTATCACTTCTGCAATCACTTTCTTCACTGCTCCTCCTTTCATCAGCAACTAGTTTTTCACATGATTTCTCTCCCCCTTTGACATCAATGGCAAAGGGCACGTATTTGCAATCTTTTCTCCCCCTTTTTGTTTTAGATTGATCTCTAGAAATTGCATACTAACTACTCCTGAGTAGTATCTTCATAACACCAATCTAGATCACAAGATATGACTTTGAATTCCACCGGATTGATGCACCCCAGTGCATCTTAGTTTTGAGAAAGAGGGGTAATAAACCCCAACTTCTCTCTAAGATACTCAAAAGTATCTTTAGGCAGAGGCTTGGTGAATATATCTGCAATTTGATCCTTTGAAGAAACAAACTCCATTTTGACTTCATTCTCACTTACTTTTTCTCTCAAGAAATGAAACTTGATGGAAATGTGTTTTGTCTTTGAATGCAACACTCGATTCTTGGAGATGTTTATTGCACTTGAATTATCACAGAAGATTGTAACAGGTTCCTCAAATACCACTCTGATATCCTTCAACATTTGCTTCATCCACAAAAATTGAGTGCAGTTACTTGTTGTAGCTATGTACTGTTGTGTGGTTACACAACACGCCCCATTTTGACTTGACAAAACAGGGACCCAACTTTTTTTTGCTGCTTTGGCTTGTTGTTTTCCTCCTTTTGGTGGTCTAGTAAAAGTAAGTCATGCAGATAGCCTTGTAAGGGGTGGATAAGTCACTATGATGAGGTCAGGTTGTCAAAGTTAGTATTTCATATCATTAACCTCATTGTTAGAAAGTAGATGAAATTCCATGCAGGTTTGTCTTTTGGATCACCTTGAAATTCCTTAAGGGGAGAAAGTTATGACAAGTTAAAGTTTTAGTCAAACCAGATATTCTGAGGGGGGGTCATATTTCAAACATCACTCACCCTGTGTAAGATCACCCCGATATTAGTTTATCACCTGATAATCACTTGGTCCGCAAACTAAGGATGTCAATTTTACGTGATAACTATATTTGCCAGTCAAACAGCTTCATACCTTTTGCGGGGGTCATATTTTCAATATCACCCGATCCTAAAAATATCACCCGTCGCAAAATATCACCCCAATGCCAATATGATGATGACGTTATCTAAGCCTAATGAATGAAGGAAATCACCCTGATGGTGATGTCATCATTCTTTTTACCTCACGGAGGTATATATCTGACAATCACCCTATTCGACAAACATGATGGTGGCGTCATTATGACACACCGCATAAACGAAGTCATTGACATGGTGACATCACCGTGATCTTTTCCAAGAAGGTCATTTTATTCGCAAGGGTCACATTTTAAATATCCCCTGATCTTAAAATCATGACCCAATATACACATGGTCAACTATTGACCACATCACCCTTTTCATTAGCATCAGTTTTGCCACTCAAAGGTAGAAGGTCATGTTACACAGAGGGGGTCATATTTCAATATTACCTGATCTTCTGAAGATCACCACCCTCATCTTGCTTTGTAACATTAAATGCACATAAATGCAGTAGGTGGATTCCTGCTGATTGTGAATGCGATCCAAACACTTGGCAAGATCCATGGATTTTTTGCGGAAGATCAATGGTTTTAATTGATTTAACCTAGTTTTACCCTAATCTGCCCTAGGGATGAATTTAAAGGTAAGTTTCCAAGGTTATTCTCATTTACCTTGTAGAAAAACAAGAACTTACAGAGCAGAGAGTCAAACCCTTATATGAGCTACCTGTGAATGGACTACAGCTTGTAGCATAACGAAACGGGTGATCATCAGGATTTCCTACCCTTTTTTGTAATCATCAACCTAATCCAGGAGAAAAGCATTATCAGGTAAGTAATTAAAAACCCTCCTGTTGTCATTTTTTGTATGTCCAGGTAGTATGACTTTTCCAGTGGTTTGAATCTGTAAATGTGCATATCATGATGAAATAGAGATTAATAAATATAGTATGCATGATGCCGTAGATATATAGTGTATATGAATGAATATGAATATCATGGTAAGACTAGTCATGTTCATTGCAAGAATCCATGACAGACATTAGGAAGAACAGATCTGGGGTAGAATTTCTTAAGCCCACGTACGTTCAACCCGAAGGAATACAATTCAAATATGGTGTCATTGGTGACACTCACCAAGGGGAAACAAATTTAGTAGCATGGTCATCAAGGATGCATGATGATAAAAATAATACCCTACTGGATGCCATATATGTGTCAGGAATTGGGCATGCAGCTAGATTTCCCTATGCCATGGAAACCCCAGAACTAGTAGTAGAATGCGCTAGAAATTATAACCCTCACACAAGGCGGGTGGAAAAAGATGGAAGAGTTTATGCAGACTTGTCAATTAAAGGGATTACATCTACTTTTAATCTCCCAGTTGGAAAGAAAGTAGTCAGTGTGGATCTGCATAAACTAGAGACTGAGTATGAAAATAATAAGAAGAATGCCAGGAAGAGGATATACCAGTGGAGGTCCAAGAACAACACCTACACTGCCTCTACTAAGTTGCCAATGCATCTATATAAATTTGATTTTGATGATGAATATTAATACATGATTACCCTACTTAGTAGAATGACAGGTCAGCCTCATGCTGGGAATTTCAAGAATTGGATGTTTGGAATCATCCAGATGGTCCTCTATACAGATAGTAAGCCATTATGGGCCAAGGTCATCACTGATGCATTAGATGAACAGATGAGAAACCTGGGAGGTCTGGAATGCTCATTCCACATGACCTCATATGTTGTGTATTCATGTGCCTACAAAGGAACATTTGATGCACTAACTACAGTTGGAAAGATTGGTAGTGGTGTAGATGATGCCCACATATGGGATCATTATCCTCAATTACAAAGAAGGAACTACCTCTTTGATTACAAATTGGTGAATGATGCATTCTCTATGCATCTGGTTAGAACTATGGAAGAGGATATAACCAAGAGATTGAGCATGGAGGCTCAAGAAGTTATATATAGGCATGGAGCCTGGTTCATCTAATTCACCACTTTCTCATATATTAGGGTGGAGGGATTTGAAGAACAGCCCTTTATGCTACCCAGGTACCCTATTGATGGGGTAGTCCTGATGGAATTTTTGAGACAAATATCTACCATACTGGGTGCATACAAAGCACATAAAAAGATACCTCCAGTACTATTTCTAGTATCTATGGGATGGTACATGTGCCCTAATTCATAGAGCATAAAGGATGTCATATGCAGTCTGAACTTGATGTACCTACAGCCATTTCCATTGGCTAGATCATATGACCCTTATGGTAGAATGCAGAAAATAATGGGGAAACCCATACATCAAAAGCACCTAGAGGATTTCTAGACTGATTGTGAGGATGAGGCAGAAGTAAGAAGAAGAAAATATCAAAGGCTCACCTTAAATCAGATAAGGGCATTTGACTACATCCTAGTGCCTGCACAGTTGAAGAAGGATGATGGCAAGACCATGTCAAATGACTATGAAGATAAGAAGGTGTCTAATGACACCATCTCAGCCCCTGATGTAACACATCTTGAAGACATTTCATTAGATTAGTTTATAGGTGGGGTGCTGCAGTTAACCCAATCATGGGTAGATGAACAATTAAATAGATTGAAGACAGGTATGGCCATCACAGTAGACACCAAGAAGAAAAGGCAAGAGATCCCTGATGAAGAGTATGATGACTTTCTTGGTGAGAAAAGAAAATCTAATGGAGAAAGGTTGCCTATACAGAAACAAAGAAAAGGACCCCCCCAGAGGAAAGAAGACTAATGATGAGCCTAAGGGGGTGATAATTGAGAGAATTGCCATACTAGCTAAAGGTGCATCTGCATCGAGACAGGCATCAGCCTCATCTGCACTACCTTTGATGGATAAACCAAAGACAAAAAGAATCTTGAAGCCAGCTGAAGATACTGCAGAAGTACAGGATGAAGGCCAAGCCTCACAACAGAATGTGGAGGAGGACATCCCTCTTGAGGAAGAGCCAGTAGATAAAGAGCCTGTAGGTGATGACCCGATGATGGTCAGCAAGAAGAGGAGGTCGGCGCCCCTGATGTCTTCACCCAAGAAACAAAGAACATCTATGAGGGGTGAGATAAGGGCTGACCCTATAGTATTGAGGGAGCTGGTAGTGAAGTGTTTAGAAAATAAATGCAGCATGAGGGGCCACTTCCCACCATTATTCAGTTTAAGACAGATAAAGTAGAGGAGCAAGTAAAAGAAACTTCCAAAGTAGGTCATGGTGGTCCTTTCTCATTAAAAGACACTGTGGACCTCTTAGATGATGAAATTGTACAAAGTGTAGCCTCTAAGAATATGGAGACCCTTGCCTCCAATACTCACATGACACCACATGGGACCCCATCAGCACAGATGGCGGTATTGGAAGAGTTGAAACAGGCAGAGTAAGAAGAGAAAGAAAATAGCCTGGAGAGGGCAGCCCAACAAATCGGGCTAGATAAGTTGGTAGATCAGGTAACTAGTGCTGCAGTGATTAATTTGACATATAGGGAGGATAAGACCCCTGAAGACAAAGTAGGTGCACTTGATAGAACAGAAAACATTGAAGGAGCAAAGCAG
This sequence comes from Cunninghamia lanceolata, assembly GCA_027924645.1. Taxonomy (NCBI): domain Eukaryota; kingdom Viridiplantae; phylum Streptophyta; class Pinopsida; order Cupressales; family Cupressaceae; genus Cunninghamia; species Cunninghamia lanceolata. The sequence continues at coordinate 11,391,769 of BSBN01000073.1, forward strand.
GTAGAAATAGAGAGCCATGCTCTAGACATGGGCTAGTAACAACATGATATACTTGCTGACCTTAAGATAGTAGAAGTCTAGCAAAAGGGTGAGGGTGATAAGAGTACATCAGGTGATGATGCCACCCCGGACTCAAGAAGCCATAGGAGATAAAGATATATCAAGTCAGGAGGACCTCAAAACACAAGATGTGGGTACCTCAGGTGCAGAACAAAATATAGCCCAAGATTAGGGTGATGCACCAAGATTAAGCACACATACATCCACAGATACTAATATGCCTCAGGATGAGGAAATACCAAGGTGGATGAAACACAAAAAGAGGGAGCTTAGGATCATGTTCAAGATCAAGCGTAGGATCATCAGGTGGATATTCCACAGGATCCTCCCTGACAAAAAGAAGCCCCTCAAGAGGAAGAGATGGAACAAGATCCCCCTCATGAGGAACATCATGAGGAAGAAATAAGGAAGTCAACTTCTCCACACAGAATAGGAATAGATATCAGAGATCAGGGTGAACATGATGATGACAAAAGACCACAAGGATCAGGAGATGAAGTACCTTAGTGGCTTGAGAAGGAAATAGGTATGGAAGAAGGTTTTGAAATTCAAGAATTTGATGTTTCTACCTTGTTTGCAGAGACTATCATGAAACCTAAGAGGAAAGCCAGCCTGACCTCAGCTATCAAAAGAGATCCTGCTACAGGCAGAAGAACAACCCAAGTAGCACTTCCCACTGTAGAAAATGAAAAAGGCAAAATCACCCTGAATGAATTCCAAATCACCACAGTTGATTTGGGTTTTTCTAATGAAGACCAGAAGGGTCAAGAAGGGAAGGATATCATTGATTCTTTAACCCAAAGGGTAAAGAAAGAGAAGGAGAAAAATAAATAGCATAAAGAGCACATTGCTCAGCTGCATGCATACATAAAGGGGTTAATTAACCTTAATAGTACACCAGCAGATCCTACAGTCCCATTGACTGTTATATCATAGGAGGAAGTTAATATGCTGGACTTCATGAAGCATCAAGCCATAATCATGGATAAATGGATGCTGACAGCCCTTACAGAAGTAGAAGATGTATTAAGAACCTCTTTACAGAGGTGGAATTCCTTGAGCACTTTGAAGAGGAAAATGGATAAAATGCAGAATGAAATGGGAAAGAGATCATTCCAACTGGACAAAGCCTTAAGTGCTCTAAGTGAAATAAAGAGGATTGATCCTCAGGTCCTGATAAATAATCAGGTATTAAACAATAACACTGCCCTGTTAGTAGAAGTATGGTATGAGGACATCAGGTTTGAATGTGATATGCTCAAGAAGTGCAGTGGCAAGCTTAGAGATATCAGTATCAAGCTGCACAGTATGATGGCGTATGAAGCAGAGATACTAGAAGCATTAGAAGGAAAAGTAGAAGGGAAAATAGAAAACCAAGATGTAGATTTCACTATCAAGGCACTGCATGGTAACTTCCAGCTGATGGCTGATGACCCCCTCACCCACCTAACAGAGGAGGTGATGAATAAGATCATGAGGATCAAGGTTAGGGTGGAGAATTACAATGAGACACTGAACAGTAGAAAAGCTAAGCTAGATGCAGTTAAAGATAAAGTTCAAGCTCACAAACATGCTGTCACAAAAGCCAAAACTCAAGATGGCGGAGAGGTAGACAAAATAGTACAAGCTTATGAAAATATCAGGACAACAATGAAGGTCCACATCCAGAATGATGTTCATCAAGGTGATAGTAATACAGAAAGAAATGAAAATGATGATCATGATGGGGAAGAAGAAGATAAAGAGGAAGAACCCGAGGAATGAAGGCAGATGCAGAGCAAGGAAGACATATGCATCACGTACTCATAAGGTAATGAGTCACCCAGATGGTTGCCAGCTGGCAACCTGTGGCACGAAGGATGATTGACTAAGTCAAAGAAGGAATATCTACCATTGATCTTAAGTGACAAATCCTGACCGTAGGTCATTTGTAACCACTCCCTCACCTTATTCTATAAAAGGTGCAGGGGTGCCATATTTTAAACATTCAGAAGCTTAATTGAAATTTGATTGCTGAAATATTAGGACTTATTTCAAAGTTGTTGTAAACATACATGTTTTGCATACTTAATGAAAGAGAAGACCATTTGATTACAAATCATCATAAATCCTAAGTAATCTGTGTTTGAATTCTTGATACATGCTTTGATCAGCTACATGCCTTGGAGTGCTTGTCAGTCTGCATGTGTTGTTTTCATTCATCATCCTTTGAAGTTAGCATCATCTGTATCTAGTTGTGGAACATCCTAGTGAAAATATGGTTTGATTTCTTCTCCTCATGACTGTATCTAGTATGTATGTGGTTTAATAGCTAAAGATTCACCAAAATTTGAAACATTCTTTTAATTTTCTTTGAATTTCATAACAATTCACCATCATAATTGCAAATAACAGATAATCAGAAGAAAATAACATGAAATATACTGAAATCTCATAGATAATTGGAAATACATAGAATATTTGGAGTTAAAGCATGTTAAATTGATAAATATCATGCAAAGATCTAAATACAGACACATTATGTGAGTAGATATACTATGTAGAACAGCCTTTCTATGTAGCATATTTGCAGGAACTAGAATCTACTGATCAACGTAAGGCCCCTTGAAATGGAAAATAGCAACACACATCAACCACTGAGTAGTGTCAGTAGATTATGAGCTAATCAACAGAGACTTGGGATCATGAATTCTTTGAATTCATTGTATCTTTCAATATAAATAAAGGTTGTTGTGTAACTTTTATTTCATGTTTGCTTGTGAGTAACATCATGATCAACATAAATTGGTGCTAGAAGGAGAGCCTTCTTCTCATTAGTAGGTTTTGTCTGATTTGATGATGCAGACAGTAAGGTAACACTCATGTTCCTCTGTATTTTGAGTCATACACAAAGATTTGTTGTTTTAAGTTTGTGCATGCTAATCCTTTGTGAAGTTTTCAAAATTAAGCATAAATATTACAAGCTTTGTGGTTGATCACCATGAATTTGCAAAGATAAGCTCTATTTTAGGTAAATTTGTTAAAGCTTTGAGATAACCTTCTTTAGAAACCTGATATCCAGTTGTATATGTCACCAAGCCTCATATCACCTCATATTTGCATCATTTATGCAAATATTCCATAAATATCCAGTCAGTCTCAAGTTCTGACCATAAATCCAACTTTTGCTGGAAAGTTTCAACCGATCTTTATAGTAAACCAGCCAATTTTCCTTAAATTTAAGAAATCCTAGCTCTTAGGCCAAATACCAGGTCCAGATCCAGTGGACTCTTTGAAGAACTACCTATTAGAGGATTTAGACCTAGAACTATAGACATTCATCACTCTCTTGATTCTAGTGTGTTAGGAGCTTCTCCTATAACTCCTCTCGGGTTACAAACACCTACAAGACCACCTGTCACACCTCAGGTCCAACCTCAACCTGTCATACCTCAGGCTCAACCTCCATCGATTGCTATGTCATTCTTTACTATAGAGTCACCTTTGACTTTCAATGCATATCATGTTTTGCTTAAGAATCTTGATAAAATTTGTCCTAAGTATCATCCATATCAAGATGCTGATGATCACATTAGAACTTTCAAGGAAGCCTGTTGTAGGGCTAGAATTGAGCATCATGATGTTGTATGCAAGTTATTTCCATTTTCCTTAGGGGAAGAGGCTTATAACTGGTATATTAGTCTTGGTCAGGGTTCAGTCGGTTCATGGGCTGCCTTAGAGAAAGCCTTTAAGGATAGGTTCAAAATACCTATAGATCCCTCAATTAATTATCATTTGTTTTCCATGATTAAGAGATTCAAGGGAGAGCCTATCGCTAACTTCAACACAAGATTTTAGAAGATGCTATCTAAGCTAGTTGCACCTTATGTTGTAGCAGATGAAGCTACTAGGAGCATATATTACTCAACTTTAGATCCTTTGACTTCCATGTTCATCAGGAGAGCACATCCTAATGTAACAACTTTGACAGGAGCTTTCCAAGAAGCTATCAAAGTTAGTCAGCAGCTAGTTCATGCTCCTACTCCTAATGTTGCATTCCCAACACTTCCTGGTTATCCTACATATCCTGCCCAACAACAGACCAATGGAGCCATGATGCCTCCAGTTGTGATGCCAAGTCCTTTACATATACCACCACTTAGTATCATGTCGTCTCCAAATGGGAATGGCCAGATGTTACAATATCCAAGACAAACACAAGTATCTCAAGGTGTAGATCAGTCCAATAATCAAAATAATGGATCTTCATTTTTCAAGCCCCAAATTGAGAATGTAGTGGCCAAAGTTTAGGAAGAGAAAGAGGAAATTAAGGAGATATCAGCACAATTAAGGAAACTTACTAATGAGATCACTCATCTGAGGAGTTAGAACTTCTATTCTCAACCAAATCAGAATAGAGGATATGCTAATGACAAACCTAATTATCCTGATAGGGGATACAACAATAACTACAATAACAATGGCAATAATAATCCTCCCAGACAACCTAGAATGTGGAACACTAGGCCAAATAATGGTTCTTTGCCATCACCCCTAGACAATCAGCCTCCTAGTGAACCAAAGCAGACCACTAGAGTGAACCTTGCAGAGGCAGCACTTACAAATTGGTGCAGGATACATAACACCAATGCTCATGCAAAGCTAGATTGTCCTCAGTTCAGGATTGTTAGTATATTCTAGACTGAAGTGTCCAATACTTCAAGAAATTCACCTCATGTAGAAGGAAATGAAATTGTCCCCTATGGATATGATTCTACCTTAGTGATAGAAAGTTATATTAATCATCCTCATCAGCAGATAGTGCCTTCTCACCAAGATTACACCCTGGCATGTGAGGAGTCAGCCATGGCTTTTGAGTCTAACTATGTTTTTCCCTTTGAGGATGAGAATGAGCCCTCAATTGAACATGAGGAGGTACATGCCTATCAATGACAATATCAGGGTAGGCATAATTACAATCTGAGGAATAACTCAAACAGACCTACTGGTCCTTTGACCTCATCCTTGCCTCCAAACAATTTCAACACACCTCCTGATCCCAAGGCAAGTAATAACCCTAGATTTCCCAAGGTTAATGCTCAATACTTAGCATCACCAAATACAACACCAAAAGCTAGTAATCTACCTCATGAGTTTGATAAGTTGGTCACATATCTGGCAGATGAAATGAAAAAGATTAAAATCAGCCTATCATTATTAGAGTTGCTTAAAACTCCTGCTATCAAGAAAGCATTCATGAAGTCATTAGATGATCCTGCTCCAAAAGAGGATAGTCATACCTCAGGTTAGTCTAGAAATAAAGATCATGCTGCTAGAGATGTTAATGTTAAACAAAAAGTGCCAGCTACTGTTCAAGCTATAGAGACTTCCCACAAGACCCTATACAGAGACAAGAGTGAGTCACCTCCTTTTCTCCTTACTATAAGGATGTTTAGTAAAAATTTGCACAACTGCTTAGTAGATTCAAGAGCATCTACCAATGTAATGCCCCTATCCATATGCAATGATTTAGGGTTGCATCCTGCTAAGTCACTAAAGAAAGTAACACAATTAGACAAAACAGAGGTGAGCGTGATAGGAGAACTAACTCACATTCACATGCAGTTAGCATCAGATCCCAGAATCTAGTATTACATAGACATTCAGGTGGTTGATATACCTGATACATATGGGATGTTACTCAGTAGGGACTAGTCAAAAACCCTTAATGGATACATGTCAACTGATTTTAGCCATATGTGGTTGCCCTAGAAAGGGATACCAAATCAAATAAGAATAGATGTTGAGCCTCACATGAAGCACATGATCACTGAATATAACAAAACCAACGAGATCATGTATGTGGATGTAGAACCTGGAGTTTACTCCATCAGACCCCAAACTGTCAGGATAGAGGAGATCTTGATGTATGATGTTCATCATCATGATGATAACATTCATGATGATAAAATAATTGTAGAATCTGATTATAACCCTGAGAATGAAAATGAGATAGATTACTTCAAGAATTTTGAGATGCACCTATCTAAACAAGTGAAACGGTGTCAATTGTTAAAAATGCATGTTCATGATATTCTAATTGATGGATGGTGCAGGTTACATGATGAAGCACATTCTGAAAAGACTTGTGATGTCTGCTTAGACATGATGGAGCTGGAACAAGTGTGCAACGAGCCATCATCATCATCGTCCACAGTAAGTTCTACAGACAGTGATAGTGACATTGATTGTTGTTTGTCATCTGTAGGAACAGGAGAATGTACACGTCAGGATGAAAGTTCTATTGAAGGAAGAGATATTGGTATGTAACAAGAGTAATGTTAAAAGAAACATGACAATCACCCCAAGGAGTGATTGTTTGGTAGAATCAGATTATGAGTTATCTGATGAAGATAGGGGTAGTAACCTATCCAAGTATGAAGAGTTTTTATCAAAAGAGATTCAAAAGATGACATAGCAGCAAAGATCTCCACTGGATGTCTTGATTGAGGGATGGTGTAGGTTACATGAAGCACCTCATTCAAAAACTACTTGTTCATTGTGCCTGCATATTCTAAAAATGTAGATGTTGCCCAGTCCAGAAGATTTTCCTCTTGATGGTGAAAGAGGAGAAGAAATATCAGCATCACATAAGGCAGATAAGGTGAAGTTTGAGAAAGCTGAGATACCAAAATTAAAATGGATATCAAATGGAGTAGCTGCCAGAGCTAAAAAGAAAAAGGAAGGCCCAGACAAGCCTTTGACCGAGGATAGGCCATGGATCCTCAGGTTTGATGGATCCAAGTCAAAACAAGGGGCTGGAGTAGGGATAGATCTTATAGATCCATCTAGAAAATCCTACTTAGTAGCATATAGATTGCAGTTCCCATGCACAAACAATGTGACAGAGTATGGAGCTCTGATTCATGGGATATTATTTGCACTTAAAAAGAAAGTGAAGATTCTGCATGTCTATGGAGACTCAGAATTGGTTGTGAGACAAGTAAGAGGTATATACTCTTGCAATTACAAAATGCTGTCCAATTATAGACATAGGGTGTGGGACTTGATAGAAGATTTTGATGCATTCAATATCACCCATGTACCCAGAGAACAAAATCATAGGGTAGATACCTTAGCCTAGGCTGTAAGCACTCTGGAACCACTGTCCATATTTGGTTTGAAAAGATTTTTAGTAGAATTAGTATCAGTACCTTCTGTGCCAGATAATGTAACTAACCTTCAAGTATTTGATGATGATCAACATATATTGGACTTCATTTCCAATAGGGATGTCTTTGATGTGCAGATCATAGATGAAATGAATGTGGAAGACCACATCTAGGAAGAAGAAGAAATCTTAGAGTTGCCTAGTAATAAGATTCCTAAGGGAATGATAGAGATGGAAAGAGCGTTTGATCTAGACAACATGCTGAAACAAAAGGATCTTCAAAAAGTTGATGGAGGACAATACTCACAGGTTAACATTGGACAAGATGATGAAAAAAGAAATGTCCTGATTAGGAAACTCTGTACAAAAGAAGAGTTGGAAGGAATAACCCAAGCTCTCAAAGATTACATCCATGTCATTGCCTGGACTTATGATGAGTTGAAGACTTATGACACATCAATCATCACTCACACCATACCTCTGAAGCCAGATGTCAAGCCTTTTAGGCAGAAATAGAGACATGTCAATGCTCTACTGGAACCTATCATTTTTGAAGAAGTTAAGAAGCTACTCAATGCCAGGATCATATTTCCTGTGAGACATTCCACATGGGTTACAAACCTGGTCCCAGTAAGGAAGAAGAATGGCGACATCAGATTGTGTGTAGATTTTAGGAACTTAAATAGAGCTTCTGAAAAGGATAATTATCCTTTACCTTCTCTAGATGAGGTCTTATAGATTGTGAATGGTGCTAAAATGATGTCATTTCTAGATGGTTTCTCTGGTTACAACAAGGTGATGGTAGACAAAATAGATAGATTGAAAACTGCGTTCACCACAAAGTGGGGAATATTCACCTATAGGCGCATGCCTTTTGGGTTAATAAACACTAGAGCCACATTTCAACGAGTGATGGACATAGCTTTCAAAGGATTGATTGGTAAATGCATAGTCATATACATGGATGAGTTGATGATGTTCTCTAAAGAAAGAGGAAATCATGTAGAAGACCTAAGAAAGGTGCTAAAGAAATGTGAACAATACAGGATATCCCTGAACCCTAAGAAATGCATATTTGGGGTAACCACAGGGAAGTCATTAGGCCACCTGATAACAAAAAATGGGATCATCATTGACCTTGACAGGGTGGAATCAATCATGAAAATACAACTTCCTGGAAGCAAGAAGGAGCTCAAATCTTACTTTGGTAAGATTAATTTTGTTAGAAAATTTATCACTGGCTTTGCAGAAATAGTCAGACCCTTGAACGCCATGCTCAAAAAGGATGCTAAAATTGAGTGGACACCTGAAGCTAGAGCAGCTTTTGAAGATATTAAAAAAGCCATATCTAATGCTCTAGTTCTGATCAGTCCATATTATACCGAGGACTTTTACATTTACTCATTTGCTTCAGAGCATACTTCTGCAGTAGTGTTGACACAGAGAAATGAAGAAAAAGAGGAAAAGCCTATAGCCTTCATGAGTTGTCCTTTCAGAGACGCAGAACTCAGATACATGGATGTTGAGAGACAAGCCCTTGCTCTGGTTTGAGTAGTTAAGAAGTTCAGGCATTATATTTTGAGAAGTAAAGTGATTGCTGTAGTACCTGATGTAGCAGTAAAGATGTTATTAATGCAAAGCAAACCAGGTGAGAAAAGAGCTAAATGGATCACCGTCCTCCAAGAGTATGATATGGACATTACACCCATGAAGTTAGTGAGAGGACAAGCATTGAGCCAAATGATATCAGAGATTGATCCTAATATCATGAGCTAGCAGTATGTTGTAAATGCAAAGGAAGATGGAGAATGGTACTTAGACATCAGACACATCCTAATTACTGGAAGATGTCCTTCAAGATTGCAGGCCTCACAAAGGAGAGCCTTAAAGATAAGGTCACAGAAGTACATGATAAAAGGGAGAGTCCTTTTTAAGAAGAATTATGAGGGGATATACCTTAGGTGCCTGGAAAGGCAAGAAGCGGACAAGGTGCTATTAGAGTTGCATGACAAGTTTGGAACTACACATGGATCATCCTTGGCCACCACTCATGCTATCCTTAGGGTAGGGCACTAGTGGCCCATGATTTTTAAAGATACTGCTGAACACATCAAATGTTGTCATATGTGTCAGGTTGCTACAAATAGAGAAAGATATGCTACTCAACCTTTGCAGCCAGTGATGGAGATGCACCCATTTGCTCAATGGGGAATGGACTTCATAGGACCTATCAATCCTCCATCATCTTCAGGCCATAGGTATGTTTTAACTATTACTGATTACTATACCAGGTGGACTGAAGCTGTCAGCAGTAAGACATGTAATGCTGAAGATGTCATCAAGTTTTTGAAAAGCAATATAATAACCAGGTATGGAGTTCCCTACGCTTTGGTATGTGATAATGGGTCTGCCTTTGCTTCAACAAGATTATCAAGTTGAGATTTTGACTATGGGATCATCTTGAAATTCTCCTCGAATTACTATCCCCAAGGGAATGGATTAGTAGAATCAACAAATAAAAACTTATTGAACATCATAAAAAAGTTGATAGAAAAGAACCCAAGGGAGTGGAACACCCTACTAAAATATGCCTTGTGGGTAGATAGAACCGGGATGAAGGTTGTATTAGGAAATTCACCTTTTCACTTAGTATATGGGGTGGATCCAATCCTCCCTGTGAACCTAAAGATTCCTACACTACAGTTTACACAAGAATACCTGGGCATAGATAATACACAAGAAGTCAAGTTGCTTCAATTGATGCACTTAGAAGAAAAGAGAAGTAAGGAAGTAAATCAATTTGCTAAACATCAGGCTGTTGTCAAACGCTGGTTTGACAAAAGAGCCAGGGTCAAGGCCTTTCAAATCTCAGATTTAGTCCTAATGTGGGACAAAGCCCATGAAAGGAAGGGAGATCATGGTAAGTTTGATAAACTCTGGATAGGTCCCTTCCAAATTTCAAAAATTTTAGGAGACAGTACCTACAGGCTTAAAACCTTAACTCATGAGGATGTTCCATTACCAATTAATGGGCAGTTCCTTAAACACTATTTTCAAAGCTGAGTCAGCTTCATGCAAGTCATGTGTATCATAGTGTATATATTTGTATAGTTGTCTGTATAGTTTTGGTTTTGTTTTGTTTGTTGCTTGTTGAGTTCTATTTTGGCTAGTCAAGATGATGTAGCTCATCACCCATAGAAAATAACCAAATTGTTGAGATTCAAGTGATGAGAACAAATTCATATATAGGTTATGACTCATTTTGAGAAGTGTTGGTGATCAGGTCTATGATATCTTTTCATCAGGGTACCTTTTCTTGACCAAAGTGACTCTTTCACGATGACTCACCTAACAGCCTTGGGTTTGTTGAACACACAAGTATAGGTGTTAAGTGAAAAATCTAAAGGGACTCCCTTGCTACCAATGCAATCTCCAACTTGAATCAGTAAGTGACCATACCTTGCACATTAAGCTTACATGATGACATCATATGAATGTAGAAATAAACATTGAAAATCCAAAAGAAATAAAATTAGGCCATCTAAGTAACTCTACCGAGGCTATGGACGCCTGCTGGCAGTGGGGCTCTACTTAGGGGGATTGTATAGATAACCTTGTTGGGCCTATAGACGCCTGCTGGCAGCAAGGCTCTATCCAGGTTGGCTATGAGGGATGATCCCAAACTATGTAGCTTAACATCAGTTACTCATGCTTTCAACTTACTTTCAAGATGAGGATAATTAATCATTTGCACACACCTGATCCTTTGTTAGAATTGTTGCCATGATGAAAACCTTATCATTCAGAAAGATTATGATGCTTATGCTTAGAAAGAGTTAGAATACTATGTTACAATGTGATCACATTACTTGAATCATTGGAGTTGTTGTGAGGTTACACAACATGCCCCATTTTGACTTGACAAAATAGGGACCCAACTTTATTTTTGCTGCTTTAGCTTGTTGTTTTCCTACTTTTGGCGGTCTGGTAAAAGTAAGTCATACAGATAGCCTTGTAAGGGGTGGATAAGTCACTATGATGAGGTCAGGTTGTCAAAGTTAGTATTTCATATCATTAACCTCATAGTTGGAAAGTAGATGAAATTCTATGCAGGTTTGTCTTTTGGATCACCCTGAAATTCCTTAAGGGGAGAAATTTATGACAGGTCAAAGTTTCAGTCAAACCAGATATTCTGAGGGGGGTCATATTTCAAACATCAGTCACCCTGTGTAAGACCACCCCGATATCAGTTTATCACCTGATAATCACTTGGTCCGCAAACTAAGGATGTCAATTTTACGTGATAACTATATCTACCAGTCAAATAGCTTCATACCTTTTGCGGGGGTCATATTTTCAATATCACCCGATCCTAAAAATATCACCTCATCATAAAATATCACCCTAATGCTGATATGATGATGATGTTATCTAAGCCTGATGAACGAAGGAAATCACCCTGATGGTGATGTCATCATTCTTTTTACCTCGCAGAGGTATATATCCAACAATCACCCTATTCAACAAACATGATGGTGATGTCATTATGACACAATGCATAAATGAAGTCATTGACACGGTGATGTCACCCTGATCTTTTCCAAGAAGCTCATTTTATTCGCGGGGGTCACATTTTAAATATCCCCTGATCTTAAAATCATGACCTGATATACACATGGTCAACTGTTAACCACATCACCCATTTCATTAGCATCAGTTTTGCCGCTCAAAGATGAAAGGTCATGTTACACAGAGGGGGTCATATTTCAATATCACTTGATCTTCTGAAGATCACCCCCCTCCTCTTGCTTCGTAACATTAAACACACATAAATGTAGTAGGTGGATTCCTGCCGACTGTAAATGCGATCCAAACACTTGGCAACATCCATGGATTTTATGTTGAAGATCAATGGTTTTAATTGATTTAACCTAGTTTAACCCTAATATGCCCTACAGATGAGTTTAAAGTTAATTTTCCAAGGTTATTCTCATTTACCTTGCAGAAAAACAAGAATTTACAAAGCAGAGAGTCAAACCCTCATACGCGCTACCTGTGAATGGACTACAGCTTGCAGCATAAGGGAACGGGTGATCATTAGGATTTCCTACCCTTTTTCATAATCATCAACCTAATCCAGGAGAAAAGCGTTATCAGGTAAGTAATTAAAAACCCTCCTATTGTCATTTTCTGCATGTCCAAGTAGTATGACTTTTCCAATGGTTTGAATCTATAAATGTGCATATCATGATGAAATAGAGATTAGTAAATATAGTATGCATGATGCCATAGAGATATAGCATATATGAATGAATATGAATATTATGGTAAGACTAGTCATCTTTAATACAAGAATCCATGGCAGACATTAGGAAGAACATATTTGGGGTAAAATTTCTTAAGCCCATGTATGTTCAACCCAAAGGAATACAATTCAAATATGGTATCATTGGTGACACTCACCAAGGGGAAATAGATTTAGTAGCATGGTCATCCAGGATACATGATGATAAAGATAATACCCTACTGGATGCCATATATGTGAATGTGGCATATAGCCAGATTTCCCTATGCCATGGAAACCCCTAAACTGGTAGTAGAATGCGCCAGAAATTATAACCCTCAAACAAGGTGGGTGGAAAAAGATGGAAGAGTTTATGCAGACTTGTCAATTAAAGGGATTACATCTACTTTTAATCTCCCAGTTGGAAAGAAAGTAGTCAGTGTGGATCTGCATAAATTGGAGACTGAGTATGAAAATAATAAGAAGAATGCCAGGAAGAGGATATACCAGTGGAGGTCCAAGAACAACACCTACACTGCCTCTGCTAAGTTGCTAGTGCATCTATACAAATTTGATTTTGATGATGAATATAAATACATGATTACCCTACTCAGAAGGATGACAGGTCAGCCTCATACTGGGAATTTCAAGAATTAGATGTTTGGAATCATCCAGATGGCCCTCTATACAGATAGCTAGCCATTATGGGCCAAGGTCATCACTAATGCATTAGATGAACAGATGAGAAACCTGGGAGGTCTGGAAAGCTCATTCCACATGACCTCATATGTTGTGTATTCATGTGCCTACAAAGGAACATTTGATGCACTGACTACAGTTGGAAAGATTGGTAGTGGTGTAGATGATGCCCACATATGGGATCATTATCATCAATTATAGAGAAGGAACTACCTCTTTGATTACAAATTGGCGAATGATGCATTCTCTATGCATCTGGTTAGAACTATGGAAGATGATAGAACCAAGAGATTGACCATGGAGGCTCAATAAGTTATATATAGGCATGGAGCATGGTTCATCCAATTTGCCACTTTCTCATATATCAGGTTGGAGGGATTTGAAGAACAGCCCTTTATGCTACCCAGGTACCCTACTGATGGCGTAGTCCTGATGGAATTTTTGAGACAAATATCTACCATACTGGATGCATACAAAGCATAGAAAAAGATACCTCCAGTACTATTTCTAGTATCTATGGGATGGTACATGTGACCTGATTCACAGTGCATAAAGGATGTCATAGGTAGTCTGAACTTGATGTACCTACTGTTGATAACTGAGAGGGGGGGTGAATCAGTTATCCTAATTATTTCTTCTTTTGAACTTTCTTATTAATCAAAGCAGCATTGAATCAAACAAACAAACATTACCATGAAATGAGAAACACATGACACAGTATTTTTGACTTGGAAACCCGGTTAAGGGAGAAAACCATGGGGTGATTAACCCAAAGATTATTCTCTGTTAGAAGAATAAGGAATTACAAAATGACACTTGCCAATTAGGGCTCACTGCCCGAGCACACTACTCACAAAGAGGCACATTGCCTACAAGGAGACACACTGTCTACAAAAGAATGTTTATACAATACTTGAACTGATTGGAAGCATCTACATATGCTAGAGTTCAGTTCCGGTTAGGCTCAGTATATTGATCTACTACACTTCATCTTTCCTCTGCTCTTTTTTTGCTTTTCTTTCACATACCGGATTTTTTCTTATTACTTCTGCTCTGCTCTGCACTTATTCGCATACACCATAACTCAACTACACTTCTCACAACAAAATCCATCCTCTATTTATATCCGCACTAGTGATTTCATTATCTTTCTAGTCGGCACCCGGAATAGTCTATCTTCTCACAAACTTTGTTCTGTCGGCTGAATCCTTGCATATCAAGTAATGCGGATCAAGCATATACTTGTAGATATCATTAATCATGTCAGCCAAACATGATTCATGCCTTCACAACCTTTACCATCAGCAGTAACACATCCGAAAAATAATCTGATACTCTGTCAGTCAGTTCTTCCTCTGTTCTCACTGTCTTTCAGGAATCCGGTACTCAACTATTCATATCTTCTTTCTTGTCCATCACCGGAGGCTAAATCCTTGGAATATACTACTCAAGGTAGTCCTTTTGACTTCCCCAAATCTGCACTACACCAAGACACTTCCTCTGAGAGATCCAGACCAATCTGTCGGACCTTGCCACATGCTCTGTTCTTGTTCACTGGACCACAACAGTCTTCATTCTAACTTCCGATAGAGACACACCATGACTTGCGGATATGTGGGATGACCTTTGTTGCAATCAATGACAACAACCATGAATCCATATAGTGTCTCTTGCCAACAATCTCCCCCTTTGGCATTGATGGCAACACTTAGTGAAAAATGACTAAGTGTTTACACTATGCTCCCCCTTGGCTGATGCTCTATCTTTATATACAATTTCCAGAACTCCCCCTTAGTTGGATTCCTCATTTTTCACTGCTCCTCACTCCCCCTTTGACATCAATGGCAAAGGGTAGGGTCTGTACACCAAAATTTTCAAAGATTTACTATACATAGCCGCATATTTACATACTCACATAAACTGAAGAATGTCTGCAAAGGATGTCTTCAATTGGACCAGCTCTGTAGCCCAACTTTGCTTCATTATGTCCAAAATTGAAATGTGACCACTTAACAAAAATGCAAAAGCTTCTGCCCTTTTGAGATCTGTCGGATCATTTATTTGGGCGGTAGTCTGAGCATCACTGATGGCCTCATGCATAGTTTCTAACTTAGGGATTATAATCCTTCTAAGTTCTCCCATCCGGTTAGTTATATTCTTCCTTTCCTTCTCAAAGCTCTTTATTGCATTTGTGATTGCAATAGTTTGACATTCTTGATTGACTATGGAGGAAGAGAGAGGATCAAAACTTTGAGATAAACTTTGTAGTTTGTCTTGTTCCTCCTTTATTTTCTTACCAATTTCTACTGTTGCCTTTGACCAGGAGATATAAAATTTGTAGATGTCACCGCCATCCTTAAGAGCATTTTCTAAGCTCTTTATTCCAATACTCATATTTCTCCTATCATTAGAGATTAATCCTAGTACTTTTGAAAATCTCTTATCCAAAAATTCCTTCCAGACCTTTTCTTCAGCTGATTTTTCTAGAGAATTAAAATGTGTATCAACATTGCTGACTAAGGTTTTGAGATTACCGGAAGAGGAGGCTGTCGGATCTATCTGGACTGATGGCATAATCTTTTCAAGCACTTCGGAAGCAGCCTCTATCAACTCACAGTCTTCCATATGAGACTTTAGGAGTTTTTCATTTGCTTTAGCATTTGCAAATGAAGCTATCTTCATTGTCTATACCGGAGAGAGAGAGTCAAAGTTGAATGGGCCTTTTAGAAGCTCTGGTTCATCAATCTCTATTGTTTCTTGGCTCAAAAATTTTTGAACAGTTTGTGCAGTGTCTCTTGCCGGAGACAGATGTTTCTTTTCTTCTGCAGTTTTGTCCTTTGGAGTCTTTTCTCCTTCCACATTCTTACCACTTTCAGTTGTAGTTTTCTCTGTTGGAATCTTCTCTTTCTCTGCATCCTTGGTGCTGTCAACCTCTTTTTCTTTTACTGTTGCTTCTTTCTCCTGTAATTTCTCTTAAGATCCAGAGACTGTAGGGGAAACCAGAGGAGAGATGTTAGTCTGTTCAAGGGCCACTTTTTCCGGAGCAGATGATTCCAAGTCCATAGTTGTTTCTGCACCTAAGTCCTCTACAACAGAAATATTGAACCTTTTGAATGTATTCCGGAGGATCTCTTCAGTGTCCTTGGCTACTTTGTCGGTCTCACCAAGCATAAGCTGATTCATCCTTGCTTTGCTTCTGAATTCATCCTTGCAGTCTTTGAATACCATGTTCATTGTTTTGTGATCAATTGAAGGATATAGCTAAATAGCTATCTGTTCCCTGATCTCAAGGTCTTTTGCCATGGCATTGTTCTTTCTTATTTCTAATTCCTTCTCTAGACTCTTAGGAATTTTAGAGATAATCTCAATAAAAGATTTATTGTAAATGTTTAGGTACCTGATTGTAGCTTCCTACAGGATCTTTTAATCTGCCTCATTGTAGTCATCATAGAATTCAGCCACTGGTTGAAGGTTCCCATCCACAGTGACTGATTTGACTACACTGTCTAGGGATAGGGTGGGCTTTTCAACAAATTCCTCTGTCATTTCTTCCTTGTCTTGGCCTATGGAGGGTTTATCGGATCCTTTCTTCTTCTACTTCTTTATTTCTTTTACTCCCTCATCTGACTCAGTTTCCTCTTCATCCTTTTGGCTTTCATAAGCCCTTGTGGCTTTTGTCTTAGATCTTTTACCGGATGCCTAGACTTCCAGTTTTGAGCTTTTGGTTGTGGGAGGTGCAGATCTTTTTGATGATCTGGTCTGGGTGGAAGTTTCAACTGAAACACTTTCTTCACTTTTCTTTTCTGCCCTCTTCTTCTCTTTCTCATCCCCTTCCTTCTTCTTTCGGTGAGCATCAAGTGCTTCCATGGAGATTCCAAGGCCTTGTGCTATGTGTTCTACTTCTTTTCTAACTTTCCTCTTGATCTCTGGTTCTCTGAGTTCAACATGAATTTTTATACTTAGTTCCTCAAATGTTCTGAACCTTTCTGCCTTTGGATCTTTAGGCTGACTTAGCATGTGTTGAACATGTAGCTCCACTATCTGTTCATCCACTTCATACCCCATGGGCATGATCCACACAGTTCTTGGTTCTACTGCCTCCATTAGACACTGATCTGTTTCTACCATAAAGCATATTGTGTCTTTGTACTTTTCAACAAGGGATTGGGGTATTCTTTCTCTTGCATGCATCATGCTCTGGAAGTTCTTGAAATATCCCCATAGAGCTATTTTTCTTGCTTTAGCATCCCCAAGTCCATGCAAATAATCTCTGATTTGGATGGCAACCGGTCTGTCATTCTGCCATATCCATCCACTGGATCCGGGAAGCTCATTCATGTAATAAAAGAAGAGACAAAGGATCAAATTGCCATACTTGAAGGAGTTTTTCTTGTCCTTCTTGATCTTCTACAGATTTCCAAAAAGTTGGTTTACAAGAAGCTCACACAACTCATAGTCTGCATTCTCCTTTAACATTTGATAAGTTGTGTAGATTGCAGTTCCTGGTACTAAATTTTCCCTACTAGAGTGATAGATTTTGTAACCAATTATCATAGATGCAAATTTGACATCCGGTTCAGTGATGTCTTCAACTGTCATAGCTCTCTTGTCAAACTTAGATCCAGTTGCATCACTAACTGTCTAATTTTTGACAGACTTGAGAACAAGTAATCCACCGGATGAGTCCAGACCGGTTATAGCCCTAATTGCATCTTTGGTGATCTTGAAGGGCTTGTTCAACCATAGGAAGTTGTCATGCACTCTACTTAGTACATACCGGACCCATTCATCTTCTTCAAAATAGGAGAAATGGATGCACTATGCAAAATGTTTGTCCCGGATGGCTTTGTACTGAGGTCTAATCTCAAAGGAGTCATCTATCAACTGTTTGTGATAGATATCCATCAGTTTTGATTCTCCAAAGTCTTCAAAATTTGCATGAATGTAAACCCTAATGTCCTCCGTATGCAATACACCATGCGGAACACTGGAGAAGGCTCCTAGTGGATCTACTTCCAAAGATTTGTATGGATGTTTCTTGAATGTGGGGCGAGGTCTATCAGAGATCTTAACTATATTCAGAGTAGCCATTTTTCAAAGATTTACAGTGAGATATTGAAAACGTAAAATACCTTATGTGCCTTCGGTTATACGGAGTGGTTGGATTGATTTCTATATGTAGTAACTTCTACAAGTGATCTTCGGTGAACTTGATGAATTTTGTTGCAGAGCTCCACTTTTCGCTTCTTCTTGGGTGTAGAATGATCAAGTGATTATTGAGAAATCCCTTATATTGTTTTGCAAACCCTAATATCTATTTGCAATAAATGCTCGACCTACGTTGTTCTGGTTTGCCTTATTTGGATAGCTTGGAGTACCGGATCAGTCCTGATCTGAGAACATCATGCAGATCTTTCAATCATGAACAAATCAAGATGACACATTATAAGAACATTCCAAACACTCTGTCCAATCCGCAGAATAAGACAATGTACTTCCAGATCTCTCCGGACCCTTTTGTAATCCTCTGTCATTCCAGAGCATCTCCCGGAACAGGTCTTACTTGATCGATCACAACTTCTTTACATCTTCATGCGGACCTCTGAAATCTTATCTGGATCATCGCAAGACTTATATCTTCAAACCCTTTACTCCGCATCTTGTGCCACATTCGGCACCACTTGATTGGCTGGAGGAATAGGATTTTCTTTGAGTCTCCCCATGAGCCAGAGCTCACTTTTTAGTTTCCGGAAGGAATATCAGCACTAGAGTCTGGTGCGGATCCAACCTCTACATTCTCTAAACTTTTCTTTACCCAAATCTTGTTCATCTGATTCCTAACTTCATCTGCATTCATCTTTTGTTTACCCTTGTCTTGATTCTGATTATACACCAGACCTTTTTTGTCTTGATTCTTGCTTCTGCAGACTTTTGCATTATGACCGGACCTATTACAAATTTGACAAATAACATTTCTTTGCATATTTGACTAATAGCCTCTTGATCTGCATTGATTAGCCATATGACCTATTCTATTACATGCAAAGCATCTACCATTGAATGATTTGTTTATTTGCATATTTCTGCATTCATGAAACTTGTGTCCATACCTTTTGCAGTTAAAGCACTGTCCAGAGAAGGATGAATTAGTCTGATTCATTCTATTTCTGCACTGATTAGCTTTGTGACCAAAGTGATTGCAGCTGTGGCAGTATCCATTGAAGGATGGATATCTTTGAGCATTGGGCTATCTTACCGGAGGTCTTCTGGGCCTATTCCTTAGATTTTCTGATCCAAAATTCTTTTGACCGGATCCGGAGCTTTCTCCTTTCTCATATCCCAAACCATACTTGTCATCTGTCCTCTTTTGACTTCCAAGAAGTACTTCAAGTTGGGCAGAACTTATCTTGAATTTTTCTTTATATTCATTTGATGTTTGAAGGTCTCTTTTGAGAGAGACAATTTGATCCTCAAGTTTTTCTTCATTATCTTTGGCATCTTCAAGATCAGATTCAAGATGTCTGATAATCCTGTCCATCTGGTGGCATTCTTCTGATTTCTCTTTAAGAGATTATCTTAGATTGTCTTCAGTTTTTCTTTTTTCTTCAATCTCTTGAGTAAACTTTATTGTTCCTGATTCCATTTCATGTCTTAACATAATGACTTCTTTTGATAACTTTTCACATAACTTGGTTTTCTCAGTCAATTCTTCATTTGTATTGCTTTCTTCACTTTGTCTTGCCAATTGTTGGAGCAGCTCCTTACTCTTTTTCATAGAGAGACTTAATTTGTCTTTTAGTTCTCTCATGAATTCATCAGCCTGTTTGAGTCTTTCCTTTAATTCATTGACTTCAGAGTTTGACTGTTCAAGATCCTCAAGGGCAGTCTTGAGTTGCTCCCTTAAACCATATGCATCCATTTGAACTCCCAAATCTTCCTCAAGCTGTTAGGCTCTATTAGGAGGAACTTTGGTCTGATACCAATTGTTGATAACTGAGGAGGGGGGGTGAATCAGTTATCCTAATTATTTCTTCTTTTGAACTTTCTTATTAATCAAAACAGCATTGAATCAAACAAACAAACATTACCATGAAATGAGAAACACATGACACAGTATTTTTGACATGGAAACCCGGTTAAGGGAGAAAACCACGGGGTGATTAACCCAAAGATTATTCTCTGTTAGAAGAATAAGGAATTACAAAATGGCATTTGCCAATTAGGGCTCACTGCCTGAGCACACTGCTCACAAAGAGGCACACTGCCTACAAGGAGACACACTGTCTACAAAAGAATGTTTATACAATACTTGAACTGATTGGAAGTATCTACATATGCTGGAGTTCAGTTCCGGTTAGGCTCAGTATACTGATCTGCTGCAATTCATCTTTCCTCTGCTCTTTTTCTGCTTTTCTTTCACATACCAGATTTTTTCTTATTACTTCTGCTCTGCTCTACACTTATTCTCATACACCATAACTCAACTACACTTCTCACAACAAAATCCATCCTCTATTTATATCCACACTAGTGATTTCATTATCTTTCTAGTCGGCACCCAGAATAGTCTATCTTCTCACAAACTTTGTTCTGTCGGCTGAATCCTTGCATATCAATTAATGCGGATCAAGCATATACTTGTAGATATCATTAATCATGTCAGCCAAACATGATTCATGCCTTCACAACCTTTACCATCAACAGTAACACATCCAGAAAATAGTCTGATACTCTGTCAGTCAGTTCTTCCTCTATTCTCACTGTCTTTCAGGAATTCGGTACTCAACTATTCATATCTTCTTTCTTGTCCATCACTGGAGGCTAAATCCTTGGAATATACTACTCAAGGTAGTCCTTTTGACTTCCCCAAATCCGCACTGCACCAAGACACTTCCTCTGAGAGATCTAGACCAATCTGTCAGACCTTGCCACATGCTCTGTTCTTGTTCACTGGACCACAACAGTCTTCATTCTGGCTTCCAGTAGAGACACACCATGACTTGCGGATATGTGGGATGACCTTTGTTGCCATCAATGACAACAACCATGAATCCATATAGTGTCTCTTCCCAACACCTACAGCCATTTCCATTGGCTAGATCATATGACCCTTATGGTAGAATGCAGAAAATAATGGGGAAACCCATACATTAGAAGCACCTAGAGGATTTCTGGACTGATTGTGAGGATGAGGTAGAAGTAAGAAGAAGAAAATATCAAAGGCTCACCTTAAATCAGATAAGGACATTTGACTACATCCCAGTGCCTGCACAGTTGAAGAAGGATGATGGCAGGACCATGTCAAATGAATATGAAGATAAGGTGTATAATAACACCATCTCAGCCCCTGACCTAACAATGCCTAAAGACATTTCATTAGATCAATTTACATGTGGGGTGCTGCAATTAACCCAATCATGGGTAGATGAACAGATAAATAGACTAAAGAAGAGAGGTATGGCCATCACAGTAGACACCAAGAAGAAAAGGCAAGAGATCCCTGATGAAGATTATGATGACTTTCTTGGTGAGAAAAGAAAATCTAATGGAGAAAGGTTGCCTGTACAGAAACAAAGGAAAGGACCCCCCAGAGGAAAAAAGACTAATGATGAGCCTAAGGGGGTGATAATTGAGAGAATTACCATACCAACTAAAGGTACATCTACATTGGGATATGCATCAGCCTCATCTGCACTGCCTTTGATGGATAAACCAAAGACAGAAAGAATCCTGAATCTAGCTGAAGATACTGCAGAAGTACAGGATGAAGGCCAAGCCTCACAACAGAATGTGGAGGAGGAGATCCCTCTTGAGGAAGAGCCAGTAGATAAAGAGCCTGCAGGTGATTACCCAATGATGGTCAGTAGGAAGAGGAGGGCGGTGCCCCTGATGTCTCCACCCAAGAAACAAAGAACATCTATGAGGGGTGAGATAAGGGCTGACCCTATAGTATTGAGGGAGCTGGTAGTGAAGTGTTTAGAAAATAAATGCAGCATGAGGGGCCACTTCCCACCATTATTTAGTTTAAGACAGAGAAAGTAGAGGAGCAAGTAAAAGAAACTTCCAAAGTAGGTCATGGTGGTCCTTTCTCATTAAAAGACACTGTGGACCTCTTAGATGATGAAATTGTACAAAGTGTAGCCTCTAAGAATATGGAGACCCTTGCCTCCAATACTCACATGACCCCACATGGGACCCCATCAGCACAGATGGCGGTATTGGAAGAGTTGAAGTGGGCAGAGCAAGAAGATAAAGAAAATATCTTGGAGAGAGAAGCCCAACAAATCGGGCTAGATAAGTTGGTAGATTAGGTAACTAGCCCTGTAGTGATTGATTTGACATATAGGGAGGATATGACCCCTGAAGAAAAAGTAGGTGCACTTGATAGAATAGAAAACATTGAAGGAGCCAAGTAGGGAGAAATAGAGAGCCATGCTCTAGACATGGGCCAGCAACAACATGATATACCTGCTGAGCCTAAGATAGTAGAAATCTAGCAAAAGGGCAAGGGTGATAAGAGTACATCAGGTGATGATGCCGCCTGGACTCAAGAAGCCATAGGAGATAAAGATACATCAGGTCAGGAGGACCTCAAAATAAAAGATGTTGGTACTTCAGGTGCGGAATAAAATATAGCCCAAGATTAGGGTGATGCACCAGGATTAAGCACACATACATCCACAGATACCAATATGCCTCAGGATGAGGAAATACCAAGGTGGATGAAACATAGAAAGAGGGAGCTTAGGATCAAGTTAATGATCGAGCGTAGGATCATCAGGTGGATATTCCACATGATCCTCCCCAACAAAAAGAAGCCCCTCAAGAGGAAGAGATGGAACAAGATCCCCCTCATGCGGAACATCATGAGGAAGAAATCAGGAAATTACCTTCTCCACACAGAATAGGAATAGATACCAGAGATCAGGGTGAACATGATGATGACAAAAGACCACAAGGATGAGGAGATGAAGTACCTCAGTGGCTTGAGAAGGAAATAGGTACGGAACAAGGTTTTGAAATTCAAGAATTTGATGTTTCTACCTTGTTTGTAGAGAGTATCATGAAACATAAGAGGAAAGCTAGGCTGACCTCAGAGATCAGAAGAGATCCTGCTACAGGCAGAAGAACAGCCCAAGTAGTACTTCCTATGAGGGGGAAAATAGGTTAATCAATCAATGAAAACAAAACCCAAACATCTACAGAATATGAAGATAAAAGGAGGATTCAAAACAATGAAAAACGATAATACCTCCACCTTTTACCTTTTGCCTTCTATAGTTCACCTATCTTTCTTTGATCTTGATTGTGAAGCCCTCAGAAGCTTTTGCTTGCTTTCTTGTTGAAGATGACAAAGTAAGAATGGCTTGGATACTTGGTATTTGAAGATGAGCTTCAAATACAGAAATGGAGTATAAATGAGAATGCTTAAATGGGAGTAGGGGTGCCAAAGGCACGTTGGTATCTCTGCAGCATAAGTTTACACAAAATCCAGATTATGAAATGAAGAGAAGAAGGTTGTATTTATAGAAGAGAGTGATGGAAGATCAATGGTTGAGAAGAAAAGGAAAGATCAACGGAGGAAGCTTGTTGAGGAATGTGCATCCAATAGAAGAAGGACACATGTCATTCCAAAAGAAGTTTAGTTGAGTTAACTCTTCTCTTGATGAGGATGAGATTTGATTTTCTTAAATTAGAATTTATTTTTCTAATTTAAGAGAAAGTTTGCTTTAAAGATGCTTTAAAACTACTTTTGCTTTTGTATGACAAGAGGAAAGTATTTTTGGAAGATAAAAATGATTTTTGGAGATAAGAAAGCATAATTAAATAAAAAGAATTTATTTAATTATTTTACAGATAGTTGAGAGGAATAAATAAAATATAGAAATATATTTTATTTTGTGAGGATTTTAGATTTTATTTAAATAAAATTTGCATTTTGTTTAAATTTGGAAGAATAAAGATTTTAATTAAATAATAGAAATTATTTAATTATTTAGAAGAATAAAGTAGATGTAGATGAATTTAATTAATTAAATAAAATGTAATTTATTTAATTAAATGCAAGGAAATGAATCAAATAAATAAATAAATTTATTTATTTATTGATAGAAGAATGTGATGATGAAATAAATATTTAAAATATTTATTTAAGTAGAGTCATGCCAATTTTAGGTGTATACATTTTGCCCCTCTTATGCAATATATTTTATCATGTTGTTTCAAAGAATAAGAATATTCTAAAAATGATACATGCCCCAGTTTGCCCCTGGTACAAGTTTAACGACAGAATGCCCCCTCGGGAGATTGGACGGGGAGATGGTAGAAAGGCATGAGATAGACAATCTCATGATGAAGAAGAGGAGAAACAGGAGAAGAAATGGTTGGATGCAGAAGAACAATGGTGAATGATATGTGATGCAAGATAAAATGATGATACACACAAGCAAGCAAGCAAGAATGCACAAATGATACAAGAATAGGCAAGGTATTGCCCCGGTCAAGTGGTAAACCAACAATATAGATCGATGATGTCTGGTGTCAAGAATGAAACATGTCGTATAAGACTCCAGGTCTAGTTTCGATAATGCAACATCCTGTCTAAGATATTTGATATGATAATGATATATGACAGTGTTGTCATGGCGGGGAATGATATATCCCTCGAGCAACACAAAGGATAGTTATGATTGATTAATATGGTTTACGACAAGATTAGGATCAAGACCACTGATTGTGATTGGATCATTTGACAAGATTGACTTGACTCGATTGGTATGGATTAAGGATAGACTTTCATTTTGATCACTACTCAGATTGATAGCTAGAACTATTGATGAGAGACATGAAGACAGATAGAAATTTGATTGAGTGGACGAATGACTCGATAGAAGAAATTACAAGATTTTGTAAACATTAATTTGCTGCAATGTTGGATCTTTATTGGATAGGATATGGAGTGCAATTGGATGTGCTATGGATATGGATGTGAATATGAACTACAATTGGATACGATATGGATATGGATATTTGTCATCTTGATATAGCAAGTATTTTGGAGTGCTTATTTCATCATGGGGCTTTTAAAATGTTGTAAGAAAATACAAGCATCTAGGTATAATTAGACCGAGATGACTTGAGTATTACTTACATGGATTTTGATATAGCAAGTCGAAACAAGCATCTAGTCAAACTTGAATCTAGATGACCTGAGTACTTCTTGCATTTCAACAGACAAGGATTGCCCCTTTTCATGTTTAGACTTCGGAGTCCTCAATGATCTTTTGATGATCATGTCATTAGACAAAAGTCATCACATTACTAAAGTTTAATCCACAAGCAGCAGACAAAGAAAAAGATTATGCCCCCATCATAGCATCTCTAGCTTTTGGCATCCTCGAGTAGCATAGGAAGACATAATGACAAAAATCTAAGACTTTATAAGTTAACCTGTTCAAAAAACATTCTTTGCATTAGATGTGTCTTTTTGCCATAATTGATATAGAATTAGCTTGAGTGTTTCAGCATAGTGTTCTGCTTTGCTTTAGACAGGTTGATGTTTTGCATCAAGAATTTTGTTTGGAAGCGGGCTTTGCTGCGTGTGCATGTCTAGTGAAAGGGTGTGGACATGGACGGATAGAGGGACAGACGACAAGACATGGGATGGACGGGAAGTAGAGCCTTGGGGGTGCATTGATAATGGCCTTGCCTACGTGACGACGCAGAGGCAATGTAGTTCAAGGAGAATCCTGATGGACCTAAGATATGGATCAGATGAGACACAATATGGAATAGTTATGGATCAGACATGGAACAGCTATGGAACTAATATGGAACTGATAATAGAGGCTATGCTAGGCTAACACTATGGACAGGATACTGGATAAGAACTTTGGATAGCCTTAATGCTAGATACTGATGACAAGGGAAACACCACAGATAGGCAGATGGATGGAAGATAGTAGATATGGATGGTTAGGTAGAAGGAAACAAGGATGTGGTCTCCAAGGACTATGTTGCATAGGAAAAACATGCCCCATTGTAGGTAGAATACGTAGGATTTTTCATGACAATGCTTATGACAAAAGGAGGATGAGAGGATAATGAAGGATTTGCATGGTTTTTAGAGGGATAAGGTATGTCAAGAGACATCTAAAACATTTGTCAACATTGTGCCCCCAATCTTTATCGAGATCAAAGAAATAGAGGAATGGAAGATTAGGATGGATGGATCGATAGGATAGAAGGATAGGATAGGAAATGGTACGGAAGGAAACTGATAGGAGAAGAGTGATATGCCAATGAGATAAGGTGCCCCCAAGTGTAGGTGACGTAGAAGATCAACTTACACATGATGCCTATTTTCCAGGTTTTCATCATGGTACTTATCCAAGGCGCCTGTTTGCCAAGTTTTCACCATTAGACGAAGGGATTTTTCTTTACTTTTTTTTTTTTTTGGAATATTTAGATAGGAGAAGGTGGTTGTTTTTTTTGGGGAGGGAATATTTAGATAGGAGAAGGTGGATATGGATAAGGGCTCGAGCATCTAGTTCCCTAAAAAGGTGATAGTCCCGCCAGAAATGTTGTTGCATGGACTGTGTCACGTGTTCTCATAGATGTTGGTAGGGGATTGCATGAAAGTGAGATATGGAGAAGGTAGATATTGGATAATGGAAGGTGCAATAGTGGACACTGATGTAGATATACGGATTAGAAAGCTTATGCAAAAGCATGGACCATGGGAATAGGATGAGGAAGATATGTAGGATGGAGGTATATGAAAAAAATGTTTGTGGGATGGAAGGGAATCATGACCAACGATTGCACATAGGAAAGTAGTTTAGGAAGCAATGGAGGCTTTTGCTTGTGGATGAATGGCTTAGGCATGTAGGGATCCACATGGGCTGAGTATTTTTTGGATTTTTGTTTGCCATATGGGATGGAAGAATTTGAGACTTTTGGATGGAATGGGAGAAAGTGGATGGTTGAGATTCTTGAGAGGTAGATGCCTCAAGTATCTTGAGGGCTTTTTGCTTGGGTACCCAAACCATTTTGCTTTTAGATTTTACCTATGGAGGTATGGGCTTGGGTATATGCAGCATTTGTATAGCTTTTTGAGTAATCATTTGTTGGATGCAAACCCACACCTTTTTCAGTTTGGCACACAGGTGTGTGGGTGCATACAACTCTTGAGAAGGATGTTTCTTTGATTCTTGGCTTTTGTATCCTAGGTCATGAGGACTCTTAGGATTTTTTACTTGAGAGGTAGAGGCATCTAGATTTGTGCTTTTGAATCCCTTGGGGATGGCGGAAGTGAGGTTGTTGGTGGCTCATTGTTTAGACAACATGTGCATTTGTTGGCCACGATTGGGAGTTGGAAGTAGAATGTACAGAGGTAGAATGTATGGAGGGATATTAGGAGTTGGAAGTAGCGGAGGTATATTGGATGGTGGAAGGTGTATGGTCACATGCTTTTGAAAATTGTATGATGATGGAGGTGGAATGGCGACATAAGTCTTGGGGATATGATAGGGTTTGCGATAGAAAGTGATAGGCTTAGGAGGAGTGGAGGAAGTACCAACATCTTGAGATTGTTCACCTTGGGGTATATATCCAAGGCCATATGAATGTGGAGGAACATTGACATGGACAGGCTCCAAAATACCTTGTTCATGAAGGCCTAAGCCTTTACCTTGGTAGTTCATATTCTGAAATATGCGATGGATGGTGGGATTATATATAGGTGGAACACTAGACACAAGTTCCTTATTGGATGGAGAAGGTGAGATAGAGGATAATGGATGTTGGTGTTCTACGGAAGAACATTCATGGATGAAGGTAGTGGGACCAAGGATATAGGATAACGGATTTGTAGCTTGGTCAATAATGGATGGTGAAGGATCACTAGGATCTTGATCATCATTATGCTCTTTAGGGTCCAAGTTATTGGATTGATCATTCATGTGCACTTGGGAGGCAAGTGTCTCATCAGAGGAAGCGGAAGTTGTTGGATCACGGATGGGATTAGATGGGATTATAGGCTCAAGACCATGGAATGTATAAAGTGGGCTAAGAGGATCATCATGGTCTGCTTGATCATAGATAGGCTCTTCATCATAGATGGGATTAATGCTCTCTTGTATAGGTTCTTCATCAAAGGTAGTATCTTGATCCTAGGAAAGATATAGGTTATGTCTGGTTGGAAATTGGATCTCTTGCTCATGTATAGGTATAGGATCATCAAAAATATAGAGGTTATGTAGGGGTTGGATGGGAGTGCTTTGATCTTGATTTAGACAAGGGTTTGATGTTTCCACATGCTCTAAAGTGCTCTCCTAACATAACTCTTGATGTGCTCAAATTGAAGTTAAGGTAGAAGACTCTTGGATAGGCTCTTGGTTAACACCATGGATGTTTGATGGACCTTGACTTTGGTTCATAGTAGGAGACTCTTCAACAAGCTCAAGGGTTTGCGGATGACATGAAGGGGTTGCAGAATTTGACATGGCATTGGAAGAATCTTTGGTAAGGTCAAGGACTGAAATTTGGGGGCATGGTTGACTTTTTGCTAATAACCCTTGGATCACATCATTGGTAGGTGTATGGATAGGTGAATGAGGGGATTTAGCTTTTTTCCTAGCTTTTCTCTGGTTGTATAAATGTGGAAAAACTCGTTTCCATAAATCATCCGAGGATTCCTTGGTTGTTAGTTTAGAGTTTGGGGAACTTGATGGTGGTGTTGGTGTAGAACCGGTATGTTTTGGAATGTGTGTCTTAGAAGATGGTGAAGGAGGACTAGTAGACGGGGTGGTATATGATTTCTAACTTAGGGTGGTGCTTGCCTTGTCATGAGTATGGGAAAAGGATATATAGTTTTGGGGCGAGGCGTAGCTAGTACTAGCACGTTCAACTTGCAAGATTGCCATTTCTTGTTCTAGGACTTGGAATTGTTGAGAAATTGCTATGCAATCTTGGGGCGAAGGATTTGAGCTCATTTGCAAATGCAGGTACTAGAGTTTTTGGTCAATATACTCTAATTTGTTTGCCATTGACACTAGATTGGAAAGCTTATTAGTTTGGATGCGCAACAACAGAAAGAAAATGTGCCAAAGGTCGACACCAATGCGCAAAAATAGAGTTCAAATGCGCAACTTAGTCAAATGCACAAAAGTTGATTCAAAAGCTCAAAAAGTCAGTGTAGATGCACCACTCTGGCTTTTTGGTTTGTTTTCTCAAAAATTTGTGAAACTTGGATCGTTTTCAGGATTTTTTAGTTTTGGTTAAAAAAACTTGGTATTTCTGATGAGGTTGATGTTTAATTATGGCAAAATCATAGCAAACACATAGAAGTTTTCCATAATTTTTATCTTTTTATCTTTTTATATTTTTTTTGTGTTTTTTGGACTATTATGACTCAAAACAAGTACCCCTAGGCTAGATGAGACAATATTCATTGAATCCTCTAGTTGTGCCACTCAAAGCATGTATCTCTAGGATCTGGTAGCACTGGCTCCCCTCCACGACACTCACTTCTCATGCATACCAGATCTAGGTTTCCTTAGGCTCATACCCACACTGAACCTTAGGATTGTCCCTGCTACCTCTACTAAGAGTCACTTGAATCGAGGCCGCTTCAAGAGCTCCGCCCTTTGCATCAACGAATAGGGGTTTTTGGCTTGCTCACAATTGGTTCTTAGTTAGGGCAACCGTTTGAGTGGTTACACGTGCGGTGGCACTACTCTCTATTATGGAGTCTCCCAACCTCAATGTGTTACACCTATGAGGGTTTTGGGGGAGGTTGGCCATTGTTGTAACATAGCAGCACTCGTTGCTTGAGGTTTTCACCCCAAGCACAATTTATTTTAAGTGGCTTGGTAGGGCTTGGCTTTAGCCTATTACCACTCAGGGTCATTCCCACTTGGACAAGCATGCATCCAAGGGTAGGCCCCCCTAAAGGTTTGACAAAAAGAATGACAAGTCTAGCACTTTGATCACCTAGTTAAGGGGAGAGCATAAGCCTATTGTCATTCACAAGCATAGAAAACACTTGTAAATCCAACCTAATTAAAATAGAAAAACTAAATGAGTTAATCTACTTGTGCACTCACATGATTGTTAACTTGGAAGTTATTAAAACACAACATTGTTCATTTTCCTGATTGTTAACTTTGAAAGTGATTAAGACAGCATTGTTCATTTTCTGTTTGTAAAAAGATAGCAATGATTAAACTAGAAAATAAATCCACAATGCAAGATAGCAATTTGGTCCAATTACCTCCTTCCTAGTTAGGGACTATGTGTAGTTTGTCATGAAATGCATTTGATTACTTCACCCTTAGTTAGGCTAGATGAACTAAGCAAAATATCTAGATGACCTAATCCAACCACTACTCCTACAAAATAGACGTTAGTTCTAGCATGCAAAAATAAAAAAACCTAAAACAAAAAATAGAAGACAGATGCGCAACACTGCAGCCTGAATGCGTAGAAACAGGGAGTGTGCGGCTTTTTGAATAGAAGCGCAAATACAGAGATCAAATGCATAAAAAGACAAGGTACATGCGCAAAAATAGCAGATGCACAAAAGGATGAGGTGAATGTGCAAAAAGGCAGGGTAAATGCACAATTTTAACAGAAGCGCAATCTGACAGAGTGTATGTGCAAGTTGGTAGAGTGTATGTGCAAGTTTGAAACTAGAAGCAAAGTCAAGTTGTATGCACAACTTCGGATGTCATATGTGCCAGAAAAGAAGATGCACAACAACAGAATGTAAAAGCATCACTTGGAAGGTCAGATGCGCCAATTTATTAGATGTGTCACTTCAGGAGGTGTATGTGCCATTTCAGGAGTCGAATGTGCAAAAACTCTGTCAGAGGCCTGTTTGACACCCGTATGGACTTGTCTTCAAGAAAACTTAGATTTTTTGATTAGTAAAGGGGCAAGGGCCCCACGGTGGGGACAAAAATGTGAGGGGGAAAATAGGTTAATCAATCAATGAAAACAAAACCCAAACATCTACAGAATATGAAGATAAAAGGAGGATTCAAAACAATGAAAAACAATAATACCTTCACCTTTTACCTTTCACCTTCTGTAGTTCACCAATCTTTCTTTGATCTTGATTGTGAAGCCTTCAGAAGCTTTTGCTTGCTTGCTTGTTGAAGATGACAAAGTAAGAATGGCTTGGATACTTGGTATTTGAAGATGAGCTTCAAATAC
Source organism: Cunninghamia lanceolata (assembly GCA_027924645.1). Taxonomy (NCBI): domain Eukaryota; kingdom Viridiplantae; phylum Streptophyta; class Pinopsida; order Cupressales; family Cupressaceae; genus Cunninghamia; species Cunninghamia lanceolata. The sequence goes on from BSBN01000073.1 coordinate 11,423,181, forward strand.
AAAAATGGAGTATAAATGAGAATGCTTAAATGGGAGTAGGGGTGCCAAAGGCGCGCCAATATCTCTGCAGCATAAGTTTACACAAAATCTAGATTATGAAATGAAGAGAAGAAGGTTGTATTTATAGAAGAGAGTGATGGAAGATCAATGGTTGAGAAGAAAAGGAAAGATCAACGGAGGAAGATTGTTGAGGAACGTGCATCCAATAGAAGGACACATGTCATTCCAAAAGCAATTTAGTTGAGTTAACTCTTCTTGATGAGGATGAGATTTGATTTTCTTAAATTAGAATTTATTTTTCTAATTTAAGAGAAAGTTTTCTTTAAAGATGCTTTAAAACTACTTTTGCTTTTGTATGACAAGAGGAAAGTATTTTTGGAAGATAAAAATGATTTTTGGAGATAAGAAAGCATAATTAAATAAAAAGAATTTATTTAATTATTTTGTAGATAGTTGAGAGGAATAAATAAAATATAGAAATATATTTTATTTTGTGAGGATTTTAGATTTTATTTAAATAAAATTTGCATTTTGTTTAAATTTGGAAGAAAAAAGATTTTAATTAAATAATAGAAATTATTTAATTAGTTAGAAGAATAAAGTAGATGTAGATGAATTTAATTAATTAAATAAAATGTAATTTATTTAATTAAATGCGAGGAAATGAATCAAATAAATAAATAAATAAATAAATTTATTGATAGAAGAATGTGATGATGAAATAAATATTTAAAATATTAATTTAAGTAGAGTCATGCCAAGTTTAGGTGTATACACTTCCCACTGTAGAAAAGGAAAAAGGCAAAATCACCTTGGATGAATTCCAAATCACCACAGTTGATTTGGGTTTTGCTAATGAAGACCAGGAGGGTCAAGAAGGGGAGGATATCATTGATTATTTAACCCAAAGGGTAAAGAAAGAGAAGGAGAAAAATAAACATCATAAAGAGCACATTGCTCAACTGCATGCATACATAAAGGGGTTAATTAACCCTGATAGTACACTAGCAGATCCTGCAGTCCCATTGACTGTTATATCACAGGAGGAAGTTAATAAGCTAGACCTAATGAGGCCTCAAGCCATAATCATGGATAAATGGATGTTGACAGCCCTTACATAAGCAGAAGATGTATTTAGAACCTCTTTACAGAGGTGGAACTCCTTGAGCACTTTGAAGAGGAAAGTGGATAAAATGCAGAATGAAATAGGAAAGAGATCATTCCAATTGGAAAAAGCCTTAGGTGCTCTAAGTGAAATAAAGAGGATTGATCCTCAGGTCCTGATAAATAATTAGGTATTAAACAATATCACTACCCTGCTACTAGAAGTATGGTATGAGGACATCAGGTTTGAATGTGATATCCTAAAAAAGTGCAGTGGAAAGCTTAGAGATATCAGTATCAAGCTGCACAGTATGACGGCATATGAAGTAGAGATACCAGAAGCATTAGAGGGAAAAGTAGAAGGGAAAATAGAAAACCAAGATGCAGATTTCACCATCAAGGCACTACATGATATCTTCCAGCCGGTGGCTGATGACCCCCTCACCCACCTAACAGAGGAGGTCATGAATAAGATCATGAGGATCAAGGTTAGGGTGGAGAATTACAATGAGACATTGAACATCAGAAAAGCTAAGCTGGATGTAGTTAAAGATAAAGTTCAGGCTCATAAACATGCTATCACTAAAGCCAAAACTCAAGATGGTGGGGAGGTAGACAAAATAGGACAAGCTTATGAAAATATCAGGACGACAATGAAGGTCCACATCCAGGATGATGTTCATCAAGGTGATAGTAATACAGAAAGCAACAAAAATGATGATCATGATGGGGAAGAAGAAGATAAAGAGGAAGAACCTAAGGAATGAAGGAAGATACAGAGCAAGGAAGACATATGCATCACGTACTCATAAGGTAATGAGTCACCCAGATGGTTGCCAGCTGGCAACCTATGCCACGAAGGATGATTGACTAAGTCAAAGAAGGAATATCTACCATTGATCTTAAGTGACAAATCCTGACCTTAGGTCATTTGTAACAGCTCCCTCATCTTATTCTATAAAAGGTGTAGGGGTGCCATATTTTAAACATTCAAAAGATTAATTGAAATTTGATTGCTGAAATATCAGGACTTATTTCAAAGTTATTGTAAACATACATGTTTTGCATACTTAATGAAAGAGAAGACCATTTGATTACAAATCATCATAAATCTTGAGTAATCTATGTTTGAATTCTTGATACATGCTTTGATCAGCTGCTTCCCTTGGAGTGCTTGTCAGTCTGCATGTGTTGTTTTCATTCCTCATCCTTTGAAGTTAGCATCATCTATATCTAGCTATGGAACATCTTGGTGAAAATATGCTTTGATTTCTTCTCCTCATGACTATATCTAGTGTGTATATGGTTCAATAGCTAAAGATTCACCAAAATTTGAAACATTCTTTTAATTTTCTTTGAATTTCATAACAATTCACCATCATAATTTCAAATAATAGATAATTAGAAGTAAATAACATGAAATATGTTGAAATCTCATAGATAATTGGAAATACATAGCATATTTGGAGTTAAAGCATGTTAAATTGATAAATATCATGTGAAGATCTAAATACAGACACATTATGTGAGTAGATATATTGTGTAGAACAACCTTTCTATGTAGCATATTTGCAGGAAATAGAATCTATTGATCAATGTAAGGGCCCTTGAAATGGAAAATAGCAACACACATCAATCACTAAGTAACGTCAGTAGATTATGAACTAATCAACAGAGACTTGGGATCATAAATTCTTTGAATTCATCGTATCTTTCAAGATAAATAAAGGTTGTTGTGTAACTTTTATTTCATGTTTGCTTGTGAGTAACATCATAATCAACATGTACTCTACCTCTACAGTAGACAGAGATATTGCCTCTTACTTTTTGCTCAACCAAGAAACCAATCTTCTTCCCAAGAAGAATACACCACCACTAGTACTTTTCTTGTCATCTACATCTCATGCCCAATCAACATTAGTATATGCATGAAGAGTGAAGTCATTGTCCTTTGGATACTACAAGCCATAGTCAAGTTTCCCTTTAAGATGTCTAAAAATTCTTTTAACTGCTACTACATGGGATTCTCTAGGATCAACTTGAAATCTAGAAACAAGTCCAACTGCATTCATGATATTAGGTCTGGTCTGAGTCAGATAGAGCACTCCCCCAATCATTGATCTATACCTTTTCTAATCTGCCTTAGGTGAATTATCATCTTTACTCAACTTGTATCTAGTTACCATAGGAGTACTTACTCATTTTGAGTCATCCATTCCAAACTTTTTTAACAATTCTCTTACATATTTAGACTGAGATATGAAGATACCTTTATTTGACTGGGTGATTTGCAGACCTAAGAAGAAATTCACTTCCCCAAACATGGACATTTAGAATTCACTTTACATCTGATCAACAAATCTCTTACATATGCTTCCATTTCCACCAAAAATGATATCATCAACAAATACTTCAACTATTAATATGTGCTCATGATCAATCTTGAAATAAAGATTACTGTCAGTAGTGCCTTTGCTAAATCCTATCTTTAGCAGATACTTATCCAATCTTGCATACTAGGCTCTTGGGGCTTGTTTAAGTCCATACAAAGATTTTCTCAATCTATAGACCATATCATCTTGATTAGACAACTAGAATCCTTCTAGTTGCCCAATGTAGACTTCTTCTTCTAGCTCTCCATTCAGGAATGCTAACTTGACATCCATCTGGTATACCTTGAAACTTTGAAAGCAACCAATACAAGAAATAATCTAACTGCTTCTATTCTTGCTACTAGAGAAAAACTTTCTTCAAAATCAATTCCTTCCACTTGAGAATATCCTTTGCATACCAACCGTGCTTTGTTTCTTACAACTTCACCATCTTCATTTAGTTTATTCCAGAAGACCCATTTAGTTCCAATCACATTTTTGTCCTCTGGTCTAGAAATAATATCCCAAGTGTGATTCTTTTCAATTTGCATTAATTTTTCTTCCATTGCTTTTACCCAGTTTTCATCATTGCAATCTTCACTTACTGATTTTGGTTCAATCTTGGAAATCAAACAAATCTCTTCTTGATCTTTAGCAATTCTTCTCCTAGTTTGAACACCTTTATTTCTATCTCCTATGATCTAATTTTTAGGATGATTCATCCTTACATACCTGGGAGTTTTAGGATTTGCTTGGACTTATATTTCTTGAACTTGTTCCTCAACTTCTGCATTATCCTCTTGAGTCAATGGATTTTCTGGATCAGTCTGGATCTGAGTTTGGGTTTGAACTTGCCTTCCTTGATTTTCACTTTTATCTTGATCATCTGATTCATATCCACAAGACCTAGAATGTCCTTCTTTTCTCTCATCAACTCTAACATTTGCACTTTCAACAATCTTTTTCAATCTTTTATTAAAGCACCAGTATGCCTTTCTTTGAGTAGAGTAACCCAAAAATATCCCTTCATCACTTCTTTCTTCAAACTTGCCTAGATCCTCATCTCTTTTGATATAGCACTTACTACCAAAAACTCTAAAATATTTCACAATAGGAGGATGACCAAACCATAGTTCATAAGGGGTCTTACCAGAATTCTTTTGATCTACACCTAGTTGAGAGTGTAGACAACAGTACTCATAGCTTCTCTCTAATAAACTTGAGGAACATTTGTTTCAATCACCATGGTCCTAGCAGCTTCTTGAATGGTCTAGTTCTTTCTTTCCACAACTCCATTCTGCTAAGGAGTCCTAGAAGCATATAACTATATTTTTATTCCTTACTTCTTATAGAATCTATCAAACTCACTAGAGGAAATCTCTCCACCTCTGTCAGATCTCAGACACTTTATCTTCACACCAATCTCATTCTTCACCATGACCTTGAACACTTTGAATTTGTCAAGAGCTTCTAATTTTTCTTTCAAGAAGGTTACCCACATCATCTGTGATATCTGTCTCCTTGCACACTCCTAATTCTAGCAGGACCATAAAGATCAATATGCACAAGTTCCAACCGTCCACTTGAAAATTGTTCTTTACGTTTGAATGAAGTTTTGTTCTATTTACCCAATTGACATTCTCTACACATGCTATCAGGTTTCACAAGTTTTGGGAGATCTCTCATAGCCTGAGTAGAACTTATCTTGACAATATTATCAAAATTCACATGACACATTCTCCTATGCCATAACCAACTTTGATCTGTCTAAGCAATCAAACACTTTTGCTAGAACTACTTAAATGAAAGATGTTACCTCTAGTTTGAGTATCAGATGCAATTTTGATTCTAGAGATTTCCAAGATTCTACATTTTCCATCCTTGAATTGGAGATCATAACCCTTGTCAACCAACTATCCAACACTGAGAAGATTATGCTTCAGTCCTTCCACATATAGAACATCATTTGTGTTATTCTTACCATTAAAAGAGATGGATCCTCTACCATGGATTCTACCAACTGAGTTGTCTCCAAATTTCACAATTCCACCTTCATATTTTTCAAAGCTTATAAACTTGCTTTTATCACCAGTAATATGATGAGAACATCCACTATCAATAAGCCATTCATTGTTTTCAACAACCTGAGCAGCCAAGGCACTTTCAACATTTCCATAGCTAGCAGATTCAGTATACACTGGATCTTCTTCTTTGATAGCAATGAACACCTAATCACCTTCAGTGGATCCTCCATGATCAAATTCATCATCTGTGACACCTTCTTCTCCAGCTTCTTGGACATAGCTACATTTCTTCTGACCTTGATATCTGTTAGGGTTTGGCTTTAAAAATTTCTCTAGACATCTTGAGGCAAAATGACCACTCTTATTACAAGTAGAACATTTGAATGGCAACTTTCCTTCATACTTACCAGATCCTCTTGGCATTCTTTTAGAAATAAGAGCTTCAAGTTCTATAGACTCAATTTCATCATCGTCAAGATCCTTCCTTGCCTTAGCAAATCTGTTTGATCTTCTTGAAGTTATTTCACCCTGACCATATCTTTGTTTTCCATATACACTGGCCTTAAATGCATATTTAGACTTAGGAAGAAATCACCAAACTCACTCATTTCAAATGCTGAGAGCTTACCAACTAATTGATCCCTTGTAACAGTTGTCACTATCCTGATCTCTTCAATGGCAGCAACTTTATGCTTGTATGCTACAGGTAAGGATCTGAGCACTTTTGCAACAATCTTTGATTCTTCCAATACTCCACCAGCATTTCTGATACCGGTCACAAGTTAATTCACTTTCTGCATGTAGGAAGTAATGTTTTCATCTTCACTCATTACCAACCTTTCATATTTACCCTTTAGGTTTTGTAGCTTGGCACATTTGACATATTTGTCACCTTCATACATATTTTCCAACTTTTTCCAGATTTCATGGGTAGTTTTCAAATCTAGGACATTTGCCAATTCTGTATCAGTTAGGGCACTCGATATTGCTTCTTTGGCTCAAATATTGCATTCAACTTCCTTGATTTTGTCTAGAGTAGTAGGGCCATTCTTTGTTATCGACCAAAAGTCATTACCAATATAAAGGGAGTAATTTGTTCCATCAAATGTCATTTCCTAGTCCAACCCATGGTTTGAAATAAAAAATTTTGAGGAAAATATGACTAAGGTGCAAAGGTCATTTCTAGGACCTTCATTTGAAAGTAGCCAAGGACCTTCAAATGAAGGTACCTTCATTCAAAAGTATCCAAGGACCTTCGAATGAAGGTCCCTGGGGGAAAAATAATTTCCAAAAAAAGAATAAAAGGGTCCTTCAAATGAAGGTCCCTTTTTATTCCTTTTTAGGAAAATTTCCAAAAAGGGGATAAAAGGGAGATTAGAACAAAGGTTCCTTTTTATTCCTTTTATGGAAATTTCCAAAAAAGGAATAAAAGGGACCTTCAAACGAAGGTCCCTTTTTATTCCTTTTATGTAAATTTCCAAAAAAAGGAATAAAAAGGGACCTTCAAACGAAGGTCCCTTTTATTTTTTTTTGTAATGGCCTTTTGTTCAAAGGTCTTGCACATAAAAACCTTTGAGCGAAGGTTCACCTTCATTCAAAGGTGATTTTTAACTTCCCTTCGAATGAAGGTACCTTCGTTCAAAGAAATACCTTCAAATGAAGGTATCTTGCAATTTTTTCTCCATCTATAATCAAAAGTTTAATGTCCCAAGCTTGGGGCTTAGTATTGTGGGTTTACCCAAAACCTAGATCTAGGTTCTTCTTGATCCCCTGATCTCTGCTATCTATTTAGATTCTAGGTATCTACTTCCGACAGTCTATTGTGCTCCAATTTTGATTACCTAGGGTTTTTACTTTGCCCTAGCTTGATTGGTTAGATTTGGTTAATTTTTCTCTATACAACAAAGGGATGAAGCCTTTGTAGCTTGGCTATCCTTCATGGGTAGAAACCAAGATTGGCTTGTGTCCTAATTTTGGATAAAAGAGGGTTTGACCTAATTTGATCTCTTAGGCTAGTCTCTCTTTTCTATCTAACATTTTGGTGAACCTGTCATTTCTTGCACTTTAGCATCCTTCTTACTTCAGCTCAAAATTGTTTTCTACTGTAGATCTAATTAGATTTCATTCATTCATCATTTGGAATAATTTCATAGCTTAATTTTGCATTGTTTCATTGTTTGGGTTTACAAAAACCTTGCATTTTTTTTAAAAAATAGCTAATCTTCAACCCAAGGTTTGTATATTAGTGTGTTCTTACAAATCTTGTTGCATTGCTGGGTTGATTAAAGGAATTTAATTTGCTGCACCTTATCATCCTTGTTGTTTTAGAACATTCCTGCATCCTTGCATTTGAAAATTGGAAAACAAATTGTGTATGCTAGAAATTGAAATGCAAACAAGACACATAAAGACCATCTTCCAATATCTACATAACTCAAGAAATAATCACAATACACAATAATGAAATCCAAAGCAAACAACAATGTATTTTACCACACTACAATATTTATTCCTTGGTGTACTGATATTTGGATTGCTCTAAACATAGCATAACCATGATTGCAAAATGGATGATAAGCTCAAAGGGATGCAAAGTTCTTCAATGAATGCTCAAAGTGCTGGAATATATGGATGCCAATGCTCAAAAATCATGAAAGGTTTGTGAAGAGGTGAATGGGTGTATTTATAGCTTTCAGAGAAGATCGATCAATGATGGGGGAAATTAGATGAAATCAACATATGAGATAAATTGAGGAATCATGAATGAACATGCACACAACAAGTGTACATGCAAAAAGTTGATTTATTGAGTTAATTGCTTTGTTGACTAAAGATAGGATTGATTTTCATAAAATAGAATGCTTTTTCTTTTTTATTCATTGATTGAGAAAAACAAAGACTTAAAGCCAATTGAACTCAACTTTTGATTTGCTTTTTGACATGCAAAAGATAAAATTAAATAATAAATTATTTAATTTGTGTGCTTGGAGGAAAATGATATTTTTGGAAGATGAGAAGATAATTAAATTTGTTGTGCATGATGGAAGAAAATAAATAAATTAATGATTTTATTTATTTAAAAGATAAGAAAAGTTAACTTAAATAAATTTGAATAATTTATTTAATTTTAGAAGAATATAATTAGCCACTTAAATAATTAAAATTATTTAATTGTGTGGACAAGAGGAATTAAAGTGTTGAAATAATTAAATAATTATTTTATTTAATTAATGTGAAAATAGAAGAAATAAGGTTATGAAATGATGAAATTAATTAAATAATTAAGACTCATTTATTTAACGTTAGATTGAGGTGAAATAGAAGAATGATGTATGCTAGGTGAATAATGCAATGGTCATTTTTGTGTGTCTACATTTTGCCCCTATTTCAAAGAATACATTTCATAGCATTGTTTCAAAGAAATACTAATGATGTGTGATTGACAATTATGTCCCAGTGTAACAAGTGATAGCGATAGGATGCCCCTCGAAAGGAAAACCAGGGAAATAGAAGAAGGTCTAGGTTGACTTACAACAAGAAAAATGGATAACAACGTGGAAGAAAAAGGCTAAGAAAGATTAGATCGGGAGTGAAGGATGACATGATGGAGAAATAAAGGCCGACATGAAGAAAACTAGGTCATGGGAGGGAAGAAAATAGGGTTGGGAGGCTATAAGTAGGGCCCAGGGTCACTTTCAATTCATTTGCATCCTTAGAGCTTATATGTTTTTGTCATCTAGTGCTGAGAATTTTTCAAAGCTCAGAGCAGACTAGTTTGCAGAGATGGAAGGCATTCCATGAGAGGATCACTATGTGGAGAGGGTTAGGACATATGGCTAACTAGTTGAGCACCAGAAGTGGTAAGTACCCCTAATAGAACCATTAAGTGCATTTATGAGGGTAGGTCTTAGGTTTGACCAAGAGCGGTCCATAGGGTAAAGTTGCACTTATGGCTAGTTTTATAGTGCTTTTGGCAAAAAGTGGTCACTTATGGAGCGTGCAATGGCACTTTTGATTTTTAAAAGCTACTTTTGGTAAAACTAGGATTTTATCTTAAAATGCACTTTGGCTCACAAATTTATGCTTTTGGTAGATAAAGTAGCACCTTTGGTGAAAGTGGTCACTTATGGTTGATAAAGCTATGCCTTTGGCTAGAATAGATTTCTTTTGGCTAGATTGTAGATGGGCATAAGATGCTATTGGAAAAAGGATCTACTTTTGATATGAAGAATGGCACTTATGGCAGACAAATCGATGCTTTTGGCAGAATGGATGGTGCTTTTAGTGGATAGAATGGTGCTTTGGCTAGGGTTAGGTACTTTTAGATTTTAAGGGTCACTTTTGGTTTTGAAGTGAAAGAGCCTAATTTTGATAAGGGTTGACAAGTTGATCATTATGGATGCAAATTGTACTTCCTCTACTGATGTTTCAAGAGCGACATCCAACGACATTAGTATTGGTTGTAGACCTTGATGACGATGAGGATCATTTCCTAGAGGTGATGGGCTTATGGTACATCACCCACATGAGACCATTGTGAGGTCACCAGGCTATGAGAACTGCTTTGGTTGAGAGATGGCATAGTGAGAACAACTTGTTTCATCTACCAATGTGTGAGATTACCATCACCCTTGAGGACATGTGGAGGATTCTATGCATCCCCATCTACGGGGCATAGGTGGCCTATGATACAAATATTAGAGAGGCTACACTAGTGAGGTTGTTGATGACATAGGATCATGGTATTGAGGATCATGAGATAGGTGCTAGACATATGTAGAGACATTTTGACAGGATACAACTGGTATTTACTGGGTCGATTGGTGGAGTTCTTGTACTAGATAGATGATCGTGTGGATTTTTAGTTAGATGGGGCCTAGTTTTGGAGGGTATGTTCACTAATGGCATCAGATATGTATGGGGCCCTTATGTACTTAGGCAACTATATCATGATATGCACTAGGTGGTTACAAGTTTAGCTCTAGCCCGGTAGTTGGAGTGACACTTCTGCATGAGTGGGCCTGGGAGCACATAGTAAATACTAGGTTGATCTCACCATGGCGATGAGAGGTTGGACAAACATTTATCCACCTATATGATGGGGTGGTGACACAGAGGTGGCTCCTGGAGCTGACATATTGGTGACGAACATTTGACGAGATAGACACAGTTACCTAGCGTCCATGGTGGGACTGTGAAATCTGGGAGGATGATGTAGAGCAGCTGACATATTGCAGGTTGGATCCCAAAATAGCTTATCCTAATACCTAGAACATTCTTCAATCATGAAGGCTAGGGATGTCATCAAGGAGATAGAGAAGAGGTTCATCAATAGGATAAAGATGATTAAGGGCCAATGGTTGGGAATGGGTAATCTCCCCTTCGCTTCTAGCTTAGCTAAACCAAGGAGGGTGTTCCTAGAGGTATCCCTCAACAAGGATTAATAAGGGAAGATATTTTCAAAGACATATCATTGCAACAATACGCAACTATTGTTCTAATCCCTAAATTTAGTCACTAGATTAAGACAATCTTGCTACACTAAAACCTTTGTTTAAGCTAATGAAAGGCACTTCTTGTAATAATGGAAGGTGCAAGTATGCTTGTTTGATTTGCTAGAATCAATACTTTGAAGGTTTGCTAACAATATTTCATGGTTTCAATACAAAACCACAACAACGCATGCAGTACTAGCTATTTATTTCACACTTGATAAGTTTGTTTTAGATTTTTGATGGGTGTGGGTGATCATAGGCCTCTCAGATTAGTGCCTAACCAATGGGCCATAGAGTTTCAAGTTCATCAAATAAAAAACACTAAAAGGAGGTGTATGAATGCTATCTGGTTACTCATATGTAAAAAAATCAATATCAAACCATGAGAATACTTAGTAATCCAACACCATACAACATTCTTCCATATGTAATACTAAAATGACCATTTACAAAGATTGAAAATGGATTAAGAACTATCACATTCATTCAAATCAGATTTTACAATCATAACACAAAGTGTGGCAAGAGAAAACCCTAACTACAATAGAGGTTTCAAGAAAGAACACTTACGACAATGGAGAAAAACAACAGATTGATATTGATGCAGGAGCATCCCAGGTTGCAGAGTAATCTTACATCAACCAAAAACATTTGCATTCTTTCTTTTCTTTCATTTTTTAGTTCAGTTCAATCAGTATAGTTCTCAGTATTTTGTACTACATTTCACCACATCTTCATATCAGAACTCACAGAGCAGGACTTAGCATCTACATATCATCATCTACATCATATCTAAATTTTGGGTCATTTGGACTTGTCTGCTAAAAGTTATCGCTATCAAAAGATCATCAGTTTTCATAAAATAGAACATTCAAATAGTCAGTTGAAGGAGAAGGTTTGTAGAGCACTCCCATGACTTGTGGAGCTAAATGGAACATCATACACAACACATATCAATCAGATAGACCTTCCTTGAGGTCCGCACCAAGTTTCATGCATTTGTAGAGCAATACTAGATGTTGTAGGTTGACTACTTGTTTCTACATGTTACATCCTTCTTTGGAGTTTATAACCTCTTATGGCTGATGTAGAGGATTTCATGAGCTAGAGGATGATATATATAGATCTCATAGAAGCATTAGTAAGTTAGTTCTTAGTTAGTAGTTCTATGATATGATTTAGATAATCTTAGAAGTTAGATTTTCTTTTCGGAAGGTACTTCAATGCCATATCTTGCATATTTGTTGTAACTCGAAAAGTAGTCCTAAGAACCCTTTGATTGTAGCCCACATATTGCCAGAATATAAGCATTTTGATTACCTGATATATTGAGCATATGAATCTTCCATTATATTCTATGATTGTGTTGTTTTCATTGTGTTTACTCTAGCTTCATGATTTGGATAGTTCATTCTATGAACCCTCTGACCGTGACTACACCAAGTGGTATAAGAGAGAAGTTTTGAATCCTTTGAGAAGTGAAGGCATTCAGTAAGATCTTGTGGTGAACAAATTTCTGACCTAAGGCAATCTACTAGTGTTTGTCAACAGAGTGCTGATTATGAGGTACTTGCTACCTTGTAGTCAGATTGCCGAATTGAGATAGTTGCACCGGATCCTAGGAAGAGATGCTGCCAAGGAGGATGCCTGCTATGGGAAATGTTGCTAGAAGAATGGAAGAAATGATGGAGATGATGAAAATAATGAAAGTTAGGTTGGATACTGTAGAAGAAGATAGAAGAAGAGGACTAAGCCCTAGACATGATGTTGAAAGTGATGATGAAGAATTTCAATCTGCAGATCAAAATGAAGAAACCCTAGAAGAAGAAGAAGAAGAATCAGATTAGGTGAATATGTTGAAAGCTATTTCAAAGATTAGTGAGAGACCTAGAGTGTATGTACTAAATTATACTGGAAATTTGAATCCAGAGGAATTGATTGACTAGATAAATGACTTAGAGAAATACTATGAATATTAAGAGATTGAAGATTTGGAGAAAGTAAGATTTGCAAAAACTAAGTTGAAAGGACATGATTCTATTTGGTGGAAAGAAGTTAAGTTGGATAGAAATAGGAGAGGAAAGGAAAAGATCATAAAATAGGATAGAATGGTGACGATGTTGAAGAATCAGTTTATGCCTGCTGATTATGAGTTGGAATTATTGAAGATATTGTAGAAACTAAGGCAAAAGGAGAAATCTGTGAAGGAGTATACTAAAGAATTTCATAAGATGATCATAAGGATTGGACATAGTGAAGCAAGCAAGGAGAAAGTGGCAAGATACATAAATGGATTGAGAATGAATATTCAAGAAGGAGTAAATCCCGTAAGAATGACAACAATAGAAGAAACATATTAGTTTGGATTGAAAGTTGAAGACAAGTTGAATAAGAAACATGAGCAAACATAGAGAGGTACAGGAGGTAAAATTCAAAGAGGTAGAACATATTCTGGAGGAGAAAGACCTTGTGTGGAGAAGAACAAAGCAAGTAGTCCATTCAAGAAGGAAGATAGAGACAGCAATTCATATCAGAGTAATGATAGAAATTTCTACCGCAGAGGGAATCATAATTCTTATCGTAATGAAGGGCATAGGAGATATGAAAGAGGATTTGATAAGAGAACATTCATAAGAACTTGTTTCAAGTGTAGAGGTGAAGGACATGGAGCATTTGAATGTCATCAGGGAAGTACAAGCAAGAAGACAGAGAACAATGCAAGAGCAATTTATGTGGAGGAAGAACCTCTAGTTTAGTTGGAAAACTAGAGAAAGGAGAATCATTAGTCATGGGGAGAGAATTATTTCAAGTAGAGACAACTAAGGAACCACCACAGAGGAAAAGTTTGTTCCATATCAGATGCAAATCAAGAGGTAAATGTTGTAAAACTATTATTGATAGTGGCAGTACTAATAATTTGGTTTCAGAGGAGATGGTGACTAAGTTGAACCTAGAGAGATTAAAACACCCTAAGCACTACAAGATAGCATAGATTCAGGATGAACACAAGGTACTGGTGAGTGAACAATGTTTGGTGAAATTTCATATAGGATCATATAGTGATGAAGTATTGTGGGATATTATGCTAATGGATGTATGTCATATATCATTGGGTAGACCATGGCAGAATGATAGAAAAGCTATACATGATGGGAGAAAGAATACTTATACCATAACATCAAATGGAAAGAAACATATCTTGATACCTTTGGAAGATGAGCCTAAAAGTGAAGTATGTGGGAATGCTAGAATCTATTTGGTTGATGGAAGGAAATTTTTAGATGGATTGAGACATGAGAATATGTGTTTTACTTTAATTCCTAACAAGTGTAGAACCCTAAGTACAAAGATGAATCACAGCCAAAGGAGATAACTGAATTGTTGACAAAGTATGAAGACATCATATCAGATAATGTGTCTGATTGCCACCAATCTAGAGTATTAGTCATCATATAGACCTTATACTTGGAGCTAGTTTACCTAATAAAGCAGCACATCAGATGACACCAGTAGAGAATGTGGAGCTGAATAGACGGATACAAGAACTGTTGAGGAAAGGATTGATCAGAGAAAGTTTGAGCCCATGTACGGTACCTGTAGTACTAGCATGGAAGAAAGATCAAGAATGGAGGATGTGTATAGACTCTAGACCAATCAATAAGATCACTATTAAAGACACATTTCCATTGCCAAGGATGGATGACATTATGGACTATTTGAGTGGAGCAAAGTATTTCACAAAGATAGACTTGAAGAGTGGATATCATCAGATTAGGATCAGAGAAGGAGATGAATGGAAGACTACATTCAAGTCAAATGAGGGATTGTATGAATGGTTAGTGATGCCTTTTGGATTGATTAATGCACTGTGTACTTTCATGAGGTTTTGAAGAAATTCTTAGGTAAGTTTGTTATTGTATACTTGGATGATATTCTAATTTTCACTAAGACAAAAGAAGAACATTTGTGGCATATTAGACAAGTATTGCAGAGGTTGAGAGAAGAGATATTGTTGATAAACATCAAGAAATATGGCTTCATGAATGAAGAATTTGTATATTTGGGATTTTTTATTTCTGTGCAAGGATTGAAGATGGATCCTAAGAAGGTTAGAGCAATTGTTGAGTGGCCAACACCGAAGAATATTGGAGAGGTAAGATCATTTCATGGATTAGTAAATTTCTACCAGAAGTTCATTAGAAATTTTAGTTCAGTATGCACACCAATGATAGAGACAATGAGAGGTGATAGAAAGGACTTTAAGTGAACATCAGGAGCAAATAAAAGTTTTGAATTGTTGAAGCAGAAAGTAACAGAGCAACCAATGTTAGCATTACCAGATTTCAACAAGGTATTTCAAGTAGATTGTGATACACGTGGAAATGCAATAGGAGTAGTGTTAATTCAAGAAGGTAGACTAGTAGCATATTTTAGTGAGAAGTGGAATGATGCCAGGAGAAGGTATTCAGTTTATGATCAGGATTTCTATGCTATAATTCAAGATTTGAGGAAGTGGAGACATTACTTGTTGCCTAAGGAGTTTGTATTATGCATGGATCATCAAGCTTTACAATATTTGAATAGTCAAGGAAAGTTGAATCAGAGACATACGAGATGGGTAGAGTTCATGCAGAGTTACACATTTGTATTGGAGCATAGGAGTGGGAAGTCAAACAAAGTTACAGATGCATTGAGTAGAAGAAAGAATTTGCTAACAGAGATGAGAGTAGGAGTATTAGGTTTTGAGGAACTAAAGCACATGTATGAAGAAGATCTTGATTTTGCAGAACCATGTTAAGCATGTAAGGAAACTGTTGAGATAGATAGAAGTAAGTGGTTAGATTATTTCATTCAGGAGGATATGTTGTTCAAAGGAAATCAGTTGTGTATACCTAGGAGTTCAATGAGAGATAATCTGATAAAGGAGAAACATAGTGTTGGATTCGTAGGACATTTTGGAATTGACAAGACAGTGGCTTTGGTAAGTGAACATTATTTTTGGCCTTAGATATATAAGGATGTAAGGAAGTTTGTGCAGAGTTGCAGAGTATGTCAAGTTGCAAAAGGGAGTAGTCAGAATACTGGTTTGTACAAATATTTGATAGTACCAGAGAGACCTTGGGAAGACATAAACATGAATTTCATAGTACTATTACCAAGAACACAGAGGGGATATGATTCTATATTTGTAGTGGTGGATAGATTTTCAAAGGTGTCACATTTCATACCTTGTAAGAAGACAAATGATGTAGTGCATGTTGCTGACTTTTTCTTCAAGGGATTGTGAGACTACATGGTTTACCTAAGAGCATAATTTCAGACAGGGATACAGGATTCATTGGTTACTTTTGGAGGACATTGTGGAAGAAGATGAAGATAGACCTAAAGTTTAGTTTAGCATTTCATCCACATACAGATGGACAAACAAAAGTAGTAAATAGGAGTTTGGGTAACTTGTTGAGATGTTAGTAGGAGACAAGACAGGGAATTGGAATCTAATTCTACCGTAAGTAGAGTTTGCATACAATAATTTAGTGAATAGGAGTATAGGGAAGACACCATTTGAGGTTGTGACTGGAATGAAACCTAGAGGAGTAGCAGAGTTAAGAGACATCAGTATGGAGAATAAAAGGAGTGTGAAGGTAAAAGAATTTTTAGGATACATGTAGACTCTACATAATCAAGTTGGGAAGCATTTGAAGGAGATGAATAGTAAGTATAAGGAGCAAGTAGATGAGAAGAGGAGACACAAAGAATTTTTAGTTGGAGAGAAAGTAATGGTATATCTAAGAAAAGAAAGATTTCCAGTGGGGAAATACAACAAGATGAAGATGAAGAAGTTTTGACCATGTAAGATACTTGGTGCAGTCACAGTTAGAAGGTCCATAGAGTGAACAATTCATACCATGCAGCAAGAGTAAACACAATAGAAGCAACTCAATTATGGAATACAAATGCATATTCAGTCATTTAGTATACCTTATATTCAAAATACAAACAAGCTAGCAACATGCGATCTTACAATTAGGGCTCACATGCATGATTCTCCAGTTACAATGTATGCACAAGATATAATTTTGAAGCACTTTTTTAAAGAATTCAAACTATCTATCTATCTCTATGTGACTGACTACTTTTATATGCATCTTTTACATGATTATATATCATCTCTGGATCACAAGAATCCTCTAGGTCAGCCAAGGATGGCTACAAATTCCAATTAAAGAGATGTAACATGAGTACACAGATAGATTAGACCTAATCATATGCAAATCCTTTGTAAGTGAATGAAACAAGGTGCAGATCCTAGGGAAGGTTAGCTAGGTTATAAACAACATTGAATGATGTGTCATTTAGCTCTGCATGTTGTGAAAGTGTTCTGCAAGTCTTCTCCTTTAGTTGTTAGTATGAGACTATTAGGATGCTCTGTTCTGAGAAAATAGATGATCTTTTGATAGTGATATCTTTCTGGTACCTAATCCAAATGATCTAAATTTTGGATATGATGTGCATGAAGGTGTCTAGATGCTAAGTCTAGCTCTACAAGGTTTAAAATGAAATTGTGGTAGAATGTAGACCAAAATACAAAAATTGCTACTGACTGAACTGACTGTATTGAACTAGAAAATGAAAGAAAACAAACTGAAATACAAATGTTTTTGGTTGATGCAAAATTGCTCTTGAACTAGGGATGCTCCTGCATTAGATATCTAGGGTTGTTGAAAAAGTGAGTCCCTCACTTTGATGGGGCTAGAGGAGAGCCAAGGTGGTCCACCTCATCCTAAAAAATCCAAGACGAGTCTTCTTCTCGTCTGCCTTTCCACTTCACAAGATATTCTTTATATTGCTTGCCTCTAGTGTTCCATCCAATTCTGTTATCCAAGATTTCTTCAATATGCTCTAGTGCTTGTTGTCGTAACTGCTTCTTCTAGTATTCTTCAATGCTCTCACTAGATTCTACTTCATGATATTGATATAGATCTACAATGTTGAAAATAGGTGATATACCCAATGTCTCTGGTAGCTCCACTTTAAATGTATTTCTTGAATCAAACTTCTTAAGTATCCTACATGGTCTAAACTTCTTCATCTTCAACTTGTTATATGTCCCAACTAGAAATCTCTCTTTCCTCAAATATACCTGTTATCGCCTGCATGAGCAGTCTGGTTTCATGTATTTAAATATGCAGGCCCTTTCCCAAAAGTCCAAAAAATTATAACACTTTTGGCCTCTATAGTTAAAAAATTCTAAAGTCAATTAAGGTGCAAGTGTCTTTGTATATACAAAGGTGTTTGTATATACATACAGGTCAAAATATGTATTGGCGGATGTAAAATCTCCATCGTCCTTCAAAAAAATGAGTTATATGCATTTTTGAATGCATATCGAGCTTAAAAATGTGCATATACAAGAGGGAATCTTTTGAAGATTCCCAGGGATATTCTGTAGTTGTATGCATTTCCAAATGCATATTGGGTTCAAAAGGAGGATGTACAAGGGTGGAATATACATTGAAGATTTTAGGAATATTCACTACTTGCATATTGGGTTGCATGTAGGTTTGGTTTGTATGTCCAGACATACAACAGTTAGATACAAAGAAAAGATACATTGCAAGTATATTCCGTGGAAGATTCTCGTTTGTATATTCAGCATACAATGGAAATGTACATTGAAAAATATACAAAGGCTGGCACACATACATTTGCTATAGTGCAGCAGAGATGCATTTGGTGGGGCCCACCACAGTTTTATGCAAACAGGTTTGTACATGTTCAATATACAAGAGATGAATGTATGGGGAATATTTTGAATAGATTCCCTTCTTGTATGTTTGTGTTTGTATATTTAGCATACAAACAAAATATACATTCGGATATACAATGAAGAAATATGCATTCCAGACCTGAAGGAGAAGTTAGATGCGGCGAATAATATTTTAAGATCC
The DNA here is from genome assembly GCA_027924645.1 of Cunninghamia lanceolata. NCBI lineage: Eukaryota > Viridiplantae > Streptophyta > Pinopsida > Cupressales > Cupressaceae > Cunninghamia > Cunninghamia lanceolata. The sequence continues at coordinate 11,442,125 of BSBN01000073.1, forward strand.
GCCTTGTATGTATAAAGTGGCTGTATATTCACATATACAATGGAAGTGCATTCCAAAGATGTAGGGAGGACCCGAAGTTGTTTTCATTTTGTTCTAAAAGTAGTGTGGCATCCACGACTTGTATATTTGCATTTGCATATGTGCCGATATGCAAATTCATGATGATACAAGGCTCAGACTTGAAGGTTTTTCAAATCCGATGGATAGATACAATTTGACGTCCGCCTTGTATATGTTTTGCGCTTGTATGTGTGTAATATACAAAGCAATGGATGCAGGATGGAGATATAAGCCAGATCCAAACTAAATTCTAGTTTGTTCTATAACATTTGACGTCCGCCTTGTATGTTGTATATGCATTTGGGTTTGCATATACAAGAGCGATAAAGGTGAAATAAAAGGAGAAAGGGTCAACGATAGAGGGTCAAGGTGCCTACATGGCACGATATCATTGGCTAGCAGCTCTTCATACATGTTTTGGGACTGTTGATTTCGGCGATGGGTTTTTGATCAACGGTCGGGTTTTGAACCTGGTGAAGGATTTTCCTGAGTGTGTGCGGCTGTTTTTGAGGGGAAAATTTTCAGTGGTATGCCATTGCTGCATTTTAGAGAGGCTATGGGTAGCTGAAGCATTAATGATAGAATTGCAGTGGTATGGGTCGGTGATGGACAGGTCAACAACCCGATTGAAGATGAGTGTCCTTGAATGGCGGTGACTATCTCGATTCCATCTGCTCATTCCTCTCTGTCTCCCCACAGCGTTGAATATTTTCTGAGCGCCAGTCCTCATGCATTGAATCTGGCAGGTTTTTGATTTGCCTTGTAATTAATTTTTGTTGGGTACATGATCTTGGTATAAAGACCAAACTGTGTTAGCCATTATTGTTGTTGAAAACTGGACAATATTTTGGTGTTGTGACACAATACAACTTCATTGGTAGCCCTATTCTTGATGTCTTGTAAGTTTATGAGTCTCGTGTTGTATGTTTCATGCATGAGTTCACTGGTTTCATGTTGTTTTATATGAAAAATGCTATGTGCATGTGTTTAATGATTTGTCTCCAAGCTGTGGGCATAGTTTCTTTTGAATCAAGATAACTAAGGGTTGTTAAGGTTCAGGAATATAGTTTTTCTATATTGAATGTTTAATCTCCTACTTTTGTTTAAGGAACAAATTAAATGTTTCAGGTTAATCATTGAGAAAATGTGTTGCAGTAGGGATACCATTAAGTATGAATGATTAAGCACCTAATTGTTGGTAAGTAGCTGTACTGCAGATATTAGAAATCCCCTTGATATCTAGTCTTTGGTATATGTTCATGCTGGCCATTCACATGTGTATGTCTATTGACTCCAAGCCCTTAATAGGCACCGATCTAGTCTTGTATTGAGGTCGCAACCCAAGGTCTTAGTTTTGCATCCAAACATAAAATCAAACTTAAGCTTCAAATCAAACCATCAGGACTTTAGAAGTAGTTTTAGGACCCAAAATCCTTTGTCTACAATTGAGCATAGGCCCAAAGCTAGTCCCTTTGCACTTATTCCATAGTTTTGGTCTACATCATAAAGGATTTATCTACTTTGTATCAACATCCCAGTCAATCCACAAACATATCTCATGGATGTTGAATAGGGAATACCCCCCTTGGTTCTGCAGAGCCTAAAGAAAAAGAGGAGATATTTATAGAGTCTATCTCCTATACTGTTAGCCACTGGCCCAGGAATCCTATTGATCATTGATGGCTACTTTGTAGGGACAACTGGGAACAAGCATCTAGTCATATTGAGAGGTAACAAAAATTGGTGACTCTGCTAGGGAAGTGAAGTAAAAGAACCCTGATTAAAAAAGAAAACAATTCTTAGTTATAGGTGGCGACTCTGAACCAATCTCCCAACTGGTAAAGAAAAAATTTGTATGCAAGGGAGAAGATCCCAGCGTAATACTCTGTTTGAAGAGTTAGCCATAAGAATGATGTATAGGAAAAAAGGGACTGTTCAAGCCAGTCAAGACAGTTCTCCTAGTCCCAGAAGTAATGATCATATTCAAGACAATCCAGGATCTTCAGAGAGGACAATACCTTATTTTTCAAACACTGAGGCTGAAATCCAGAATGTATATGAAAGACAGCAGGGTAGTGCTCTGAGAATAAGGTCAGAAGTGTTCTAGGAACATCCTTTCTTAGATCCCAGTGATAGATTTGAAGAGGTTGAGTCTCCAAGGGATGATGATGATGATCAGAATGGAATGGGACCATCCTCTTCTATGCCCAAAGAGGAACAATTAGCTGAAGAAATCAAGAGCCTGAGGGTAGAGTTAGAGTATTTACAAGCAATGAAGATTAGAGATGACATGAGACAGAAAGTGCAAGCTTTGAGAACTTCTCAGAATGATTCAGTTCCCACCCTTTGTAATGCAAATGTGATGAGAAATCAACACAGAAATGAAGTCCAAGATCAGCATGATGATCAGAGACAGAACGCAAATAATGCTAGAATACCATTAAATAATGTACGAAATCAGAATGCAAACAGAAATGCCAATGCTAATCAATTTGGTAGACAGCGTATGCAGCTAGACAGATTCAGGTAGTTAGTTTTTGATGGCATTCTTGGTTACCCAAACCCTATTGACAAACATGTGAGGCCGCAGGTGCCTAAATTTTTAGGCAATAATATTGTGTCAGGGGAAGACCACTTAAAAGATTTTTAGAATATCATGGATAACTTTGAGGTTGAGCATGAGGATGTTTTTATGAAATTATTTATGCAATCCTTAGTTGATGAAGCTAGAGAATGGTACAAGGGTTTGCCTGACAGAAGTGTTTCATCATGGGATGACTTCAGGAGAATATTCAAAGAATAGTATGGTGACAAAACTAATCCTAGTTTTTTCATAAATGAATTCACTGGCATTACCAAAGGATCAAATGAACAGGTTGCTAATTTCAATGCTAAATTCATGAAGGTATTGAACAAACTGCCACATCACTTGAGGCCTAATGAACCTATGTGCATAGTGTTGTACATAAATGCTTTTGATGCCAAAACAGCTTATGGATTAAGAGACAAGGGTCCTCACAGCCTCAGAGATGCTTTCAAAATAGCAACAAATATTGAAAATAATAGAAAAGCATCTAGTAAGACAAACACAAGAGATGATGTAAAAATTCTGCAAAATCCAAACAACAAATCTCAGAGTGTTCAAGGCAGTGCGTCTACTTCTGAGGATAAAATAGATAAATTAACAACTATTGTCAAGGACCTAAGCTATAGAATGGCTAAAAATGAAAAAGGGGTAGGTCATGACAGACAGGTTTACCAAAGGCAAGAAAGAAGACCATCATTACATGATATGCCATATCATACCAATTGGCATAATGGTAAACTCATTCTCCCAAATAGAAATCTAAATCAAAGAGCTCAGAATGCAAAGGAAATGCCTGACCCTTTCAGGAAAACTGTTAATATGGTTGATAACACCCCATGGTGTATAATATGTCAAATGCCTCACTCACAGTCACAATGTATGATTTCTCAATCTTTATATGATAATGTTGTTGCCTGTGATGAATGCAATGAGCCGCATTGCATGGAGGACGACAATGTCAATATGCTATCTACAAACAGGGGGTATCCTCCTCATGATGTTGATGCAAGCACAAATAACGAGATTCAGGTCTGCCAATAGTTTCCCTGTGATGAAGATGATGAGGACAACTACGCCTATGCTAAGGATTCACACAATTTTTTGAATAATTTGAGGAGGCCTTCTGATGAAGAAATTAGGGCCCTCACAGCTGTAGCAGTAGCTCAAGTCAAAAACAACTACAACCTAAGAGGTAAAGCTCAAGTAAGTAACTCACACCAACTAAAGAATACTTTGGTGAACCAGCCAGGGCATAGTCATAAAGGGATTGAAACACAAAAGAAGTGATGGAACAATAATATGTTGGCAAGAGACACTATATGGATTCATGGTTGTTGTCATTGATGGCAACAAAGGTCATCCCACATATCCGCAAGTCATGATGTGTCTCTACCAGAAGTCAGAATAAAGAATGTTGTGGTCCGGTGAACAAGAACAGAGCATGTGGCAAGGTCCGACAGATTGATCCGGATCTCTCAGAGGAAGTGTCTTGGTGCAGTGCGGATTTGGGGAAGTCAAGAGGACTACCTTGAGTGGTATATTCCAAGGATTTAGCCTCCGGTGATGGACAAGGAAAAAGATATGAATAGTTGAGTACCGGATTCCTGAAAGACAGTGAAAACAGAGGAAGAACTGACTGACAGAGTATCAGACTACTTTCCGGATGTGTTACTATTGATGATAGAGGTTGTGAAGGCATGAATCATGTTTGGCCGACATGATTAATGATATCTACAAGTATATGCTTGATCCGCATTGCTTGGTGAGGAAGGATTCAGCCGACAGAACAAGAGTTTGTAAGAAACTAGACTGTTCCGGATGCCGACTAGAAAGGTGATGAAATTACTTGTGCGGATATATATAGAGGATGGATTTAGTTGTGAAGTGTGTGATGGTGTGAAGATATATGCGAATAAGTCCAGAATAGAGCAGAGGTAGCAAAAAGGATCCGGTATGTGAAAGATAGCAGAATAAAGAACAGAGGAAAGATGAAGTGCAGCAGATCAGTGTACTGAGCCTAACCGGAACTGAACTCCAGCATATGCAGATGCTTCCAATCAGTTCAAGACTGTGATTCTTATCACTTTGTAGATAGTGTGTCTTCTTGTAGGCAGTGGGCCTCTTGTGAGCAGTGTGCTCGGGCAGTGAGCCCTAATTGGCAAGTGCCATTTTGTAATTTCCTATTCTTCTAACAGAGAATAATTTTGGGTTAATCACCCCGTGGTTTTCTCCCTTAACAGGGTTTCCACGTCAAAAATACTGTGTCATGTGTTTCTTATTTCATGATTAATGTTTTTGTGTTTGATTCTATGCTGCATCAATTAAAAAGAAAGTTCAATAAGGGAAATAATTAGGATAACTGATTCACCCCCCCCCCTCTCAGTTATCAACATAATAGGCAAAACTTTAAGCAAAAAATAGGTTATGATCCTCAAGGACTAGAAAATAGAGTTCCCTAGGTTGAGGATAAAAAAAAATAATTTTAGATTAAGGATGACAATCAGAGAGCCTTAAAAATTAAAGTTGGATTATCTCAAGATAAGAATAAAATTGTGGAACAGGCTACAACTGTTATTCAAATTATGCTCCATTTGACATAGCTCAAGTCTTGGCTCAGATAAAAGTTTCCATTCCACTGATGGAGCTGATGAAAATTGAAGAATGCAGAAATAAAGTAGTATCCTTGATTTCAGGAATATCCTGTCAAGCCAAGTAGAATGATGAATCTCAGGATAAGAAACAAGCCCTGTGTATCGATGAAGATGAGATTCCTGAAGTATATTTGGGGGTGACCATGACAAAATGCCCTTCACAGGTTGAACCATTGTATGTCTCCTTGGTTATCAATGGAAAGGTGATTAAAAATTGTATGCTTGACTCAGGAGCATCAATGAATATTATGCCTTTGGCTATTATGCAACAAGATAGATTAAATATAGATAAGGCATGTGGGAAATGCTATGCCATGGATGCCAGGGAAGTACTTGTCATCAGAATTATGAAAGATGTAGATTTCAGACTGGCATCATATCCAGAAAGGACCTACAAAATGAACATAACAGTTGTTGATATCAAGCCACAGTATGTCATGTTGTTGTCAAGAAGATGGGCAACATTGATTGGTGGAAGTATGCGATTAGACCTGTCATATGCTATGATTCCAATGAATGGAAGGGATGTCAAATTGATTAGAGAGGAAAGGTCACTAGACACAGTCAAAGATCAAGAGTCAGAGGAGCATATATGTTTTGTGGACACTGACTGTGAAAATTTCAGAGTTGTCTCAGATGTTAAAGAGGGTAAAGAGGGAGACATGTGCATTCAAGAGCTTGACCAGCAGGGTCTCTGGACCATGTATTTTGATGGAGCTTGTTCAAAGGAAGGCTCTGGTGCTATAATTATATTTCTATCTCTAGTTGGTAAGCTTCTGAAATTCTCTTTCTTGTTGAAGTTTGCTTGCACAAACAATATTGCAGAATATGAAGCTTTGTTGTTAGGATTGAATGTAGATCTGAAGCATGGAATTAAGATGCTCAAAGTATTTGGGGATTCAGAGTTAATTGTGTCCCAAATTAGAGATAAGTATGCATCAAAAAATAAAAGGTTAAAGCAATATAAACATGCTGTTTGGGATACAATTGAATTGTTTGATGCATTTTCAATAAATTGGATAGAGAGATCAAAAAATGTCAGGGCAGATTTTCTAGCTAATGCAGCCATAAGCCCAGATGATATAACTCTATCAGATGTTACAAGTATTGAAGTCAAATTAAGACTTGTAGTACCAAATAACATATGCAGCTGGCAGGTATTTGATGATGACAAGGATTTACTAAGATTTTTACATTGTATTAATGAATATGAGAACCAAGAAATGGATTTTCAGAACTTTGTAGAGGTTGTAGATGGGAAAGAAACCCTCTTAGGGAAGGAGGTAATTCAACTCAAGACAAATAAAATCCGTAGAGGGCTGGTTGCTTTAGAGAGAGCTTTTGATAATAGGGACCAATTTGTTACAAAGGCATCTCCAACAAACAAGAATGATTTAGAAGAGATAAACTTGGGGACATCTCATGCTACCAAGAAGATATACATTGGCAAACACCTCAAACCACATATCAGAACTATGCTGATTGCACTACTGAAAAAATATAAGCATTTCTTTGCCTGGTCATATGAGGACTTGAAAGCCTATAGAGAGGATTTATTCTAGCATGAAATCCCTTTGAAGCCTAGAGCTAAACCATTTAGATAAAAATAGAGACCTATCAACCCAACCTTAGCTCCTAAAATGCAAGAGGAAATTATGAAGCTTAGGGAGGCTGGAATAATCAGGCCTATTAGGCACTCAACTTGGGTGTCTAACCTTGTCCCAGTTAGAAAGAAAAATGGTGACATCAGACTTTGTGTTGACTTTAGGAATCTAAATGTATCCTCTTTGAAGGATAATTATCCACTACCCAACATGGAAGCTATGTTAAAAAAGGTGACTGGCTATGAGCTCTTATCCATGATGGATGGATTTTCAAGGTACAATCAGGTGAAAGTGAAAGAATCAGAACAATTCAAGACCGCTTTCACCACCCCATGGGGAACCTATGTATATGTGAGGATGCCATTCAGACTGACAAATGCAGGCGCCACATTTTAGAGGGCAATGGATGTTGCTTTTGCAGGATTAATTGACTTAATCCTTTCTATATATCAGGTTATTTGATAGCCTATTCAAAAAAGGAAGAGCAGCATTGCATGCACTTGGAGCAGATCTTTATTAGATCATTAGAGTATGGCATCTCACTCAACCCAAAGAAATGTGCTTTTGGGGTAGTGGAAGGAAAATTGATTGGACATATTGTTTCCAAGGATGGAGTCAGGATTGATCCTGAAAGGGTGGCCGTAATTGATAGAATTTAGATCCTTAAAATAGTGAAAGGTGTTTAGTCCTTCTTTGGACAAATTAATTTTGTTAGGAGATTTGTGCATAACTTTGCAGAGACTACAAAAGACATCTCCAAAATGTTGAGGAAAGGTGCAACTGTGAAATGGGAGGAGCAAGCGACTAAATCATTCTAGAACATAAAAGAGGCTATAAAGATGGCTCCTGTGCTAAAATCCCTAGATTTTTCCAAGCCATTTTAGTTGTTCTCATTTGCTTCTTTCCATACTACTGCTACTTGCTTACTACAGAAAAATGTAGAAGGTTTTGAACAACCTATAGCTTTCTTTAGCAGGTCATTGCAGGCTACTGAGTTGAAGTATGACATCATGGAGAAGCAGGCATATGCACTGGTTAGAGTAGTCAAAAGTTTCAGGCCATATTTGGTGGGCTCTTGGATAGTGGGATATGTGCCTCATGTAGTAGTCAAAGATATATTCACTCAGCAAGAGGTAAATGGAAGAAGATGCAGATGGATAAATAAACTACAAAAGTTCAACATAGAGATACAGATTACAAAGTTGGTAAGGGGACAAGGTTTGGCAAAACTGATGACATAGTCAAATCTAGAGGCATACCAAGTGAATGCAGTACATAATGAAGTTATAAATATGTCAGGATCTGAGTGGTATAAGGACATTTTATATTACTTGCAGAATTTGAATTGCCCTTGCCACTTAAGTGATAGTCAGAAAAGGACCTTGAAGCTACATGCAATCAAATACATAATTCTTCATGGAGACCTATATTGGAAGAATCCTAAGGGTGTCCTATTGAGATGTGTGGATGAAAATTAGGCTGCTGATATTTTAAATGATCTACACATAGGAGGATGTGGTGGACAATACGCTGCCAAGACAACTACCCAAAAAATTCTTAGAGCAGGATATTGGTGGTTGATGTAGAGGTAAGGTAGAAAGGTTGTAGAAGTTCACTCAATGAACTTAGATAACTTCCCCAAAGAGGTTTACAATGTTGTTTGCGAAGACAAAGCCTACACAAGGCTATTACGGAGATTTATCTAGCCTAGGACCACTATCTAGTGTCCTCCTCATAGGCTGTCCAACTCTCACCTTGAAGAGTTGCTACTCAATCCCTCCTTTCTACACAACCACCTTGGTTTGACTCACAATTTTCTACCCACACCTCTACCAACATGGACAAAAACACAAATCAACATATACTGACTTATGACATGCATGAAACTGACCAAAAAAACTCTCATTCCACCCCTAATACAATAGTGGACAGCAAGTTTCTGTATGACTGTCTTTTGATAGTGACAAGGAAGCTTCTATCATGTACCTTTATGAACAAAACTACTGTTGATTTCCCTACCCACCATAATCTTCACATGTATTTACTGAGGACAACACTAACAAGAGTTTTTCTAACAAAAAACTATAAATTATATAGGACTGTTTACCAAATGACTGTCTTTTGACAGAGTTAAAGAGGAAACCCTTCTCTTGTAGCATAAACAAGGATTTAAACCTTCAAAACCCTTCCAAGACTTCAAATGACCCTCAATGATTAATGTATACTCAACAATAGGTGTGAGAAAACAACCAACCACTTATGTACAGGCCCACACTGTGTTTAAAGGGCAGAGGACAGCAAATAGGAGGTTGACTGTCTTATGACAGTTTTTAAAGTGACCACTTCTTCTTATAGCCTTTGAGAAAACTCAATCTACAACCACTCCTTCCCAACAAGGATGAAAACATCTCATTCATTCACAAGGACAGGTTCCACTAACTTGTCACTCCACCATAGTACTTGCTCTGACAGGAGGTATGGCTCTTTGACTGTCTTCAAGAAAACAGTGAAAGAAATGAAGGTTATCTTGCAAATAAAGAGAAGTTTAACACTATGCTAATCCTTCACAAACCTCATATGACCTTCATTGTTTGGTGCATGAATCAAATACCACTATTAAGATGTTTACCATTCTCTCAACCTCCAGACCGTACTACACCCACGTGCATAACAACAAACTATCTTTTTCTGTCAACATTTGTTGGTTGCCTTCTAGAGAATGGTCTAGTTTGGGATTAAGGAAAAGAGGTGTATCAATATTCCTTGTCTGGGTAGTAGGCTCTTGTGTAGGTTTGTATCCCTCCTAAAACACAAAGAACAACTCCATTCTGTCAAACCTATCACTATTTTCTTCTACACTTTCTGTCCATTGCCTTTTCTTCACTAACTAGTCACTATTTTGACTAGATAGCAGCATACCAATCACCATGGAGGAAGGAGAACCACAATGCACACATCAAAAACATGAAAAATACTTTGTCTTCCTCCATCCCACAAGAAATGGGTGACCACCTTTAGAGGACAGAGGAAGAGTGGAGCATTTTGTCTCAGAACCCTAGATGAGGAGGGTTTATACCTGTTTGTACAAAATGAAAGAAAACCAATACTACAAAAATGTTTCAGGAGCTAAGAATACATGCAAACATGAGCTATATCAAATGTCTAAAACATTTTATAGAATTTATCTCCTTGGCAGTCTGTACCTGGCCGTATAGTAGGCTGTTCTCACAGAAAAATCGTATAGTAGGCTGTTCTCACAGAAAAATAGAAAAAACACACTTTTTTCTTAACAAACTCCTTCCTTCTTATTATATTTTTGGCATGTTAACACAAAGCAAAGTTTATAGGAAGTTTTACAAACCTTTCCTCTTCCAAATAGTCTGTACAACTACCTAAGAAAGGCAGTGAACCGCTGGAAGTGGCTATTTAACAAAAAATAATAAGTTTCTAAAATAAACTCTCTTATAAAATAGGCCTAGATTAACTCCAAGTGGACTAGTTAAATAAAGTGGACTAAGTCCTTATTACAACACATCAAAATGGCTTTCAAAGCCTTAGATAAAACCAAAATACCAAGATCATAAAATGATATGGTCAAAAACTGAAGCTCCTGCACCATACTCCCCTTGTGGGAAAAACTCAAGTCCCTTGAGTTACCAATTGTTGAAGTGTCATGCCATGCTTCAAAATATCTGTTTTAGTCATCTAGGTGGCCTAAGTTAGGGAGATCCTTCCATTTCACCAAGTAGTCCTTATATACACCTCTCTGAGTCTTCTTGATAACTTTAGAATCCAGAATGTACTCTAACTGTAAAGGTTTGCTTGGAGGCAAATCCTTGATCCAATTAGCATCTTCAGCCACCACATCTAATCCACTTTCATCAGGCAATGGAGGTCTGAAAGGAAAAATATCACAAACATTAAAAATTGGAGAGATACCCAGGCCATCTGGTAGCTCAATCTCATATGCATTTGGACCAAATTTGTGCACTATTCTGCATGGCCCAATCTTCTTCATCAGGAGTTTAGTTGGCTAACCCTTTGGCAACCTCTCTTTCCTTAGATATGCCATGACTAAATCACCAACTTTGAACTGTACTTCTCTTTTCTTTAAATCTACCTTTTCTTTGTACTTTGTGACTGCTTTTTCTAGTTGCAACTTGACTTGATCATGAACTATTTTCATGGAGGCAGCAAACTCTTCACCAAGTGCACTCCTTCTATCCCAACCTTGGAGATCCTTCAGCTCAAGTGGCCCTCTTGGATGAAAACCATAAACTATCTCAAAAGGACTTTTACCAGTGCTCCTATTCCTTAAATCATTGTAGGCATATTCAGCCTGACTGATAACCAAGTCCCATGCCAAACCATACTGCTTTGTAAGGCACGTTAGAAGGTTTCCAAGAGACCTGTTAACCACCTCAGTCTGACCATCAGTTTGTGGATGGTAGGATGATGAAAAAGACAACTGTGTGCCCAGCTTCTTCCACAAGGTCCTCCAAAAGTGACCTACAAACTTAGAATCTCTATCAGTTACAATGGACAATGGTAAACCATGCATCCTTACTACCTCTCTAAAAAATAGACCTGCAACATGAGATGCATCATTTGTGCATTTACATGGCACAAAATGAGCCATCTTGCTGAACCTATCAACAATGACAACACACTATCCACCCCTCTGGCTGTCCTGGGTAACCCAAGCACAAAATCCATGCTGATACTTTCCCAAGGTCTGTTGGGAATGGGAAGGGGCTGGTATAGACATGCATTTGAAGACACACCTTTGGCTCTTTGACAGATTGCACAACTAGCTACATATTTTCTCACATCTGATTGCACCTTTGGCCAAAAATGGAACCTTGTGACTTGTTCTAGTGTCTTATCCAAGCCAAAATGTCCTCCTAAAGAACCATTATGCTTCTCCTTGATGATGTTGTCCTACTCAATGCATCAGCCACCTTATTAGAGGCACCTCTTTTGTGCTTAATTGTGAAAGTATACACTTGTAGTTGTTCCATCCATTTAACATGTCTATGGTTCAATTTTTCTTGACTGTTAAGAAAACTTAAAGTATGATTGTTAGTAAACACAATAAATTCCTTGGGCAGCAAATAATGTCTCCATTTCTTAAGAGCTTGCACCATTGCATAGAGTTCTAAGTCATAGGTAGAATACCTTTGCTTGGCTTCATTCAACTTTTCTGAAAAGAATGCCACTGGATGTCCTTCCTGATTGAGAACATCACCAATAGCTTGCTGACTTGCATCACACTAAACAATAAATACCTTATCAAAATCAGGGAGTACTAAGGTAGGTAACTCAGCCACCTTTGTTTTCAACAACTCAAAACTATCATCAGCTTCCTTTGTCAACTGGAATCTACATTTGACTCCACCCTTGATGGTGTTGAGGATGGGAGCACTAATGTGACTGAAACCTCTAATAAACTTCCTATAGAAAGTCCCCAATCCATGGAAACTTCTCACATCTCCCACTGTTTTTGGGGTAGGCCAACTGAGAATAGCCTCAACCTTAGAGGGATCCATCTTCATACAACCATTAGAAATGACAAATCCCAAGTATGCAAGTTTAGTTTTCATGAACTCACATTTGTCTAAGTTGGTCATCAACTTGTGCTCATGCAGCTTCTCCAATACCTGTCCAACATGCTTCACATGGTCTTCTCTTGTCCTACTGAAGATTAGTATGTCATCAAGATAAACAATAACAAATTTACCAATGAATTCAACTAATACCTCATTCATCAGGCGCATAAATGTACTTGGCGCATTGCTAAGACCAAATGGCATAACAAGCCATTCATAAAGACCTTCATTGGTCTTGAAAGTAGTCTTCCATCATCTCCCTGTCTGATCTGGATTTGATGATATCCAGATTTCAAATCAATCTTTGAGTAATAGCATGATCCTCCCAGGTAATCCAAGAGATCTTCAATCCTTGGCATTGGTAATCTGTATCTTATGGTGATCTTGTTTATGGCCCTGGAATCTGTGCATAGCCTCCACTTTCCATCCTTCTTAGGAGCAAGTACACTTGGAACTGCACAAGGACTTAGACTCTTCCTAATCAGCCCTCTCTCCAGGAGATCTTGAATTTGCCTTGCCACCTCTTCATTTTGTTGTGGAGTCAGCTTGTATGAAGCCTTGTTAGGCAATGTAGCACTAGGTATTAAGTCAATTTGATGACTAATATCCCTCATGGGTGGTAAGGAGTTGGGAACTTCCTCTACCACAAGGTCTTGATACTTATCCAGAAGTTGCTGTACTTCCAATGGAATCTCCTTCTGTTTTTGATCTTGCTGATCTAATCCACTCTTGGGCTTCATGACCAAGGCATACCCCTGGTTGTCATTCTCCTTCAAGATATTTAGGAACTCATTTCCACTCACCAACATGACACTGCTATTATTTTCCTTTCCCCTGGGCTGTTCCAATAAAGGATCCATTTTGAATGGCCTTCCATTCTTGGTGATGACATAAGTGTTCTTCTCACCATCATGCTGAGATTTAACATCATACTACCATGGACGGCCAAGAAGCAGGTGACATGCATCCATAGGGATGATTTCACATAGTACTTTGTCCTTGTAGTCACCAATAGCAAATTCAACCCAAGCTTGTTCCTCCACCATGAAACTTTGGTTCTTGTTCAACCAAGAAATCTTGTGAGGACTGATATGAGGCAGCCTCTTCAACTTGCACTTCTCAACCATCTCAGTGGATACCACATTCTCAGTAGACCCTAAATCCACTATGATTTTGTAAAGTTTCCCATAGGCTAGGCCTTGGGTTCTGAAAAGATTCTTTCTCTGAGGGGGTTCTTGCTTCAATGGCATCTTCAACATAGACCTTTTTATCATCATACTCTCTCCATCTAGAACAGGTGCAGCACTTCCCATTGGTGAATTCACACTTTCATAGTTATCATCTTTCACCAACCGATTTCTCTTCCCACTGTCATGAGAGCTGCTGGCTTTCCTTGGACATTTGTTCATTATATGGCCAACTTGGTTGCAGCCATAACATCTTCCAGTGAAGACTCCTAGTCCTCTACCACCTCCACCATTTCTGCCTCTGCCATTATGATTTCTACCACCTTTGAAACCTCCTCTATGCTCTGTTGCTGATTGAGTTTCTTGCTGGCTGTTATTTTTAGTTTTGTTGAACTGTCCACGGCCAAAATTGCCTCTACCTCTTTGATTTCTACCACCTCTACCTCTGGCACTTTGGTCACCCTTCCTTCTCAGCTTTTCCTCAGCTCTGGAGGCACAAGGAAACATTCATCCACTATCTTTGGTAACACCAAACTTATCTTATCTTGCAGATTATATTTCAGTCCATTCAGGTACCTAGCCACCATCCCTTTTTCATCTTCATTATGATTGGCCCTCATACTGAGTCTATGAAATTCTTCTGTGTAGGCAGCCACATCCATGTCTTTTTGTCTCAAATTCTGAAACCTCCTTATGATTTGAATCTCATAGTTAGGTGGCATGAACTTGCTTCTGAGCATAGCCACCATTCTACTCCATTTAGTGATGGGACTCTTCCCAACCTTCTCCCTCTCACTTTGCATATAGTTCCACCATACAAGTGCAGAACCTCTTAGCCTTGTCTTGGCAAACTTGACCTTTTTGCTATCATTAAACTCCTTGTAATCAAAGAAATTGCACATAGCTTCTATCTAGTCGATGAGGACATCTCCATCCAACTTGCCATGGAAGGTAGGCACCTCCATCTTAGGATCACCATTGTCTCCATGAGCACCCTTAAGTGCATTCAAGAAGGCTTTCTGATCTACAGACATATCCTGCTCCTGAGGATCCTCTTCTGCCTCTGCTTCTTCATTTGTGTATGAAGAACTTCCTTCTTCTTTGGTCTTGCCCTTAGACTTCTTCTCTTCCTGCAATTTTGCTTCTTGAAGTCTTGCTTCAACCATCTCTTCCACCAACTTCTTGATGGCATCTTGACTCATTGTCTTGGGAGGCATTGTACTAGCCTCTATTTCAATTTCCTCTTCTGATATACACTTTCTTCAATCAAAATATTGGCTCTGATACCAATATGATGCAGAGGTAAGGTAGAAAGGTTGTAGAAGTTCACTCAATGAACTTAGATAACTTCCCCAAAGAGGTTTAAAATGGTGTTTGCAAAGACAAAGCCTACACAAGGCTATTACAGAGATTTAACTAGCCTAGGACCACTATCTAGTGTCCTCCTCATAGGCTGTCCAACTCTCACCTTGAAGAGTTACTACTCAATCCCTCCTTTCTACACAACCACCTTGGTTTGACTCACAATTTTCTACCCACACCTCTACCAACATGGACAACAACACAAATCAACATCTACTAACTTATGACATGCATTAAACTGACCAAAAAAATTCTCATTCTACTCCTAATAGAACAGTGGACAGCAAGTTTCTGTATGACTGTCTTTTGACAGTGACAAGGAAGCTTCTATCATGTACCTTTATGAACAAAACTCCTATTGATTTCCCTACCCACCATAATCTTCACATGTATTTACTGAGGATAGCACTAACAAGAGTTTTTCTGACAAAAAACTATAAATTATATAGGATTGTTTACCAAATGACTGTCTTTTGACAGAGTTAAAGAGGAAACCCTTCTCTTGTAGCATAAACAAGGATTTAAACCTTCAACACCCTTCCAAGACTTCAAATGACCCTCAATGCTTAATGCATACTCAACAATAGGTGTGAGAAAACAACCAACTACTTATGTGCAGGCCCACACTATGTTTAAAGGGCAGAGGACAGCAAATAGGAGGTTGACTGTCCTATGATAGTTTTTAAAGTGACCACTTCTTCTTATAGCCTTTGAGAAAACTCAATCTACAACCACTCCTTCCCAACAAGGATGAAAACATCTCATGCATTCACAAGGACAGGTTCCACTGAATTATCACTCCACCATAGTACTTGCTCTCATAGGAGGTACGGTTGTTTGACTGTCTTCAAGAAAACAGTGAAAGAAATGAAGGTTATCTTGCAAATAAAGAGAAGTTTAACACTATGCTAATCCTTCACAAACCTCATATGACCTTCATTGTTTGGTGCATGAACCAAATACCACTATTAAGATGTTTACCATTCTCTCAACCTCTAGACCGTATTGCACCCACGTGCATAATAGTAAATTGTCTTTTTCTGTCAACATTTGTTGGTTGCCTTCTAGAGAATGGTCTAGTTTGGGATTAAGGAAAAGAGGTGTATCAAGATCCCTTGTCTAGGTAGTAGGCTCTTGTGCAGGTTTGTATCCCTCCTTAAACACAAAGAACAACTCCATTCTATCAAACCTATGACTGTTTTCTTCTACACTTGCTGTCCATTGCCTTTTCTTCACTAACTATTCACTATTTTGACTAGATATTAGCATACCAATCACCATGGAGGAAGGAGAACCATAATGCACACATCAAAAACATGAAAAATACTTTGTCTTCCTCCATCCCACAAGAAATGGGTGACCACCTTCAGAGGACAGAGGAAGAGTGGAGCATTTTGTCTCAGAACCCTAGATGAGGAGGGTTTATACCTGTTTGTATAAAATGAAAGAAAACCAATACTACAAAAATGTTTCAGGAGCTAAGAATACATGTAAACAGGAGCTATATCAAATGTCTAAAACATTTTACAGAATTTATCTCCTTGGCAGTCTGTACCTGGTCGTACAGTAGGCTGTTCTCACAGAAAAACAGAAAAAACATACTTTTTTCTTAACAAACTCCTTCCTTCTTATTATATTTTTGGCATGTTAACACAAAGCAAAGTTTATACGAAGTTTTACAAACCTTTCCTCTTCCAAATAGTTCATACAACTGCCCAAGAAAGGTAGTGAACCGCTGGAAGTGGCTATTTAACAAAAAACAATAAGTTTCTAAAAGAAACTATCCTATAAAATAGGCCTAGATTAACTCCAAGTGGACTAGTCAAATAAAGTGGACTAGTCAAATAAAGTGGACTAAGTCCTTATTACAACACATCAAAATGGCTTTCAAAGCCTTAGATAAAACCAAAATACCAAGATCATAAAATGATATGGTCAAAAACTAAAGCTCCTGCACCAGTGGCCAACTCTTTTCTCAGATGCACAAAAGTTAGTAAGAAAATGTGATCCTTGCCAAAGGTTCTCAGGGAAGCTAAAATATGAAGGTGCATTGCCCCTCAGGACTGTAACTATAGATGCCCCATTTCAGTAGTGGGGAATTGATTTTATAGGGGAAATCTCAGAAAAATCAAGTGGAGGACACAGTTGGATTCTGGTCACTACTGATTATTTTACCAAATGGGTTGAAGCCATTCCAACTAAGAAAGCTACAAGTAGGGTGGTGATGGATTTTATTTTAGAGCACATTATTATCAGATTTGGAGTGCCAGCTATAATTGTCATGGACAATGCCATGTGCTTTAGATTTGGAGATTTTCTTGATTTCTGCAATAAATATGGGATCAATTTGTCATATGCATCACCATATCACCCACAAGGAAATGGTTAGGTAGAGTCAAGCAACAAGAGCCTCATGAAAATCATTAAGAGGATGCTAGATAAGGGAAAAAGGGCATGGGATTCAAAGTTAAAGATGTCACTGTGGGCCAACTGGATGACAGTAAAGGAATCAATTGGAAGGTCACCTTTTGAGTTAGTGTATGGTGCACTAGTTAGGCTACCCGTGAACAACCTTTTGCCAGTCTATAGATTCATACAAGAAAATGATGTGGAGGTTAAGGACTCAATGAATGAAAGGATAAATCAGCTAGTTGCATTGGATGAAATCAGAAGAGAAGCACACATGACAAACATCAAGAAACAATAGAAAATGAAATATTTGTTTGATAGAAAGGCTACGGAAAGAAAGTTTTAGATAAGTGACTTGGTCCTTGTTTGGAATGCAAAGAGCCAAGATAAGGGTAAGCATAATAAATTTGAGCCATTATGGATGGGTGCATATCAAATTAGCAATATTCATGGAGAAAATTCATATTTCCTCTAGGCCTTGAGTGGTGAATGGCTGGAACTGCTAGTGCACGGTCAGTTCCTAAAGCCCTATTTTTCATAAATGATCTTCCTCTGTGCGCATTTGTAAATTAGGTGTAAATAGTTTGTGCTCACTTTCTCTTGTCGGTGCTGTTTCACATTTTGGGTTTTGTCTAGTCTGCCTAGGAGTAGTCTAGTTCTCACTACAGCCTTGCACCTGCACGTCCCCAATCAGAGCTTATGTTACCACCTGCATGAGCAGTCTGGTTTCATGTATTTAAATATGCAGGACCTTTCCCAAAAGTCAAAAAAATATAACACTTTTGGCCTCTGTAGTTAAAAAATGCTAAAGTCTATTAAGGTACAAGTGTTTTTGTATATACAAAGGTGTTGGTATATACATACAAGTCAAAATATGTATTGGCGGATGCAAAATCTCCATCATTCTTCAAAAAAATGAGTTATATACATTTTTGAATGCATATCGGGCTTGAAAATGTGCATATACAAGAGGGAATCTTTCGAAGATTCCTAGGGATATTCTACAATTGTATGCATTTCCAAATGCATATCAGGTTCAAAAGGAGGATGTACAAGGCTGAAATATACATTGAAGATTCTAGGAATATTCACTGCTTGCATATTGGGTTGCATGTAGGTTTGGTTTGTATGTTCAGACATACAATGGTTAGATACAAAGAAAAGATACATTGCAAATATATTCCGTGGAAGATTCTCGTTTGTATATTTGGCATACAATGGAAATGTACATTGAAAAATATACAAAGGCTGGCACACATACATTTGCTACAGTGCAGTAGAGATGCATTTGGTGGGGCCCATCGCAGTTTTATGCAAACAGGTTTGTATACGTTCAATATACAAGGGATGAATGTATGGGGAATATTTTGAATAGATTCCCTGCTTGTATGTTTGTGTTTGTATATTCAGCATACAAACAAAATATACATTCGCATATAAAATGAAGAAATATGCATTCCAGACCTGAAGGAGAAGTCAGATGCGGCAGATAATTTTTTGAGATCCGCCTTGTATGTATAAACTGGCTGTATATTCGCATATACAATGGAAGTGCATTCCAAAGATGCAGGGTGGACCCAAAGTCATTTTCATTTTGTTCTAAAAGCAGTGTGGCGTCCGCGGCTTGTATATTTGCATTTGTATATGTGCCGATATGCAAATTCATGAGGATACAAGGCCCAAACTTGAAGGTTTTTCAAATCCGATGGATAGATACAATTTGACGTCTGCCTTGTATATGTTTTGCACTTGCATGTGTGTAATACACAAAGCGATGGATGCAAGATGGAGATACAAGCTGGACCCGAACTAAATTCCAGTTTGTTCTATAACATTTGACGTCTGCCTTGTATGTTGTATATGCATTTGGGTTTGCATATACAAGAGTGATAAAGGTGAAATAAAAGGAGAAAGGGTTAGTGATAGAGGGTCAAGGTGCCTACGTGGCACGATATCATTGGCTGGCAACTCTTCATACATGTTTTGGGACCGTTGATTTTGGCAATGGGTTTTTGATCAACAGTCGGGTTTTGAACTTGCAGCGAAGGATTTTCCTGAGCGTGTGCGGCCATTTTTGAGTAGGAAATTTTCAGTGGTACGTGTACCGTTGCTGCATTTCAGAGAGGCTGTGGGTAGCTAAAGCATTAATGACAAAATTGTAGTGGTATGGGTCAGTGATGGACGGGTCAACAACCCGATTGAAGATGAATGTCCTTGAACGGCGGTGCGGATCCTGATTCCATCTGCTCATTCCTCTATGTCTCCCCACAGTGTTAAATATTTTCTGAGTGCCATTCCTCATGTATTGAATCTAGTAGGTTTTTGATTTGCCTTGTAATTAATTTTTGCTGGGTACATGGTTTTGGTATAAAGACCAAACTGTGTTACCGATTGTTGTTGTTGAAAACTGGACAATATTTTGGTGCTGTGACACAATACAACTTCATTGGTAGCCTTGTTCTTGATGTCTTGTAAGTTTATAATTCTCATGTTGTATGTTTCATGCATGAGTTCACTGGTTTCATGCTGTTTTATATGAAAAATGCTCTACGCATGTGTTTAATCATTTGTCTCCAAGCTGTGGGCATAGTCTCTTTTGAATCAAGATAACTAATGGTTGTTAAGGTTCAAGAATATAGTTTTTCTATATTGAATGTTTAATCTCCTACTTTTGTTCAAGGAACAAATTAAATGTTTCAGGTTAATCATTGAGAAAATGTGTTGTAGTAGGGATACCATAAGTATGAATGATTAAGCACCTAATTGTTGGGAAGTATCTGTAAGGCAGATATTAGAAATCCCCTGATATCTAGTCTTTGGTATATGTTCATGCTGGCCATTCACATGTGTATGTCTATTGACTCTAAGCCCCGAATAGGCACCTATCTAGTCTTGTATTGAGGTCGCAACCCAAGGTCTCAGTTTTGCATCCAAACATAAAATCAAACTTAAGCTTCAAATCAAACCATTAGGACTTTAGAAGTAGTGTTAGGACCCAAAATCCTTTGTCTACAAATGAGCATAGGCCCAAAGCTAGCCCCTTTGCACTTATTCCATAGTTTTGGTCTACATCATAGAGGATTTATCTGCTTTGTATCAACATCCCAGTCAATCCACAAACATATCTCATGGATGTTGAATAGGGAATACCCCCCTTGGTTCTATAGAGCCTAAAAAAGAAGAGGAGATATTTATAGAGTCTATCTCCTATACTGTTAACCGCTGGCCCAGGAATCCTATTGATCATTGATGGCTACCTTGTAGGGACAATTGGGAATAAGCATCCAGTCGGATTGAGAGGTAACAATACCATCACTTCATCTCCCATTGAAAATTTTTTGTATCTCCTCTTCTCATCTACTTGCTCTTTATACTTATTGTTCATCTCCTCCAAATGCTTATTAACCTATTTATGCATTGTCTCCATGTGTCCTACAAATTCTTCTGCTTCTACACTCCTCTTATCCTCCATACTGATGTCTCTCAACTCTGCTACTCCTCTAGGGTTAGTTCCTATCACAATCTCAAATGGTCTTCTTCTAGTACTCCTATTCATCGAATTATTGTATGCAAACTCTTCTTGTTTTAGAATCAAATCCTAATTTCCTATCTTTTCTCCGACCAAACATCTCAACAAGTTTCCCAAACTCCTATTTACTACCTTTATTTGTTCATCAGTCTACGGATGAAATGATGAATTGAACTTCAAATTTGTCTTCATTTTCTTCCAAAGTGTCTTCCAAAAGTATCCAAGAAATCTTGTATCTCTGCCTAAAACTATGCTCTTAGGTAATCCATGCAATCTCACAGTCTCTTTGAAAAATGGGTTAGCTACATGCAATGCATCAGTTGTCTTCTTACAAGGTATGAAATGTACCATATTTAAAAATCTTTCCACCACTACAAATATTGAATCTTGTCCTCTCTATATATTTGCCAATCCCATTATGAAATCCATGCTTATGTCTTCCCAAGGTCTCTTTGGTACTGTCAAAGATTTGTACAATCCAGTATTCTGAATACTTCCTTTTACAACTTGACAAAATCTACAACTCTGCACAAATTTCCTTACATCCTTATATATCTATGGCCAAAAGTAATGTTCACTTACCAAAGGCACTGTCTTATCAATTCCAAAATGTCCTATCAATCCCTCACTATGCTTCTCTTTGATCAAATTATCTCTCATTGTACTCCTAGGTATGCATAATTGATTTCCTTTGAACAACATATCCTCCTAAATGAAATAATCCAACCACTTACTCCCATCTATCACAACAAGTTCCTTACATGCTTTCCAAGGTTCTGCCAAATCAAGATCTTCCTCATATGAAAACCTAATACTTCAACTCTCATCTTTGTCAGCAAGTTCCTTCTACCCAATGCATTTGCAACTTTGTTTGATTTTCCACTCCTATGCCTCAGTACAAAAGTGTAACTCTACACGAACTCTACCCATCTCATATGTCTCTGATTCAATTTCCCTTGACTGTTTAGATACTGCAAAGCTTGATGATCTGTATACAACACAAATTCCTTAAGCAATAAATAATGTCTTCACTTCTTCAAAGCTTGAATTATGGCATAGAACTCCTGATCATAAACTAAATACCTTCTCCTTGCATCTTTCAACTTCTCACTAAAATATACTATAGGTCTACTTTCTTGACTTAACACTACTCCTATTGTATTTCCACTTGCATCACAATCTACTTGAAATACTTTTTTGAAATATGGCAATTCCAATACAAGTTGCTTTGCCGCATTCTACTTTAACAACTCAAAACTTTTATCTACTCCTAATGTCCACTTAAACTCTTTTCTATCACCTCTCATTGTCTCTATAATAGGGTTACATACTGAACTAAAATTTATGATGAACCTCTAGTAGAAACTAGCTAATCCATGAAGTGATCTGACTTCTCCAATGCTCTCAGGTGTAGGCCACTCAACAATTGCTCTAACTTTCTCAGGGTCCATCTTCAATCCTTCCGTAGAAATCACAAATCCCAAGTAAACCAATTCTTCCTTCATGAAACTACACTTCTTGTCTTTTATCAGCAATTTCTCTTCTCTCAACATTTACAAGACTTGTCTAATATGCTATAAATGTTCTTCTTTTGTCTTATTGAAAATCAGAATATCATACAAGTATAAAATAACAAACTTATCCAATAATTTCTTGAAGACCTCATTCATCAATCTCATGAAAGTACTCAGTGCATTTGTCAATCCAAAATGCATCACTAACCATTCATACAATCCTTCATTTGTCTTAAAAGTAGTCTTCCATTCATCTCCTTCTCTAATTATGATCTGATGGTATCCACTCTTCAAGTCTATCTTTGTAAAATATTTTTCTCCACTCAAACAATCCATAATGTCATCCATCCTAGGTAAGGGAAATCTATACTTAACTGTGATCTTGTTGATTTCTGTAGAGTCTATATACATTCTCCATTCTACATCCTTCTTTGGTGCTAGCACTGCAGGTACTACACGAGGGCTCAAACATTCTCTGATCAAACCTTTCCTCAATAACTCCTGTATCTATCTATTCAATTCTCCATTCTCTTCTGGTGTCATTTTGTGAGCTTCTTTGTTAGGCAAACTAGCTCCAGGTATAAGATCCATGTGATGACTGATACTTCTGATAGGTGGCAATCCTTTATGTACATTGTCTGATATGATGTATTCATACTCTGTCAACAACTCAGTTATCTCCTCTGATTGTGATTCTTTAGTCTCTATCTTTAGGGTTTCAAGCTTCTTAGGAATCAAATCATAACACATGTTCTCATGTCTCAAACCATCTAAAAATTTCCTTCCATCTACCAAATAGGTTCTGGCATTCCCACATACATCACTCTTAGGATCATCTTCCAAAGGAATCAACATAATTGTCTTTCTATTTCATGTTATAGTGTAGGTATTCTTTCTCCCATCATATATAGATTTTCTATTATACTGCCATGGTCTACCCAACAGTATATGACATACATCCATAGGCATAATATAACACAATACTTCATCATGATAAGATCCAATATGAAATTTTACCAAACATTGTTCACTCACCAGTACCTTATGATCACCCTGTATCTATGCTATCTGATATGGCTTAGGGTGTTTCAATCTCTCCAAATTTAGCTTAGTCACAATCTCCTCTGAAACTAAATTATCTAAACTACCACTATCAATTACAACCTTCCAGCATTTACCTCCTGATTTGCATCTAGTCCGGAACAAGCTTTTCCTCTACAGTGGTTCCTCATTTGTCTCTGCTTGAAATAGTGCTCTCCTCATGACAAGTGATTCTCATTTCTCATGTTTACCAACTAAACTCAGTGATCCAATAGGTTCATCTTCTATATAGGCTGCTCTTCCACTGTTCTCTATCTTCTTGCTTGTACTTCCTTGATTACATTCAAATGCTCTATGTCCTTCACCTCCACATTTAAAACAAGTTCCTCTAAATTTTCTCCTATCTGGTCCTCTTCCTTCTCTTCTATATCCCTCACTCCAGTATGAATTAGGATTTCCTCTGCAATAGAAAGTTTTGTCATCTCTCTGTTATGTATTGTTATCTCTGTCTTCCTTCTTGAATATGCTATCTTGTATGTTCTGCTCTGCATATGATCTCTCTCCTCCAAAAAATGTTCTATCTCTCTAAAATTAACCTCCTCTTCCTCTCTTTCTCCGCTCATGCTTCTTGTTCAACTTTTCTTCAACTTTCAGGGCAAACTGATATGCTTCTTCCAAAGATGTCATCCTCACTAAACTCAATTCTTCTTGAATATTAAATCTCAGTTTATTGATGTATGTTGCTACTTTCTCCTTGCTTGCTTCACTATGTCCTATCCTTATAATCATCTTATGAAATTCTTCAATATACTCCATAGATTTCTCTTTTTGTCTTAGGTTTTGCAATCTCTTCAATAGTTCCAACTCATAGTCAGCAAGTATAAACTGATTCTTTAATTTTGTCACCATTCTATCTCATTTTATGATCTCTTTTCCTCTTCTATTTCTATCCAACTGAACTTCTTTCCACCAAATAATAGTATGTCCTTTCAAATTTATCTTTGCAAATTTCACCTTCTCTAGATCTTCAATTTCTTCATATTCAAAGTATTCTTCTAGATCATTTATCCAATCAATCAGCTCCTCAAGATTCAAATTGCTAGTGTAGTTCGATACATCAACTCTAGGTCTTTTTCCAATCTTTGAAATAGCTCGTAACATTTTCACTTGATCTAATTCTTCTTCTTCTCCTAGGGTTTCTTCATTTTGACTAGTGGATTGAAATTCTTCATTATCATCACTTTCAACATTAGGTCGAGGTGTTAGTCCTCTTCAGCTATCTTCTTCAACAACATCCAATTGAACTCACATCATTTTCATCATCTCCATCATCTCATCCATTTTTCTAGCCATAGTACCAACAAAAAGTATTCTCCTCAGTGGCATCTCTTCCTCGGATGAAGTGTAACTACCTCAAGTTCGATGATTGGGCTACAAGCTAACAACTGCCTCACAATTGGCAATTGGTTGACAACACAATTAGTTTTCCTTAGATTTGGTGGTCTGTCCACAACAAGATCTCATGGAATGCCTTCACAAACTTTGGTCACTTCACTCCCAAAGGATCTGAACTTTGTTCTGATACCACTTGGTGTAGTCATGCTTAGGAGGGTCCATAGAGTGAACAGTCTAGACCGTGTCACAAGAGTAAACACAATGAAAGAAACTAAATTATGGAATACAAATGCAGATTCAGTCATTCATTATACCTTAAGTTCAAAATGCAAACATGCCAGCAACATATAGGCTTACAATTAGGGGTCACAAGCTTGATTCTCTAGTTACAATGTATGCACAAGATATAGCTTTAAAGTGGTTTTTTAGAGAATTCTAACTATCTATATCTATGTGATTGACTACTTTCCTATGCATCTATTATATGATTATATATCATCTCTAGATCATAAGAATCCTCTGCGTCACCCAAGGATGGCTACAAACTCCAATGAAAGAGATGTAACATGTGTACATGGATAGCTCGAACCTAATGATATGGAAATCCTCTATAGGTGAATGAAACAAGGTATGGATCCCAAGGAAGGTTGGCTAGGTTCCAAACAACATTGAATGATATGTCATTTAGCTCCACAAGTCATGAAAGTGCTCCGCAAGTCTTCTCCTTTAGCTATTAGTCTGAGACTATCAGGATGCTCTATTATGAGAAAACAATCAATCTTTTGATAGCGATATCTTTTTGGTACTTGATCCAAATGATCTAAATTTTGGATATGATGTGCATGAAGGTGTCTAGATGCTAAGTCCAACTCTACATGGTTTGAAATTAAACTATAGAAAAATGCGGACCAAAATATAGAAACTACTACTGACTGAACTGATTGTACTGAATTGGAAAATGAAAGAAAACAAACTAAAATGCAAATATTTTTGTTTGATACAAAATTGCTCTTGAACCAGGGATGCTCCTACATAAATAGATAAGAAGTTTGGTTCAAGAAATGCATATGAAGTGGAACTACTGGAGACATTGGGTATATCATCTATATTCAACATTGCATACTTATATCAGTATCATGAAGGAGAATCAAGTGATAGCATTGAAGATGAATTGGAGAATTAGTTATCATAGCAACAATCAGAGAAGATAGAGGACATCTTAGATACCAAAGTTGGACATAGTACCATAGGCAAGCAATACAAAGAATACCTAGTCAAGTGGAAGGGAAGACCTGAAGAAGATTCATCATGGATATCTCTGGCTAAGGTAGACCACCTTGGTTTTCCTATAGCCCCAACAAAGTGAGGGAATCATTTTTTCAACAACTTTGGGTGTGTTATGCAGGAGAATCCTAGGTTACAAAGCAATCTTATATCAACCAAAAACATTTGCATTCTTTATTTTCTTTCATTTTTTAAATTTAGTTAGTACAGTTCTTAGCATTTTGTACCATATTTTACCACATCTTCATATCAGATCTTGTGGAGTATGACATAGCATCTACATATCATCATCTACATCATATCCAAATTTCAAGTCATTTGGACTTGTCTGCTAAAATTTATCGCTATCATAAGAGCATCAGTTTTCATAGAATAGAACATTCAGATAGTCAGTTAAAGGAGAAGGTTTATAGAGAACTTTTGTGACTTATAGAGTTAAATTGAACATCATACATGGTACATGTAGATCAAATAGACCTTCCTTGAGGTCCGCACCAAGTTTCATGTATTTATGGAGCAATACCATATGTTTTAGGCTAACCTACTTGTTTCTACATGATACATCCTTCTTTGGAGTTTGTAACCTCTTGTGGCCAATGCGGAGGATTTTGTGAGCTGGAGGATGATATATATAGATCTCTTAGAATAATTAGGAAGTCATTTCTCAGGTAGTAGTTCTATTATATGATTTAGATAATCTTAGAAGTTAGATTTTCTTTTCGAAAGGCACTTCAATGGCATATCTTGCATATATGTTGTAACCTAGAAACAGGCATGTGAGCCCTTTGATTGTAGCCTAGATGTTGCTGGCATATAATCATTTTGATTACTTGATATATTGACCATATGAATCTTCCATTGCATTCTATGATTGTGTTGTTTCAGTTGTGTTTACTCTAGCTGCATGGTTTGGACAGTTCATTCTATGAACCCTTAGACCATGGCTACATTAGATATTAAGATTATAATATATTTCACATACACTTCTGATCAATACTTCCTAAAGAACTAGAAATAGACAATGGATGAAGCCCTGACTACCTTGGATGCTCAACACCTGTAGTGAAAAATTCTACCCAGAATGAACAACACTTAAAATGAATTTCAATGTTGCCTTTATAGCCTTTGCAATGCATACCTAAGGATGAAATGGGTGGGAAAACCCTCAACAACCCCACCAACTAAAATTAAAACATTAATTTCAACTACCCACTTCACATTATGGAGATCCCAGAGGTTTTTGGCATGTCCTTAGGTGGTGGGAGGAGTATGGAAGGAAAAATAGTCATGTGCCAACAAATCGGTCTTTGGAGTTCAGGCCTTCACTATGCATTGCTCACTTTGGAGGAGAAGAAATGAACTAGCCACCCCTAAAATTATAGAAAAGAAATGAATATCAACGGAGGTCGGGCTTCAGACCTTCATCATTCCACCTTCAAAAAGAAAGGAGGAAGAAGAGAGAACTCTCGCCTTCCGCCTTCCACAACTTGTGCATTCATGGTTAGGAGGATCTAAGAAGTGAACAATCCAAACCATACAGAAAGAGTAAACACAATGGAAGCAACTCAAATATAGGATGCAGATGTAGATTTAGATGTTCAGTATATCATAGATTCAAAATGCTAACATGCCAGCAACATGCAGGCTTACAAATTAGGGCTCACAAGCTTGAATCTCTAGTTACAATATATGTGCAGGATATGGCTTTGAAGCACCATACAGAGTAAAATCCTAAAACTAAAAATTCAAATTATGATTCACTCTTTCCTATGCATCTATTACGTGATTATATATCTGTATACACCTAAAAATGACATGACTCTACTTAAATAAATATTTTAAATATTTATTTCATCTTTATAGTCCTCTATCAATAAATAAATAAATTTATTTATTTATTTGATTCACTTCCTCCCATTTAATTAAATAAATTTCGTTTATTTAATTAATTTCATCTACATTAACTTTATTCTTCTAAATAATTAAATAATTTCAATTATTTAATTAAAACACCCATTCTTCTAAGTAATTAAATAATTTTAATTATTTAATTAAATCTTTCATTCTTCCTAATTTAAATAAAATGCAAATTTATTTAAATTAAAATCTCCAAAAATAAAATATAATTAAATATTTTATTTATTCTTCCAAAATCATGTGCAAGTAAATTAAATAAATTTATTTATTTAATTTGCTTTCTTATCTTCCAAATCTTCTAAAAATAAATTAAATAAATTTATTTATTTAATTTGCTTTTTTATCTTCCAAATCTTCTAAAAATAAATTAAATAAATTTATTTATTTAATTTGCTTTCTTATCTTCCAAATCTTCTAAAAATGAATTAAATAAATTTATTTATTTAATTTGCTTTCTTATCTTCCAAATCTTCTAAAAATAAATTAAATAAATTTGTTTATTTAATTTTCTTTCTTATCTTCCAAATCTTCTAAAAATGAATTAAATAAATTTATTTATTTAATTTGTTTTCTTATCTTCTAAATTGAATAAATTTATTTATTTAATTCTTTTTCTTATTTTCAATATCTTCTAAAAATAAATTCCTCTTGTCATACAAAAGTAATAGCTGAGTTAAAGCAACTTTAAAGCAACTTTGCTCTTAAATTAGAAAAAATAAATTCTAATTTAAAGAAAATGAAAACTCATCAAGAAAGCTTTTAACTCAACAAAGCTTCTTTTTGAATGACACGTCTTTCTTCCATTTGTTGCACATTCCTCAACAATCCTCCTCCGTTGATTCATTCTTTTCGTCTCAACCATTGATCTTCCCTCACTCTCTTCTATAAATATAACCTTCTTCTCTTCATTTCAATATTTGGAGTTTGTGTAAACTTATGCTGTAGGAATCTAAGCGCGCCTTTGGCACCCCCATTATATTTGAGCACTTCATAGCATCCTCCATTTCTATATTTGAAGCTCATCTTCAAATACCAAAGTATCCTAGCCATTCTTCATTTGTCATCTTCAAACAAGCAAGCAAGCAACAGCTTCTAAGGGCTTCACAATCAAGATCGAACGAAGATAGGCGAACTACAGAAGGCAAAAAGGTAAAAGGTGAAGGTATTGTTTGTTCTTTGTTTTCATCTCTTTTATCTTTATTATTCTGTAGATGTTTGGGATTATTTTTCATTGATTTGAATAACCAAATTTCCCCCTCACAATATCATCTCTGGATCACAAGAATCCTCTGCGTCAGCTAGGGAGATTACAAACTCCAATGAAAAAGATGTAACATGAGCAAATAGGTCAGCCCAAAACATATGGAAATCCTCCGCAGATGAATGAATCAAGGTGCAGACCTCAGGGAAGGTCGGCCATGTCCCAAACTATCTTGAATGAATATCCATTTAGTTATGCAAGTCTTCTCCTTCAGCTAACTATCTGAGACTGTCTGAATGCTTTGTTCTGAGAAAACAGTTGATCTTCTAATAGTGATATCTTTATGGAAACTGATCTAAAGGATCTAAATTTTGGATATTATGTGCATGATGATGTTTAGATGCTAAGTCTAGCTCCACAAGGTCTAAAATGAAACTGTGGCAGAATGCGGACCAATCTATTGAAATTGCTTCTGACTAACTAAACTGGACAATGAAAGAAAACAAAATGAATGTAAATATTTTTGGTTGATGCAAGATTGCTCGTGAACTAGAGATGCTCCTGCATTAGACATCTAAGGTTGTTGAAAAGTGAGTCCCTCACTTTGCTAAGGATAGAGGAAAACCAAGAAGGTCCACCTCAGCCTAAGAGATCTAAGATGAATCTTCTTTCGGTCTGCCTTTCCACTTCACAAGATATTCTTTGTATTGCTTGCCTCTAGTGCTAACTCCAATTTTGCCATCCAAGATGTCTTCAATTTGCTTTGGTGCTTCCTATGGTAATTGCCTCTTCAAATGGTCTTCAATGTTGTCACTAAACTCTCCTTCATGATATTGATATAGGTCTGCAATGTTGAAAATAGGTGATAGGCCCAATGTCTCTGATAGCTCCACTTCATATATGTGTTTCCTGAATCAAACTTCCAGACTATCCTACATGGTCCAAACTTCTTCATCTTCAACTTGTTACATGTCCCTACTGGAAATCTCTCTTTTCTTAGATATACCATTACCTCATCACCAACTAAAAATTCCTTGTCTTCTCCTTTCATCTTCTTGCTCCTTATACTTACTATTCATCTCTTCCAAATGCTTCTTAACTTGATTATGTACTATCTCCATGTGTCCTACAAATTCTTCTACCTCTGCACTCCTCTTATTCACCATACTGATATCTCTAAACTCTATTACTCCTCTAGGATTAGCTCCTGTCACAACCTCAAATGGTGTTCTTCTGGTGCTCCTATTTACTGAATTATTGTATGCAAACTCTACTTGTGGTAGAATTAGATCTAAATTTTCTTTCTTCTCTCCAACCAGACATCTCAACAAGTTCCCCAAACTCCTATTTACCATTTCTATCTGTCCATCAGTCTGTGGATGAAATGTTGAACTGAATTTCAAATCTATCTTCATCTTCTTCCAAAGTGTCCTCCAAAACTATCCAAGGAATCTCTTATCTCTATCTGAAATTATGCTCTTAGGTAATCCATGCAATCTCACAATCTCCTTGAAAAATAGGTCAACCACATGAACTACATCACTTGTTTTCTTACAAGGTATGAAATGTACCATTTTTTAAAATCTCTCCACCACTACAAATATAAAATCATGTCCCCTCTATGTCTTCAACAATCCCAATATGAAATCCATGCTTATGTCTTCCCAAGGTCTCTCCAGTACTGTCAAAGATTTGTACAAACCATTATTCTGACTACTTCCTTTTGCAAACTGACATACTCTACAACTCTGCACAAACTTCCTTACATCCTTATATATCTGAGGCCAAAAGTAATTTTATCTCACCAAAGCCACTATCTTGTCAATTCCAAAATGTCCTGCCAATCCACCACTGTGCTTCTCTTTGATCAAATTGTCTCTCATTGAACTCCTAGGTATACACAACTAATTCCCTTTGAACAACATATCCTCCTGAATGAAATAATCCAACCACTTACTCTTATCTGTCACAATAGGTTCCTTGCATGCTTTCCAAGGTGCTGCAAAATCAAGTCTTCTTCATACATGTGCTTCAACTCCTCAAAACCTAATACTTCAACTCTCATCTCTGTCAGCAAGTTCCTTCTTCTACTCAATGCATCTACAACTTTGTTTGATTTCCCACTTCTATGCTTTAGTACAAATGTATAACTCTACATGAATTCTACCCATCTCATATGTCTCTTATTCAACTTTGCTTGACTGTTCAGATATTACAAAGCTTGATGATCTGTATACAACACAAATTCCTTAGGAAACAAACTATGTCTCCACTTCTTCAAGGCTTAAAATATGGCATAGAACTCTTGATCATAAACTGAATATCTTCTTCTTGCATCATTCAACTGCTCACTAAAATATGCTACAGGTCTACCTTCTTAACTTAACACTGCTCCTATTGCATTTCCACTTGCATCACAATCTACTTGAAATACTTTATTGAAATCCGGTAATGCTAGTACTAGTTGCTCTATCACTTTCTGCTTCAATAGTTCAAAACTCTTATTTACTCTTGATGTCCACTTAAAATCCTTTCTATCTCCTCTCATTGTCTCTATCATAGGTGTGCATACTGAACTAAAATTTCTAATGAACTTCCAATAGAAACTAGCTAATCCATGAAATGATCTGACTTCTCCAATACTCTCAGGTTTTGGCCACTCAACAATTGATCTAACTTTCTCAGGGTCCATCTTCAATCCTTCCGCAGAAGTCACAAATCCCAAATATACCAATTCTTCCTTCATGAAACTACACTTCTTGATGTTTATTAGCAATTTCTCTTCTCTCAACCTCTACAATACTTGTCTCAGGTGCCACAAATGTTCTTCTTTTGTCTTACTAAAAATCATAATATCATCCACGTATACAATAACAAACTTACCGAAGAATTTCTTCAAAACTTCATTCATTAATCTCATGAAAGTACTCGGTGCATTTGTCAATCCAAAAGGCATCACTAACCATTCATATAATCCTTCATTTGTCTTGAAAGTAGTCTTTCATTTATCTCCTCTAATTCTGATTTGATGGTATCCACTCTTCAAGTCTATCTTTGTAAAATATTTTGCTCCACTCAAACAATCCATAATGTCATCCATCCTAGGCAATGGGAATCTATACTTAACTATGATCTTGTTGATTGCTCTAGATTTTGTACACATTCTCCATTCTCCATCCCTTTTTAGTGCTAACACTACAGCTACTGTACAAAGGCTCAAGCTTTCTCTGATCAAACCTTTCCTCAGCAACTCTTGTATCTATCTATTCAATTCTTCAATCTCTGCTGGTGTCATTATGTGTGCTACTTTATTAGGCAAACTAAGTACAATTATAAGATCCATGTGATGATTGATACTCCTGATTGGTGGTTATGCTTCAGGTACATTATTTGATATTATGTCTTCATACTCTGTCAACAATTCAATTATCTCCTCTGGTTGTGATTTTGCAGTCTCTATCTTTAGGGTTTCAGCTTCTTAGGAATCAAAGCATAACACATATTCTCATGTCTCAAACCATCCAGAAATTTCCTTCCATCAACCAAATAGATTCTAGCATTCCCACATACTTCACTCATAGGTTTATCTTCCAAAGGAATCAAGGTAATTCTCTTTCCATTTGATGTTATAGTATAGGTATTCATTCATGGTCTACCCAATAATATATGGCATACGTCCATAGGCATAATATCACACAATACTTCATCATGATAATATCCAATGTGAAATTTCACTAAACATTGTTCACTCACCAGTACCTTATGATCATCCTAAATCCATGTTATCTTATATGGCTTAGGGTGTTTCAATCTTTTCAACTTTAGTTTAGTCACCATCTCCTCTAAAACCAAATTATCAAAACTACCACTATTAATTACAATCTTACAACACTTTCCTCCTAATTTGCATCTGGTCCAAAACAAACTTTCCCTCTGCGGTAGTTCCTCATTTGTCTCTTCTTGAAATAGTGCTCTCCTCATCACAAGTGATTCTCCTTTCTCAGGTTTACCAACTGAACTAGGTTTTTCAACAGGTTCTTCTTCCACATAAGCTATTCTTCCACTATTTTCTATCTTCTTTCTTGTACTTCCTTGATGACATTCAAATGCTATGTGACCTTCACCTCCACACTTAAAATAGGTTCCTCTAAATGTTCTCCTATCAAATCCTCTTCCATCTCTCCTATATCCTTCGCTCTGGTATGAATCATGATTCCCTCTATTGTAGAAACTTTTGTCATTCCTCTGATATGAATTGCTATCTCTCTCTTCTTTTCTATAGGGACTACTTTCTTTACTTTGCTTGTTCTACTCTAAGTATGATCTTTCTCCTCCAAAAAATGTTTTGCCTCTTTGAAATTTACCTCCTCTACCTCTCTGTCTCTGCTCATGCTTCTTGTTCAACTTTTCTTCAACTTTTAGGGCAAACTGATATGCCTCTTCCAATGTTATCATCCTCACCAAACTTAGTTCTTCTTGAATATTCAATCTCAGTCCATTGATGTATCTTGCCACTTTTTCCTTGCTTGCTTCGCTATGTCTTGTCCTTGTGATCATCTTATGAAATTCTTCAGTGTACTCCACCAATTTCTCCTTTTTTCTCAAGTTTTGCAATCTTTTCAACAATTCCAACTCATAGTCAGCAGGTATAAACTAATTCTTTAACTTTGTCACCATTTTATCCCATTTTGTGATCTTTTCTTTTCCTCTTCTATTTATATCTGTAGACACCCAAAAATAACATAAATTGTAATTTTGCCCTTGTCAATCTTACTTCTATGAATTTCGTCTAATTTTTCTTATTTAATTAAATAATCAAATAATTTTAATTGTTTAATTAAACCTAATTATTCCTCTAGTTCAATTATTTCTCCTCTTTCTAAAATTAATTAAATAATATTAATTATTTAATTAATCAAACTTTTTCTTCCAAATAAATAATTAAATTAAATTTAATTATTTTATCTATATATCTCTCAATAATTAAATAAATAATATTTAATTATTCTCTCTATTATTCTCCCTTCCATTATTAAATAATACAAAAATTATTTAATTATCTAATTCATCTCTCAAATTAAATAAATTAATCAAATTTATTTAATTTATCTCATGTTGCTTTTTATAAAAAATCTTTTTATTTCCTCCAAATCTTTTTAAAATCTTTTTTTATTTCCTCACAATTTTGAATGATAAATAATAATAATTACTTATTATTCAAAATCCTAAATATGTGGTTTTTTATCTCATTGAAATCTCCACCTCCAAAAAAGTAACTTTTGAGTTAACAAATCAATTCCCTTGATTTTCTTAGTCATCTCATCTCAATCCCTTGATTTATGCATGCAACTCCTTGATTTTTCTCTTGGCTTGTTGTCTCGTGGATTTTGAACCATTGATCATAATTCCAGTCCTTTTCAATCTTAGCCATTCATTATTTTCTAAGAGAACTATATAAGAATGTGTATCCTTTGCTATTTCACAACACATCAATTTGCACCATTACTCTGTCATTTTTATTCTTGAAATTATATCAATTGATCATTCCCAAAAGCACTCTATCATCAAAGCAATCTTGTTATGCAAATCTGAGAGCCACCATCATGAAGATCATGAGATTTAACAATAGAGTTGTTCTAGTTTGAGTGTTTATAGTTTTATATTTACATTCTGTGGATGAGTGTTTTAGTACACAGCAATGCAGGTGTGATTGCTAGTTTCACACCTCTCTTGAAAAAGGTATCATATCCAAGATAGAACTGCCCCAAGGATAATACAGCTAGTTCTTAGCTTGCTTGGAATGAATTAGTGGTATGTCTAACTGTGCCAACAAGGGGTCTTACATAAAATGCAGGGTTTATGAAAAGATGGTAGCAATGCAAGTGCAAGAATCCTAGGATACTTTCAGCAGATTTGTAATGTAGATGCTTCTTATAACCTAACCTAACAAACTTTATGTGAAGAAAATGCAAAAGGAAAAGGGAGAAAGAGAGGGGATAGAAGATCCTATAGACAATTACATAAATGATCAACAACCAGATAGACAGATTCCAAACAATAAACAAATATCTGCTTAACTAGGCAGCCCACAATGCCATAGAGAATGTGCAATCTTCTAGGGAGATCTAATGATTTTCAAATTGTAGAGGGTTCATCAAACACCCAATCCTTGGTGTAGCTCAATGAAATCATACAATCAAACTTATCTCATCAACTATGCCCAGACTAACCATGCACAATAACATACAATCAGCAAGCCATTAATGGTATGGACATGAAATCCATCAAATATTTGAATAATTAATCACAAGTGCAACTGAATATCATCTAATTTTAGATTGACATGAACCATGAAGACCAAAATAAGACAACACATAATCACAAATTCCCAGCAACTTGCAAAACTTGCTTTATATTGACTGTATTTTGGCAAAGTCTCAGCAATTCAGTATCTAATCTTACTTGTTACAATGAGAGAATGATGGCCCTTTTATAGACAAGGCACCATACTGAGTTTTTCAATGGACGGTGGAGATTAACTCAACACCAAGGGTCCAGATTACATGGCATTTAATGAAGTACAACAGTTTGTTACATTTTCATATTTGCATTTGTCCTTTAGGAAAAAGACAAAATACAACTTGCAAATACATCAAATCTAGACAGAATGGATACCCATTTGGTTGTACATGATGAAAAGTCAATTTTCAAGGCCTAATGAAGCCAAAATAGAGTCACATGACACTTGAAAACTTGAGCTAGTGAGGATTCACGAGATTCCAAGTGTTGAATGGATCAAGAGGTGTATGTGGCCCATTTTTTGTGAAAGTGTATCCAACTAGAAGCTTGTCGAACCAACATTGCATGACTAGATGGCTGGGACATCTCTGGACAAGTCTTGGACATTGGACTGGATCTGCAGGAACAACAGTGATTTGGCATGATCTTCTATGTCTTTCAGCACCTAAGACTCATTTTTATCATTTTGGACATTATACTAACTTCCTCTTACAGGTGCAGATATAATTTGATTGATAGAATGTCAGTTCTACATTTCTGGGTCAACAAGATACTATTGTATGTTCATTCTTCCAAGACAACTCCAACAAGGTCATATGTCCTCCAAGATCTGCAATTCACAATGAAAAGCATCAATTTCATCTTAAACAATCATTTTCCATCAATTTGGATCAAGATATGTCTATTTGCAGTCATGGATTCATTAAAAACAACATATTGTCAGTCACTTTCTTATTACCAACCTCTTAAATCTAGTGATTTTTGCATGCTTTTCTGCATTTTTTACTATTTTTTAGTACCCATTTGGCCAATATGATGATTATGGAAGTTTTTACAGTCATTAGGATCCATTTGCAGACTTTTATTTCATGTTTTTCTAGCCTTTTCTGCAAAAAAAGGGATTTTTGGGAGTCACGAACTTTTCATGTGTAGCAACATTAATTGTCATAAAACATGCCAAAAATCCACACAATCTTGATAAATATTCATCATGATGTGACAAATAGATGTGCAGATCATATTCACCAAGAAAATCCAAGTTGCACCTTGAAAAACTCAATTTTTGGGCCAAAATACCAAAAAGCGCAGGTTTTGGGTGTCACAGACCAAAAGTCGGTGGAGTTCAAATTTAGCGCAGGTTTGTGAGGTGCAATTCTAGTGCTAAATGATTTTGGTGCTGATTTGGGGTCCAATTGACCTTAGTGCAGATTTTAGGTCCGACCAACTTAGCAGTAGCTTGGAGGGAGGTCGGTGGGAGGCAAATTTAGCACTAAGGTCGGTAGAAGGCATTTCTAGCACTTTTTGCAGTAGGGAGTGTTTTTAGTGCCAGTTTTGGAAATGTCCAAGTTGAAAGTATAGTTAAAAATATACTTTAAATATTTTGAAATATACTTTCAAGATGTTTGAGATAGGTTCCAGGTCTGTAGGATTTCATCTGCAAATTCTAGAATTTTGAGGTTCCACTAGATTTCAGACAGCCATTTTTCAAGATTTTCAGGGTTTCAGACTTAACCAAATCAGGGCTCTAGGATCATGCAATAGTATGAAAGTATATGAACCCCTTAATAAAATCTTGGGGAATTTGACATGATTTTGCAACTGTAAGACCTGGAAACTAATGAATTTCAACATGACACATCCTGCAGAATTGATTTCAAGGACAATATCCAGTGACATAGGATTTTAGAGCAAAATGCAGTAACACCCAATTTTAGTGTGGAAAGCAACAAATGGCTATTTTTGAGCACAAGACCACTCAAGACACTTCCAAATCAATCATGAAAGACATCAAATGACTCTAAACATGCAAAATACTCAAAATTTGAAGCAAATCCTACATTCTAAGCACAAATTCACCTTCTCATCATCATAAACAAGAGAGGTCGAGACTCCAACCCAAAGCAAAAGAGGGGGTCTCCATTTAGCAAAATGGGGCGTGTGTGCAAGGCACAACACATTCATAATTATATCTTCTCTTTATTGAGTATGTAGATTTGTTGAGTGATCTTTGTATTTTGTTTTAATTCATTATTGATCTCATTCA
Source organism: Cunninghamia lanceolata (assembly GCA_027924645.1). Classification (NCBI taxonomy): domain Eukaryota; kingdom Viridiplantae; phylum Streptophyta; class Pinopsida; order Cupressales; family Cupressaceae; genus Cunninghamia; species Cunninghamia lanceolata. The sequence continues at coordinate 11,480,038 of BSBN01000073.1, forward strand.
CATTTCTGGTCGTACATTTTGGTGCCCACCATGGAATCTATGCCTATGCCTCAACCTTCAAATCCCATGTTTATCCTAAGTTCACCTACCATTCCCAATTTGTCCATGCCTATATCCCAACCTTTGAATTCCATGTTTACCCAAAACCCACCCACCATTCAAGGCTTGTCTATGCCTCAACAAACTCATGTTTCTACCTCAAACATTCTTCAAACACACTATGGTACTCAAAATCATTTTTTCAATACCTCTACCCATATCCCTCAAACCCAAGTTCAAACCTCATCCTTCTTACCCCAAGGGCCAAATTTAATGTTTAATAATAACCTTTTCAATCAAAATTCAAATTGTAATCTAAATCCCCAAATTGATGAAGTAATGATAATAATGAAACAATTTCAAGAGTTGCAAAAACAAATGTTAGACCTTCAAATGGGAAGTACCAAGAAGATTTATACTTTAGAGGACATTTATCCTTACCTATTTGATAGATCCCTTAATATGATTCCATTCCCTAAGAACTTTGACATCCCCAAATTTGATAAATATAAGGGTAAAGGTGATCCTAGAGAACATGTGAGAGAATTCTATTTAGTTTGCATGGAAGTATCCTATAATTAAACTTATCTCATGCACCTATTTCCTAGAAGTCTAGGGGGTCAAGAAATAGAGTGGTTTTCTCACTTACCTGAAGGGATCAAAAGTTTTCAAGAATTGGCTGAGAAATTTATCCAACATTTCTCCTATAACATTGAACATGAAACCTCAATGATTGATTTGTACAATACCAAGAAAAAGAATGGTGAATCTTTTGCTTCATTTTTACAAAGATGGAGGAATTTGCAAGTAAAATTCCTTGGTCAATTCTTGAAAAACAATTGGTCAACATATTTACTCAAAATCTAAATCAAGAAATGAGCTTCTATGTTCAAGTTCAAGGTCATAATACCTTTTCTAAACTCATAGAAAGGGGTATGACCATTGAAAGAGCATTGATAGAAAAAGATCTTGTCAAAATCTATAAGGAAGATAAAGGAAAATCCTCTAACAATAATAACAATGATCAATCTAGATTGTGGATTAAAAATTAGAATGTTGTACATGATGGAGTGGTTAATGCAAGGGCTATTCAAATATCCCCATCTTCATCACATACAACATTCTCAACTAACCCTCAAGGTAATGAACGTCCTTATAGATCACTCTTTCCTTCGAAAAGGAAGTTCACACCCCTAGGGGAACCTATTGAGGTTGCCTTACAGATGTTGCTAAAATCTAAATTAATTAATCTACCTGAACCTCAAAATGTTGAACCTCAAGTAAAACCACCTTGGTACAATGACAATGTATTTTGTGACTTTGATAGGGCTAAGGGTCACAAAACTTCTAGTTGTATGAGGCTCAAACACATAATCCAAGACCTCATTGATCATGGTGATGTAACAGTTGAAAATAACTCTCATACCACCAATGCGGATTTAAAATTTTTTAATGATCCTATGCCTAACCATGGAAAATCACATGCCCATAACCAAGGTAATTCTTCTAGAGATTCCAACTACACCAAAGTAGGCCATAATTATGCAATAGCCAATCTAAGACAAGCAAACAACCATGTCTCTCCATTAACCATAAAAAATATAGCAATTGGTTGTAATGCTACTACCTGAAGAAGTAAGGTCACTATTCAAGGACCTTCTACTTCATCTAGACCTTCATCCAATTATAACCTTGAAGATAATTTGAACAAAACCCTAGCTCAAATCTCTATCCTTGAACTTCTAAAAATATCCCCAACCCATCGTGCAATCCTTGATAAAATTCTCCAAGAGTCAAGTATGTCTTCCAACATAGATGCCAATGAGTTTTAGGCCATGGTCGGTAATATTGCCTCTACACATCAACTTGCCTTTTCTAAAGAGGACCTTCCACCTCTTAGCCCCAACATATTGAGGCTTTATACTTGGAAGTTCTTATTCATAAGCATACAATTAAAAGAGTCATGATTGATGGGGGGGCTAGTTTAAACATTTGTACACTAAGTTTGGTCAAAAAGTTGGAGTATTCTGACAGATTGATAGATCCCTCAAAGAGAATAACCATTAAGGGTTATGACAATGCTGAGAGAGAATCAAATGGAACTATTGGGTTGCCTATTCAAGTGGGCCATATGTTAATAACAACTATGTGTCAAGTTTTGGACCTTGATCTACCCTACAACATCTGATCTAGAGCCACACAATAGAAGCTCACAAACTGGGTGAAAAACCCTTTAAAACCCACAGAAATAGTTATTTCTGTCAATATCGGCAAGACGTCTCTATTATCTCACCGAAACATGCATTCACTCTTCCATCGGCAACACGTCCATTATCAGCCACCTTCAAAATCTTCATACCGATGCCTTCGGTCATGCTGATACCATTCCCTTAACACACCTATCAGTTAGACCTCTTACCATCTCTCGCCGATGACCACACTCCCATCGCTAGACAATGAACTATCAGTGAACACCTCCAACCTTCTTGCTGATCTCTATTGTCTCCCCGATGCATTGCCCTTGGTTGCCTATCGGCAACACCTTAACTATCGGCTACTTCATTTGACGTCTCCCCGATGGTTGTTCTCATACTGACACACCCTTCATCGGTGACACCTTTGGTTTGTTACTCTGATCGCTATGTTAATTCCTCCGTCGGCCAAACATTATACTATCGGCTTCCCTCAAGTCTGCTACGCCGATACTTTGTGTCACCTCGATGAGACTCTAAACCACCTTCATCGGCCAGACTTAAACCAACTCTCACTGACTACTTCACATCTGGTCAAGTTGCCTATCGGCAACACCTTATACCATCGGCACCACTTTTATTTCCTCCGTCGATCGCTAGCCTCTTGCCGATGGGAATCAACTCTTCGCCTATTGGTGGGACCTCTACTATTGGCAACCTCCTTTTATCTCCTGCCGATGCCTACAGTCACACCGATGAACCTTATGACTGCCTTCGTTAGCCAAACATCGCACGTCGGGCTGACTTCCAACACATTCACCGATATCAAATCTCATGCTGACGAACTCCCCTCGGTGACACTTGCCAATTGTCACCCCGATGCAACTGATCAGTGAGAACTCTACTGTCAACTTAACATAATTCTGCTCACCCAATGTCTTGTGTCATGTCAATGAAACCTTACACTTGCGACCCGTCAACCCTCAGCAACGATGTCATTCACTTCTCTGGCAATTTTTTTTGATCTGATCTACCCTGCACAGCCTAGCACATACCCATGCTAGGGCTCTCAACACCTCTTGACTGTGATCCTACAAACATGCATGTGAACAAATAGAAACACAAAACAGAAACCTAAACTATTGTACATAACCATTCCATCGATTCTACGAATCAACCGGTGGAATGGATAAATGAATCCATGCACCCACCAGAATAGAAATTTGATTACACAGTAAGACCCAAATAGAGAATTGACACAAACAGAATCTCTTTATTGCTTTCAAAGGATGCAATTACAATACTCTGTTTTCCCATAGCACAATCTAACTTCACAGTATGTCTCCTTATCTCTAAAATGACTCGATTCTGGGGGTATTTAACTACTCATAGTAGTACTATTTTTGCCTCCAAGCAGCTGGGAGACCTAACTGATCTAACAAATTAAACAGCTATCCAAACAAACTACCTAAAAATAGCAAAGCATGGTCAATTCAGACCTTATTACATGCATTGGTCTTATAAGACCTTCTTGGAAACAACAACAAGACTTAAATCTAACTAACTGCCTCATGGAGGCCACTGTAAGGTAGGTGCTCTTGCACCATACTCCCCAATAGAAAAAGAACTCATGTCCCATGAGTTAGGTTGTGGAGGAATTCCACCTTTACTCTTTGCCATCTCAGTGTTCTGACCTACTCCGGCTTGATACTCTGCTGTCTCTTGGCTGCTCCAAGATTTCTGAACTGTAACTTGCTGTCTTGCAAGTAAACCCTCCTACCTATAAATGTAGGCTCTGTTCATGCATACCCTATGTTGGCTAGTTTGTCTTACCAGCACCTTTGTCTGAATACCTGGTTGAATGACCTTAGTAATTGCTTCTGGAACTTTTGCAATGTTCAAATCTGTCTTCCTTTTAACTTGTATAGGACAAACAATAGTCCCAACTATGACAACATCCTTGTCATTCCACTCAACTGGTTGCTGTTTGCAAACCTATTTCTGAACCTTCTACTGACCTCTATTAGTCAAAACTGAACCTATCTTCAAACTGTTGTCATTAACAACTTCTTTCCCTGCAGTGTCCTCAACTGCCTTTATGCCTACTGCTGTAGGCATCTATCCAAACTCCTTCCTTCCCACTAAAATGATTTTTGCTGCCTTCTGTACTTCTACTTCTTCCTATAATGGCATCAACACAATAGTTTTCCCATCCTTCTTGATGGTGTAGGTATTTGCATACCCATCATATAGTACCCTCCTATCAAATTGCCATGGCCTACCCAACAGTAGGTGACAACATTCCATGGGCAAAATATCGCACAAAACTCTATCATGATACGCTCCAATCTGAAAATAAACATATGCCTATTCATATACAAAAAGTGATTGACTATCACTCACCCAAGATGCCTTGTAAGGGTGTTGGTGTGGAATCTTTTCCAAATTTAGTTTATCCACCTTCCTGAGATACCATGTTGTCTGTTTAACCAGTATCAATGACAACCTTACATACTTTACCTTTGCTCTTGCATGTGGTCTTGAAAAGAGCTTTTCTTTGCATCATATCCCTTGATGTCTTCAAGACTGTCCTTCTTAACATCAATGCTTCTCCCTCCTCATGATATCCATAATTGTCAGGTGCTCTATCTCCTTGATAAGTGTTTGAACTTTGCACACTTTCCTCTACTTTCTCTTCTTGCACAAGTTGTACTCTCTTGTCATTCGTTCTATCATCTCTGGCTGATGAACCTTGTCTTTCTAGACATTTAAAAAATGGATGGCCAAACTCACCACAGGTGTAACACTTTCCTAAAAATGTAGTAGAACCTCTACCACCTCCAAATCTACCTTTAGTACCTTTCCATCCACCTCTAAAATTATACTGTTCTTGTCCTTTACTAGTGTCTTCTTGACCCTCATTGGTTTGCCTTGTTGTAGGGGCTGATCCTCTCCCCCTCATTTTGCTGCCTCTTCCTCTCATGGATTTATCTTGTCTTCTATTCATCTTTTCTTCAATTCTGATTGCCATTTGATAACAATCTTCCACACTCTTAGGGTTAGCTAAAACTAACTCATCCTGTATGTTCAATCTCAAACCAGCTAAGTACCTAGCCACCTTTTCTACCTCATTCTCATGATGACCAAATCTCATACTCAACTTATAAAACACCTCAGTGTATGCCTTCACATCCATTTCCTTTTGCCTTAAAAATTGCAGCTTCTTGAACATTTGAATTTCATAATCCTTGGGCAAGAATTTACCTTTGATCCTTGCTACCATTTTGTCCCATGAAGTGATCTTTGACTTTCCTTGTTTCCTTCTCTCAGATTGTACATAATCCCACCATACCAAAGCATAACCTCCTAACTTGGTCTTTGCAATCTTTACCTTCTGATCCTCAACAACATCCTCACATTCAAAGTGATTGACCAAAGCATCAATCCAATCAAGTAACTCATCTTCATTCAAAATTCCATTATACTTGGAAACATCAACCTTTACCTTAGGTATATCACTCTGCACTACCCTTAACATTTTTGCAAATCTCTGGTCTTCAGCATTCAGATCTTCAGCTACCTCTTCATACTCTTCAACAGCATCTTCATCTTCTTCTGATTCACTGTCTTCCACTTCCCTCTTTTTTTTCTTCTCCAAGGCTACAAGCTTGGCTTGAAGTGCTTTAGCAAGCTCCTTCATCTTCCTCATCTCTCTGGCATATTTTTCCTTCATCTCCTGCAACTCCCTTGCAGTACCATTACCTTTCGGAGGCATTTTGTCAACCTCTCACTCCCCTACCTCTGTCTGCTCAGTGACAAAATCAACACACAAATAGCCCAAACCTTTTACTGAGCTCTAATACTAATTTGATGCAAAGCTACACAGTAGAAGCTCACAAACCGGGTGAAAAACCCTTTAAAACCCACAGAAATAGTTATTTCTATCAATATCGGCAAGACGTCTCTATTATCTCACTGAAACATGCATTCACTCTTCCATCGGCAACACATCCATTATTGGCCACCTTCAAAATCTTCATACCGATGCCTTCGGTCATGCCGATACCATTCCCTTAACACACTTATCGGTCAGACCTCTCACCATCTCTCACCGACGACCACACTCCCATCGCTAAGACATGAACTATCGGCGAACACCTCCAACCTTCTTGCCGATCTCTATTGCCTCCCCGACGCATCACCCTTGGTTGCCTATCGGCAACACCTTAACTATCGGCCACTTCGTTTGATGTCTCCCCGATGGTTGTTCTCATGCTGACACACCCTTCATCGGTGACACCTTTGGTTTGTTACTCCGATCACTACGTTAATTTGTCCATCGGCCAAACATTATACTATCGGCTTCCCTCAAGTCCGCTATGCTGATACTTTGTGTCACCCCGATGAGACTCTAAACCACCTTCATCAGCCAGATTTAAACCAACTCTCATCGACTACTTCACATCCGGTCAAGTTGCCTATCAGCAACACCTTATACCATCGGTGCCACTTTTATTTACTCTGCCGATCACTAGCCTCTTGCCGATGGGAATCGACTCTTCGCCTATCGGTGGGACCTCTACTATCAGCAACCTCCTTGTATCTCCTGCCGACGCCTACAGTCACACCGATGAACCTTATGACCACCTTCGTCGGCCAAACATCCCATGTCAGGCTGACTTCCAACACATTCACCGATATCAAATCTCATGCCAATGAACTCCCCTCTGCGACACTTGCCGATTGTCACCCCGATGCAACCAATCGGTGAGAACTCTACCGTCAGCTTAAAATAATTCTGCTCACCCGATGTCTTGTCTCACACCGATGAAACCTTACACTTGCGACCCGTCAATCCTCAGCAACGATGTCATTCACTTCTCTAGCGATTTTTTTAATCTGATCTACCCTGCACAACCTAGCACATACCCATGCTAGGGCTCTCAACACCTCTCAACTACGATCCTGCAAACATGCATGTGAATAAATAGAAACACAAAATGGAAACCTAAACTATTGTACATAGCCATTCCACCAATTCTACGAATCAACTAGTGGAATGGATAAATGAATCCATGCACCCACCAGAATAGAAATTTGATTACACAGTAAGATCCAAATAGAGAATTGACATAAACAGAATCTCTTTATTGCTTTCAAAGGATGCAATTACAATACTCTGTTTTCCCATAGCACAATCTAACTTCACAGTATGTCTCCTTATCTCTAAAATGACCCGATTCTGGGGTATTTAACTACTCATAGTAGTACTATTTTTGCCTCCAAGTGGCTGGGAGACCCAACCGATCTAACAAATTAAACAACTGTCCAAACAAACTACCTAAAAATAGCAAAGCATGGTCAATTCAGACCTTAGTACATGCATTGGTCTTATAAGACCTTCTTGGAAACAACAACAAGACTTAAAGCTAACTAACTGCCTCATGGAGGCCACTGTAAGGTAAGTGCTCATGCACCAACATCCTTCTTGGTCGCCCATGGATCCATGCCATGTAAGCCATCCCATCAACTTTCCATCAATGCATAAAATTCCCCCATGATGGCAAGGAAATTTACATCTACGAAGATCCTCAACCCTTTCAATATTGTCAAAATTTCGCTGAAAAATACCAAGAAAATCATCATATTCATAATAACCATGAAGCCTCTCCATCATCATCTTATGTAGACGCATCCACATTAGCCTTGTCATCATCCACTCCTTCCACTTCAAATCCACCAACATCTGAGATCAAGGTCCAAATTCATGACAATTGTTGTGGAGAATATAAAATGCAACATTCCTTTTGTGTAAGTCAACTTCCTCTCACACTGAAATCTTATGGTAAACCTAAGGAAGATCTATTGAAGTTCATTGCCAAGCAAGGGTTCCCCAAGTTTCTCTATTGGGGTAAGTTGGAGAAAGAAGACATTCAAGAAGATGTACCATCATGACTATATAAAGAAATAGAAGAAATCAAAGCTCCCAAATTGAACCTTGAGAACTATCCAAAAGGTCTTAATATCATAAAGAACATGGGCTATAAAGGAGAAGGTGATCTTGGTTGTCAAAGTCAAGGTACCATTGAGCCTATCATTCAAGTTCCTAGAGGTAATCATGGAGGGTTAGGGTATGGATCTCCTATGAATGTGCCCCTAAAATCCACATATAGTCTTGATGAAGTTGAAGCTCCCCCTTTGTCTAAAAACCTTAATGAAGACATTCAAGAAGACTCTTCCTTTGATCTAAAGAACATTTTCCAAAACATGTCCATTTGTATCATAACACCTAGGCCATCCACTTCTCAAGCCCATTGTGTTGACCTCATATACCCTCAACTCAGTGATTGGGAACAACAAGGACCACCTTCTTTGGACCTTTTTCAAAGTGATGAAGAAATTGCAAAATTTATGGGTCTTAGGGATGGAATTCCCTTGGGTGATCACGAAGTAGGTTTTTCCATGGAATTAGATGTAGAGGCTTATTTTGAGGAAGATTCTAAAAGTATAATTTATAATATGGAATCTCATGACAAAGATCCAAAAAGATATCCTATCATAGTGGAAGAAGCTCAAGCAATTAATTAATTTAAGTACACAAGAGGATCTAAAGTTACCAAGTCTAATGGGGGCATCAAAGTTTGTATAGATTTTAGAGACCTAACAGCTAGCCATGAAATGATTTCTTTAATGGACAGATATTCTAGTTACAACCAAATCAAAATAGGTCTCGGAGACCAAGATAAGACCGCCTTCACAAGTCCATGGGGAAGTTATTGTTGGAATGTCACATATCAAAGAAATTCTATGCTTAAACCTTTAGAACATAAACAATTGATGTATAACATTCCACCTTGAGTCTTGTACCTTTGGCATCTATGTTTCCTCCATCCTTAGGTGTATCATTATCTCTTTAGTATTACATTATTATGAGCATTTCTCTAGTATATGGTTACACATACAGATCCTTAAAACAAATCTAAAAACATTCTAAAAATCCAATATCCTAACTTTCAAACACAAACAAACAAATAAGCAAGAAGCCATGACCTTAAAAGATCCTTGTAAATTAAGTTAATCTCCTAACTTTGTCTAAAAGGCAAAATCTTTTACAATCCAAATCATGATGCCTTAACAAGATATATCTTTCCTATATCAGACTATCATCTTTTCAAAATCTTGAGCTTAATAAATTGGCAAATGGCATTGTGGCATTTTAACTTATTTTATTTTGTGATTTTTTGGGCCATTTGTGTCTTTGTTCTCTTTAGTATGTTGTGTGTATCTTTTATTTATCTATCTTTTGTCTCTTATGGGTAGTTTAGCATAGAAGTGTCTTGTTTAGTGTAAATTAATTTGTATCTTTTTCTATGACGTAAGAGTTTGAAATGTGGCTAAAGAATGTTTGTGTGCATCAAATCATTTTGTTCCTATCTAAGATCATTTTTTTCCCATTTTATATCCTTTATCTTATCTCATATCTTACATCTTTTCATGTTTTATCCTTTATCATTTTGTCTTTGATTTCTTTTATTTTATCTTATGCTTTCGATGATCTTATCTCTTTATCTTATTTTTGTCTTATCTCTTTATCTTTCATTGTTTATGTCACATTCTGAGAAAGCTCGAAGATCTCTACACCATGATGTCTATGAAGGAGAGTGAGGAATGGAGCATGAGTGCATGTATGTGTGTGTATGTAACTGCTCTATGATGAAAAAGAAAGCATAACCAAAAGTATCCTAGATGGATCTATTTTATTCTATGAAGGAAATACAATGAGTGCAAAATCATCAAAATTATAACCATATCACAATTCCATTTTATCCTAATCTTCATTTCTTTTATATGATTTTCCTTGAAATTGATCTTCTTTTCGAAAGTTTGCCTTGTGTCCTCCAAGTCAACCTTCCAAGGGGGCATCATCACCGGGGCATTCTTCCAACTTTTTCTTCTATCTTTTTCTTCTATGTTCTTTGATACAATGTCACATGGGCATAACATTATATCAAATAGTGGCAAAATGTAGACACCCAAAAATAACATAAACTATTATTTTGCCCTTGTCAGTCTTACTTCTGCGAATTTTGTCTAATTTTTCTTATTTAATTAAATAATATTAATTACTTAATTAAGCCAAATTATTCCTCTAGTTCAATTATTTCTCCTCTTTATAAAATTAATTAAATAATATTAGTTATTTACTTAATCAAACTTTTTCTTCCAAATAAATAATTTAATTTAATTTAATTATTTTATCTATCTATCTCTCAATAACTAAATAAATAATATTTAATTATTCTCTCTTTCATAATTAAATAATACAAAAAATACTTAATTATCTAATTCATCTCTCAAATTAAATAAATTAATCAAATTTATTTAATTTATCTCACGTTGCTTTTTATAAAAAAAATCTTTTATTTCCTCCAAATCTTTTAAAAAAAAAATTATTCTTCCCCAAATCTTTTTTATTTCCTCACAATTTTTAATGATAAATAATAATAATTGCTTATTATTCAAAATCCTAAATATGTGGTTTTTTATCTCATTCAAATCTCCACCTCCAAAAAAAGTAACTTTTGAGTTAACAAATCAATTCCCTTGATTTATGCATGAGGGTAAGTGTAGGAAGATGGGGGTCAAAAAGGGGTCTTAAGTGGTCACGTTTTTTTTGAAATCAGGAAATACTCACCTTGGATGAGAAATTGAGCATAGTTACACTCAAAATTTTAAGATGCAACAAAAATAATGTTCGTAGTGCTCCAAGTCTACTTTCTAAAATACTATTTTTTTTTTAAATGGTATAGATTAAGGGGTTCAAAAAAGGGAGCCACATAAATTGGTGTTATTTTTGTCAAAAAAACATAACATAGCATGTTTTGTGGCTCCCTCAAAGGTTAACTATTTTTTAGTATTTTTAAAATCACTTTGGTGAGAAATTAGCTAACATCATGTAGTTTATGCCCAATTTTTCTGATAATTTTTAATGAATATTTGATTTTTTACTAATTTTCAAAGTGGACACATCATAAAAAATAGAATTTTGGCTGTGCTACCCCTATAAATTTTGAAAACTAATTGATTTTTTTTTTAATATTTGTAGAATGGAGTCTAGTTTATAAAAATGTAATTTATTTGAAATTTTAATGAACAGTTAATTTATAATGAAAAAAAGACCAAACACTGGTTTTTGCCCAAAAACAGACACACAAACAAAAGAAATTAAAGATGAAAGGCTTAACATTGTCAAAATGTGAAAAAAATTACATCGTTAAATAGCTAAGGGAAAGCTTAACATTACCCAAGTGTTTGATTTGTTCAACCTTGAAACACGTGTAAATCTGAGGGTTAGCATGAATAAAATTATGTGAAATCTTGTAGAAGATGTAAAAACATGTATTTGGATGTTGGGAAGGCACTCCAAGCCTTTGGGTTGGAAATCCAAAGCAAATCCCAAGCCTAAGGCTTGGGATTCCCAAACCAAAATATAACGAGAGTACGTTATAACACACTTGTGTTATAACACGCTCATGTTATAAGACGCTCATGTTATAATGCGCTCGTCTTATAACACGCTTGCATTATGTTTTACATTTTTTTCTTTTTTGCAAGTTTCCCTGATGTTTGCCCAGTTTGACATAATGTGAGAACATTATAACATGCTCGCGTTATGCCTCCCTTTGAATGATTTTGTTCAAGTTTCTTAAGTATGTTTGATGTATGTATAAATGTATATATGTATGCTTGTATGTATGTATTTATGGTTGTACATATGTATGTACATGTATGCATGGTTGTGTTGACATTTCTTCTGAATCAGCATTAGGGTTTGCCACTTCTAATGCACAGGCAGATTCAGGCCAACTGAATACAGGAGGTTGCGTGAGCTCCTCCCCTTCACTTCTGGTTCTGCCGCACCAAGGGGGGTATCCCTATAACTTAAGATATAACCTTGACTAGCTCAAAGATAGAAAGATCTAACTCGACAACAACAGGCAGAATACTCTCATGTATGGACCAAGATCTGCATGATAGATCACAAGGCTGGCAACATTCTTGGACATGATGTCTGGTTGGGTATGAGAGCATGCAAGGGGTTCCTAATCCTACTCCTACAACTAACAGGTGGAGGTATGAAGTGTTTTGATATGAATTTGGATGCAAAGCTGGACATGGTGTATAACACAAGAACACAGCATGATTGGTGCCTATCCAGGGCTTGGAGTCGGTAGACATACACCTGTGAATGATCAGCATAAATAGCTAGAACTGGATTTCAGGGGGATACACATGATATCTGCCTTACAGACATCTCCCAATATAGAGTGTTGAGCTATCTCTACTTATGGTATCCCTACTGCAGTATACCCTTCCCAATGTTCAACCTGAAAACAGTTTAATCTGCCCCTTGAGCAGAGGTTAAAAGATCAGACATTCAACATAGGAATTCTATGCTCTAGAATCTAAACATAAGCAAACATCCAGATCCAGAAGAAGGATACATGCAATACTGGAGACAGAATTAACACAACACATGCTAAGGTAGCATTACTCATATAAAATCAACCATGAAACCAGTGGATTCATGCCAAGTCCTACAACAGGAGATACATAAACTCACAAGAAAAACTGTACAGAGCAACCAGATCAGCTGGTTTTGGATTACAGAGCCAAAAATCTACAACTTTCAACAACGTCAAAAGAATAACACCATCTGCTTATATCAGCCAGGTAGGTGCTCAGCAATTAATTACAACGTTGACCAAAATCTCGCCAGATACACGGTATCATGAAAATGGCGCTCAAACACAACCAGATTGGCGCCCAAACTTGAATGCAGCAGGTAGGGGAGGAGACAGGAAGATTTCTCGAGCCCTGCGCTCCTGCCCGCTGATTGACACCTCCAGTCAGGTACAAGATCGACCCACGCCATCGCCCACACCTCTGCAACAATCGCCATTAATGGCGCACCAACCCGCGGCCTGGGGAAAAACACCAAACAGACCATCGCAAGCTTTTCCCGCCGAGATTCATCATCATGATATTTCGAATATGCAGGATCACAATATCCCACATGCACCCTGCGATGACCTCAATAACACCTTATATACTAGGTGATGAGCATATATCATGTCGGTGCTTTTGCTCCTGACGACACTAGTATAGACTTCATCATCATCATCTTCCAGCAGCATGATATCCTGTTGTTCGAAAAATCACCCTGGCGTCATCATGATATTTGAAATATAACCTTCATGATAATCGGCACAACCTGATCCTTCGGAGGAACATCCTCCTGTTGAGCTTATAACAAAAGTCTGGCCGATGATCATCCTGATGACGTCATCATCATATCCTGCTGACGTGATCATCATATCCGCCTACTGCACACCTCCTCATATCCGGATGACGTCATCATCATGTTTGCAAACATCAGGAGGTCTCTTCAAGATGATCAATATTAGAAATATGACCCCCGCGGACCTTGATGACGTCATCATCATATCAGCATCATCATGATGCTCGAGCAAACATATATCCGGGTGATATGAAAATATCACCCCTTCCTTCGGAATATCATGATGCAGTTAGGCAGAGAAAAAGATATCACCCTGAGATAAGGATGACGTCAGCATCATCAGGATGAGAAACAAAGAACAAGAAGTGATACAACATCATCAGGATGATATTGACTAAGATCATCCTGACGTTCCAAAATATGATGACCCTAGTGAATATCGGGTCGCACTTAAAACTCTTCAACATCATCATCAGGATGATCATAACCAAGATCACCCGATGATAGAAATATCACCCCGGCGAAATATCATGAAGGCAGAAAATATGATGACCACCGCAAGCAGCAGGATGATAACTGGAAATATGATGATGATGAACACGACCCTTAGAAAAAAAACAAGTTAGGTCGAGCAATTCAAAGAATAAGCAACATCATCATCATGCTCGCGCAAGGTGATAAATGGAAGATCACCGGAGACTTTGAAACATCACCCTCGCAAGCAGATCAGGGCGCACTGTAGCTCGTCAGCATCATCAGGATAAAACCCGAACATCACCCGACAGCGAGATATGATGATGACGATGAGAAACCGGTCGAAGGAGAACATGATGATGCTGACCTTCATGGAAACAAACATGATGATAATGACCTCCTCCTCAAGAAAATATGATGATGCAGCTGAAAAAATACTGAGGAGGTCCGTTACTTAGAGCATTTTTTGGATACTTAGGGAGAGTGCCTGAATGAAAATTTTTCAAAAAACTACCAGTCAATTCAGGCGTCAACAGTGGCTCTGTCTGGGGACGTGCAGGTGAAAGACTGCAGCGAGAACCCCAGATCTCTGGGATGCAGACCAGTCCCTTATCCATTGGGCACAGAGTCAAATACTGCACTGACCTGCATCACCCAACACACTTGATGGCCTAAGGCCACCAAGAAAAGAAAAGCATGTATCTCCCTTTGTCAAATATCTTGTTTTCATCTGCATGCACTGGGTCAAGCTTGGAGATACTACAAAGATCCACCCACAAACAAATCTTGTCATCTGCATATTCAACCCTCTGATTTGGCTTGTCATCATCCTTGTGCAGATAACCCTCAGCATCATGTGACATGTGGGTGCAGAATGTATCAAACAATGCATGTTCATATGGCATATAACACTTATCACCTATATCATCATCATGCATTGCAACATGATCTCCTAGCTGGACTGCAAATAGGAAACACTCAGAGTCCATCACAAAACTAGGAAGATCAGGGCTCATTGTATTATATGCTGGCATATCAAAAGAAAAGCTTTCAAAATCACAATTGTGCACATCATGTACACAACCATCTGGTACACCAGGCTGGAAAAGATCAGGCTCTGGCATCTCTTTCAAATCAGGCACATCTTCACAGTCACTTACCTGATGTATGTTGTTTCCTCTTTCATCATGATGAGAAACAGAATCCAAGCCAAAAATAGTGTCTAGATCCCCACCATACTCAGACAGATCCTCATCACCATATGTGTCATAAATGGGTGACCCAGGTGCATCAGTTTCATCATAGTATGCCATTTGTTCATGGGCAGCAGAGCACACATCTTCATCACCAATGGATTCACTCTGTGGAGGAGTATCAGCCTGTGTGTCATAAGCAAAACAGCCAACAAATGAAAAACAATCATGCTCTGAACTAGCACTTATTTCAATTTCTGACTGCTCTTCATGATCTCCATGTGTTTGAAAGATAGGCAATGGGTCACACATAGGACTGCTTCTCTGTTTGCTTATATCTTCTCTGTCTTGAGTACAATACTCACAATTTTCTCCACAGGTCCATTCTAAAAATTGATCATTGCTGTCCACAACCTCATTGTTGTCTTCATAGTCAGATGCCTCATCATTGCAATGGGAATCCTCATTAGTCCTTTCACTGGCATCCTCAACATTCATCTTTTCATCTTCACATGATGCCTTCATGACTTGGTCATTTGCAGCTTCATAACCATTTCTCACACCAAGGCCTGGGGACAGGGGTTTCAGCAGGTACACATTTCTGGTTTTTTCTATCTTTTCTATGAACCTGTATGCCATCTGCATACTTGTCACCTTGAAATCCCTCAGTAATGCACTAGAGCCCTCCTCAAAAGCTTCAAAGAATATGCCAACACAGGCTGAAATATCAGGTCTGAAACTTTCAGGGACATGTGAAAGGGCTACTGCAAACCTATGACTGAAATCAACACATGGCTCTTCATCTTGTTTTCTGATTCTCATCAATTCTGCAACAAGATCAGCCGGTTCTTTTGCAAATTCTTCTTTGAAACAGTCAGCAAGTTCATCCCAACAGGCAAAGGATCTCTTTGGAAAGCTCAAATACCAGTCTTTTGCTTTTGCATCAAAGGACCTAACAAGAAACCTCATCCACATATCCTCATCTCTGAATGAATATTTTCCCATAAAACTTTGAAAATTTTGGATATGTGCATTCCCATCACATACATTGTGACCACTAAATCTAGGCATCTGACAGTATATCCTAGCAGGCATAGTTTCTACTTTATAATCCACCCATGACAAATCCAGTTGGTCATACAAAGGATCAAAAGGGCTGACAGGAGGTTTAGCTTTCTGACAGGCAGACACAACAGGGTTACTGCTTCTTAACTGGGCCTGCTCAGCCTCTAAGAGTATCAACCTATTTCTTATCTCTTCAATCCCTTTATCCAACATTTTACCACTGAGTGTGGGATAACTCATACTTGGATTCATAAAAATCTTAGTCTTAGACATCCTTTGTCTGTCTAAGACCTAAGGCTTCCCCTGGCATCTAACCTATGCAATAAAACAGCAAATAAAGGGGAACGAACAAGGTACCTTTTCTCATGCAGATGCAGAAATATGTACATCTTTTTTGTCACATCACATACATCCATCTTTCATGTGCATTTAGATCTTTTTTGCAGAGTCGCCACCTCTCCAGAGAGGACAAAATTTACAGCAGCTGAAAGCTACTTTTCCACGTTCATTCCACCAGCAGAGCATCATTTTGTTAGTGACTCGGATGGGTCACAAGTATTATTCTTTATTTTATCAATCCTTCCCCAGCAGAGTCGCCATTTTGTTGACATTTCTTCTGAATCAGCATTAGGGTTTGCCACTTCTAATGCACAGGCAGATTCAGGCCAACTGAATACAGGAGGTTGCGTGAGCTCCTCCCCTTCACTTCTGGTTCTGCCGCACCAAGGGGGGTATCCCTATAACTTAAGATATAACCTTGACTAGCTCAAAGATAGAAAGATCTAACTCGACAACAACAGGCAGAATACTCTCATGTATGGACCAAGATCTGCATGATAGATCACAAGGCTGGCAACATTCTTGGACATGATGTCTGGTTGGGTATGAGAGCATGCAAGGGGTTCCTAATCCTACTCCTACAACTAACAGGTGGAGGTATGAAGTGTTTTGATATGAATTTGGATGCAAAGCTGGACATGGTGTATAACACAAGAACACAGCATGATTGGTGCCTATCCAGGGCTTGGAGTCGGTAGACATACACCTGTGAATGATCAGCATAAATAGCTAGAACTGGATTTCAAGGGGATACACATGATATCTGCCTTACAGACATCTCCCAATATAGAGTGTTGAGCTATCTCTACGTATGGTATCCCTACTGCAGTATACCCTTCCCAATGTTCAACCTGAAAACAGTTTAATCTGCCCCTTGAGCAGAGGTTAAAAGATCAGACATTCAACATAGGAATTCTATGCTCTAGAATCTAAACATAAGCAAACATCCAGATCCAGAAGAAGGATACATGCAATACTGGAGACAGAATTAACACAACACATGCTAAGGTAGCATTACTCATATAAAATCAACCATGAAACCAGTGGATTCATGCCAAGTCCTACAACAGGAGATACATAAACTCACAAGAAAAACTGTACAGAGCAACCAGATCAGTTGGTTTTGGATTACAGAGCCAAAAATCTACAACTTTCAACAACGTCAAAAGAATAACACCATCTGCTTATATCAGCCAGGTAGGTGCTCAGCAATTAATTACAACGTTGACCAAAATCTCGCCAGATACACGGTATCATGAAAATGGCGCTCAAACACAACCAGATTGGCGCCCAAACTTGAATGCAGCAGGTAGGGGAGGAGACAGGAAGATTTCTCGAGCCCTGCGCTCCTGCCCGCTGATTGACACCTCCAGTCGGGTACAAGATCGACCCACGCCATCGCCCACACCTCTGCAACAATCGCCATTAATGGCGCACCAACCCGCGGCCTGGGGAAAAACACCAAACAGACCATCGCAAGCTTTTCCCGCCGAGATTCATCATCATGATATTTCGAATATGCAGGATCACAATATCCCACATGCACCCCGCGATGACCTCAATAACACCTTATATACTAGGTGATGAGCATATATCATGTCGGTGCTTTTGCTCCTGACGACACTAGTATAGACTTCATCATCATCATCTTCCAGCAGCATGATATCCTGTTGTTCGAAAAATCACCCTGGCGTCATCATGATATTTGAAATATAACCTTCATGATAATCGGCACAACCTGATCCTTCGGAGGAACATCCTCCTGTTGAGCTTATAACAAAAGTCTGGCCGATGATCATCCTGATGACGTCATCATCATATCCTGCTGACGTGATCATCATATCCGCCTACTGCACACCTCCTCATATCCGGATGACGTCATCATCATGTTTGCAAACATCAGGAGGTCTCTTCAAGATGATCAATGTTAGAAATATGACCCCCGCGGACCTTGATGACGTCATCATCATATCAGCATCATCATGATGCTCGAGCAAACATATATCCGGGTGATATGAAAATATCACCCCTTCCTTCGGAATATCATGATGCAGTTAGGCAGAGAAAAAGATATCACCCTGAGATAAGGATGACGTCAGCATCATCAGGATGAGAAACAAAGAACAAGAAGTGATACAACATCATCAGGATGATATTGACTAAGATCATCCTGACGTTCCAAAATATGATGACCCTAGTGAATATCGGGTCGCACTTAAAACTCTTCAACATCATCATCAGGATGATCATAAC
This sequence comes from Cunninghamia lanceolata, assembly GCA_027924645.1. NCBI lineage: Eukaryota > Viridiplantae > Streptophyta > Pinopsida > Cupressales > Cupressaceae > Cunninghamia > Cunninghamia lanceolata. The sequence continues at coordinate 11,498,895 of BSBN01000073.1, forward strand.
CAAGATCACCCGATGATAGAAATATCACCCCGGCGAAATATCATGAAGGCAGAAAATATGATGACCACCGCAAGCAGCAGGATGATAACTGGAAATATGATGATGATGAACACGACCCTTAGAAAAAAAACAAGTTAGGTCGAGCAATTCAAATAATAAGCAACATCATCATCATGCTCGCGCAAGGTGATAAATGGAAGATCACCGAAGACTTTGAAACATCACCCTCGCAAGCAGATCAGGGCGCACTGTAGCTCGTCAGCATCATCAGGATAAAACCCGAACATCACCCGACAGCGAGATATGATGATGACGATGAGAAACCGGTCGAAGGAGAACATGATGATGCTGACCTTCATGGAAACAAACATGATGATGATGACCTCCTCCTCAAGAAAATATGATGATGCAGCTGAAAAAATACTGAGGAGGTCCGTTACTTAGAGCATTTTTTGGATACTTAGGGAGAGTGCCTGAATGAAAATTTTTCAAAAAACTACCAGTCAATTCAGGCGTCAACAGTGGCTCTGTCTGGGGACGTGCAGGTGAAAGACTGCAGCGAGAACCCCAGATCTCTGGGATGCAGACCAGTCCCTTATCCATTGGGCACAGAGTCAAATACTGCACTGACCTGCATCACCCAACACACTTGATGGCCTAAGGCCACCAAGAAAAGAAAAGCATGTATCTCCCTTTGTCAAATATCTTGTTTTCATCTGCATGCACTGGGTCAAGCTTGGAGATACTACAAAGATCCACCCACAAACAAATCTTGTCATCTGCATATTCAACCCTCTGATTTGGCTTGTCATCATCCTTGTGCAGATAACCCTCAGCATCATGTGACATGTGGGTGCAGAATGTATCAAACAATGCATGTTCATATGGCATATAACACTTATCACCTATATCATCATCATGCATTGCAACATGATCTCCTAGCTGGACTGCAAATAGGAAACACTCAGAGTCCATCACAAAACTAGGAAGATCAGGGCTCATTGTATTATATGCTGGCATATCAAAAGAAAAGCTTTCAAAATCACAATTGTGCACATCATGTACACAACCATCTGGTACACCAGGCTGGAAAAGATCAGGCTCTGGCATCTCTTTCAAATCAGGCACATCTTCACAGTCACTTACCTGATGTATGTTGTTTCCTCTTTCATCATGATGAGAAACAGAATCCAAGCCAAAAATAGTGTCTAGATCCCCACCATACTCAGACAGATCCTCATCACCATATGTGTCATAAATGGGTGACCCAGGTGCATCAGTTTCATCATAGTATGCCATTTGTTCATGGGCAGCAGAGCACACATCTTCATCACCAATGGATTCACTCTGTGGAGGAGTATCAGCCTGTGTGTCATAAGCAAAACAGCCAACAAATGAAAAACAATCATGCTCTGAACTAGCACTTATTTCAATTTCTGACTGCTCTTCATGATCTCCATGTGTTTGAAAGATAGGCAATGGGTCACACATAGGACTGCTTCTCTGTTTGCTTATATCTTCTCTGTCTTGAGTACAATACTCACAATTTTCTCCACAGGTCCATTCTAAAAATTGATCATTGCTGTCCACAACCTCATTGTTGTCTTCATAGTCAGATGCCTCATCATTGCAATGGGAATCCTCATTAGTCCTTTCACTGGCATCCTCAACATTCATCTTTTCATCTTCACATGATGCCTTCATGACTTGGTCATTTGCAGCTTCATAACCATTTCTCACACCAAGGCCTGGGGACAGGGGTTTCAGCAGGTACACATTTCTGGTTTTTTCTATCTTTTCTATGAACCTGTATGCCATCTGCATACTTGTCACCTTGAAATCCCTCAGTAATGCACTAGAGCCCTCCTCAAAAGCTTCAAAGAATATGCCAACACAGGCTGAAATATCAGGTCTGAAACTTTCAGGGACATGTGAAAGGGCTACTGCAAACCTATGACTGAAATCAACACATGGCTCTTCATCTTGTTTTCTGATTCTCATCAATTCTGCAACAAGATCAGCTGGTTCTTTTGCAAATTCTTCTTTGAAACAGTCAGCAAGTTCATCCCAACAGGCAAAGGATCTCTTTGGAAAGCTCAAATACCAGTCTTTTGCTTTTGCATCAAAGGACCTAACAAGAAACCTCATCCACATATCCTCATCTCTGAATGAATATTTTCCCATAAAACTTTGAAAATTTTGGATATGTGCATTCCCATCACATACATTGTGACCACTAAATCTAGGCATCTGACAGTATATCCTAGCAGGCATAGTTTCTACTTTATAATCCACCCATGACAAATCCAGTTGGTCATACAAAGGATCAAAAGGGCTGACAGGAGGTTTAGCTTTCTGACAGGCAGACACAACAGGGTTACTGCTTCTTAACTGGGCCTGCTCAGTCTCTAAGAGTATCAACCTATTTCTTATCTCTTCAATCCCTTTATCCAACATTTTACCACTGAGTGTGGGATAACTCATACTTGGATTCATAAAAATCTTAGTCTTAGACATCCTTTGTCTGTCTAAGACCTAAGGCTTCCCCTGACATCTAACCTATGCAATAAAACAGCAAATAAAGGGGAACGAACAAGGTACCTTTTCTCATGCAGATGCAGAAATATGTACATCTTTTTTGTCACATCACATACATCCATCTTTCATGTGCATTTAGATCTTTTTTGCAGAGTCGCCACCTCTCCAGAGAGGACAAAATTTACAGCAGCTGAAAGCTACTTTTCCAGGTTCATTCCACCAGCAGAGCATCATTTTGTTAGTGACTCGGATGGGTCACAAGTATTATTCTTTATTTTATCAATCCTTCCCCAGCAGAGTCGCCATTTTGTTGACATTTCTTCTGAATCAGCATTAGGGTTTGCCACTTCTAATGCACAGGCAGATTCAGGCCAACTGAATACAGGAGGTTGCGTGAGCTCCTCCCCTTCACTTCTGGTTCTGCCGCACCAAGGGGGGTATCCCTATAACTTAAGATATAACCTTGACTAGCTCAAAGATAGAAAGATCTAACTCGACAACAACAGGCAGAATACTCTCATGTATGGACCAAGATCTGCATGATAGATCACAAGGCTGGCAACATTCTTGGACATGATGTCTGGTTGGGTATGAGAGCATGCAAGGGGTTCCTAATCCTACTCCTACAACTAACAGGTGGAGGTATGAAGTGTTTTGATATGAATTTGGATGCAAAGCTGGACATGGTGTATAACACAAGAACACAGCATGATTGGTGCCTATCCAGGGCTTGGAGTCGGTAGACATACACCTGTGAATGATCAGCATAAATAGCTAGAACTGGATTTCAGGGGGATACACATGATATCTGCCTTACAGACATCTCCCAATATAGAGTGTTGAGCTATCTCTACGTATGGTATCCCTACTGCAGTATACCCTTCCCAATGTTCAACCTGAAAACAGTTTAATCTGCCCCTTGAGCAGAGGTTAAAAGATCAGACATTCAACATAGGAATTCTATGCTCTAGAATCTAAACATAAGCAAACATCCAGATCCAGAAGAAGGATACATGCAATACTGGAGACAGAATTAACACAACACATGCTAAGGTAGCATTACTCATATAAAATCAACCATGAAACCAGTGGATTCATGCCAAGTCCTACAACAGGAGATACATAAACTCACAAGAAAAACTGTACAGAGCAACCAGATCAGTTGGTTTTGGATTACAGAGCCAAAAATCTACAACTTTCAACAACGTCAAAAGAATAACACCATCTGCTTATATCAGCCAGGTAGGTGCTCAGCAATTAATTACAACGTTGACCAAAATCTCGCCAGATACACGGTATCATGAAAATGGCGCTCAAACACAACCAGATTGGCGCCCAAACTTGAATGCAGCAGGTAGGGGAGGAGACAGGAAGATTTCTCGAGCCCTGCGCTCCTGCCCGCTGATTGACACCTCCAGTCGGGTACAAGATCGACCCACGCCATCGCCCACACCTCTGCAACAATCGCCATTAATGGCGCACCAACCCGCGGCCTGGGGAAAAACACCAAACAGACCATCGCAAGCTTTTCCCGCCGAGATTCATCATCATGATATTTCGAATATGCAGGATCACAATATCCCACATGCACCCCGCGATGACCTCAATAACACCTTATATACTAGGTGATGAGCATATATCATGTCGGTGCTTTTGCTCCTGACGACACTAGTATAGACTTCATCATCATCATCTTCCAGCAGCATGATATCCTGTTGTTCGAAAAATCACCCTGGCGTCATCATGATATTTGAAATATAACCTTCATGATAATCGGCACAACCTGATCCTTCGGAGGAACATCCTCCTGTTGAGCTTATAACAAAAGTCTGGCCGATGATCATCCTGATGACGTCATCATCATATCCTGCTGACGTGATCATCATATCCGCCTACTGCACACCTCCTCATATCCGGATGACGTCATCATCATGTTTGCAAACATCAGGAGGTCTCTTCAAGATGATCAATGTTAGAAATATGACCCCCGCGGACCTTGATGACGTCATCATCATATCAGCATCATCATGATGCTCGAGCAAACATATATCCGGGTGATATGAAAATATCACCCCTTCCTTCGGAATATCATGATGCAGTTAGGCAGAGAAAAAGATATCACCCTGAGATAAGGATGACGTCAGCATCATCAGGATGAGAAACAAAGAACAAGAAGTGATACAACATCATCAGGATGATATTGACTAAGATCATCCTGACGTTCCAAAATATGATGACCCTAGTGAATATCGGGTCGCACTTAAAACTCTTCAACATCATCATCAGGATGATCATAACCAAGATCACCCGATGATAGAAATATCACCCCGGCGAAATATCATGAAGGCAGAAAATATGATGACCACCGCAAGCAGCAGGATGATAACTGGAAATATGATGATGATGAACACGACCCTTAGAAAAAAAACAAGTTAGGTCGAGCAATTCAAATAATAAGCAACATCATCATCATGCTCGCGCAAGGTGATAAATGGAAGATCACCGGAGACTTTGAAACATCACCCTCGCAAGCAGATCAGGGCGCACTGTAGCTCGTCAGCATCATCAGGATAAAACCCGAACATCACCCGACAGCGAGATATGATGATGACGATGAGAAACCGGTCGAAGGAGAACATGATGATGCTGACCTTCATGGAAACAAACATGATGATGATGACCTCCTCCTCAAGAAAATATGATGATGCAGCTGAAAAAATACTGAGGAGGTCCGTTACTTAGAGCATTTTTTGGATACTTAGGGAGAGTGCCTGAATGAAAATTTTTCAAAAAACTACCAGTCAATTCAGGCGTCAACAGGTTGTATGTATGTATATATGTATGCATGTTTGTATGTATGTCTGTACACGTATGTATGTATGCCTATATGTATGTATGCTTGTATGTATGTATGGAAGGGTTTTGGGTTTAGGGTATATAAGGACCTGAGACCATATAGTTTTTAGGGTTGAGGGTTGAGAGATTAGAGCTTAAGTAATAGGTAGAGGGTTGAGGGTTGAGGGTTATAGTTGAGGGATAATATTTAGATTGTTGAGTGTATAAGATTAAGTGTGTAAGGCATGGGGATTATAGTTTAGGATATTAGGTTTAGGGTTTACGATATGGATTGAGGGTATATAAGGCATAGGGTAACTTGGGTTGAGAGTATCGTTTAGGTTTTAAGTATAGGGTTGAGGCACAATATTCAGGGTTTAGGGTATAAGGGTGAGGTTATAGGGTATAGGGATGAGGTGTTGTGGGTGTAGGCTCCAGGGTTTAAGGTATAGGGTTGAGGATTGAGAGATTAGAGCTTAAGTATATGGTTGAGGGTATAGGGTAGAGGGTTGAGAGTTTATAGTTGAGGGATAATGTTCAAGGTTGAGTGTTTAAGATATAGGGTTTAGGGTTTAAGGTTGACAGTATAAGGCATATGGATGAGGGTTGAGGGTTTAGGGCATAAGTATAGGGTTGAGGGTAGAGGATAGAGGGTAGAGGTTTGAAAGTTGAGGGATAATGTTCAAGGCTGAGTGTCCAAGGTTAAGTGTATAGGGTATAGGGTTTAAGGGTTTAAGGGTATCTAGGGGTTGAGAGTTTAGGGTTTAAGGGTTTAAGGTATGAGGGAGTAAGGGTTTAAGGGCTTAGGGATTAGGGTTTAAGGCACAGTGTCTAGGGTAGAGGGATTAGGGATAGGGTTTAGGGTTGAAGGTTTAAGGTTTAAGGATTGAGGATTGAGGCTTTAAGGCTGAGGGCTAAGAGATTATGGTTTAAGGTATAGTGTCAAGGGTAGAGGGTTTAGGGATAGGGTTTAGGGTTTAAGGTTTAAGGGTTGAGGGTTGAGGCTTTAGGGATAGGGTTTAGGGTTAAGGGTGAAGGGATTAGGGTTTAAGGTATAGTGTTGAGGGTTGAGGATTTAGGGATAGGGTTTAGGATTTAAGGTTTAAGGGTTGAGGGTTGAGGCTTTAGGATAAGCTTTAGAGTTTAGGGTTAAGTGAGAGACCTAGATGGCTAAGGACAGATGGAGAGGTAGACAAGGAGTGAATGAGAGATATAGAGAGGGGAGAGGTAGAGAGGTGAGGGGGAGACAAAGGTGAGAGATAGAGAGGAGAGGGGATAGATATAATAAAATGAGAGAGTGAAGTTGACAACTTGAGGGAAACATGGGTAAGGAGGAGGGAGAGAGGTGGAGAGGAAGGGAAATATCTAGAGAGCTATGAGAGATATACAAGTGAGAGACCTACAACCTAGGGAGAGAGGGGTAGATAAGGGTTGAGGGTTTAAGGGTTGAGGGATTAGGGTTAAAGGTATAGTGTTGAGGGTTGAGGGTTTAGGGATAGGGTTTAGGATTTAAGGTTTAAGCGTCGAGGGTTGAGGCTTTAGGGATAGGGTTTAGGGTTTAGGGATAGGTGATTATGGTTTCAAGTATAGTGTCGAAGGTTGATGGTTTAGGGATAGGGTTTAGGATTTAAGGTTTAAGGGTTGAGGCTTGAGGCTTTATGGATAAGTGAGAGACCTAGATGGCTAAGGGTTGAGAGAAAGGGGAGAGATGGGGTGAGGTAGATAGGGGTGGAGAGGGGTGGAAGGGTTGATAGTTTAAAGATTTAGGGTTGAGGGATTAGGGTTTAGGGTTTAGGGTTGACGGATTAGGGTTTAGGGTTGAGGGATTAGGGTTTAAGGGATAGTGTTGAGGTTTGAGGCTTTAGGGATAGGGTTTAGGGTTTAGGGATATGGTATTAGGGTTTAAAGTATAGTGTCTAGGGTTTAAGAATAGGATTTAGGATTTAAGGTCTAAGCATTGAGGGTTGAAGGTTGAGGCTTTAGATATAGGGTTTAGGGTTTAGGGATAAGGGATTATGATTTAAGGTATAGTGTCAAGGGTTGAGGGTTTAGGGATAGGGTTTAGGATTTAAGGTTTAAGGGTTGAGGGTTGAGGCTTTAGGGATAAGGGTTTAGGGTTTAGGGATAAGGGATTAGGGTTTAAGGTAGAGTGTTGATGGTTTAGTATTTAAGGTCTAAAGGTCAAGGGTTGAGGCTTTAGGGATAGGGTTTAGGGTTTAGGGATAAAGGATTAGGGTTTAAGGTATAGTGTCAAGGGTTGAGGGTTTAGGCATAGGGTTTATGATTTAAGGTTTAAGGGTTGAGGGTTGAGGCTTTAGGGATAGGGTTTAGGGTTTAGGGATAAGGGATTAGGGTTTAGGCTTGAGCAATTAGGGTTTAGGGTATAGTGTTGAGGGTTGAGGCTTTAGGGATAAGGTGTAGGATTTAAGGTTTAAGGGTTGAGGGTTGAGGATTTAGGGATAGGGTTTAGGGTTTAGGGATAAGAGATTTGGGATTAGGGTTTAGGGTTGATGGATTAAGGTTTGAGGTGTAGTGTTGAGGGTTAAGAGTTTAGCGATAGAATTTAGGATTTAAAGTTTAAGGGTTGAGGGTTGAGGCTTTAGGGATAGGGTTTAGGGATTAGGGATTAGGGCTTAGGGTTGAGGGATTAGGGTTTGAGGTATAGTGTTGAGGGTTGAGAGTTTAGGGATAGGATTTAGGGTTGAGAGATTAGGGTTTGAGGTATAGGGTTGAGGGATGAGGCTTTATGGATAGGGTTTAGGGTTTAAGGATAAGGGATTAGGGTTTAGGGTTGAGTGATTATGGTTTAGGGTTGAGGGATTACGGTTTAGGGTATAGTGTTGAGGGTTGAGGGTTTATGGATAGGGTTTAGGATTTAAGGTTTAAGGGTTGAGGGTTGAGGCTTTTAGGATAGGGTTTAGAGTTTAGGGATAAGGGATTAAAGTTTAAGGTTGAGGGATTATGGTTTACGATTGAGGGATTAGGGTTTGAGGTATAGTTTTGAAGGTTGAGGATTTAGGGATAGGGTTTAGGGTTGAGGGATTAGAGTTTGAGGTATAGTGTTGAGGGTTGAGGTTTTAGGGAATGGTTTAGGGTTTAGAGCTGAGGGATTAGGGTTGAGGGTTGAGGGATTAGGTTTTGAGGTATAGTGTTGAGGGTTGAGGGTTTAGGGATAGGGTTTAGGATTTAAGGTTTAAGGGTTGAGGGTTGAGGCTTTAGGGATAGGGTTTAGGGTTTAGGGATAGGGATTAGGGTTTAGGGTTGAGGGATTAGGGTTTTAGGTATAGTTTTGCGGGTTGAGTATTTAGGGATAGGGTTTAGAGTTGATGGATTAGGGTTTGAGGTATACTTTTGAAGGTTGAGGGTTTAGGTATAGGGTTTAGGATTTAAGGTGTAAGGGTTGAGGATTGAGGCTTTAGGGTTGAGAGATTAGGGTTTAGGGTTGATGGATTAGGTTTTAGGGTTGAGGGATTAGGGATTGAGGTATAGTGTTGAGGGTTGAGGGTTTAGGGATAGGGTTTAGGGTTGAGGGATTACGGTTTGAGCTATAGGGTTGAGGATTGAGGCTTTAGGGATAGGGTTTAGGGTTTAGGGATAAGGGATTAGGGTTTAGGGTTGAGGGATTAGGGATTAGGGTATAGTGTTGAGGGTTGAGGGTTTAAGGATAGGGTTTAGGATTGAAGGTTTGAGGGTAGAGGGTTGAGGCTTTAGGGACAGGATTTAGGGATAACGAATTAGGGTTTAGGGTTGAGGGATTAGGGTTTGAGGTATAGTGTTGAGGGTTGAGGATTTAGGGATAGGGTTTAGGGTTGAGGGATTAGGGTTTGAGGTATAGTGTTGAGGGTAGAGGGTTTATGGATAGGGTTTAGGATTTAAGGTTTAATAGTTGAGGGTTGAGGCTTTAGGGATAGGGTTTAGGGTTTAGGAATAAGGGATTGGGGTTGAGGGTTGAGGGACTAGGGTTTAGGGTTAAGCGATTAGGGTTTAGGGTTGAGGGTTTAGCGTTTGAGGTATAGTGTTGAGGGTTGAGGGATTAGGGATAAGGTTTAGGATTTAAGGTTTAAGGGTTGAGAGTTAAGGCTTTAGGGATAGGGTTTAGGGTTTAGGGTTGAGGGATTAGGGTTTGAGGTATAGTGTTGAGGGTTGAGTGTTTAGAGATAACATTTAGGATTTAAGGTTTAAGGGTTGAGGGTTGAGGCTTTAGGGATAGAGTTTAGGGTTTGCGGATAAGGGATTAGGGTTTAGGTTCAATGGATTAGGGTTTAGGGTTGAGGGATTAGGGTTTGAGGTATAGTGTTGAGGGTTGAGGAATTAGGGATAGGGTTTAGGGTTGAGGGTTTAGGGATAGGCTTTAGGATTTAAGGTTTAAGGGTTGAGGGTTGAGGCTTTAGTGATAGGGTTTAGGGTTTAGGCATAAGGGATTAGGTTTTAGGGTTCAGGGATTAGGGTTTAGGGTTGATGGATTAGGGTGTGAGGTATAGTGTTGAGAGTCGAGGTTTTAGGGATAGGGTTTAGGGTTGATGGATTAGGGTTTGAGTTATAGTGTTGAGGATTGAGGGTTTAGGGATAGGGTTTAGGATTTAAGGTTTAAGGGTTGAGGGTTGAGGCTTTAAGGATAGGGTTTAGTGTTTAAGGTTGAGGGATTAGGGTTTAGGGTTGAGAGATTAGGGTTTGAGGTATAGTGTTGATGGTTGAGGCTTTAGGGATAGGGTTTAGGATTTAAGGTTTAAGGGTTGAGGGTTGAGGCTTTAGAGATAGGGTTTACGGTTTAGGGATAAGGGATAATGGATTAGATTTTAGGGTCAAGGGATTAGGGTTTAGGGTTGAGGGATTAGGGTTTGAGGTATAGTGTTGAGGGTTAAGGATTTGGGGATAGGGTTTAGGGTTGAGGGATTAGGGTTTGATGTATAGTGTTGAGGGTTGAGGGTTTAGGGTTTAGGGTTAAAGGATTATGGTTTGAGGTACAGTGTTGAGGGTTAAGGGTTTAGGGATAGGGTTTAGGATTTGAGGTTTAAAGGTTGAGGGTTGAGGCTTTAGGGATAGGGTTAATGGTTTAGGGATAATTGATTAGGGTTTAGGGTTTAGGGTTGAGAGATTAGGGTTGATGGATAGGGTTTAGGGTTTAGGGATAACGGATTATGGTTTAGGGTTAAGGGAGAGATAGAAGAAATACATGAGAGAGTGAATAATATAGAGTTTTGTATAGCAACCCATAACGTGCTCGCATTATAATGCAAGTGCATTTTTTCTTTCTATTAAAATATGTAAAAAGGCTAGGATAGTCATGATCTAGGCCCATATGCTCTATTTTCTTCTGGTTATGTGTGTGTTCTGACCAAAAAAAGTTTTTTCATGCTATTGGGAAGTGCACATGCACATTTTTCACATGCTACCACCTTTACATGAACTTTCCATCACCTTTTTCTTGTTTTCCAACATATGGTGGAAATAACATAGTTTTCACATCGAATTGATATATATCAATTCAAGTTTCAATTTTTGTAGTGTTGCAATGTTAATTGTGATTGAATTGTAGGAATTTAACATTATACATTGGATAATTCTATTGTTGTTAGTAATTCTATTTGAGTGTTATTCAATTGAACGTTGAAAAGGAAACAAGTGGTGAAAAACTCAAATTATTGAGGAGTTTGATGCAAGAAGAAAAAAAGACTACATAATTGGTTACTCTCTCCATTCGAATCTCCTTTTTTTAGGTATGTCAAGTCTTTACACATGTTCTAAGTTACATTTTCTTTAATTCTATTTGAATTACTTTATCATGTCTCATTGAATACATGTTTATATCACTTGTATGGTTTATATATTTTGTGTTTATATCAATTGTGTTTATATTTTGTGTTTATAGTTCACATGCCTTGTCTATGCTTCCACATTTTGCATACATGTCTAATAGGGAATTTGTAGTCCGAGCTCTAAATTTCTTCCCAAACAGCTATAAATTTCTATTTCTTTGAATTTGTTCTTTATTCCTACAGACCTGTAGCTACTCATGAAAGATATCATCAATCCAAAACATGAATTTATCAAAATGATCAATAGGAACATAGTATCCTATCTGCAAAACTAAGTTCCTTTATTCAAATTCAAAAAGTAAAAAAATGGGATTACAATACACTCCTATCCAACATAAACTAGTCAAGACAACCATAGAACATCTAATAATGATCTGACAACTATTAAAAAAACATAGCTACCAACCAAAGAAATAGAAAAACCTAAAAAATTTCCATACAACCAAAACCAAGTTCTTACTTGTGAAGATATTTTCTAGTGGTGCTGAACACATACCTTCAAATTGGCTTAGGAGTACAAACTTGAGAAGTCTTGACCACCATTTATTTAAAGGAATGAAAGTAGCTAGATTTTCCACAAAATCACTTCTAATATATGCTTTAAATCTCAATCCACTCATCATCCACACCCCTTCCTTAGATAGCTTTGATAGACTTTAAGGTAGCTAGAGAGGAGCAATTAAAAATTAAAGATAGTTTATTGTTTGACATTACACATTTCCTAAAAGAGTTGTGAGGTCTACCTTCATTAGACTTAAGAGACATTACAATTATCCACCTAATAATAAGCCACAAGCACCACCCCCAACAACCACTACTCAACTAACCAATTTGAAACCACCATAAAAAAATTCAGTGCCTTAATTTTTAGAAAATATCACACTTTACAATTAATGTCAATACTTGCATTACACACCCTAAATTAAAGCTAAAATGAGAAGTTAATTTGGCATAGGGATTATTAGTACACACTCACCATGATCAACTCTAAGAGCCCCAAAAACATCATAATAGAATTGATTTATAGGGCTTAAAAGATTAAAAAATGGTCACAATTTGACCATGAATTTGGAAGGGGAATTTATAAGGGCCTTCAAAGATGCATAAAATTAATGAGGCATATATGTTAAATGAATATCTATATTCCAACCCAAGAATTGGTTTGATGGTTGTAGGGTGCTATATGGGGCTTTTTGTTCACCCAAAATTTTACCATAAAATCTACTACTTAGTTGAGTATGCACCTGCAATGTTGATATCTTATAGACATAAAATTAGCACCAATTTATAGGGCCTCTTATGTAAAGTGCTTTAACCTTGAATTTTAGAAAGAGCCCTTTACAAGTGAATTGAAAACTATTCTTTGACTAGTTGAGAACACTTCAACAATGGTAATGGGCTAAAAAATCCTCCACCATGTGATTGAAAACTCTTCTTTGACTGCAAGGAAAGTTAGGAAGTGCTAGAAATGTTGAGAGAAGCAGACCTAAAATTTGGAACCATATTCATTTCTTAGGAACTAATATTTTTCTCTTTATCATGCTATAGATAAATTCTCCATCATGCAGAGGAAACGATCAAGAATTAAACCAACATAGGAAGAGAAAGAAGCTAAGAATACAAAGAAAGCAACGGCTATGAGAGAACTTCATGAGAAGAGGAAATTGGACACGATTGTAGAAGACATGCCAATTGAAGAGGAACCTCAACCATCAACAAGAGATATGGTATTGGTGGCACAAAGGGAATGGATGTAAAATCTTTGTGCTATGAGAGATTTGAATACTGCAATTGGAGACATGTCATCTACCACAAGAAGATGGAGGGACACCATCTACCGCATCTCAAGTTGAGAGTACATCATCACTCACATGTGAGGAAGGAGGTATGCCATTGTTCCGACCTCAACCTCAAGGTATGTCATCTATTCAATCTCCAATCGAAGGTATGCCATCTAGCCCATCTCATTTAAATATTGATGAAATTCCTAATGTTGAGATGAATTCACCTCTCTTAACACCACCTAGAATTTTGGATAGAAAGCCAAAGTATTTGATTGATATTTATGAGAATATTTTGTAGCCAATGGAAGGTAAGATTCCAAAACACACTTGTAGAAGATATGATCATAAGATTTGGAGAGTGTTCTTTGAAAAGTTAAATGAGACCACAAGATGCCAACTATTCTTTGAAATGATACAAAGTATAAAGTATAGGTCTATCATGAAGATTCTTGGGTTGAGAACATCGGAGGCTTCAAGTGAAAAATCTATTGTCAAGAATCTAATGAGTGCATATGAGAGTGTGGGTAACACATCATGCACAAAAGATAGTAATGTCACACCATGTGTCATTACATAGACAATAGTAAGTAATCAAATGAGGAAATCTTGTCTCATTAGAAAGACGAGTCAAGCATTCAGAATTAATAGAAAAACTTTATGAAGAGTCGTTGGAAGGTGCCAAAGCATCAAGGACACCAATGTCCTTGAATTATGGGTGTTCTCAGGGAGACTACCATGAAAAGATAAACCAATTGATGAAGCATTGAGATCACTAATTGAAGACTTTTGGAAGAATTACACAAGGGTATCTCTAAATCAAAGGAATGTGGTAAGAAGGAGAATCGATAGTCAAAACCGTAAGCCACATCCAAAGGATTTTTTGGATATGACTCAAACACAGGTTTTTGGGAAATTTCTAGAGATGTATCCTCAAATTAAAATTTCTCAAAGATATTTTGAAATGTTAAAACCTTTCTATCTCAAAATAAATCACACACGCATGACTTGTTGTTGTAGATTACATATTGAATTTTCTAACCATTTTAATGTTTATTGGTCTATATGTTTAGATTTGCATACTAACAATGTTTTGTAGGATTGTGGCATACATGCCCCACCACCATCTTCAAGAGACTTCATATCAACAATTTTATGTGAAAGAGAGGAAGGTCAAATATTCTACAAAAAATTGTGCTTGGATGGCACCTGTCAGCATTGCTGTGGCTTGCAACGTATACCAATATGTGAACATATGGAAAGCACACATGCAGTTGGAAATGAACTAGTAGAGTTTGGAAAGTATAAAACCGTGGCCTACAATACAAAAGATGATAAAGAAGCAAAGAGGTGTGATTTGGTTATTCAAAAGATTCTAGTGTATTAATTTATGTCTACATTTCATGACAGTATAGTGTATGAGTATGCAAGGCATACCCATAGAGCTCGATGGTTGGACTTGCAATTCAAGTTATGAAAGGACACATTTCCACTTGGTAGCATTGTTTCAGTCATCAAGTTTGTAGAGAACTACAGTCTATAGCCATAGCATGAAGTGCAATCACAATATTACAACTCCACATAGGTTTCTATATTTGTGCACATCACATTAATTCATGCGAATGATAGTAGAGAGGATGACAGAAAGATCATAAGGGAGTATCATTTTTATATTACTGATGATCACACACATTCTATGGAGTTCATACAAGGTTTCTTTTAGGTGTTCTACAATGATTTAGCTAGAAGGGGTAGATCATTCAGTTAGCATATCATATGGTCAGATAATTGTGCATCACAATTCAAGAACTCACTGAATTTCTATTGGCTGAGTAGGAGGCACAATATTATAGGGGTTCAATATATGTGGAACTTTTGTGAGGCTGAGCATGGAAAGGGGGAGCATGATGGTGTAGGAGCATGTATCAAAACAGCCATAGCACAAGAAGAGTTAAAGTATAAAGACAATGCAAAGTTGACAGATGCAAAATCAATCATCGAGTGGTGTAATGCTTTGATGGGTCCAGGTAATGAAGGTAAGTCTTCAGTTCATAGATTTTTTTTGTTGATAGATGATACTAATATTGCACTATATGAGGATTGTTGTACATTGACAGGATCAAGTGAGCTACACTCTTTCAGAAGCTCAATTGTAAGTTCATGGAGTATCCATATGCGGAAGATGGCATGCTTTCATTCTTCATGTACAATTCAATCCTAGAATGAGTGCAAGTCAAAAGAGTGGGTTGATGAATGGTGGTTAAGTTATCTTAGCCCACTTGACACGTATCAGCCCTTGACGACATTGGAACTAACTTAGATGGAATCATTGGTTGACTTTGACCACATATCAGATCTAGTTCAACCAGGTAATATATCTACTTGTACAGTTTTTGAAATTCCTAATGTTATCTTACTTTGTGGTGTTTTTGTAATGTTGACTAATTTCATCTAATTTACTGCACATATCAATGTAGGGCATATTTATGCAGTTATTGTAGATGAAGACAATGAAGAGGGAATGGATTATTACTTGTGTCATTTTGTTGAGGCTAAAAAGAAATTGGAGGCCCAAGTTACAGATGGAGAAAACATCGAATATCTTACATGCTCAGTGCTTGTTATTGGAACATGGCTTAGAAGGTACCCACATAAGAGTGTTAATATTTAGTTGTTTTAGGACTTTGACACACATCGGAAGATTCTTCATTACTCGAACCTTGTTGTGGCATCCAATATTCATTTGATACAATATCGGGGTAGACCTTTAAACAAGACCTTGTGGAAGGTGTGTGCGTTTGACTATAAGGAAATACTTGACACAATAAAGAGTAGACTAAACCTAGATGGTTCATTGGATTAATATGTAAGTATGCATAAAACTTTCCTAGATGGTTACTTGTACTTTGTTTTGTATATAAACAGTAGTATGAATTGCTTCCCTCTAGTATACATCCAGTACATTTGCTTCTCTTACCATTGTCCTTGCAGCTTCTTGAACAGTCCTATTATTTCTTTCAACCACTCCATTCTGCTGAGGATTCCTATCCTTTGACTGAGGTATGAGACAATAACATGAAAATGTCATAATTTTGTATTTCTTGTTTTATCTCATGTCATTTGATGTACATAAATGATATTTAGGTTTAGTCAATTTTTCTTCTTGATGCTTCTCACAGGAGGTCACAGCTCCAGCCTGTCCAACTAAAGACAAAGAGAGAGACAAGATGATGGGGAGTGATTGATTACATATGTGATGTTATATATTTCATACATTTTCTATATTAATGTGCATATTGTTTGATTGTATGTGACAGTTTATATTAAATATTTAATATGATGATCACTTATCATTATAGGAATTTGGTTTTACACGTGCCAATTGCATTTTCTTGAAAGTTTATAAATTGTTTTCAAATAATCCATTTTGTTCATATCTTGCAATCATTGCATTATGTGGGACTATGCATTTCTTTGAGGCATCATTTCAAACTGATGAAGGGGGTAAATCATAAAACACACAACAACAAAAATTTCACACAGAAAATAGAACTTTCTTTTATTTATTTGGACAACTCATTACATTACAGAAGCTCAATTACAATCAGAGGAATCAATCCTCCACAGGTTGCAACACTCTACAACTCCACATCACCAGGCTCTGGAATCTACTACTTTTTGTAACCTAAAATCAGCTAGGGTTTCTATTTTCCTACCTATTCTTGACTCTACACATTCCCCCCTTCACTCTACTACTGTCCAGGGTTCCCAAAAATGGTTATTAATAGCCTTTTTGGTGGCTAACAACCTAATTTCAAAATTTGAATCTCCCTCAAAAAATAGGTCAACTTCTGGGAGCCATAACTTTTGATCCGAGTGTTCGATTGATGAACCGTTTTATGCGTTGGAAAGCTCGTGGAGTGCTCTACATGCTATGAACCTACTTTCCTAGTTCTGGCCTTTTTTGGGCCCATAAGGGGCCATTTAGTGCCTCAAACCTGAGTTTGAATAATTTTCAGGCATTTTTTGGGAAACAAAAACTTTAATATATTTCAAGTTGCAAATGATCTTTGTGTGATTCCTTCGCCAAAGGTCTTATTTTTTAGTTACGAAGCTTCTTGTAAATTTTCACTTCAATCCATGCCCAAATGCAAAGTTTCCTAAAATAGCAGGTTGCTATTTATAGTAGTTTGGAAAAACTAAAAGTTCTACATCATTATTCAAGCGATTATGAAACTAGAACCACAAATTTTGAAAAGAAATGGAAAGAACATCAACAATTTTAAAACACATCTTTTTTTTGGGTGATGCAAGATTGCCCTTACACCACTGGATGCTCCTGCATCAGACATCTAGGGTAATTTGAGAAGTGACCCAGTCACGTCTCAGGGGTTTATGTGAGGAAAAACCCAAATGGTCAACCTCTGCCTTAGAGAACCAAGAAGAATCTTCAACATGCCTTCCTTTCCATTTCACCAGGTATTCTTTATATTGCCTGTTCCGAGTACTTCTTCCCACATGCCTATCCAAGATCTCTTCTATCTCCTCTATTAAAGTAGATGTCAGAATACTCCACTGTTCTTCTATCGATCCATCCTCTATTCCACCTTCATGATATTCTAATAAATCAGCAATGTTGAAAATAGGGGAAATGTTGATCCCAGTCAGTAGCTCCACCTCATATGTATTTCCTAAATCATGTTTTCTCAAAATTCTGCATGGTCCAAATTTCTTCATTTTCATCTTATTGTATGTTCCAATTGGGAACCTTTCTTTTCTCAGGTGAACCATGACTTCATCTCCTACCTAGAATTCCTTATATCTACTCTTCTAATCCACCTTATCTTTGTACTGAATATTCATCTTATTAATGTGCTTTCTCACCTCTTCATGCGAATTCTTCATGTGTTTTGCAAAGTCTTCAGCCTCGGCACTTGTCTTTTCTCCTTTGTCCAGATTCCTTAACTCTGAAGCATTTCTTGGACTATTCCCATATACAATATGGAATGGTGATTTACTAGTACTCCTAAAATTGTTGTAAGCAAATTCTACCTGTCGTAAAATCAAATCCCATCCCTTGGGCTTATCTCCTACTAAGCATCATAGTAGGTTACCCAAACTCCTATTCACCACTTCAGCCAGTCCATCAGTCTATGGATGGTGTGCAGAACTAAACTTCAAATTTGTCTTCAACTTCTTCCATAATGTCCTCTAGAAATAACCAACAAACTTGGAATCTTGATCTGAAACTATGCTCTTTGGTAAACCGTGTAATCTCACCACCTCCCTAAAAAATAACTCTATAATATTAATAGCATCATTAGTCTTCTTGCAAGGAATAAAATGTGCCATCTTTGAGATTCTATCCACCACCACAAAAATAGAATCATGTCCTCTCTGCATCCTCGTTAAACCAAGAACAAAATCCATACTAATATCATCCCATGGCTTCTCTGGTACAGGTCATGGCTGATATAGCTCTGTATTCTGACTTGTTCCTTTTGCCATCTGACACACTCTGTATAAATTTCCTCACATCCTATTGCTAGTGTGGCCAATAATAATTTTCACCAACAATAGAAATGGTCTTATCTCGACTAAAGTGTCCAGCCAATCCTCCACTATGCTTCTCCTTAATCAAGTTCTCTCTCATGGAACTCCTTGGAATGCACAACTGGCTTCCTCTAAACATACCATCTTAGATTATGAAATCCAACCATTTTGTCCTATCCAAAGTAACAGGTTCCAAACAAGCTTTCTAGGCCTCTACAAATTATGGATCTTTAGGATACAAACTTTTGAGCTCATCGAACCCAACAACCTCTATCTTCATTTCTGTCAACAAATTTTGGCTTCTGATTAAGGCATATGCAACTCTGTTGAACTTCCCACTCCTATGCTTCAAAACAAAAGTTTAGCTCTGCAAAAACTCAACCCATTTTAAGTGCCTCTAGTTCAACTTTCCTTGACTATTAAGATACTGCAAAGCCTAATGATCAGTATATAAAACAAACTCCTTTGGCAACAAATAATGTCTCCATTTCTTCAAAGCCTAAACTATTTCATTAAACTCCTAATCATAAACATAATACTTTTTCTTGGCATCATTAGGCTTCTCACTAAAATAGGCAATGGGTTTACCTTCTTGACTCAAAACAGCTCCTATAGCACTACCACAAGCATCACAATCTATCTTAAATACCTTATTAAAATCTGGAAGTGCCAAAATAGGTTGCTCTGTGACTTTCTGCTTTAATGTATCAAAGATTTTATCTGTTCCTTTATTCCATCTAAACTCTTTTCTATCCCCTCTCATTGTCTCAGTAAGGGCTGCACAAATGCTACTAAAATTCTTGATAAACTTTCTATAAAAAAATTGCCAAACCATGAATAGGTCTTACCTCAAAAGTACTCCTTGGCGTAGGCCATTCGATGATAGCCCTCACCTTCTCTAGGTCCATCTTAAGACCTTCCGCTGAGACAACATGTTAGGTCTCAAAAATGCAGGTTACAAATCCTAAGAGGATGCTAGGCTCTATGCTTAGATTTGCAACTTTTTTGAACTAACGAAATGGAGTTAGCCTATAGGATTGATGACTCCCTACACTTTAGGTTCTGCTAGACCTAGGCGGGTGCACTTTACTAATGAAGCAGATTAAATGGATGTGGGATCTTGGCTAAGTGATGGATCTACCCATAGTGGCAAATGGTGTGGAATAGATGATTACTTGCTGCCTACTTTTACTTCTAATGTCTGAACAATGATTGAAAAATGGTATGGTTTAATTTGGTATAAATTGTATAAGCAATATCAAGGAGAATTTCATGAATATGTTCAACTAATGAAATGAATAAGACCAGTGCCTAAATCTATTGGGCTATTTGAATTAGTGAATGGAAACAGATGTATGTGATTGGTGAACTTACCTCCTAGCTTAACTCTAATAGTTGGGCATCTTTAAATAGCTACACCTTATGCAGATGTGCAAGTATGTATGTTATTTAGACTATTCTTATTTATCCCAATGATATCCCCTTATGTTACTATGAATTTGTGAAAGGATTTTAATTCAAATGTGAGAGAAACCAATTAAGACAACTTAGTTAAAAGGATTTTAATCCAACTGGAACCAATCAGACAAGATTTCTTAAAAGGTAATTTAATCCTTCTTCACACAGAAACCAATCACAACACCACACAATGATAGCAATTGTGTATTGACAAATAAAATGTGTTGCACACTGGATCTGAATAACATGAAAGGCCACTTTGGAGACAGTCAAATAGCATATAATCATGAAAATTAACACAACTATTGAACACTGAAAATAAATCACCATGTAGAAATATTCTGCTCCATTATGCTTTTCAAAAAATAAACATGTGTAATAGAAATTCTTCAATTAAAATAGAACTGACAATATATCTTCTTTCTATATACAATATATATAGTCTTCTTCAAGTAAAGAGAGATGCCTATCAATCGATGATCGTATGACCATCATATGCTTTAACTTTTTATATCAATATTAGTGAAGAGATCATGTCTCTTCATAGTATCTTTTGAGAACTAACAAAATTATGATGAAAATAAACAAATGCATTTAATACTAAGACCTATTGAGCCATAAGTAGATTTGAGCAAGACGATCCAAATATTCCTGGCTCAGGTGTGTCTTAGCATACTCAATGGCATCCCTAACATCCACCTCTACTGAAACCATCTTCTCCAGATGTGAGCAAGCTTCCTTGGATGCTGAATCTTCATGTTTTATATTTTCTAGGGCCTCATCCAATATTCCCTAACACTCCTTGATCCATTCATCCTTGCTCTTCAAATCTTTGTCATTCTTGAGGAACATAGGTACACCTATCTGAAAAGTCTCCATGCATTCTTTTACTTCATCTTGGAGCCTATCATGGTACTTCTTATGTTTCTTAATAAGATTGTCTGCATTGGATGTGCTTGCACTGTCAGAGGTGTGTTTACCCTATATTTCATGTAACTTATCATGTACTCTGTTATTTAGTCTTTCATGTTCTTGAATGACATTTTGATTTTAAGAGAAAATATCCCATAATTTATGTATTCACTACATCAGATGAGCATGCCTGTTCTGTAGGATTGTAGTGAGTGTATCTATTCTGACCTATATCATTTGATCTTTTAAAGGTGGTTGGACCTATTGTGAGCTTTCTGCTTGTGTAATCATTTTAAGAGGGATTGAATCTTTAAAAAATCATTTTGTTTTTTCAACCTTTCCCAGCTCATTTTGTAGGTATCCTTCTCCTTTATCAACATCTAAATCTGATCTTTATTTAGTTTTTCCACATTTACTCCAAGTTTTGCTATGATGACTAGATCAGTTTCTCCACCTCTCAATGTCATAACATGGCCAAAAGCTTTTTCAGTGTCAATAACAGCAAGCTTTTTGTTTTCTGGGTATAGAGCCCATATCATGAGGGAGTTCTCATCCAGATTGTATTTTATTCTAGTATATACTTCGATAACCCCTTCAGAACTAAGCTTGTGTTTTGTATCATCGTCATGCAGAAAATTGTCAAAAACAAGTGCTAAATTCAAATCAAGACCTGGGAAGATCATTACACCAGACTCTTTGAGTAATTCCCTTCCTTTCTCAGGAGTTATATCTTTCATCTCTTTTTCAACTTCTACTTTTAAAGCATTCATTAACTAGATCTTGTTGTCTGGTGTAACATCTGAGACTGATTCTTTGACAGCCTTCCCCTTGTGTTTGTACAAAAAGGATCTAAACTTAGGGGTATGAACAAACTGGTCATCTAAAATAAAAGATTTATATGCAACCTGTCTAGCATCATTATCACTTGTTTCTTTAATCTCCAATCCTCTTTTTGGGGGATGATATGGTTCAATTCTACATTTTGAAATTGTATCAGAAAAGTCACGGGGTTTAGATGCCACGGATCTTTCACTATCAGAGGAAAACACTTCAATTTCTTGTGCTTCCCTTTTTCTTTCCCTCACTTTCTGGTTGTATCCATCAATGGCTACTTCAGCATCTGCTTCTTCCAATTTTCTGATTACATCATCATGAGGGAAGGGTACAAGAGTATATCCACTTAGTTTTTGCTTCTTTCTAGCATAATCAATAAAGCCTTCTGGGTCAAAAATTTTTCTTTGTATTTCTTGCCTAAGATTAAAATGAGACAATTTATCAAGAATGAGATCATAACCTTCTTTAGATAACACAATAAAGTCACCAAAACATAAGGTGCTTGGCATAAAAGATTGTTTATCATATGCACTGAGATTCATCACATTTGAGCAGTCAAGTTGTCTGACTATTTCCAAGTATGCCACCCTATTTGGTATAGTTTTTGGCAATAGAAAAGGAGTATCCTCAAACCCATATACTCTGATCATTGTGGAATCACAAAAACTATACCAATCCCCCCAATTGTGGTTTATAGTGGGTGGCCCATCAAAATCCTTGGGTCTCAACAACCTTTTAATTTCTTCTGACAAAGTGTAATTGCATGGGTAGCCATAACATCTGTATAGGGTTTTCACAAAGAATTCTTTAAAATAAACATAACTAGAATTTCCAAACCTACTGTCCCATATAGAGGTCCATAATTGTAGGGGTAGTAGTTGACCATCTTTATCAATTTGTGAAACTTTCAACTACTCTGGCCATAGATTCAATTCTTGTCCAAAATACAAAACCATATGCATGAGAATAGAATAGTGTCTAAAGCTTACCATAGGGGAACTGCTCTTTAAGGCCTTCAGACCTGAGTCTATTTCCTTAAAAATAAAAGCAGCATAGTCAAATGTCCTTACGTGATGGTAGTGGATATCTATAGAGATGACCATGGGCACTATAGACATAAACTCTGGAACTTCAGTTCCCAATACCTGCCCTACTGAGTAATATGTGTATCTTAGGTAAGGTTCAAATAATTCAACATAGAATGGTGGTTCATCCCCTTCTTCAAACGGCACTAAATTCCCCTCATTCCGTGGTCTATGTAATGGTAGTCTCCAGCCCTTATATGTGGTATCCTATCTGAAATATTCCTTTTCTAGGTCTTCATGTATGATAGGGGTGTTATATGTGTCATTTAAATCAAAAACTTCACAGACTGCATTCTTGGATATATGAATAAAGGGTTTCCCTTGTAGATTGCATATGGCCTTTTGGTCAGGATCATAATGGTATGCTAGCAGTTTCAAAAGGTCTATATTGACAAAAACATTTGGGACTATTAATTTCCCTAAATTGAGTTGCCAGGGGTTGCAGATAGGTTCCATCCTATGTCTACTGTGATAATAGAACATGAATAATTCATATCCTCATATAGGAGTCCATATATTCCTGACATATTTGTATTTATCTTCTAGTTTTTCCACATTTGTCCTCAATTGTGCAGTTCTTTTGGCCTTGGGTCCAGAGCCAGGCAATTGGTCTACAAGATCTTGGTTCAGTTTCCTTTGTGGTGTTTTTTCCCTTTTCTATTTCAATTTTCTATTTTTTGCCCTTGGTTTGGCTCTTTTTAGTTTGTTGCCTTTTCTTTGTTTCAAAGGAGCCTTCCATTTTATGGTAACTACCAGAACTTGACTATATGAAAGAAAGTTTAGGGACTTACCTGTATATGCTCCATACAAATCTCCTAGTCTATGATGAATTCCTTCTTCTTCATCTGAAACCCTTGTTTTTGGTTTTAGTGGGATTCAAAATGGCTTATATAGCATTATGTTCAATCAACCATTAATGGCTGCCATCAAAATTGAATGTAGAGAATTCATGAATTTCAAAATTTCAGGGCGATACCCTTTTTATCATATCAGTGAGACCATTTTTATTCTTTTGCCGATCATCATATTGTTTTAGCACCATTTTCTTTCATATGTTTCTGGTTGGTTGCCAAGGGTGTATTGGTGTCTCCACGAAGTACTCTTTTGAATTTTCATAGAGTTATGAGCCCTATATGTTGGCAAGAGACACTATATGGATTCATGGTTGTTGTCATTGATGGCAACAAAGGTCATCCCACATATCCGCAAGTCATGATATGTCTCTACCGGAAGTCAGATTGAAGATTGTGGTGGTCCGGTGAACAAGAACAGAGCATGTGGCAAGGTCCGACAGATTGGTCCGGATCTCTCAGAGGAAGTGTCTTGGTGCAGTGCGGATCTGGGGAAGTCAAGAGGACTATCTTGAGTAGTATATTCCAAGGATTTAGCCTCCGGAGATGGACAAGGAAAAAGATATGAATAGTTGAGTACCGGATTCCTGAGAGACAGTGAAAACAGAGGAAGAACTGACTGACTGAGTATCAAACTACTTTCCGGATGTGTTACAGATGATGATAAAGGTTGCGGAGGCATGAATCATGTTTGGCCGACATAATTGATGATATCTACAAGTATATGCTTGATCCGCATTGCTTGGTGAGCAAGGATTCAGCCGACAGAACTAAGTTTGTAAGAAACTAGACTGTTCCGGATGCCGACTAGAAAGATGATGAAATTACTTGTGCGGATATATATAGAGGATGGATTTAGTGGTAAAGTGTGTGAATGAATGTGAGGATATGCGAACAAGTCCAGAGTAGAGCAGAAGTAACAAGAAAGATCCGGTATGTGAAAGGACAGCAGACTAAAGAACAGAGGAAAGATGAAGTGCAGCAGATCAGTATACTGAACCTAACCGGAACTGAACTCCAGCATATGCAGATGCTTCCAATCAGTTCAAGACTGTGATTCTAATCACTTTGTAAGACAGTGTGTCTTCTTGTAGGCAGTGAGCCTCTTGTGAGCAGTGTGCTCGGGCAGTGAGCCCTAATTGGCAAGTGCCATTTTTGTAATTTCCTATTCTTCTAACAGAGAATAATTCTTGGGTTAATCACCCCGTGGTTTTCTCCCTTAACAGGGTTTCCACGTCAAAAATACTGTGTCATGTGTTTCTTATTTCATGGTTTATGTTTTGTGTTTGATTTTATGCTGCTTCAAACAAAAGGAAAGTTTAATAAGGCAAATAATTAGGATAACTGATTCACCCCCCCCCCTCTCAGTTATCAACAATTGGTATCAGAGCCAAGTTCCTCCTAATAGAGCCTAACAGCTTGAGGAAGATCTGGGATTTCAAATGGATGCATATGGTTTAAAGGAGCAACTCAAGACTGCCCTTGAGGATCTTGAACAGTCAAATTCTGAAGTCAGTGAATTAAGAGAAAGACTCAAACAGGCTGATGAATTCATGAGGGAATTAAAAGACAAATTAAGTCTCTCTATGAAAAAGAGAAAGGAGCTGCTCCAACAGTTGGCAAGACAAAGTGAAGAAAGCAATACAAATGAAGAATTGACTGAGCAAACCAAGTTATGTGAAAAGTTATCAAAAGAAGTCATTATGTTAAGACATGAAATGGAATCAGGAACTATAAAGTTCACTCAAGAGATTGAAGAAAAAAGAAAGGCTGAAGACAATCTAAAACAATCTCTCAAGGAAAAATCAGAAGAATGCCACCAGATGGACAGGATTATCAGACACCTTGAATCTGATCTTGAAGATTCCAAAGATAATGAAGGAAAACTTGAGGATCAAATTGCCTCTCTCAAAAGAGACCTTCAAACAGCAAATGAATATAAAGAGAAATTCAAGATAAGTTCTGCTCAACTTGAAGTTCTTCTTGGAAGTCAAAAGAGGACAGATGACAAATATGGCTTGGGATATGAGAAAGGAGAAAGCTCCGGATCCGGTCAGAAGAATCTTGGATCAGAAAATCCAAGGAGCAGGCCTAGAAGACCTCCGGTAAGACAGCCAAATGCTCAAAAATATCCATCCTTCAATGGATACTGCCACAGCTGCAACCATTTTGGTCACAAAGCTAATCAGTGCAGAATGAGAATGAATCAGATTAATTCATCCTTCTCCGGACAGTGCTTCAACTGCAAAAGGTATGGACACAAATCCCATGAATGCAGAATTATGCAAATAAACAAATCATTCAAAGGTAGATGCTTTACATGCAATAGAGTAGGTCATATGGCTAATCAATGCAGATCAAGGGGATATCAGTTAAATATGCAAAGAAATGTTATTTGTCAAATCTGCAATAGGTCCGGTCATAATGCTAAAGTCTGCAGAAACAAGAATCAGGACAAAAGAGGTCCGGTGTATAATCAGAATCAAGACAAGGGTAAACAAAAGATGAATGCGGATGAAGTTAGGAATCAGATGAGCAAGATTTGGGTGAAGAAAAGCTCAGAGAATGTAGAGGTTGGATCCGCACCAGATTCTGGTGCTGATATTTCTTCCGGAAATTAAAAAGTGAGCTCAGGCTCAGGGGGAGACTCAAAGAAGATTCTGTTCCCCCAGCCAAACAAGTTGTGCCGGATGTGGCACAAGATGCGGATTAAAGGGTTTGTAGATATAAGTCCTGAGATGCTTCATTCAAGTTTTCAGAGGTCCGCATGGAGTTATGAAGAAGCTGTGTTCGACTAAGTTAGACCTGTTCAGGAAGGTGCTCCGGTATGATAAAGGATTACAAAAAGGTCCGGAGAGATCCGGAAGTGCACGATCTTGTCTTGCGGATTGGACAGAGTGTTTGGGATGTTCTTGTAATATGTTACCTAGATTTATTCATGATTTAAAGATCCGGATGATATTCAGTGATCAGGACTAATCCGGGATACTCCAAGCTGTCCAGACATGGTAAACCGGAATAATGCAGGTGAAGCATTTATTGCAGACAGATATTAGGGTTTGCGGAGCAATATAAGGGATTTCTCAAAAGTTATCTGCTCATTCTACACTTGAGAAGAAGCGAATAGTGGAGCTCTGCAACAAGGTTCATCAAGCACACCAAGGATCTCCTGCCGAAGCTATTGCATAAAGAAATCAATCCAACCACTCCGTGCAAACCGAAGGCGCATAAGGTATTCTTCGTTTTTCACTGCCTCACTGCAAATCTTTGAAGAATGGCTACTCCAAACATAGTTAAGATCTCTGATAGACCTCGCCCCTCATTCAAGAAACATCCCTACAAATCATTGGAGGTAGATCCACTAGGAGCCTTCTCTAGTGTTCCCCACGGAGTCTTACATACTGAAGATATTAGGGTTTACATACACGCAAACATTGAGGAATTTGGGGAATTCAAATTAAGAGACCTCTATCACAAGCAACTGATAGACAATGCTTTTGAGCTCAAACCAGAGTATAAGGGTATCCAGAAGAAACAATTTGAGCAATTCATTCATTTCCCTAGCTTTGAAGAAGATGAATGGGTCCGGTATGTACTGAGCAGGATGCATGACAACTTCCTTTGGCTAGATAGACCCTGCAAGATCACAAAAGAAGCAATTAGAGCAGTAACTGGTCTATACTCTTCCGGGGGGGTACCTATCCTCAAATCTGTCAAGAACAACGTTGTAACTGAAGCCACCGGATCAAAATATGATAAGAGAGCAATGACCATTGAAGATATTTCGGATCCGGATATCAAATATGCATCAATGATAATAGGATACAAGATCTATCACTCCAGCAGGGAGAATTCTGTATCCGGAACTGCAATATACACAGCATATGAAATGCTAAGAAAGAATGCAGATTATGATCTTTGTGAACTACTACTGAGCCAATTGATGGAAAATGTACAGAAAATCAAGAAAGACAAGAAGAACTCCTTTAAGTAT
Organism: Cunninghamia lanceolata; assembly: GCA_027924645.1. Lineage (NCBI taxonomy): Eukaryota > Viridiplantae > Streptophyta > Pinopsida > Cupressales > Cupressaceae > Cunninghamia > Cunninghamia lanceolata. Next base: position 11,526,552 of record BSBN01000073.1, read on the forward strand.
GGTACTCTCATTATATGTCTATTCTTTTACTTCATGAATGAGCTACCCGGAACAAGTGGATGGGTATGGCAGAATGACAAACCTGTTGCAGTCCAGATAAGAGACTATTTGCATGGACTTGGGGATGCAAAAGCGAGAAATACAGCTCTATGGGGATACTTCAAAAACTTTCAGAGCATGATGCAAGCAAGAGAGAGAATTCCCCAGTCACTCATTGAGAAATACAAGGACTCAGTATGTTTTATGGTTGACACTGATCAGTGCCTAATGGAGGCAGTGGAGCCAAGGACTGTCTGGATCATGCCCATGGGGTATGAAGTTGATGAACAGATAGTAGAGCTGCATGTTCAACACATGCTAAGTCAGCCCAAAGATCCTAAGGCAGAAAGGTTTGGAACCTTTGAGGAGCTGAGCGTGAAACTACATGTAGAACTCAGGGAACCTGAGATTAAGAGAAAAGTGAGAAAAGAAGTAGAGCACATTGCTCAAGGCCTAGGCATCTCAAAAGAGGCACTTGATGCCAGCCGGGAAAAGAGGAGAAAGGCTGAGGAAGAAGAGAAAAGCAAAGAAAGTGCTCCGGTTGGAGCTCCTACCCGGACCAGATCAACAAAGAGATCTGCTCCTTCCACAACCAAAAGCTCAAAACCGGAAGTCCAGGCATCCGGTAAAAGATCCAAGACAAAAGCATCAAGGGCTTATGAAAGCCAAAAGGATGAAGAGGAGACAGAATCAGATGAAGGAGTAAGAGAAGTAAAGAAACAGAAAAAGAAAGGATCCGGTAAGCCCTCCACAGGCCAAGACAAGGAGGAAATGGCAGAGGTAACTGTTGAAAAGCCCACTCTGTCACTAGAGAGCATAATCAAGTCGGTCACGGTGGATGGAAACCTTCAACCAATGACTGAATCCTATGATGACTTCAGTGAGGCAGACCAAAAGACTCTGCAGGAAGCTACAGTTAAATATCTGAACACATACAATAAGGCTTTCATTGAGATCATATCTCTCATTCCTAAAAGCCTAGAGAAGGAAATGGAAGTAAGAAAGAATAATGCGCATGCCAAAGATCTTGAGATCCGGGAGCAGATAGCTATTCAGCTATATCCTCAAATTGATCCCAAGACAATGAACATGATCTTCAAGGACTGCAGAGATGAGTTCAGAAGTAAAGCCAGGATGAATCAGCTCATGCTTGGTGAGACTGACAAAGTGGCACAAGAGACAGAAGAGATCCTCCGGAAGGCCTTCAAAAGGTTCAATCTTCCTGTTGTAGAGGACTTAGGTGCAGAAACAGCTGCTGATTTGGAATCTTCTGTTCCGGAAGAAGTGAGCCCTGAACAGACAAGTGAGGACTTGGGACCCTCTGCTCCAGAAGAAGTGGCCCATGAACAAGCAAGCATCTCTCCTCCGGTGTCCCCTACAGTCTCCGGATCCAAAGAAGAAGAGCAATTGCAGGAGAAGGAAGCAGTGGTGACAGACAAAGAGGTTGACAGTTCTAAGACTGCAGAAGAAAAGAAACATCTGTCTCCGGCAAGAGACACTGCACAAACTGTTCAACAATTTTTGAGCAAAGAAACTCTAGAGATTGATGAACCGGAGCTTCTAAAAGGTCCATTTGATTTTGACTCCCTCTCTCCGGTACAAACAATGAAGATAGCTTCATTTGCAAATGCCAAGGCAAATGAAAAGCTCCTGAAGTCTCATATGGAAGACTGTGAGTTGATAGAGGCTGCTTCCGGAGTACTTGTAAAGATCATGCCATCAATCCAAATAGATCCGACAGCCTCCACTTCCGGTAATCTAAAAACCTTCGTCAGCAGTATTGATACACATTTTAATTCTCTAGAAAAATCAGCTGAAGACAAGGTCCGGAAGGAATTTTTGGATAAGAGATTTTCTGAAATATTAGATTTAATCTCTAAGGATAGGAAGATTGTAAGCATTGGAATAAAGAGCTTAGAAAATGCTCTTAAGGATGGCGGTGACATCTACAAATTTTGTATATCTTGGTCAAAGGCAACAGCAGCAATTGACAAGAAAATAAAAGAGGAACAGGACAAGCTTCAAAGCTTATCTCAAAGTTTTGATCCTCTCTCTTCCTCTATAATAAATCAAGAATGTCAGACTATTGCAGTCTTGAATGAAATAAAGAATCTTGAGAAGGAGAGGAAGAACATTACCAACCGGATGGGAGAACTTAGAAGGATTATAGTCCCTAAGTTGGAAACGATGCATGAGGCCATCAGTGATGCCCAGACCACCGCCCATACAAAAGATCCGACAGATCTCAGGCGGGCAGAAGCTTTTGCATTTTTGTTGAGTGGTCACATTTCAATCTTGGACAGAATGAAGCTAAGTTGGGCTACTGAAATGGTTCAACTGCAGACATCCTTTGCAGACATTCTGCAGTATATGTGAGTATGTAAATATGCGGCTATATATAGAAAATTTTTGAAAATTTTGGTGTGCGGACCCTACCCTTTGCCATTGATGTCAAAGGGGGAGTGAGGAGCAGTGAAAAATGAGGAATCCAACTCAGGGGGAGTTCCGGAAATTGTATATAAAGACAGAGCATCAGCAAAGGGGGAGCATAGTGTAAACACTTAGTCATTTTTCACTAAGTGTTGCCATCAATGCCAAAGGGGGAGATTGTTGGCAAGAGACACTATATGGATTCATGGTTGTTGTCATTGATGGCAACAAAGGTCATCCCACATATCCGCAAGTCATGATATGTCTCTACCGGAAGTCAGATTGAAGATTGTGGTGGTCCGGTGAACAAGAACAGAGCATGTGGCAAGGTCCGACAGATTGGTCCGGATCTCTCAGAGGAAGTGTCTTGGTGCAGTGCGGATCTGGGGAAGTCAAGAGGACTATCTTGAGTAGTATATTCCAAGGATTTAGCCTCCGGAGATGGACAAGGAAAAAGATATGAATAGTTGAGTACCGGATTCCTGAGAGACAGTGAAAACAGAGGAAGAACTGACTGACTGAGTATCAAACTACTTTCCGGATGTGTTACAGATGATGATAAAGGTTGCGGAGGCATGAATCATGTTTGGCCGACATAATTGATGATATCTACAAGTATATGCTTGATCCGCATTGCTTGGTGAGCAAGGATTCAGCCGACAGAACTAAGTTTGTAAGAAACTAGACTGTTCCGGATGCCGACTAGAAAGATGATGAAATTACTTGTGCGGATATATATAGAGGATGGATTTAGTGGTAAAGTGTGTGAATGAATGTGAGGATATGCGAACAAGTCCAGAGTAGAGCAGAAGTAACAAGAAAGATCCGGTATGTGAAAGGACAGCAGACTAAAGAACAGAGGAAAGATGAAGTGCAGCAGATCAGTATACTGAACCTAACCGGAACTGAACTCCAGCATATGCAGATGCTTCCAATCAGTTCAAGACTGTGATTCTAATCACTTTGTAAGACAGTGTGTCTTCTTGTAGGCAGTGAGCCTCTTGTGAGCAGTGTGCTCGGGCAGTGAGCCCTAATTGGCAAGTGCCATTTTTGTAATTTCCTATTCTTCTAACAGAGAATAATTCTTGGGTTAATCACCCCGTGGTTTTCTCCCTTAACAGGGTTTCCACGTCAAAAATACTGTGTCATGTGTTTCTTATTTCATGGTTTATGTTTTGTGTTTGATTTTATGCTGCTTCAAACAAAAGGAAAGTTTAATAAGGCAAATAATTAGGATAACTGATTCACCCCCCCCCCCTCTCAGTTATCAACACTATATTGTCATTTCGGGGAGATATTACAATTTTCATCCCAACGTCATATTGATCAGGTTTGGCAAATGTTCTTCTTGGTATTGGTGAGTGTTTCTCCGACAAATAGGGACTACCTTATCTTTATCAGCATGACAATCTCCATCATCAAGAGAATATGATAGACTCCTGATGGGTTAGGTCTTCCCGATAATCTTATCTCCATCACTCCTTTTATTAGAACATATCGGCAAGAGTCTTACCGAAAGCTTTTGTCTCTTATGTCAGGGTGACTCTCATGGTCAGGGAAGCTTAAGGATCTCATTCCAACTGTATATGTCATGTCAATGGTCTTAATATTATGCATTGGGGAGAGATTGTTTGCTTCTTGGAGATGGACCATTGGTCGGTGTGACTTAGAGGCTTGGTATAACCTTAGGATTTCACTCCGATTGTTCCACTCACACCAATGAGTGTGCATCGGTGATACATACATAATGTCTCCTCGATCTTTTGACATATGAAATTTTGATCATTTAGACATCAATCATCTCTTACCAATTATCACATTAAACTTCAGAAATGTATTTTGCTATTCAGGGTGAGTTACTTAAGGTCTTACCGATATAGATAAATTAGCATCAGAATTAGGCTTTGGTCAGAGAGCTAGGTATATTCATGAGTTTGTCTATGTGCAGATTATGAAATGGATCTTGTCACACAAATTTTTGGTGGTTAGTTTTGAAAATGGGGGACATTATTTACACTATGTGGAGACTTGGTAAATTCTTAGTAGATGAATAATGTAAAATTTTTTAGTTCCAACACAACAAATCTTAGGTATACCAACTCCTTTGCAAAACTACATTTCTTCAGATTGATCAACAACTTCTCCTCCCTCAGCTTCTCAAAAACTCTTTTGATATGTATCATATGCTCATCCCAAGTCTTACTAAAAATCAAAATATCATCTAAATAAACAATAACAAAACTTCCCAAACATTCTTTCAATACCTCATTCATGAGCCACATGAATGTGCTCGTTGCATTGGTTAGCCCAAATGGCATGACTAACCACTCATACAAACCCTCATTTGTCTTGAAGGTTGTATTCCATTCATCTCCTTCTCTGATTCGGATCTAGGGATACCCACTCTTTAGATCAATCTTCGTGAAGTACTTGGCTCCACTCAAACAATCTATTATGTCATCCATTTTGGGTAACGGAAATCTGTACACATTCTCCACTCTCCATCTTTCTTTGGTGCTAGTACTACAGGTACCACACATGGACTTAGGTTCTCTCTTATTAGCCCCTTCCTTAACAGCTCTTGAACTTGTCTATTCATCTCTTCACTCTTTGCAGGGGTCATTCTATGGGCTGCCTTATTTGGCAAACTAGCTCCTGGTATCAAACCCATTTGATGACTTATCTTCCTCACTGGTGGTAAACTTTCTAGTACATTATCAGAGACAATGTCCTGAAACTTCTGCTGGTACATCTTCACATTTCTCTTGACTGATCTTAGGAATCAATGCAAAGTAATGACGCTCATGCTTCATACCTTCCAAAAAATTTCTACCATCTACCAAGCAAATTCTACTAGTACTACATACCTTTTCTTCAACCTCCTTCAAGGGCTTCAACTTATGATGAACTCCATCCTTTGTTAGGGAATATGTGTTTGTACAGCCACCATGGACAACACTCCTATCATACTGCCACGACCTCCCCAACAACATATGACATGCACCCATTGGTATGATATCACACAGCACCTCATCATGGTAGTCCCCAATCTTGAACTTCACTAAACACTGCTCATTGACCAAAGCTCTATGGTCCTTCTGTAACCATGCAATCTGATATGGATGTGGATGCTTTCTTCTCCTCTGAAACAAGATTGTCAGTACTTCCACTGTCAATAATAATATCACAACACTTACCTTTACATTTGCACCTTGTGTGGAATAAACTCTTCCTTTGATTGGGTTCTGTTAGCACTTATTTTGACCTGGGGTTGATTTGTCATGATCAGGAGGTTTCTTCATCTGAAGCCTTCATCTTCTTGCCCAATTTTTCTAAGTGTTGGACCTCCTCAGCGTTTTTCAGCTGTAGCATCATATTTTTCTGAGGAGGAGGTCGTCATCATCATCTTGTCTTCGATGATGATTTTCATCAGCATGTTCTTCGTCGACTTGTTTTTCTCATCGTCATCATCATATTTCAACTGTCGGGTGATGTTTGCTTATTATCCTGATGATACTGGTGAGCTACAGTGCGTCCTCAGTTGCTTGCGGGGGTGATCTTTTCAAGTATCCGGTGATCTTCCATTTATCACCTTGCCCAAACATGATGATGATGTTGCCCCATTATCCTGAAGGGGTTATTCTCTAAGTTGTTCGACCTAACTTGTTTTTTCTTAAGGGTCGTCATCATCATGATATTTCCAGTTATCATCCTGCTGCTTGCGGAGGTCATCATATTTTCTGCCTTCATGATATTTCGCCGGGGTGATATTTTTGTCATCGGGTGATCTTGGTTATGATCATTCTGATGATGTTGTTGAAGAGTTCTAAGTGCGACCCGATATTCACTAGGGTCATCATATTTTGAACGTCAGGATCATCTTAGTCAATATCATCCTGATGATGTTGTATCACTTCTTGTTCGTTGTTTTGTCATCCTGATGATGCTGACGTCATCCTTATATATCAGGGTGATATTTGTTTCTCTGCCTATCTGCATCATGATATTCTGAAGGAAGGGGTGATATTTTCATATCACCCGGATATATGTTTGCTCGAGCATCATGATGATGCTGATATCAAGGAGATATCTGCCTGCTGGCTTCACGCGTTATCTACTGAGGGTGATCTTTTCAAGCATCATCATCATATTCAGTTATCGCCCCGATCTTATAGTGGAGCTACAGTGCAACCTGATGTTTGAACGTCAGGAGGATATTTCCAAATATCCGGTTGTCTTCTGAATATCATGATGATGTTAATATGATGATGATGTCATCAAGGTCCGCGGGGGTCATATTTCTAACAACTGATCATCTTGAAGAGACCTCCTGATATTTGCAAACATGATGATGACGTCATCCGGATATGAGGAGGTGCGCAGTAGGCAGATATGATGATGACGTCAGCAGTATATGATGATGACGTCATCAGGATGTTCATCGGCCAGACTTTTGTTATAAGCTCAACAGGAGGATGTTCCTCCAATGGATCAGGTTGTGCCGATTATCATGAAGGTTATATTTTAAATATCATGATGACGTCAGGGTGATATTTTGAACAACGGGATATCATGCTGCTGGAGGATGATGATGATGAAGTCTATACTAGTGTTGTCAGGAGCAAAAGCACCGACATGATATATGCTCATGACCTAGTATACAAAGTGTTATTGAGGTCATCGCGGGGTGCATGTGGGATATTGTTATCCTGCATTTTCAAACATCATGATGATGAGTCTCGGCAGGAAATGCTTGCGATAGTCTGTATGATGTTCTTCCCAAGGCCGCGGGTTGGTGCGCCATTAATGGCGATTGTTGCAGAGGTATGGGCGATGGCGTGGGTCGATCTTGTACCCGACTGAGGGTGTACATCAGCGGACAGTGGCGCAGGGCTCGAGAAATCTTCCTGTCTCCTCTCCTACCTGCTGCATTCAAGTTTGGGCGCCAATCTGGTTGTGTTTGAGCGCCATTTCCATGATACTGTGTATCTGGCAGGATTTTTGGTCAACATTGTAATTAATTGCTGAGCACCTACCTGGCTGTTATAAGCAGGTTGTGTTGCTCATTTCAAAGGTTGTTGAAAGTTGATGATTTTGGCTCTGTAATGCATAACAAGCTGATCTGGTTGCTCCGCACAGCTTACCTGTGAGTTTATGTATCTCTTGTTGTTTGTTTTTGGCATGAACCCACTGATTTCATGATTAAACTTATATGAGAAATGCTGTTTAGCATGTGTTGTGTTAATTCTGTCTCCAGTATTGCATGTACTCTTCTTTTGAATCTGGATGTTTGGTAATGTTTAGATTCTAGAGCATAGAATTCCTATGTTGACTGTCTGATCTTTTAACTTCTACTCAAGGGGTAGATTAAACTGTTTTCAGGTTGAACATTGGGAAGAGTATACTGCAGTAGGGATACCATAAGTAGAGATAACCTAACACTCTGTATTGGGAGATGCCTGTAAGGCAGGTATCACACATATCCCCTTGAAATCCAGTTTTAGTTGTTCATGCTGATCATTCACAGGTGTATGTCTACTGACTCCAGGCCCTGGATAGGCACCAATCATGCTTTGTTTTGTGTTATAACCATATCCAGCTTTGCATCCACACTTAAACTCCAAAGCAAAATCTAAAACCAACATTAGGACATTAGAGTTAGTTTTAGGAACCTCAGTCCTCTGTCTACAACTGCAAATAGGCCCAAAGCTAGCCCCTTTGCCCTTATCTTTCAGTTTTGGTCTACTTACAGGAGGACTCATCTGCTTTCTGTCAACATCCCAGCCTTGCATGCATATCCTCATGGATGTTGAGTAGGGAATACCCCCCTAGGTCTTGCAGAGCCTGAAGAAGAAGAGGAGATAAAATATAGGGTCTATCTCCTATACTGTTGACCCCCTGGCCCAGAGATCCTGTTGATCACTGATGGCTACCTTGTAGGGAAATCTGGGAATAAGCATCCAGTCTGGGAAAAAAGCAACAGGTTCTTTCTCCTCATTCAACAAAGTTCTTCTAACAACTAGGGTTTCTCCCCTTTCAGCATCTTCAGAACGCTCAGACTGCGCATCTTCATCTACATGTGCAACTTGTGCATTACCTTCAGGTCTTCTATTTTTCCTTCCTTGATGTTGTGGACACTCATATGCTCGATGCCCTTTTCTCTACATTGGAAACAGGTTACTCTGAAACTTCATCTTCCAGGTCCTTGCCCAAGTCAGCCCTTCCTCTTCCTCTTTGCTCACCATTGTTCTGGTCACGAGGGCAGTAGGCATTATTCCCTCTCTGATTTCAACTAGTGCTAGCTTCTTCACTTTTATTTTGATCTTCATTACAGCCTCCATAGGGTCTTCCACCAGTCCTTCTGCCTTGACCTCTTCCCCTTTGCTTGCTATCGAATCTTTTATTTAGCTTCTCTTCCACCTTCAGGGAAAACTGGTATGCATCTTCTATGGTGGTCATTCTGACTAGGCTCATCTCCTCTTGAATACTTGGCCTCAACCCATTAATGTAATGGGCTACCTTCTCGTTGTTGACCTTTGTATGGCCTATCCTAATAGTAATCTTATAAAACTCTTCTGTATACTCCTTAACAGACTTGTTACCTTGGTTCAGTCCTTGCAACTTCTTCAACAACTCCATCTCATAGTCCACAAGAATGAATTGCTTCTTCAGTTTCTCCACCATCTGATCCCATCTAGTGATCTTTCCTTTTCCCCTCCTGTTCCTCTCTAACTAGACCTCCTTCCACCAAATATTTGCATGGCTCTTCAACTTTGTTTTTGCAAACTTGACCCAATTTGGGTCCTCCAAGTCTTCATACTCAAAATATTCCATGTCATTGATCTAATCAATAAGCTATTTTGGATTCAAATCTCTAGGATATGTAGAAATTTTGATCCTAGACCTCTTTCTGATCTTTGAAATGGCCCTCAACAACCTAACTTTTGTAGGATCTCCTACAGCTTCTTGTTCTTCCTCAGATAACTCATCTTCCGCTTCATCCTTGCTTTCTTCTCTTGTTCTTGGCTCAAACCCTCATCGCAACTCCTCTTGCAATGTATCAATTTGTCTTTGCAAGGATCTAAAGCCTTCTTCCATCAAAGCATTCCTCCCAATACAATTTCTTCATGGAGGCATCTTGATCTCCACAGCAAACCCACAACCTTGGGTCCTTGTGCAAACTACCTCACGGTCAGTGATCAGTCTACACACTCAGGAACCTGGCTCTGATACCACTTGATGAAGGGGTAAATCATAAAACACACAACAACAGAAATTGTACATAGAAAATAGAACTTTATTTGATTGATTTGGACAACTCATTACATTGTAGAAGCTCAATTACAATCAGAGGAATCAATCCTGCACAGACTGCAACACTCTATAGCTCCACATCACCAAGATCTGGAATCTACTACCTTCTGTAACCCCAAATCAGCTAGGGTTTCTATTTTCCCACCTATTCTTGACTCTACACATTCCCCACTTCACTCTACTACTTCCCAGGGTTCCCAAAAATAGTTATTAATAGCCTTTTTGGCAGCTAACAACCTAATTTTGAAATTTACATCTCCCTCCAAAAATAGGTCAACTTTCGGGAGCCATAACTTTTGATCCGAGTGTCTGATTAACAAACTGTTTTATATGTCAGAAATCTCATGGAGTTCTCTACCTACTAAGAACCCACTCTACCAATTCTAACCATTTTCAGGCTTGTACAGGGCCATGTAGTGCCTCAAACCTGAGTTTGAATAATTTTCAGGTATTTTTCAGGAAACAAAAACTTTAATATCTTTCAGCTCGCAAATGATCTTCGCATGATTCCTTCACCAAAGGTCTTATATTTCAATTATGAAGCTTCCTATAAATCTTCACTTCAATCCATTTCGAATGCAAACTTTCCTAAAATAGCAGGTTGTTATTTTTAAGAGTTTGGAAAAACTGAAAGTTCTACATCATTATTCAAGCGATTATGGAACCAGAATCACAAATTTTGAAAAGAAATAGAAAGAACATCAACAATTTTGAAACACATCTTTTTTTGGGTGATACAAAATTTCCCTTACACCACTGGATGCTCTTGCATCATAAATAGTTCACGTGCCTTGTCTATGCTTCCACACTTTCCATACATGTCTACAAGGGCAGCTGCAAATACAATACATGTAACAAAATTCCTATATCATTTATGCTTTGATGGTTGTCCACACCATGTTCCCCAAATCCTATTCTGGCATAGGCAAGGAGGAAGTTGGATAAGTTTGTGCAATTTGGTTTTAGACGTACCAAAATTTGCATTTGGTTGAAATTTACTTTTGTGCATTTGCCTGAGAGTTCTTAAAGCCTTATGAAAAATCCATTCCGTGCATATCTTGTAATCATTGCATTCCATGAGACAACATTTCTTTGAGGCATTGTGTCAAATAGTTCACGTTCATTGTATATGCTTCCACACTTTGCATACATGTCTTGCAGGGCTCTTGTGAAACATGAACACACCATCCTAAGGCATGAAAGGCATGTGAGCTTTGTGAATGAAGGCATCTTGTGAAGACCATACCATGAAACATGAACACCATAACTGAGAATCCTGATTCTTTGACAACAACACCAATAGGAAAATGATCAACACCTCCTGACCTTTTAACATCAATGACAAACAACTTTCAACACATTGTACCGGTGATATCCCTTAAGAGACCAAAGTGCAAAAAGGCAGCAATCTTTGATGATCTATTACTCAAAAACTTTGTCACTTAGAAACATTCCATCTGAGGTTACAGGATCATGTAGGGTCCCTCTACAATAACCTCTCTTAGTTTTTATACCTTTGAAGTGTTTGCCCATGGTGAAAGTTTTTCTACTACTCCAAAAATGGTCAGATGCATGCAGTGTAAAGTTGCAAAGGGGTGTAACTTTCATTCTACTCCTTGTCTAGCCAAATGGACAATTCCAATGCATCCAGATGGGTACATTTAGGCTAGGCATTGTCCTATTTTGCATCCAAATATACCAAAACAGCCCGAGCTACATTGTACCGGTGATATCCCTTAAGAGACCAAACTGTAAAAATGCAGTAATCTTTGACAAGATATTACTCAGAAACCATGTCACTTAGAAACATTCTATTTAAGGCTACAGGATCATGTAGGATCCCTCTACAATAACCTCTCTCAGTTTTTTATATCTCTAAGGCATTTGCTCGTGGTGAAAGTTTTTTTGCTACTCCAAAAATAGTCAGATGCATGCAGTGTAAAGTTGCAAAGGGGTGTAACTTTCATTATGCTCCTCGTGTAGCCAAATGGATAGTTCCAACACATCTGGATGGATATGTTTAGGCTAGGCATGGTCCTGTTTTGCACCCAAACATGCTGAAATCATCTGAACTACATTGTACCGACGATATCCCTTAAGAGACCAAAGTGCGAAAAGGTAGCAATCTTTGACGAGCTGTTACTCAAAAATTGTGTTAATTAGAAACATTCCATCTAAGGATAAGGGATCATGTAGGGTCCCTCTACAATAACCTCTCTTGGTTTTTATATCTCTGAGGCATTTGCCTGTGGTGAAAGTTTTTCTGTTGCTCTAAAAATGGTCAGATGCATGTATTGTAAAGTTGCAAATAGGTGTAACTTTCATTCTACTCCTCGTGTGGCCAAATGGATAGTTCCAATGCATTCAGATGGGTGCATTTAAGCTAGGCATGGTATTGTTTTGCACCCAAACATGCCAAAATAGTCTGAGCTACATTGTACCAGCGATATCCCTTTAGAGACCAAAGTGTAAAAAGGCAACAATCTTTGACGAGATGTTACTTAGAAACCATGTCACTTAGAAACATTTTGTTTAAGGATATAGGATCACCTAGGGTCCCTCTATAATAACCTCTCTCAATTTTTGATATCTCTGAGGTGTTTTCCCATGGTGAAAGTTTTTCTGCTACCCCAAAAATGGTCAGATGCATGCAGTGTAAAGTTGCAAAGGGGTGTAACTTTTATTCTGCTCCTCGTGCATCCAAACTAATAGTTCCAACGCATGTGGATGGGTACATTTAGGCTATTCATGGTCCTATTTTGTACCCAAACATGTTGAAACAGTCCGAGCTACATTGTACCGGCGATATCCCTTAAGAGACCAAAGTGCAAAAAGGTAGCAATATTTGATGAGCTGTTACTTAGAAACTGTGTCACTTAGAAACATCCCGTCTAACGTTATGCGATTACATAGAACCCCTTTACAATAACCTCTCTCAATTTTTGATATCTCTGAGGAATTTGCCTGTGGTGAAAGATTTTCTACTACTCCAAAAATTGCTAGAAGCATTGTGTAAAGTTGCAAGATAGGCTACTTTTTGTTTTGTTCTTCATGGGGCCAAACCGTTAGTGCCAACAAATCCATTTGGGCACATATACGCTACACATGGTCACTACCCTTCATTATAAAAGGGTCATAGTCTTTCCTATTCAAAGGGTCACAACTTTTTGCCTTTGAAATGTTATTAGTATTCATGAGAACATCAAGATAACACTTTCTGCAAATGTTCTCCATGCATTATCATCCTTTTTATTTCTTACCCCAATAAATTGGGTTGCTTTCAACATCAATGCATCAACCATTCACAAGAAAGCATTATTTCATTTGTTACTATTTCAATAGTTGTTATTTCAACTCAGAAGTGACATGATAGAGATTTATGGTGGTGACCTTGTATGAACAATAGTGAACATGCACCAACTAGCACCCATAAATGTGAATAAAGTGGCATGTATGCTTGATAGTATTATTTCACCATTCAATCTAGCTAGTCTAATGAGGAGGATGTGGCTCCAAATTGTAGTAAACATGTCATAAATGGTCATTCAAGCCCTTTGAAAACCCTTACATATTCTAAGTAGAGATTATTCCACATATACCATCTAGAGTTATTGTGACATCATACACTATTGAGATAAGAAAACCCCAATATATTGTGCATGTAGGACTAATCTTCCATCTCACTAGTTGTCTATTACATGGGGAGAAATTACCATACTTGTTTGATGCCACTTCCACTATATTAAATTCACCACACACAACCCAATTTTTTATGACTTTAATATACAATCTCATGTTGATATTCAACATGATGATTCATTTTTATTTTAAAGGACTCTTTTGTTGGGTGTCTTCAAAGGATTAGCTTTGTGTGCTAAGTGGATTATGAGAGCCATAGAGAGGATTAAATTTTAAAAAGTGCTACTATGTAATACAATTGGACTTTAAATATTTGAAGTAAACCATCTACAAATATCTATTGAAGCGTGGATTTATAATGCAAATATGGACACCATCAACAAAAATGATTTGTATTAACCAAATATCCATATAGGCATACATCAATATCTATCGATATAAGTATAACATATATACAAAATAGCCATATAGGCTTACAAGAATGTCATATAGGCATACAATGTCAACTATATGCAATACAAAATATATGTCCACAAATTCCATATAAGCATACAACAAAGGAACCTAATAAAAAGTCATTCCCCTCTATTCGGTGAAGAGAATAGATCATGGGCAACCTTTGATCTTTGAGGGGATGGAGATGCGTATGAGGGTGGTCTACTACAAACCCGAGGGCTTCTCCTCCTATTTAGTTGTCCATGGATCTGTAGTTGTTACAATAAAAAGTATAGACATTAATATGTAGAAATTACATTATAAAAAATGAAACATTTAGCAAAATAATCACTTACTGCTACCAAAACATATGTCTCCTCATTTGCCTCAATACCAAGATTAGGTTGTGGTGATTTCATGTCCTATAGAAACCATCTAGATATAAATTAAACTTCAAATCAATAATCATTTAATTTTTCAAAAATAAACAACTATAACAATGAATGTATTTTGAAATTTACTAATCTGCCTCATACCCCCATCAAAGGCATGGAGCTATGAGTCACAGAGGACACACCATGCTCCATGGCCCTATGAACTTTAGGAGGTGTATCCGTAGCCTGCATCATCTGAAAATAAAACAACATTATTCAATTATGGAAACTAGAATAGTGATGCAAGTCATGGCTCCTAACATACACACACATTCACCTAAACATGGAACTACACATAATAAAGCACACAAGTCATGTTCACCTAAATTATATTAAAAGTGATACAAACTCTGACTATACAGAAATGACACCAACCAAGCAGATAAATGTAAAAGGGCTCCATCTAAATGCATAACATGATCTAACTCTACAAATAACATGTTAAAGGTATCCAACTATGTAGAATGTAATTTTTCTAGATATTGTAATGAAGCTTTGTATTGTACCAAAAATTATATTCATTATCACCAATGCATCACTATGATACAACTAGACACATAATACACATTCTTCACCATCAATTCCCATAGTAAATTCTTGGGTATAGGCATCAAAACCATCACAACCAAGAGTTTAATCTATTGATCTAGCTTCTTGGGTTGAGAACTATGAATGTTGGAGGTAACAATCATTGAAATTGTAAATAAGTTCTTTCTTATTTTGGATAGGGAATATAGGATTGACTTCCTTATGGATAGAAATTAGAACCCTACTAGGCTCCAAGTATGTAAAGTATAAATTATATGAGGGAACTTTTATCATTTCAAAGGTTAAGGGATCCATAGAAAAGGTGGTTGTGTATTTAAACAGGTTTTTTACTTTTCCCTTAAGAAGAATAAAGGAGCCATGAGCATTTGTATGATATCAACACCTTGGAAATATGGTGGTATGCTTAGTTAGGGTAAGGGGTTGTGCTACTTTAACCCTAAGGTTTTATAGAGTCTTGGGCTTTTTGGTCTATTGATATTGATTATTAAGTTGTAGATATTAATGTTGGCTAGGTTGATTGGTTTAAACATAGTGTTATTGATAAAAAAAATATTAAATTTTAAGCTTTAGTGGGTTGAAAGTTTTTAAAATTTTGAAGTGAGGAGTTTGATAATTTTAAGAAAAGTTCATGGTTCTCTTAATAAGTTAGAAATTAGCAAAAGAAAATACTAAGTTGTAGATGTTGAAATGATTCTATTTTATTGGAAAATATATTGGTTCATGAAAAATTATTTAGTTTAGGTGTTGAAATAGTCATGGCTTATTCATGTTTAGACATAGATTACATGGACCTTTATTAGAGTGCAAGTTTGTAATAATCATGGTTCATTGGTGAAGTTATCAACCTATTAAGCAATTATTAAATTATAGGCTCGAAACAATGGTGGTTCATTGGTGAAGATATTTGTGTCAAAATAATTTTCATTTATAAACATATCAAACTAATAAAACATTATCAGGTTGTAGGAATGGCAATGGTCATGGTCCATTGTTAGAATATATTAGGCTCATGATTCAAGATTCCCTTAACACCTCTTTGTAGCTTTGAATATCTCTGTTTTGACTCTATTTCTAGGTTTTCCATCTCATGTGGTGGATTTTTTAATTTCACTTTTGATTCTCATGCATTCTATCGTGAACTCTCTTGGCTCAACTAGTTGTAAACTTTTGTGAAGATTTGGCTCTCTTGGTGATATACTATAGCTCTTTCTTATGCTTTGTCAAGTCTCCATTGTTGTTGTGCTCTTTTGGTACATGTTTATGTGAGTTCTTGGAGGATTTTGTGATCTCTTTCAACTCAAAGAATATAGTAGTATTAAATGAAGGGTCCTCATTAGATTTAGGTGGGTTAGATGTAGGATCAGAAGTAGGGATGCAAGAAATTGAGCCAATAGGATTGACATAGTTTGTATAGGAATGGGTTAGTGTAGATTTGAAGATTTTGGTTAGGGGTGACTTGTTGCCCCCATAATTAATACCTAAAACCTAGATGATGTTGGAGTCAATCATATGATATATAAGATGTCATAGGCTCATGCCCCTCTCTGGTTTCATGTCCTGGGGTCTAATTGGTGGTACTTGGATTAGTTTATTAGAGAGAATTTGTTGAAGAATAGTGTGGAGGGGATCAACAAGCTTTGGTAGACATGTATGGAAAATGTGGTAGCATAGACAAGGCAGTGAGCTATTTGAAATGATGCCTCAAAGAAATGTGGTCTCATGGTGATGTCCTTGTCTATGCATCTTATTTTCATGGTATTCCATGAGACCACATTCCTTTGAGGCATTTTGTTCAAATAACTATATTATAATTGAAATTTTGTCATCTATCAACATCTAGTTATTAGTTATTCAATGTCTAGTAATGCTTTGAGTTTGAAAGATGTGCAATGCAATGTAATCAATGATATGAATATAAAATACAAAATTCTAGTAAGTACAAATCATTAGTTAAACTATTTATTTTTTTACCTAAGTGAAGCTTTGAACTCCACCACCACTGGCAGGTGTTGCCGTGAAATCTCCAAGATTAACCTATTCAACATCCAAAATCAAATATTAGAATACCATTCATATAACAATGTCATTCACATGTAATATTTATAATTGTTTACTAGTTACATACCCCAGTAGTAGATGTCATAGTGTAATATGCAGGTGGAGAAACACTAAAAAATGCATCAACGCTATGACCCTGAAATTTTATTAAAATCATCAAACTAAATTAGTTAATCTTGCATTTCAAAAATGAAATTTAATAAATTAAATTCAATGAAATTGCTAATATTTACTTGAGTATCAAGGCTAAAAGTCTCACTCAAGAGGGCATCTGTCATCATTGTCTGCTCAACTATAGATGTAGCCTACACACCTGCATCCTAACTATCCGTGGGGTCGTAACCACATGCTGACCTGCAAGCTTGACAAGTATGGGGTGGAACCCTACTCCTTGAACTCTCCCCAGGCCCACGCTGTGCTGCAGGACTGGCATACTCTATGATGCTCTTGGTCAAGGCACTAATGGACTGAAGTGTCTCAACCTCAACACTCTCCTTCACAATGGAAGGGATAGACATGTGCTCATGGTCTGGTCTGGTGAGTGCTTGTCTCACTGGCCGCTATGGGTCAACACGTGCCCCTAGTCTATCTTGTGCTAACCCCCCACCTCTACTCTAGAAGTCTCGCATATCAAAATAGTTTGGCACTTTATTTTTTACAAACTCATAGTAGAGTTTCCTCAAAAAGTATTGCAGGACCTCATTATTGTTGCATGGAGGATGGTCAAAAACCATCCACCACCTCTGCCCAAAATTGTCCCTTATCGCTTGGTTGTTACACCAATGGATAGGGAACCTCTTGCATGTAAGGGGTAGAGGTTGATTTGTTCGTGGGTCTGTAAAAATGGAACACAAGTCTAATTTTGTAATTTGTTCATTTTTTACTTGTTCATATGACAACTTGTCTGCATAGTACTCTCTAAATTCTCTCCTCTTTTCTGACCAACTATATATTTGCTTGCTAATTGAATCTACATTTGATAACATAGATTCAAGAGATTGAGCATGCGTGGATCTATGTGAGGTTGAAGTTATAGGATCTTTCAACCTTGCAATTATGTCCTTAATTTGTTTTTTATTGTTTTCAATTTTCCCCATTAGATTTTCTTGTGTTCCAAGGGCATGTTGAGGAATGAATGGAGGTGTTTGTTGTTGGGGTTGTTCTTCAACAGGTATTTGTTGTTCAGGTGATTCAAGATTTTGTGGATTTTCAATAGGAGGAGGAGGTGCATTATCATTTCCTATAAATTAAAGAAATTTACATCAAAAATCTACTTAATCCTACCTATTTAACAACAAATTTAGGCAAAAAACCAAATACAACTTACTCCTTCGACATCCCCGACATTGTCGTGGCATTTTGATGATGAATTAGTGACAATTTCGTAATGAATTTGACCTCCAATAATGTGAACGCACTCTTAAGGATTTGCAGGCCGTGGGTAGAAGAAAATTAAATGGGAAAATGAGGAAAAATGTAGGTTTTTTTTAAATAGGCAAGCATAACACGCTTGAGTTATAACGCGAGTGCATTATGGCTTATAAGTTTTTTTTTTAAAGTTTGGCCACTTTTTGGTCCCCCAACTTTTTGCACCCACCCATGGAACTCCTTGATTTTTCTCTTGGCTTATTGTCTCATCGATTTTGAACCATTGATCATAATTCTAGTCCTTTTCAATCTTAGCAATTCATTATTTTCCAAGAGAACTATATAAGAATGTGCATCCTTTGCTATTTCACAACACATCAATTTGCACCCTTACTCTATCATTTTTATTCTCAAAATTCTATCATTCAATCATTATCAAAGGCACTTGACCATTATCAAAAACACTTGATCCTCAAAGCATTCAAAGAGTTTCATTATGCAAATCTGAGAGCCATCATCATGAAGATCACAAAAAGAACAACAGGGCTATTTAGTGTTGATTTGTTAATAGTTTTATCTTGCTCTGTTGTGTAGTTTTAGATCTGTAGATTTCATTATATACATTTTATTTAAGTTCATTGCAGATTTACATTTCTAAGGTTACACTATCCAACTGAACTTCTTTCCACCAAATAGTAGCATGTCCCTTCAACTTAGTCTTTGCAAATCTCACCTTCTTCAGATCTTCAATTTCTTCATACTCAAAGTATTCTTCTAGGTCATTTATCTAGTCAATAAATTCCTCTAGATTCAAATTGCCAGTATAGTTCAGTACATCCACTCTAGGTATTTTTCCAATCATTGAAATAGATCTCAACATTTTCACTCGAACTATTTCTTCTTCTTCTAGGGTTTCTTCATTTTGATTAGTGGACTGAAATTCTTCATCATCACTTTCAACATTAGGTCAAGGTGTAAGTCCTCTTCTTTGATCTTCTTCAACAATATCCAATCAAACTTACATTGTTTTCATCATCTTCATCATCTCAGCCATTCTTCCAACCATAGTACCAACAAGTATTCTCCTCAATGACATCTCTTTCTAGGATCAAGTGTAACTGCCTCAAATTCAGTGATCGAGTTACAAGGTGAAAACTGCCTCACAATCAGTGATTGGTTGACAACACAAGTAGTCTACCTTGGGTTTAGCGATCTATTCACAACAAGATCTTATGGAATGCCTTCACAAACTTCACTCACTTCACTCTATACCACTTGGTGTAATCATGGTTAGGAGGATCCATGGAGTGAATAGTCCAAATCGTACAGCAAGAGTAAACACAACATAAGTAACTAAAATATAGGATGTAAATGTAGATTCAGATGTTTAGTATATCATAGATTCAAAATGCTAACATGCTGGCAACATGTGGGCTTACAAATTAGGGCTCACAGGCTTAATTCTCTAGTTACAATATATGCATAGGATATGGCTTTGAAGTACCTTACAAAGTAAAATCCTAAAACTAAAACTTCATATTATGATTCACTCTTTCCTATGCATCTATTACATGATTATATATCATCTCTGGATCACAAGAATCCTCTGCATCAATCAAGGAGATTACAACTCCAATGAAAGAGATGTAATGTGTAACAACAAATAGGTCAGCCCAAAACATATGGAAATCCTTCATAGATGAATGAATCAAGGTGAAGACCTCAAAAAAGGTTAGCCACATCCCAAACTATCTTTAATGATGTTCCATTTAGCTCCACAAATTGTGGAAGTACACCGCATGTCTTCTCCTTCAACTAACTGTTTGAGACTATCTAAATGTTTTGTTATGAGAAAATAGTTGATCTTTTGATAGTGATATCTTTCTGGAAACTAATCCAAATGATCTAAATTTTGGATATGATGTGCATGATGATGTCTAGATGCTAAGTCTAGCTCCGCAAGGTCTGAAATGAAACTATGGTAGAATGCGGACTAATCTACTAAAACTTCTTTTGACTGACTAAACTAGAAAATGAAAGAAAACAAAATGAATGCAAATCTTTTTGGTTGATGCAAGATTGCTCTTGAACTAGGGATGGTCCTGCATCAACTACACTTAAGAGAAAGAGCACACCGGACTTCAATCACCAGGCCTTTCACCTTTTGTCTTTCAAAAGGAAAGAGGGAGAGAAAACCTTCAGTCGCTAATACTTAGAAAGATTAAAGCTCCATCAAACTTCAGCCTCTAGGCCCTCTCCCTTCTACCTACCCAAAAGAAGAAGGTAGACCGCAACTCTAACCTCTAACTATCCACAATACTTAGAAAAAACTTGGAGCCTTGGTGCATCTCGATGATCGGGCCTTCCCAATGATGCATGCTCGGAAGAAGATAAAAGGTTGCAAGCCTGACCTCTGATGCCTAAAACACTTAGGTGATTTTGCAAGGAACCAAGGCAGATTCAGAGCCAATAGACATCACACTATGGAAGAAAGGAACTCAAAACTCTAAAACTCTGAAAAAGGAAAAACCACAAGGAAAACATTTAGAATTTTTAGGCTTAGCCATTTGTGGGTTTCTTCCTTGCATTTCAAAATGAACAAGGTAGAAATTTTGATGGATTGGGAAAGATTAGCATGTTTAGGCAACTTGGATAGATTTTGCAAATACTTGGCTTGAGAATAGGAATCCCAACAGTGGCTCTGGTTGGCGACATGTGCAAAGCAATCGCACAATGACAGTCTAGATCTCTAGGTAGACCAAAAAAAAACACAAGAACCAAAACAAAATGCCATAAAGACCAACAATGGTGAAGACTATTCGAGGTCAAAAATAATAGTTATAACAAGATTTCATCACAAAATTTTGAAGGACCACAATACTTATAGGAAGTAGAGTTTCAAATGTTGTCTATGAATAGGCAACTCCACGAGTTCTCCTTCCAAAGTCATCAAACAATAGATGTTGAGCTAAAACTTCTTAGCCACTTCATATGGCCCAATCCACAATGGATCAAAGTTACCATGTTTCCCTTTATCTTCAGATTTTGCATTCCAAAGGAGAGCCACGTCACCAACCTGAAATCTCTTGACATAGTATTATTATCAAATAAATACTTTATTTTCTTCTTATGATTCAAATTCTTATCATGTGCAGCTCTTCTCTATTCCTCTAACTCAGTTTGTTGCATGATCCACTAGGAGATTGCATCATAGTGATCTTCTTCTATGTCTTGTAGCAACTAATAAACTGGTAATTCCATGTTGATGGGCATCTTCACCTCTGTCCATACACCAATTCAAATGGGCTTCTACCTATGGATCTTTTGAAAGTTATCATGTCAGCCCATAGAGCATATTTCAAACTGTCATCCCATCTTTTCTTATTTTGATCTAGTGTTCTTTTTATGATCTTCATTGTGCTTCTATTACTTGATTTAGCATGTCCATTACTTTGCGGGTGATAGGGGATCAATGCACAAGGCTTATACCAAACTTAGAACACATGTTGAGCATCTCTTAAGACCTAAAACACATAGCATTGTTTGTCAAAATCCTAGTTGGACTCCAAACTTGGTGATTATATTACTGAATATGAAATTGATAACCACCTTGGAAGTTGCATTATGAGTGGGCATTGCCTCTACCCACTTGGTGATGTAATCAATGGACACAAGGATCCACTTAAATCCATTGCTTGACTTCTCTTGTATTTCTCCAATGAAGTCAATTCCCCACTGTTGGAAAGGTGCATTGACTACAAGGGGCAAAAAGGGTAACGCTCCAACAAACTTTAACTTACTAGAAAATTATTGGCAAACATCACACTTTCTTATCTTCTATGCTACATCCTTGAATAAAGTATGCCACCGGTACCTAGCTCTAAGGATCTTATGGGTAGTAGTCTTAGCCTTGAAGTGTTCCCCACAAATACCATGGTGACACTCATTCATTACCACTTCATCTTGCTCTTGATCCAAACGCTTGAGCAATACACCCTTGTGATTTCTCCACATGAGCTCATTTTAGAAAAACACATAGCTTTGAGATCTCAGCTTGAGGGTACTTTTCTGATTCTCATCCATATAGGGTGGACAATTCATGTTTTTAAGATAAAATATCACATCTTTATACCATGCATTGTCAATCAATCTACAATGAGGAGCATCATCTACATCTATTTCATTTACCTCTATTGCCTCAAGATTTGAATTAGCCATTAGCTTAGCTAAGCCTTGGCCTCTAACCAACTTTGTGACCTATATGTCCATGACATATTCTTAGATCTTATTGATCCATTTCCATATTTTACCTGAAGCTTCTTGCTATGTAAATATGTCCTTTACTGCTGTATTTTGTGCAAATGCTATGGTCTTCACACCTATGAGGTATGATCTAAAATTTTTCATAGCCTTTACTAATGCATAAGCATTTTTTCCATTATGGAATACTTCAACTCAGCTTCTTGCAATGATTTATTGAAAAATGGCACAGGCTACTCATATCCATCTTCATTCTTTTGGAGTAAGACAGTAGCAACAATATAAAAAGAAGAAAAGGAGAACAACTAAAGGGGCTTGGAATAATTTGGACTTATTAGTATTGTCACCTCCTTGATGGCCTCTTTTATATCTTTGAATGCATCAGATGGCTTTGTACTTCATACAATTGACTCTCCCTTCTTGAGCATCTTGGAGATTGCTTTGGTCTTCTCAGCAAAGTTGGGGACAAACTACCTTAACAAAGTTGATTTGTATAAAGAAAGATTGGACACCCTTAACTGATATAGGCTGAGGGATAAGGTCAATGGCCTTAACTTTTTTAGGGTCTATTCTAACCCCATCCCTTGATACAATATGTCCCAACAACTTTCCTTCTTGTACTCCAAACTAACATTTCTTGGGAGTCAAAGAAATCTCGTACTCCAAACATCTGTCAAAAATTAGTTGCAAATGATTGCACTGATCTTTCCTATCTTTGGAGAATGCAGCAAGATCATCTTGGTATACAACCATGATCTCATCCATGAGGCCTGCAAAGGTCACATCTATTGCTCTCTGAAATGTTGATTTTACATTCTTCAACTCGAATGACATCCTCAAATAAACATAGGCTCCCCAAGGAGTAGTGAATGTTGTCTTGTATTGTTCTGACTTCTTGACAAGTACTTGACTATAGCTTGAGAATCCATCCATCATAGACATCAGTTATGAACCAACAATCCTTTGCAAAAGATGATCCATACTTGGAAGAGGATAATTATCCTTAAGGGATTTGATGTCATGTTTCTTAAATCTACACAATCTATTATCCCCATTCTTTTTCCTCCCTAGGATGAGATTATATACCCACTTAGAATGTTTGATTGATTTTATAATACCTCCCTCTTTCATTTTGGACAATTCTTTTTGTATTTTGGGAGCTATGGTGGGTTTTATAGGCCTTTTCTTCTTCCTAAAGGGTTTTACATTAGGCTGAAGGGGAATAGTATGTTGAAATAATTTATCCTCCCTATATGCCTTCAACTTGTCATAGGACCATGCAAAATATTTTTTAAATTTTCTCAGCAGAGCAATCAACATTTGCTTTTCATGGGGTTTGAGACACTTACCAATGTAAATAATCCTAGATACCTCATCAATGCCAAGGTTAACACCTTCAATGTTGTCCTCTTCAACTAGTTTACCTTTTCTTTTCCATCGGTTAGCATTATCAAACACTCTTTTAAGTGCAACCAAACCCTTGGGAATAGTATTTTCTTCACATGTACCACTTCATACCCAAACAATATTTCCTTTCTATCTTCTACCTCTATCATAGGCTACCAATCAATTAACTGATTACCAAACTCATCCAGGCAATTCAAGAAATTATAGATATGATTGTTGTCATTAAACACTTGCCAATTGTATATGTTATCAGGGATTGTTGGCCTTGTAAGAACTTCAATAGCATAATGGCCATGAAGAAAGTTTGACCTAGGATCAAATTTTGATGAATCTATAGCCAAGGAATCTGCCTCTTCATTTTTAATTCCTTCAATCCATCCAATGCCAATAGCATCAAACAGTTCCATACTGTCCCACACTACATTCCTGTATGCCCTTAACCTATTGTCCTTGGTAGCAAAAACATTTCTAATCTGCTGCACAACTAATTCTGAATCACCATATATCTTCAAGAACTTAACTCCAAGCTTATGAGAAACATTTAGACCCAATAATAGTGCCTCATACTCAATTATGTTGTTAGTGTAACATCAAAAAATGTCCCCTTGGGGGCTTTTCCCTCGTAAGGTTTAGCTCCTGGGTCTTTTATCTACATTTAGGACATCTTGCATCATATTTTGACATCTCGATGAAATGATCCCTAAGTTTCATGACAAATGGGACCTAGGGGGATCCCTTGAGCCTAACTCTGACCAAAATAGGGGGAGGACTTGGGCACCTGTGCCCTAGTCCTGCCCTATTTTGGGTCAGTCCCAAATTTTGAGTGTCATCTTGTGACCATTATTTGGATCCTATGCCGACACGGTAAGTTTGAATTACGAAATTCTTGGCGAGAGTGTTTGTAGTTGCATATATAAGCATGTTTAGGCATTCATTTGTAAACTAGATGGACATTTTGATTCATGAGCTTGTGTAGAAGTAATTCAAGGCTTTCAATGTGTTGCAATGAGCAGATATTGTATTGTTTATGTGTTTGTATTTGCAGATTTGACAATCCATCTCCTCGTGGCATGAAGAGATTCTTCCTTCCATGAGATCTTCACTAGAAGGTGACATCATTTATGTTTTTGAGAATTTATCATTTGATTTTTGCCTCTACCTCACAAGGGCATGCACTCTCTATCCGACAACGGTGTTCGAAAGACTTGAATGTCTCTCCGGAGCTTGACTGAGGCAAGCCTCTAAACACCACAACCCCCTCCCAAAGTTTCCATGATTGCAGGTTACACATTGAAGATACAAGAAAAGTGGAGTTACAAGAGGGCATTATAGAGTGTCAGATTTGTAGATCAAAGTTGAAAACAACACCCTGGACTTGGTCACCTACTCTTTAGTCCTTCAGATTCTATGACAAGAAAATATCTGTGACAGCAAGAACAAGTTGCAGACTAAGCTTCCAGATCCCAACAAAACCTAGGCGTTGGACTTGGGCACCCACTCATTAGTCCCTGACTGTTCTGCTTCTAAACCCTAAAAATAGGTGCATATTTATTTGTCATTTTACATCTTTATGTAGCAGCATTTTCTGATATTTGTCTGTTTGCTGTCGTATTTGCATAATTAGGGTTTTGAGGTATAATTGAGCATAAGTGAACATAATTAACAATCAAATCATACAAATCCAAGTTTCCCTGCATCTCATAGTGACCTAGGATATGATAACACATTGCAACTCAACCCTAGGTCCTTGACTAAAAGGTTGAAAGGAGGATACATACACAAAACTACCAAAAACTCAACTATCCAAATTCCACCCTTTACATTTTGGTGAACCCATATTATTGGACTTGTTTACACCTTGCTGACTATTGTGCTTCAGAGTCACATTGGTTTCATTCATTCATAGTATCATTCATCTTATTGCATTGGAAAAATTATGGCATTTTAGGGTTTGCATGTTGTATCAATTAATTTAATTTTCATAAAATTTATGATTTTTGCATTAGATCTAATCTAAATTTCATAAAATTACAAAAATTCAATAACTTGCATTGCATTTTCATTATAA
Organism: Cunninghamia lanceolata; assembly: GCA_027924645.1. Taxonomy (NCBI): domain Eukaryota; kingdom Viridiplantae; phylum Streptophyta; class Pinopsida; order Cupressales; family Cupressaceae; genus Cunninghamia; species Cunninghamia lanceolata. The sequence goes on from BSBN01000073.1 coordinate 11,552,553, forward strand.
AATTGCTAGGGTTTTGTTAGAAATTTTGCATTTTTCATATAATCTAGTAATTTCAAAAACTAGGGTTTGTAGGCAAAATCTTGTTTTAGATTTTTCTACTGATCTTAGACACTCATTAAAATTTTAATTTGGCTGTAGTGTTGTATTTTAGTGTAAATTTGCATTTAGATTTCAAAATTTTGCATTTTTACATAGAAAATTTTAACAAAAAACTAGCATTTTCATTGATTTTTCACTAGATTTGCACTTGCTTTTTGCATCTTAGGACTTGGAAATCATTTTTAGATGTGAGTGAATTCAATTTTAATCATAAATCATATCTCAAGACATTCATATAGCATTTTGCATCAAGATCTCAAACCTAGGGCTTGAAAAACCTTGATTTTTACTAGATTTGGCCTTATCGACTTTCAAGATTTGCACCATAAGCATGTTGTGAAGAGTATTTTAACACTAATTGGCCATTATCAAGGTAATTATCTTCTTCCCCTCCTAAAAATATTCACAACACCTTTTTATTGGGCTCTTGTATTGAAAGTTTGGTGAAAAATTGCACATTTTTGCTATATTTGCCCTAGGGTTTGACTTAGATTGCATTCCAAGCGTGTTGTGAAAAATTTTATGGATTGAGGTGACTGATATAATTGCTATTATTTTCTATACCTCCTAAAATTCTTTACAACACCCATTTTTCTAGGTCCTGGAATTGAAAAACTGTGAAAAATTGCTTATTTTTGCTTTATTTTCACTGAAGTTTGACTTTTGCACTTGTCTTTTGCACACTTTTGAAAAACCTTTAAAATATGATCTTGAATTAATTTGAACATATACACATGGCCTCTAATTGCAAAAACAAAAATAGGTTCCCTCCTAGGCCTTACTTGAAAACAAAGGTCCCTGAACTTGAAATTGTGTTTACACCTCATGATAGAACAACTAGAGACACTGAAGGACCTCTTTACATCACTATGAAAATAATGGGAAACCCTGTGGATGGAACCCTTATTGATCCTAATTGCATGACTAATGTTGCCGTGAAAGAGTTCCTCTACATACATAATTTGATGCAAGGATCTTATGACCCTTTTGACATGATGATTAAAACACATAAGGGAACCCTTGTAAATCCTTTCGGTAAGATATCATTGTTGGTAACTGTATTTGAGAAACATGTAGAACAATGGTTTGATGGTGTCCCCATTTCTGACCACTTTTGCATTAAATTGGGACACCCTTGGTTAAAGGCTATGAAAGCTATCCCTTCAACAATTCATAATTGTCTAAAATTTCCTTTTGATGGACATGTAATTACTTTCCCTCGCAACATGTATAAACCTTTGGTTATAAGAAAACATTGTACACTAGATTACTTTTGGGACAAATCTAAAATGAAACCAAAGCCACGAATAGAATTCAACTTCTTGAGCTATAGAAATTACAAAGCAAAACTATTACATCCAATGGCCGATCCTTCTATGTAAGAAGTAACAAAAGACAACCAACCCACATTTGAAGAGAACCCTAGACTGAAAGGACAAGGTCCTTACACTAAGGTTCCTCCCCCATCATCCTTACAAGGATTGAGAGGTAATTTTCAACAACAAAACATTCCACCTAGATAGATGAGACTTAATCCCGGTGCTTCCTCTTCTAGAACGCACAAACCAATGAAAGAGCAAAGCCCTATCTTACAAGAGATAAGTGGTAAGAGAAAAATAAATAGAAAAGCAAGAGAAAGAAGGAGAAGAAGATAAGCTTATGCCATAAACCTTGCATCTCAACAAGAAAATATTGATGCAAACATTGAACAAAACAAAGATGATCCTAAGAATGAACAATCTAAAGTCAAGAACAAGAATTAGGCTATGGTACCTTATGTCCCACTTTCCTCTAGCATTCGGGAGTGGGAGGATGATGATGATTTACTTGATGACCGCTAGCCCAGATGATCCTACCAGGTAAGTATCCCTAACCCTTTATCTCTTGTGATGTGTTTCTCCCGTGATGTGTTATGTGTTGTTTAGGCCTCCTGGGATGACCCTTGATTCTCTTGTAAGGTCCAGGATACTAGGAGACTACCTCTATTGTGACCTTCTTCTATTTGTATCATCATTCTTCTATATTGCCTCTCTTAGATTTCATTGTTGTGTGTTGTGTCTTACAGACATAGCGTTGCAGTTGGTGACTTGGGGGCACCCTCCTATATGACTATCCCTAAGACACTTGTTTCTCCTCTCTTATTTATTATTTCCCTTCCTCTAGTGTTTCTATCTAGTGGGTGGATGAACAAAAACATTTATACTAATGCAGACCTAGTGTCCCTTTAGCAAGAAATTAAAAATTGGACTTAGTTCATAATATGACGATGGGGTTGTATATATTATCTGACACTTGGCTAGTAGAAGCACTCGTGCTTTCTATGTAATGATTTTAATAATCTTTATCTCACTTAAAAACTATAACAATACTTCTGCTCTGCGCACATTGTTTGTCTTTAAATCTCGCCTTGGTGACACTTGGTTCATATATTTTTGTGATATAGCCCCATGGTTATCCTTGATCTCAAAATCTGTAGTATAACCTTGGCTCTTTGTGTGATTAATCATATGCATTGATGTTGTTGTTTATCATGATTACGGACACTAACATGTTTCTTGCAGGGATGTGTTTGTAGGAACATTTGGTGATCATAAAGTACATGTCACCTTCGGGGGGCATGGACTTTGCAAAAGTCCATGTTCCCTTGTGTGTTTTCTTCCTATCTTAACGTGCTTGATATTGATACCTAATATCAACCACCTTAAGGTTGGGGCATATATAACATAAGCTATCTGTTGTAGATGTTAGCAATGTGCTTGTCCTTAGGTATAGTTTAAAGACTAGTGGCAATGAGTCCCTCCTGCATTCTAAGTTTGTTTTCAATCAATCAATCAATCAATCATCTTAAGCCCTCTACGGAGGCCGGCGTGGTGTATCTCTTGCAGAGAGTTCCCATCATGTCATTTTCAAAAAGTCCTCATCAGGAGGCGGGGAGCAGTTCTGTGAATAACTCAACCCTTAAGTGTGTCTTTGGCGATTTTTGTGGCGAAGCCCAATCATCGGTGTGTTCCTGTAATGTGCCTGAGATGGTGATTAACCTAGAAATAGGAACACTACATCGCTTGTTTGCCATGTTTTCTCTGTGTCTTCAAAGTGTGTGTTTTGTGTGCTTGCTAAATGTTTGGTATGTCTGTTGCCTTATATGCACTTTAAAGACTAGTGCGATGAGTACTTCTTGCATTATGGGAGGTTTGGTGTCTCTTGCATGTGTGTTGCCCCATATGTAGTTTAAAGACTAGTGCGATGAGTACTTCTTGCATTATGGGAGGTGTGTTTACTTTCCTTGTACTTGCATCTACATTTCATATATATGAGAAAAAGAAAAGAAAAGAAATCATTCCTGTCTTCTATGCATTAATTGTCTTCTATGCACCTATTGTTTTCTCCATGTTCTGTGTGACTGTAACTGTCTTCTCCGTGTTTTACGTGCCTGTCATTGTCTTCAATGTGTCTGGCGTATCTTCTCTGTGCTTGGTATGTTTGTTGTGTTTGTTGACCGTACTTTAATGCATGTGTTGGCCTTGATTTTATACATACATTAAAGTCGAGGCTAAATGTAACATCGAAAAATGTCCCCTCGGGGGCTTTTCCCTCATAAGGTTTAGCTCCTAGGTCTTTTATCTACATTTAGGACATCTTGGATCATATCATGACAAATGGGACCTAGGGGGATCCCTTGAACCTAACCCAGACCAAAATAGGGGGAGGGCTTTAGCACTTGCACCCTAGTCCTGCCCTATTTTGGGTCAGTCCCAAATTTTGAGTGTTGGCTTATGACCATTATTTGGGTCCTATGCCAACATGGTAAGTTTGAATTACGGAATTCTTGGCGGGTGTGCTTGTAGTTGCATATATAAGCATGTTTAGGCATTCATTTGTAAACTAGATGGACATTTTGATTCATGGGCTTGTGTAGAAGTAATTCAAGGCTTTCATTGTGTTGCAAGAGCAGATATTGTGTTGTTTATGTGTTTGTATTTGTAGATTTGAGCATCCATCTCCTCATGGAATGAAAGCTTCTTCCTTCCATGAGATCTTCACTAGAAGGTGACATCATTTGTGTTTTTGAGCATTTATCATTTGGTTTTTGCCTCTACCTCATAAGGGGCACACACTCTCTATCTGACAATGGTGTTTGGAAGACTTAAATGTCTCTATGGGGCTTGACTAAGGCAAGCCTCTAAACATGATAACCCCCTCCCAAAGTTTCCATGATTGCAGGTTACAGGTTGAAGATACATGAAAAGTGGAGTTGCAGGAGGGCATTATAGAGTGTCAGATTTGCAGATCAGAGTTGAAAACAACACCCTGGACTTGGGCACCCACTCTTTAGTCCTCTAGATTCCATGACAGGAAAATCTCTATGACAACAGGAACAGGTTGCAGACTGAGCTTCCAGATGCTAACAAAAACCTAGGCATTGGACTTGGGCACTCGTTCATTAGTCCCTGACTATTTTGCTTTTGAATTCTAAAAATAGGTGCACAGTTATTTGTCATTTTACATCTTTTTGTAGCAGCATTTTCTGATATTCATCTATTTTCTATCGTATTTGCAAAATTAGGGTTTTGATGTATAATTGAGGATAAGTGAACATAATTAACAATCAAATCATACAAATCCAAGTTTCCCTACATCTCATAGTGACCTAGGGTATGATAGTACATTGCAACTCAACCCTAGGTCCTTGAATGAAAGGGTGAAAGGAGGATACATACACAAAACTACCAAAAACTCAACTATCCAAATTCCACCCTTTAAAGTTAGTGCACTAAAAATCAAGTCTAAAAGACATGCCAAAATGTTTCTCTATTGGATGCTATCAAAACAATAGCAGCACCTAAGCCTTCTCTTGAATATGCACCATTGAAATACATTGCCCAAAAATCACTTAAACCATAGGTAGAAGTAGTGGGAGTGGAAGGTAAAACGTCATGGCTATGATCACCCTCATTGCAATAACCCATGGAGTGGTCAATATCAATGTTTAAAAAGTTGACATCATCATCTGTTGCTTTATATTTGTACTCAATGTTTTCACCTTCAACCTTTTTCTCCCTATACAACTTCACTTCCATGCCCTGGACTGGAATAGTGGCATATGAAAGATCCATCTAGATACTTCCACCCATAGAGGCTGCCCACTTTCTTGATAACAACATACCCCACTTAGCAAGGTACTCTACAACAATTATATCCATCAAGAATGATTTGTTCAAGTAAGGAGTGAGTTTGACCTCAACATCTTTTACTAAACCTATCACATTAACTTCCCTAGAATCCAGGGCAAAGAATTTTCCAAAAGACCTGGACACTTTCAGTCCCAACTCATTCATTATCTCCAAGGGCATAATGTTGTTGGAAGCATCGGAATCAAACATGCAATTATGTAATAGCCAATCATTTATGATCAGTGTTGTGTAAAAAGGGTCTACTCCCATCTTATTATTAACAATAGTTGATCCTAGATATACCTCTATAGTTTCATCATGGCCTTTACTGTCATCATCATTACTAGGAATAACATGTTTTTGTGCATCAACAATAGTAATGAATGACATCACCCTATCTCTATGTTCAGGGATTCTAAGAAGTTCCCCTACAAGCACTGAAATTCTAACTTGGCTGAAGACCTGAGCCATGTCAACAGGGATATAATTTGGTAGAGGTGCATCACATGAGATGATAATATCATTTGCATAAGGAATGTAAGGTATTACTTGATTTGAAGAAACATCCATACCTTTTTCCTTCATCTTCTCCTTGTCCTTTTCTGGTTCCTTTTGTACCTGAGGTTGATCATGCTTCTCACTACCTTTTGGATCATGAACCTTGTGTTTTGCCTTGCACACATGCCCCATTTTTTCCAAATGGACACCCTCCTTTTTTGCTTTGTCTTAGAGTCTCAAGCTTTCCTCTTTAAGATGATGAGAAGGTGAATTTGTGCTTAGAATGCAGGAGTTGTTTCAAATTTGGTCATTTCGCATGTTTGGAGTCATTTGATGTCTCTCATGATTGATTTGGAGGAGTCATGATTGGGTTTGTGCTTCAGAAGTAACCATTTGTTGTCTTTTGTGCTGAAAGTGGGTGTTACTACATTTTGTGCTAAAATCCTATGTCATTGGATGTTGTCCTTGAAACTGGTACTGCAGGATGTGTCATGTTGAAATTCCTAGTTTCCAGGTCTTAGAATTGCAAAATTACGTCAAATTCCATAAGGTTTCACTAAGGGGTTCATATGCTTTCACCCTAATACATGTCCCTGGCACCATGATTTGGCTAAGTCTAAAATCCTAAAAACCTTGAAAAATGGCTAAGTCTAAAATCTAGTGGAACCTCAAAAATCTAGAATTGGCATGTTAAATCCTATGGATCTGGAACCTATCTCAAACATCTTGAAAGTATATTTCAAAATAAACATATACTTAAATATATTTTGAAATATACTATCACCCATGAAACTTCAAAATCTAGTGCTAAAATTGACATTTACTACCTTTTATGCTAATATCCAGTGCCACTAGATATCAACGCTAGACCCCCCTTTGCACACTTAGCACTAAAATGGGCTTCTGCTGACTTGTGCTAAAAATTGCTTCTACTGCCTTTGGTCAATAGGACCTAAAATCAGTGCTAGGTCAGTGGGACCTAAAATTAGTGCTAGCACTAGAAACCTTCCTCACCACCTTGCGCTAAAAATCACCTTCACTACACTTGACCAGAGGGAGCAAAATCTGTGCAAACCGGTTGCATCAAAAAACCCCACCAACTTAACACTTTGCACTTTGCACTAAAAAGGCTGCCTACTGCCTTGCACTGAATTTGAACTGCACTATACAAAGGTAGTATGGACCTAAAATCCCACTAAGGTGGTAGACCGCAAAATCCCTACTAATAGATTGAGGGGACTTAGCACTAAAATCAGCCTCTACTGCACTTGTGTAGTACCCCTTAAAATTCTCGTTTTTTGCCAATTTGGGCCCAAAAACTAATTTTTTCAGGGTGTAAACACAATTTTCTTGATGAATTTGAATTGCATATCCATTTATCACATCATGATGGAAATTTTTAGCAATTTTGGGTGGATTTTGAGCACGTTTTGCATCAATTAATGCTACTGCACTTGAATGTGCAGTATCCCCTAAAAATCTCACTTTTTGCAAAAAAGGCTATAAAAATGCAAAATAAAAGTCTCCAAATGGATTCAAATGGCCACAAAAACCTCCCAGATCATTATGTTGGCCAAATGGGTACTTTAAAATGGCAAAAACCTTAGGAAATCATGTGAAAATCACTGGATTTATGGAGATGAGCACAAGAAAGTGACATTGGCAATGACCTGTTCAAGACTAATCCATGGCTGCAAATGAACATATTTTGATAAATTTTAATGGAAAATGATTTTTTAAGATGAAATTGATGCTTGGATTTGTGAAATTCAGATCTAAGAGAACAAAGGATCTTGTTGGAGTTGTCTTGGAAGGATGAACACACAAAGATGCAGTGCTGACTTGAACATGGAGAATTGATAGTTTATCAACCAAATTGATGTTGCACATGTAAGAAGAAGTTAGTATGATGTCTAGGATGATGGAGATGAGCTATAGGAGTTGGAATATATTAAAAATTAGGCCTACATCTTGATGTTCCTACAGATCCAGTCCAATGTCCAGGACATGTGCACAGTTGTTCCAATAGTCCAACCATCAAAAGTTAAACCCAGCAAGCATCTAGTTTGATATTTCTTCATCAAAAATGTGTCACATACTCTTCTTGACTTGTCCAAAGATTGGAAAAGTGATTTGTCCCATTAGACAACTCAAAAAGTTGCTATTTCGTCTTGTTCTCATGAGCTAAAAAGTTGTAATTTCATCTTTTTCCTACAAGACAAAAGTAAATCTGAGATTGTAACTACCCACCAACCAAATTAAATGCCATGTAATCTGGACCATTGGTGTTGAGTTAATCTCCACCTTTCATTGAAAAACTTGGTATGCTTGCCTCTCTATATAAAGGCATCATCTTTCATTGCAAAGGTAATTAGAAAGTACTGAAGAAAGGATTGTTGAAACTCTGCCATTTTTTGAATCAGTACAAACAGAATTTCATTTGCCTTTGCCATATGAGTTCATTTTATTGGTTGGATATGGTTATTATGGCTCCTCTTCATCTTTCCAATTAGTTCTTTAGTTGTAGTTGTGATTAATTATTCATATATTTGATGGATTTCCTATCCATACCATTAATGGCTTGTTGATTGTATATCATTGTGCATGGTTAGTCTGGGCATATTTTATGAGATAAGTTTGATTGTGTGATTTCATTGAGCTGCGCCAGGAATTGGGTGTTGAATGAACCCTCCACAATTTGAAAATCATTACATTTCCTTAGAAGATTGCCGATTTCTGTGGCATTGTGGGTTGCCTAGTTAAGCAAAGATTTTTTTATTGTTAGGAATCTATCTATCTGTGTGTTGATCATTTCTACAATTGTCTATAGGACCTCTTATCTCTTCTCTCTCTCCCTTTCCTTTTACATTTTATTTACATAAAGTTTGGTAGATTTAGGGTTCGAGCAGCATTACATTAATTATCTGCTGATAAATTTTAGACTTCACAGTCTGCATCACCTAGGGTTTCTACATTTACATTGCTACCATCTTTTCAAAAACTCTATGTTATATGTAAGTCAGACCCCTTGTTGGTATAGCTGATACATTCCATTGATGTTATTCCATGCAAGCTAAGACCTAGTTGTATTAACCTTGGGGCAGTCCTATCTAGGATAGGATACCTTTTTCAAGAGAGGTGAGATACATGTATTTCACCTACGTTGATGTGTGCTAAAAACACCATGAACATCTTCAGAATGGATGCAATAGCTGGTTGCAATACTTATGCTATATTTTTCTACACATATTTCTTTTTTGCTACTGACATCTATGTAGAAAGTTTCTTCTTTTCTAACATATTCTTCTTGGGAGCATTACTCTCTCTCTCTCTTATCCATATTCACCTTTTGTTTTTCCTTTTCATGCTCCAATCCATCTTGTCTTGACTCTACAATAGGAGAGATTTGTATAGGCACTGACCTATTTCTTAGTTGATAACCTCCTTGGACTTGCATAATGGCTGCATCAATCAAAGATTTCAAATCTTCTTTCAAAGGTTTGGATTGCTTGTACTTAATCTGCATAAGATCCCTCAAGTGTCTGAAATCATGAGTTGGCAGTTGATATCTCTTTGGACCTTCATCATAATCATAACTATCATAATTGACATCCTGACCCATCTACTCATACCCCTCTATGTCAAACTAATTCATCTCCTCTTCATAATACTCAGCTACACCTTCATCTGGAAATTCTTCATCTCTACTTATTGAATGAGCCACTGGATAATTTGTTGGATCATGCGGAAAGGAAGCATGCCTAGCACCACGAAGACACATATTGAAAGTTGATTGGATCTTTTCTCAATGGATCAGGCATGTCTCTTTTAGGATGTTTAAAACTTACATGCCTAAGGGAAGCTTTTCTATCATTTTGTGTGGTCTCTTAGACTAGTTAGTATTGTAAGGTCTATTATGCAGTCTCTGACCTTCATTGAAATTTGTCACAACACCCTAAGATGCAGTGATAACTTTAAGAAACCCCTCCTGAAAAAAGATATAAAATCCTGGCAAATCTTTCATTTTTTTGAAAAAAAATATTAATTTCTATTAGCGAATCTTTCCTTTTTTTTGAAAAAAATATTAATTTATAGGCAAATTTTTTCAAATCACTAGAAATTTGTAGAAAATACTAGCGAATCTTGACAAAAAAAGGAAAATACATTAACATGGAGAATCCTTCCTTTTTCTAAAACTTAAATTCCTATGGAAAAGTAAGGGCCTGAGGGTGGCAGTGATTGACTACTTTAAGGTGTAGTGGTCGTGTCTATAATTCCTTAATTCCTTAATATTTTAAATCAAACATTGAATATTTTAAATCAACTCTAAATTCTTTTTCACCACCATTTATTTTATTTATAATCTAATGGTTTAGGTTCTATTCCATAGGCCAAAATGTACCCATGGAGCTCTAATGTCCATGGAGCTCGAAATTGCATTTGGGTCATTGATCTCAATGGAGATCAATGACCCAAATGCAATTTCAGGCTCCATGGGCATTAAAGCTCCATGGGTACATTTTGGCCTACATAATTTAAACCCAACCATTAGATTATAAATTGAGATCAACAACCCAAATACAATTTTAGGCTCGATGCGCATTAGAGCTCTGTGTGTACATTTTAACCCATGGAATACAACCCAAGCCATTAGATTATAAATAAAATCAATAGTGGTGATTAAAAATTAGTGATATATCCCTAAAGTAACCAAAAATTATATAATATTATTAGCGAATTAATTTCATTTTCTACTATAACTTACAAAATTTAGGAGAATCTAGTCTAATTAGGTATCGAATATTGTGGCAAATTTTTGAGTTCAAAATTTTAATAAAATAAATGTTTTGGCGATTTAACCAAGATTAAAATATTTTTTTGTAAAAATGTGGTGATTCAGGTCAGCTTATAGCTTGTACTATTAGCCAATTGGAAAATATTAACCACTAAAAAAATCACTGCTAAGATGGCAACCCTTTATCATTTCTAGCAACCTTATAGGATAAATCTTTCCTAACCCCCTTAATCTTATCCAATTTGTCTTCAGTGGTGAGGGGCTTATTGAAAGATACTTTGTCTGGCTGGGATAGTTTTACATCCAACCTTTTAATATGCTTCCCTGAAGCTCTCATACTGCTTTCAAAATTGATAGTTGTAGCATATGCCTCCCTTAATGTTTGTGGACTCTTGTCCCTCAAAAAATAACCAATCTTTGAGTCAAATACACCATAGTATAAAACCAAAGACATCGATTCATTAGGTCTCATATGAGGAGGTACCTTTCTCATTGTCATGATGAAGCAGCTATTAAAATCAATTACTATCACATTTATTACCTTCTTGATAGCTATGAGTTCATGTATAGCAAACTTGAGGTCAATCCTATCCCCATATTGCAATCAGAATACCCTCATGAACTCCTCCCAAGAGTCAATATTGTTATCAGGGAGAGCCTTATACCATTCCTTAGCACTTTCTTCCAATGAATGCACAAACAATATCATCATAACATGTTCATCCTCAATTTCATATTCATCAATGACATTAATAAAATGTCCAAGGTGCTCTTCACCTGTGACAACATTGTTGCCTTGAAACCTAGGAATTTTTCCTCTAATCTCATTTGGAACTGAATTTGGAAAGTCAAGTATGCCAAAGAAATCAATTTTTTTATACCTTTCATCTCCTAGTGCCCGCCTCAATGGAGGAAATCCTTGTGCTTGTCTTCATTGTGCATGCCTAGGATTCTGAATGTTACCATATTGTTGATTTGCCTAGTTCTATGGTAGTTGATTATGAACATTTTGAGCATGGGCATGATTCATACCTTGTTATCCCATTTGTTGATGTTGTTGTTGCTAATGTCTCTGATTGTTTTGTTGGTTATACTACTGATTATGGCCTTGTTGTTGTGCATTTTGATTTACCTAAGCTTACTGGGCAAGTTGAGCTTGTTGTTGGTCAAGTAAGGCATGCACCTCTCTTTGCCTATTCTTGAGATGATCAAGCAGGATCAACTAATCCTAGATTCGTCTTTCTCTTTCCTCATCATCAGGCTGCTCCTGCTAATTTTCCTCATTAGGAATGGTATCATGTTGAGTTCCAAGTGATATTGTGGGAGAAGGAGGGTATCTAGTGGTTGGATATGTCTTTTCATTCTCATTGGGCATTCCAAATGCTCTCAAATCTAGACCACGAGACATATCTCTACTTCCTCTGCCAACAATATTCTCATTTCTTCTAACATCATACTCATTCCTATTCATCCGTCTATTTGTTCTGAGTATGTTATCTACAGAGTCTTCAGAAGTATATTGATACTGACCTCTCAAATCATCAAATGCATCATTTCTGCTAGAGGTACCTACTTGGTCTTGGGTATTCAATGGAGGCATCACATTGGTGTTTCTTTCCCTCCATCTAATCCTCTTATTTCCTATACTACTAGAGGATTCATCACATCCAGGCTGGTCCTAGTTTCTTCCTCTATTCATTGTGAATTTCTCTTTATTTTTAAACTACAACTTTTTTGGGGTTGTTAAAACAAAGTCGCCAATTCCCTTGCTAGGAAGAAAATTTAAATAAACATTGTATTTCAATACTACAACAACTAGATTTAATACAATTTGGTGGGTCCTAGTAGTGGCATCAATCTGTTGGGTCCCAAAATAGCTTATCCTAATCCCTAGAAATTCTTCAATCTTCAAGGCCAAGGATATCATCAAGGAGATAGAGAAGAGGTTCATCAACATGACAAGGATGATTAAGGGCCAATGGTTGGGAATGCATAATCTCCCCTTTGCTTCTGGCTCAGCTAAACCAAGGAGGGTGTTCCTAGAGGTATCCCTTAACAAGGATTAACAACAATAGAAGATATTTTAAAAGACATATCATTTCAACGATACCCAACTATTGTCCCAATCCTTGAATTCAGTCACTAGATTAAGACAAGCTTGCTGCACTAAAACGTTTGTTTATGCTGATGAAAGGTAATTCCTATAATAATGGAAGGTACAGGTATGCTTGTTTGGTTTTCTAGAATTGACACATTGAAGGCTCACTAACAATATTTCCTAGTTTCAACATAGAACCACAACAACGCATGCATTACTAGCTATTTATTTCACACTTGATAAATTTGTTTTAGTTTTTTATAGGTGTGGGTGATCATAGGCCTCTTAGGTCAGTGTCTATCCTATGGGCCATAGATCTTCAAGTTCATCAAAGAAAAAAAATAAAAGGGGATGTATGAATTCCTATCTGATTATTCAGATGCACAAAAATCAATATCAAACCATGAGAATACTTAGTAATCAAACACCATACAACATTCTTCCATATGTAATACTAAAATGACCATTTACAAAGCTTAAAAATGGATTAAGAATTGTCACATTCATTCAAATCAGATTTTACAATCATACCACAAAGTGTGGCAAGAGAAAACCCTAACTACGATAGAGGTTTCCAGAAAGAACACTTACAACAATGGAGAAAAACAATGAATTGATATTAAGATTACAATATATTTCACATACACTCTTGATAAATGATTCCTGAAGAACTAAAAGTAGACAATGGATGAAGCCCTAATTGCCTTGGATGCTTAGTACCTATAGAGAAAAATTCTACCCAGAATGCTCAACACATAGAATGAATTTTGATACTACCTTTATAGCCTTCCCAATGTGGACCTGAGGATGAAATGAGTGGGAAAACCCTCAAAAACCCCATCAACTACAATAAAAACATTAATTTTAACTACCCACTTCACATTAATGGTGATCCTAGATGTTTTTGGCATGCTCCCATGTGGTGGGAGGAGTATGGAAGGCAAAAAAGTCATGCCCTAACAAATTGGGCTTCGAAGGTCAGGCCTTCACTATGCATTGGTCACTTTGGAGGAGAAGAAATGAACCATCCAACCCCAAAATACATAAAAGAAATGAAGATCTATGGGGATCAAGCTTTAGAACTTCATCATTTGGCCTTCTAAAACAAAGGAGGAAGAAGAGAGAAATCCCGCCTTCTACCTTCCACAACATTTAAGAGAAAGCGCTCACTAGACTTCGGCTGTCAGGCCTTTCACCTCCTATCTTTCAAAGGGAAAGAGGGAGAGAAAATCTCTGGTTGCTAATGCATGCAACACTTACAAAGATTAAAGCTCCATCAGACTTCAGCATCTGGGCCCTCTCATTTCCTCCTGCCCAAAAGAAGAAGGCAGACTGTAACTCTGACCTCCAATGATCTGCAATACTTAAGAAAAAACTTGCAGCCTTGGTGCACCTTGGTGACTAGGCCTTCCTACTGGTGCATGCTTGGAAGAAGACAAAAGGCTGCAAGCCTAACCTCCAATTCCTGAAACACCTAGGTGATTTTGCAAGGAACCAAGGTGGATTTTGGAGCTAATAGACATGGCACTATGGAAGATAGGAACACGAAACTCTGAAACTCTAAAAAAGGCAAAAAACACAAGGAAAACACTTAAATTTTTTGGACTTAGCCATTTTGTGGGTTTCTTCTTTGCATTTCAAAAGGAACAAGGTAGGAATTTTGATGGATTGGGCAAGATTAGCATGTTTGGGAAACTTGGAAAGATTTTACAAATACTCAACTTGAAAATAGAAATCCCAACACTATAGACAAGCCCAATTCCTCTTTGGGAGGAGCGTGTATGTGATAGAGAGATTTTTATCAAAGAGGGTGCTACGATAGTTCAGACACCCATAGATTGTTCCAATAGGAGAGTTTATTTTTTCATGGACATGGTGGAATGTGTTTGATTGGGGACCTAAGGTGGTGGTGGCTACAACCTTAGTAAATTTTGGCGTGCTTTTATCCAGTGGCATGGGACCTAGTAGGTGGAAGTGCAGACCTTGGGACCACACCAAAGTATGATGCCTATTGGCTTACACACAGGCCTACGTGATTAACCATCTTGGGTGTGGATGGTGGACTTGATAGGAAGGTGTGTGAGCTTGGGGGTAGAGGTTTGGAGGCAAGACCACACAGAGCCAGGAGGCAGAGAGTAGTGATGGTCATAGAGGAGGTAGGACAACAAGATGTCTCTAGGAGCCTCAGACAAGCACACGTGGAGATGGGTGAGGCAGGGAAATAGGATGCCCCAGTGGCAGAGTCAAAGGTAGAGAGACTACAACGTCTTCTATATGTAGAGACCCACAAGAGGACTCGAGAAAAGCTATGATTGGTTAGGTTCCATCATGAGATGGATACAACGAGGTCAGAGCTAAGATAGGCTAGAGCAGATATGTAGGGACAAGCACATGCATAGGCACCACCACAAGTGCCAGACTCAATAGAGCTAGCTCACATCATAGCAGAGTGAGATGGAGCTATAGTGATGAGACTGTGGGCTAAGCCAGCCCTTCAAAGGATGACCCTAGAGAGAGATATTATGAGGGCAATGATTGGTATAGACCAGCCTACGATGACCTTGGTGATAGAGTTGACTCAGGTTCAACATGAGCTGAATTGAGTGATTTGAGAGGTTGAGTACTACATGGGTTTATATCAGAGTTTTGTACTAGCAAATCAAAGGCATCCTAACTTTTGAGAGAGGAGTAGATCAGGTGCCTCATTCTCTAGGAGATCTGGGGCATCAATTATGAGACCTCCACAACCTAGAGAAGTTGCACCATAGTAACCACTCTAGTCACATGACCATCTCCCTCATGTGCAGGAGTTGAGCCCTTAGAGGAGAGTTCTACTTAGACACAGTTGTCATGATGACACATATTTATGTATATTGAGACTTATGAGGCCTGCAGGCTTATTTGTATATATATCATGGCTCTTGGTAGCCCATTGTATGACAATCATTTTTTATATATATGATGAGATGGCACAATTTGATGACCTATGTAAGATGTGATGTATGAGATCTATGATGAATATGATGTTTATTATGTATATGATGCTATGATGTATATGTTATGGATGGTTTGATTATTATGATGAGGTATATGATGTGTATGACATGTACTATGATTATGTATTTATGTGATGACATGCTTATAGATGTATGGATGATAGACATATAGTAGGATCAAGGATTTATGTGATGACGTGCTTATAGATGTTATGGATGTTGAATGCTTATGGATGTATGACATGCATGTTTTTGCAAGACTCCTAGGTGGATGAGAGACCAGAAGCCAAATATGATGTTAGTATGGATAAAAGAAATGATGATTGATCAAACTTCATGAGAGTTATGTCTTTTATTGGGATATATGGATGGATAGATGGAGAGATTTTGCTTTGGTTATGCTGTATAAAATCCAAAGAGAAATCCTTATTTTGATATAGCATATGGATATTATGCACCAAGGTATATAAGACCAAGGTGACAATGTATCCAATGCATAGGATGTTGACTCAGTAAACAAATGGTTTGAACTTATTTATACCAGACATAATAGAATCTTGTTGGATATGTGAATGGAAAATAGTCTTAGCGTAGAATGATCCTAATACACATAAGACCTTTTCAGAACCTTATGCAAAAGATATTGATATGCAAGATGCTAATTTCAACACAAACAAGATAAATATTAGACATAGTAGGATAATAAGAACATCCCACAAACACAGCATACGAACGCAATGACTATGCCCCAATCCATACTGTATTACAACATACCAAGATATGGATAGAAATTGACCAACTAAGAAAACAAATACACAAGCATCATATTCTCTTGCCAAAGAGGGTGCTCATAATAGATTGGGACTTATTGTAGGAAAGATATATCTATTAAAGGCTTTGGATTTGGATAAATAGATTTAGCAGATGTGGCAATCAGTATGCAAGCAAGTGTATTGCTTCAGGAGTAGCATTTTGCTTCTTATTTTATATGTACTCATGCTTTCAAAAGGATGCATAGTTCATTTTCTACTTGAGTTAGTCAATTCAGGGTATAGGTGAATAGGATGGATTATGGTAGATGGATGAAGTGAAAGTTTGGATTTATTATGGGTTGTGATGGATGGAAAATGTTTACAAAAATGAGTGAATGAAAATGAAAATTCCTCTTGAGACAAAACAAGGATCCATTCCTAGACCTAGGTTAAGGAAATGTGCCACCAATCAAGTACAAAATTTATTATGGAGTATGATGGATGGGTGGACTGACTATGAATGATGATACTAATGGATAATAACTGACACTGGCACTTTCCAAGCCATGATAAATGGGTATGTGGAAATGCAAAGGTCAATAACTTTATTATGGATGGATGGGGTTTTATTATGGAATGGGATGGAGTGGTGTGGATGAAGGCTTAGTAGATGGTGGATGCTAACTTTTTACACACAACACATGTTTGCTAGGTTTTCACTATGGTACTTATCCAAGGCACTTGTTTACTAGGTTTTCACCAGAGGATGGATTATTTTATTGTATTTTTCTTTTTTTTGGATTTTTTCTATTTTCTTGATTTTTTTTTCTTTTTGTTTTTTTTTTTGGATTTTTCTTTTTTTTTTAGTTTTTTTGGATTTTTTTGCTAGGGATACTCTAAGGAATAAGCATAGAATTTCTTAAGATGAACACTATTAATGGGTTCCTCTAAAGGAATGCCTTCAAGTGTTGACAATGTATAAGATCATGATCCATAGACTGTTGTAACAACAAAGGGTCCCAACCAATTAGGCTAAAACTTACCCTTTTTGTCTTGATCCTATTGGTTTCTTTTATTTTTTTAAGAACAAGATAACCTACTTGAAACCTTATTTCCTTGATTTTCTTGTTATAGCTATGATGAAGGAATTTTTGATAGACTTGAATGTGAGTTAGTGCTGTGAGACACCTCTCATCTAGTAACTCTAGCTCATATGATCTAGCAATTATGTACTCTTCTCCATCAATGAGATGCTGCATGGAAACTCTAAGTGATGGGATCTTGACCTTGATAAGTAAAATATCTTCGATGCTATAGACTAAAGCATATGGAGTAGCACCAGTTGGAGTTCTGATACTAGTGTGTTATGCCCATAAGGTGGGATTGAGTTGCAAATGCCAATCACGACCAACTTCATTTACTATTTTCTTAAGGATTTTCAATATGGTTTTAATGGAAGCCTCAACTTGGACGTTACTTTGTGGGTAGTAAGGGGTGGAGGAGCAATGCTAAATATGGAATTGAGTGCACAAGGCATGGACATCTTGGTTTTGAAAAGATCTTCAATTATCAGTTGCAATAGAAATTGGAATATCATATCGGCAAATGATGTAATGCAAGATGAACTTAGCTATTTGTTTACCGGTAATGTATGTCATAATGATGGCTTCTACCCATTTCATGAAATACTCAATTGTGGTGATGATGAACTTATGGCCATTGGAGGATGATGGATGGATTTTACCTATGAGGTTGAGTCCCCACTATGAAAATAACCATTGAGTAGTAAAGAGTTGCAACTGATGTGCTGGTACATGAATCAGGTCTCCGTGTTGCTGACATTGAAGACATTTCTTGGCAAACTGATGTGCATCTTGTTCCATGGTGGGCCAATAGTATCATGTATGTAGCAACTTCTTAGCAAGGTTAGATTGGTGGAATGTGATCCACAGACACCTTTGTGAATTTATCATAAAGCAATGTTAGCCTTTTCAAAGTTGTGACATCTAAGTAGGATACCATCAAGAATCCTTCAGTAGAGTGTGTCACCAAGGATAGTAAATTAGGAAGCATGGAGGATAAAGTTTTTCTTCTAGGTATTGGTTAGGTTTGGTGGAAGGGTGTTATCATGAGTATTAATAGGCATGTCCAAGAGGGATCCAATAGTTTCCATAGCATTGGCAACCTTGTTGTTTAATCTAGGAATTTGTTCAAAGGAGATTTTGGAAAAGTATTTCTTGAAGTCATCGACCATCCTTTTGTAAGGCAACAATTTGTCACCTTTGGTTTGATATTCATCCGTAACCTATCGAATGACCAGTTGTGAGTCTCCATAGACCTATAACTACTTGATATTCCACTGAACTGCAATGTAGAGTCCTGTAATTGAAGCTTCATATTCAGTAATGTTGTTGGTGCAAGGAAAGGCTATCTAATATGAGTTAGGAATACAGTCACCATGTAGTGTGGTGAAGAGGATTTTAGCTCTTGAACCATGTTTGGTATATGAACCATCAAAGTAAAGTTGCCATAGGACCGATGGATAGAGATTGAATATCCCCTCATTTGGAAAATTAGAAAGCATAGGGTGTGCATCTATAATAGGAGCCTCTGCTAGTTGATTATTTATGACTTGTCCTTTGATTTCTTTACAATCAACATACTCAATATCAAACTCACTAAGAATCATGACCCATTTTGCTGATTTACCTATAAGATCTGCCTTGGATATAAGGTATTTCAATGGATCTATTTTTGCTATAAGCTTGGTTTGTTGATTTAGCATGTAGTGTCGCAAAATTTGGGAAGTAAACACCATAGCTGGACATGCCTACTCCATGAGAGTATAATTAAGCTCATATCCTATCAAGGTGTGGCTGATGTAATAGATTGCATGTTCTTTTCTAGAGTCATCATGTTGTGCCAAAAGAGCACCCAATGTAGCTGATGTGGTAGAGATGTATAATAGTAAAGGTCTCCCTAAAACTAGTGGCACCAATAATAGAGGTGTAGTGAGATATTCTTTCAATTGATCAAATGCCTATTGACACTTACTATCCCATCTAAATGCTACATCCTTACGAAGCAAGTGTAAAAGGGTTGACACTCGTTGGCAAGATAAGAGATGAAATGCTTCATTGACTACAGTTTTCCTTGGAGACTTCTTAGTTGTTCCAAGTTAGAGGGTGGAGCCATATCAACTATAGCCTTGACCTTGGTAGGATCTACTTCAATTCCTTTGCAAGACACAATGTATCCCAACAATTTCCCTAATGTAATGCCAAAGACACATTTCTTGGGGTTGAGTCTAACTTGATATTGTTTTAACCTATTGAAGATATATGCCATAACTTATAGGTTACCCTCTCTAGTAGTTAATTTTCCCAATAGATCATCAACATAATCTTCCATGATGGTGTGAAAAAGGTCATGAAATATAATAGTCATTTCTCTTTGGTATGTTGCTGTTGCATTTTTGAAGATGAAATGCATGACTTCCCAATAATAGGTGCCCCAAGGACATGTGAAAGCTATCTTGTGTTGATCTTCAGGTGTTATGATAATCTAATTATAATTGGAAAAGCCATCCATTAAGGAAAGCATTTCATGACCAGTCATCATGTCTACAATGACATTGATATTAGGCAAAGGAAAATCATCTTTTAGACATACCTTGTTAAGATCTCTGAAATTGGTATAGATACAAATGCCCCTAGTGACTTTAGATATAGGTACCAAATTAGAAACCCACTATGGATAGTCGATAAGGCATATGAATTTCACATCTAGCAACTTCTAAAGTTTTGCCTTAGTAAATAACCATTGATGCTGGTGGCTCAATAACATATCTTGGGTGACCTAGATAGTAACTTGTTTAACAATTAATGTTATCTGGGGAAGCATTTTTCAAGCTTCTGTTTAACTAGCTTGGCATTAGGGAATATTGCTAAGTGATGGACCACTAATGAAGGATCCAACCTAGGCATGTTTGCATATGACCAAGTGACATTAACTATCATTTTCATGAAGAAAGTTGTAAAATATTTTTTTCTCTTGCTGTGAAAGAGATACTATTAGGAAGGTCATCTTTGGATTTTGTATAGTCCCTAAGTTGATTTCTTGTGATTTTGTGACCAAAAGTGAAGACTATTTTTGATATGTTGAAGGCAAGGGAAGGTCAAATCCTCCATCCTCAGGTGCCTCGGAGAGGTTTTCACCATTGGATACATCCTTTATTTTTACTATTTTAGGATCCGATGGTGCCACAATGTGGTTTTCACTAGGGGATCAGATATTTTGATTTTTACTTTTGCAATTAGATGATTTGGCCTTCTCACCAAAGTATGTTGTGTGTGCTAGGTCCATAACAAATCCTTCTTTGTGGTCACCAAGTGGAATATCATCTCATAATCCCATGAATTATGTGAGGGCCTCATCATTCTAAAAAATATCAAGAATGGGAGCCTCTTGTTGACCCCAATCAATAAGGCTAGGGTATCTGAGTGAAAGGTTTTGGGTTTTTTGTCATGGATGTGAGGGATATGAAGGATATCATGAATATGGAAGTCTCTTGAAATACATTAGTGAGGTGTAAATATGAGTCATCAATGGTATCCTCAATAGAAAATGCAACTACGGGAAAAGCTTTCACTACTTCATTGAAAATAAACTCAATGTCCAAGGATTGTGGTACCTCCTTTCTATATCCTAAACCATGTTTACTATTTTTCTTTGTCACAAAAATGGTTTCTATGTTTCCTTGTCCATGTAATCCAAGACCACCTTGGCCTTTGTAACCCATGTTCTTAACGATGCAGAGACCTCTGCTATATTGCTCAACTGGTAATGTGATTAGATCTTGGTCTTTCAATAATATCCAAGAGGAGATGTCTTCAATGGACTCATCTTCTAACAATCCCCAATGAATGAAAACTATGGGGTTAGCCTATATGACTACCTTTGGGCTTTCTTTTGCTATAGGTGGTTTTCCATATGATCTAGGTGATAGAGGCAAGTTCCCTACATAGCAAGACTTACGTAGGTCATACTCACCAAATCCTATGTCTTTGTATTGAACCTTGATCTTGGGAAAGGGTGTATCATCTATGGCTTTGGTTAACATGGATGGATCAAGATATGAGGAGGATGGTTGAGCTACAATTTTATTAGGGATTTGATTAGAATTTTGGTATCGACCTTGCATGGCTTGGAAAAATTTAAAAGGATTGGGGTGTCCAAGGATAGTAATTTATATACCATTGAAATGAAATTTGAGGTATTGATGGTATGTGAATGTCACAACCTGCATAGTATGGACCCATGAGTGACCTAGGATTATGTTGTAAGAAAGATCAAGGTCCAGTACTTAACTGTGAGTCTCTATTATAGAGGGACCAACCTAAATGGGTAGATGTATAACACCTTTTGGCTTTTGTTCGGCATCATCATATGCTTTTATGGTTATACTTTTGTCAGAATTAATAACATCCTTAGAGTATCCCAATTGTTTCAGTAACTTTAGAGAACAAATGTTTAAGCTAGCACCACAACTATAAGAATGTGTTTGACTTTGCATTGATTGATGTAGACTTCAATATGTAGAGCATCATTATGGTAGGGATATTGCAGTGGAATTTCTTTTTCAGTGAAAACCAAGTGGTGAGGTGAAGCAATATGCCCTATCATGGCTTGGAATTGAGCAACATCAATGTTATTTGGGACAGACGACTCTTGAAGGGATTTCTTGAGGATACCTTTACATGCAGGTGATGTTCGAAGGAGATCTAGAATGGATATCTGAGCTGGTGTTTTCCCTAGATGGTCAAAATATTGTACTCAAAATTTGGATGGGTATTTGGTGTTTCCCTGCGAAGGGTAACATGAGAACAATGAGTTGTAATAGCATAGTTAGGGGCTTTTCCTGTAATGGAGAAAGTAGACACATGACTTTCTTCTATATGACCAACAATGGAATCATAGGAACTTGAGGCATGGTTGACACTTTTACCTTTATCTGCAGCATTTCCTTTACCATGGGGTGGGAATGGATCCTTGTAGATGTTGAGATCATTGTTTGAAGTTTGTTTAGGAGTTTCATCGACAATGACTTCTCCTCTATCAATAAGATTTTGGATGAGGTTTTTCAATTTCATGCATCCAAGATTTTTATGTCTTTTGAATCTATGGTATTCACAGTAATCGTTGTCTTTATACCAAGAGGGTTTGAATATGGGTTCATCATATTGACATGCTTTGGGTAGCATGACAAACCGGTTTGAACAAGTTTTCTTAAGATGGATTCAATAGGTTCTCCCAGTGGAGTGAATTTGCATATAGGCATTGAGTCTTGTCTAGGTTGCTCTCTAGGAGTCAATATGACATTTTTGGTTGGTTGAAGATTGATAGATGCTTGGTCATTCTGAATGTGTTTATTATCCACAACATCATCATTGACAACATTTTATTTTTAGACCAAAAAGGAGGTTTCTCACTTGATTGTTGAGAATTATCTTTGTTTTCTTTCAAGATTTTGACTAATCATTTTGTGATTAGGGTCTTTTCTATGTTTGTTCCCTTAGATATAATCTCATCAAAAGAATTTTCACATTGGGCTTGTAGGTGAAATCCTAATTCTGGATTTAGATTTTGAACTAATATGCTCACCAATTGTTTTTCGAGAATAGGCCATGGAAATTTACTATCCATATTTCTCCATCATTGTAAGAATAATATGAAAGTTTCCCCATTTCTTTGTTTATTGTTTCATAGGTCATTCATGGAAATCTCATGTTGGATGTTGAATGAAAAGTGAGTTACAAACTTTCTCGGCCAACTCATTAAAGGTCTTGATACCTGGAGGTAAATGAGAAAACTATTCTATAGCTTGCACCCCAATACTACAAGGGAAGTGGCATAAATGATATGTATCATTGTGGACAACCTATAGACAAGCAATATAAAATTCCTTAAGATGTTCTTTAGAATCACCTTTTCCTTTGTACTTGTTAAATTTTGGCATTTCAAAATTAGGAGGAAAAGGTATCATAGGGAGTGACCTATCAAAAGGATAAGGACAAACTTCTTCTAAAGAGAATGCTTTCTTGTTATGTCCTAAAGTGAGATATGAAATATGTTTTTAGAGATACAAATTTTTTTGATCAATTTCTATTGTGGGATGTTGATTTGGAGCAAGACCTTGATAATTGGATGATGGTGGTTGTCGAGACACGTGAGGAGGATTGGTGTGTGAGATATATGAACAAATATGTGGTGGATTGTTGAGTAATGTGTAAGTATTAGAAGTTTTGGGTTGTGATGTATGTGGTGGATTAAGATATGAGATACAAGGATTGGAAGATTGGGGTTGTGATGTAAGTGGTTGATTGATGTAGGAGATATTTGGAGTGGAAGATTGGGGTTGTGATGTTTGATATGTTGATATTTGAGATGTTTGAGGTGTATGTGAAGTGATGAATTGATTGGGTTGAGTAATAGATGACTTGGATGAAATGATGGTTAGAGGAATAGATGGGGAAATACTAGAATAAATATGACCAATTGTTGTGGGAGGTAGGTAAAGTGGATTGACAAATTGATTGGTGAATGGTGATGGAGGAATGTTATGTGTAGGTGTAGTTGGTATGGTAGGTACTATAGGAGACATGGTTTGAATAGGACATTATCCTCCCATAGCAACAATAGCAATGTTGATGGGTCTTTCTCCTTAATAGTAGATGTGTCAAAGTCACTAGGCAACTTAGCTCCTTGCTTAGAAAGTATAAGAAAGAATCTATTGGGGTCATTTACTAAGAGCCTATCTATAGTGTTTAGGACTTCAACATCTTGTAATTCTTTAACAGGGTCTTGTGATATGTCATGTGATTATTGTCCAAAGTCATTGGAAGATGAAGGACCTAGTGTGTAACCACTTGGAAGGAAGACATGAGGATTTATGCCCGTGGTGAATTGTGTTGCATCAATGGATGTTTTGAGGTCATGTTGAGGATTATTTTGATTAGTCTCCATAGCTTTCCTAGATTGAGACCTAGTAAGAGGCATATGATATTTTAGACCTCGCGAATGTTGAGGATAAATGGAGTTTTGTTTAGACTTTTTATGACAATGTTGAGACTCTAGGATGATTGTTGCTTGGATGTTTTGGATAAAAGATAAATCTAGATCAATGCTAATTTGGATTTGGATTGAGATTATCTTACAAGAGATAGACTAATAAACTCATGGAGAGACAAGATGGGTAGTGAGGTTCACCAACTCATGAGGAGCCACTCTCCTAAGCCAGCTATTTCACTAGTTGATAGATGCTAACTTATCTACTAATCTAAGAGAGGAAACTTCTCAAATCAGAGATCAGCTAATACATGTGATCTAGATTTTGGTTGATAATCAAACTAATGTTAAAGGTTGGATGATGTCTAGGATGTGTGCTAGATGATAATGATAGTATCCTATAGCCTCAAGGGGATACGACTCTAAAGTCTAAATGATTATATGAAGATGGATGAAGATGGTTGAATGACTAATGGACTAATGGTGGATGATCTGAAAAAGTCTCAAGTCTAATGGAAAAATCAAATGAATGTGAAAGATCTATGAATCTGGGTGACTGTTTGACTAGAAACTATGTAAAACTAGAAGCGCAAGACTATCTGTTAGAAGAGGTAGCAAGATAGTGCAAAAATAGTAGCAGGATAGACTAGAAGCGCAACTCTGTCTTCTAGAAGCACAACTCTATGGACTAGAAGCACAATTTTGTAGACTAGAAGTGATAGCACGATGGATTAAAAGTGCAACTCTATAGATGACAGTGGATAAAAGATAGAACCAGAAGCACAACTTTGTCTACAAAAAGAGCAGCTCTGTCGACTCAAGGCACAACTCTGTGAACCAAAAGCACAATTCTATGTGCCAAAAGTGCAACTTTGTTTTCCAGAAGTGCACTAATATTGTTAAAAAGTGAAGCTCTATTGCTCAAAAGAAGAAATTTTTGTGACTGTTTATTTTTATGTAGGATGAATTTGAGTTGTTTGGCAAGAGAATCAAATAATAAGACACAATAGTTGTAGACTTTTTTGGAATTGGGTGCGCAAGGATATGAACCTCCATAGATAACAAATGGAAATACTAGTAGATCACAAGAAAACACATCAAACACTATTGCAAAAGCCTAGTATTTACTCAATCAAGGAGTGTCATATCTGATGGACTCACTCAATATGAATTCAACCCCCACTATTAGATAATGGTGGCTTCCATTCCCTTGATACCATCTACCATTTCTTAGAAGGGTAAGGAATGCAAGGTCATGTACCACCTTACAGCTTTAACTTTAGAGACCAAAGTCTTGCCCAAAATGTATTCCAACTCAAACAATGGAGGTAATAGTGTGATCTCTTCTCCCCCTATTGCAATGATGCACCATAAGATATGATGGCCAAAGGTTTTATCTAGGTTAACAAGGTGTCTAGGGAGCCCCCAAATATACACAAGGTGTAGTGGGGTTCAAGTCTATGAATGGGGGTCTCCCAAACATCCAACCGAGTGCCAACCAAATCAAGTCTCGATGGACCGAGGATCTCAAGGTTTTTGCTAAGCAAGAAGGGGTCCTTGCTTTGAAATGAATCTTTTGATTCTCATAACATTTATATCTTGTGCCAGAACACATGGTTAAGATGGTCCTTAAGGGTGATGAAATCCCTTAATAGGCCTTCTATAGAGGATTCTGAGTACTTGATTCTCAAGATTGTCTTGCAACACAAGAGAAGAGCATACATATGATTCTCAAGTCACTGGGAATAAAGCAAATATAGTGAGTAAAGTGAATAATCTAGTATTTCTAATCTCTAAGATCACCTTTTGGTGTGAGGAGAGAGCATACATACATAGATATTCAAGACATAGCAAACAAGTTGTAAATTCCCTTATTAAAAAATGAAGTGTGCTACTAGGTTAGTAATAAAAAATTGAATCTTTATCAAGTGTCATGCACCAAACTCATTAGTAGTTTCTTTTTTGTATCTTTGACCAACTTCTTGAGTCAAGCTATGATGTTGCATCAAGCATGATAGGGTTTCCATGCTCATGTTGACTTCTTTCCTTCATGCTTTGTTCCAGCATTCCATTCTACTTTAGATTTGTCACTGCCCTCCTAGAGCATGCTCTCTTTATCTATCATCATTTCTATTGTGGAGGTGGAAGCACCATTCATGGATCTTGACTTAGGCAAGCTCCAAAGTAGCACCCAACCATTTTCCTTCTTTTGTGTGTGCAGGTCAAATTCGGAAGAATTTACAGAAAACAAGTTACAGGGAGTAGGAACATAGAAAGGTGAAGACATGGGAGGTTTGACATTCTACTAAACCCTAATCAAGTTCTAGGGCACCCAAGCACCCTAGTCCTTTGGGCCCTAAAAGGGTGATCTTACAGTAATGTGTCCTACTTTTTGGCCAAAGTAGGACATTGAAATCAACATTTTTAACCAAATTTTCACTTTTTGACACCTATAGCAATTAAATCATTAAAAATTTGAAGATGATGTGAACTAGTGATTTTTGAGATTTCATGTGTAGATTCTAAATCTATATTTTGAAAAAATTTTAAAAATGATTTGTTAATTTTTTTATGTAACTTTTAGTAAGTTGTTTTTTATAGTTAACAATATGTTTAAAAAGTGAGATTTACCATACAACATAACTTTTGTTATAAAAAAGATAAAATTCTAAATTTTCAAATATAGATTCCTAACACCAATATCTAGTGCATGCATATATTTTCATAATTTTTTATGCATATTTATTTTTTATTAATTTTTGAAGTCAGATTAATTATAATTTAGACATAGGTTTATACCATACAACATAACTTTTTCTGTATGTATCCAAATTCACTTTTTTTCTTTTTAGTTGAAACAAGGACATCAATACCTAGTGCATAGATATTTTTAGAATTTTTTTCTCTATTTTTCTATTTTTCCATATGTATTGAACAAAGACCTTCATGTTAGGTGAAGTTTAACCTATGTTCATTAGAAAATAGAAAATAAATATAATAATCAAAATAAATATATTCAATATAATACTTGTTGGAAAGTTTACTCTGAGGGCTACTATCCTGCAAATCATCCTATCATGTTGACTTCATTTCTTGGTCCAACCCAATGTTTGAAATAGAAAATTTTGAGTAAAATCTGAGGACTAAGGTGCAAAGGTCAAATGTTGCTAGGACCTTCATTCAGAGGACCTTCGAATGAAGGTACCTTCATTCAAAGGACCTTTGAATGAAGCTACCTTCATTCAAAGGTCCTTCAAATGAAGGTACCTTTGTTCGAAGGTATCCAGGGACCTTCGAATGAAGGTCACTGAGGGAAAAACAATTTCCTAAAAAGCAATAAAAAGGACCTTCAAGCTAAGGTCCCTTTTTATTCCTTTTTTTGAAAATTTCCAAAAAAGGGATAAAAGGGACCTTAGAAAAAAGGTCCCTTTTTATTCCTTTTATAGAAAGTTTTGAAAAAAGGGATTAGAGGGACATTAGAACAAAGGTCCCTTTTTATTCCTCTTATGGAAATTTCAAAAAAAAAAAAAAAAAGGGACCTTTGAACAAAGGTCCATTTTATTCCTTTTTCGGAAATAACCTTTGTTTGAAGGTCCTGCACATAAAAACCTTTGAACAAAGGTTCACCTTCATTCATAGGTGATTTTAAGGTCTCTTTTTATTCTTTTTTTGGAAAATTTCCAAAAAAAGGGATAAAAGGGACCTTAGAACAAAGGTCCCTTTTTATTCCTTTTATAAAAATTTCCAAAAAAGGAATAAAAGGAGACCTTCAAACGAAGGTCCCTTTTAAATTCCTTTTTTGGAAATGACCTTTGTTCAAAGGTACTGCACATAAAAACCTTCAAATGAAGGTTCACCTTCATTCAAAGGTGATTTTAACTTACCTTCAAATAAAGGTACCTTCATTCAAAGAAATACCTTTCAACGAAGGTATCTTGTAAATTTTTTCTCCATCCACGTTCAAAAGTTTAATGTCCCTAGTTTGGGACTTAGTATTGTGGCTTTACCTAAAACCTAGATCTAGATTCTTCTTGATCCCCTGATCTCTACTATCTATTTAGATTTTAGCTATTTGCTTTTGATAGTCTGTTATGCTTCAATCTTGATTATCTAGAGTTTTTACTTTACCCTAGCTTGATTGGTTGGATTTGGTTAATTTTTCTCTATACAACAAAGGGACAAAGCCCCTATAGTTTGGCTCTCTTTCTTAGGTAGAAGCCAAGCTTGTCTTGTGTCCTAATGTTGGATAGAAGAGGGTTTGACCTAGTTTGATCTCTTAGGCTAGTCTCTCTTTTCTAGCTAACATTTTGGTGAACCCATTGTTTCTTGGACTTTGGCATCCTTCTTGCTTCAGATCTGAATGGTTTTCTCCCATGTATCTAATTAGATTTCATTTATTCATCATTTAGCATACTTTCATAGCTTAATTTTGAATTGTTTCATTGTTTGGGTTTGTAAAAACCTTGCATTTTGAAAAAAAAATAGCTAATCTTCAACCTAGGGTTTGTAGATTCGTGTGTTGTTTCAAATCTTGTTGCACTATTGGGTTGATTAAAAGAATTTAATTGGCTACACCTTACATCCTTTTTGATTTAGAACATTCTTGCATCCTTACATTTGAAAATTGGAAAACAAACTATGTATGCTAGAAATCAAAATACAAACAAGACACATAAAGAACCTATTCCAATATCTACATAACTCAAGAAATAATCACAATACACAATAATGAAATCCAAAGCAAACAATAATGTATTGTAACACACTACAATATTTATTCCTTGGTGTAATGATATGTGGATTTCTCTAAACATAGCATAACCATGATTGGAAAATGAATGATAAGCTCAAATGGATGTGAGATTCTTCAATAAATGCTCAAAGTGCTAGAAGATATGGATTCCAATGCTCAAAAATCATGAAAGGTTTGTAAAGAGGTGAATGGGAATATTTATGGCTTTCAGAGAAGATCGATCAATGGTGGAGGAAATTAGATGAAATCAATAGATGAGTTAAATTGAGGAATCGTGAATGAACGTGCACATGACAAGTGTACATGTAAAAAGTTGATTTATTGAGTTAATTGCTTTGTTGACTAAAGATATGATTGATTTTCATAAAAAATAGAATGTTTTTTATTTTATTTTATGAATTGATTGAGAAAAATAAAGATTTAAATCCATTTGAACTCAACTTTTGATTTGCTTTTTGACATGCAAAAGATAAAATTAAATAATAAATTATTTAATTTGTGTGCATGGAGGAAAAAGATATTTTTGGAAGATTGAGAAGATAATTAGAAATTAAATAAATAAATTTATTTAATTTGTTGTGCATGATGGAAGAAAATAAATAAAATAATGATTATTTAGAAGATAAGAATTTTTTTTTTTAAGATAATGAGCCTGGTAAACTTTTTAACTTGACCAGCAACGCTGGTGCGACACGCCCTCTGGCTCCACATGAATGCTTTTGCCTAGAGCAATGAACCAATGAGGCCACAACATGGGGGACCTCATCCCCTAGAAAGAACACTTCAAACCTGCGAGCTCGTTGGCCCAGTGAAGGCATAAAGCCTTGCGAGCTTGTTGGCCCAGCAGGGGTTTGAACTCTGGTGGCTGCCACTAAAACCGAGCGACTTAACCACCAAACCATGCCGTCATCGGTGAAGATAAGAAAAGTTAAATAAATTTGAACAATTTATTTAAATTGGAAGAATATAATTAGCCAATTAAATAATTAAAATTATTTAATTATGTGGCCAAGAGGAATTAAAGTGTTGAATTAATTAAATAATTGTTTTATTTAATTAATGTGAAAATAGAAGAAATAAGGTAATAAAATGATGAAATTAATTAAATAATTAAGAATCATTTAATTAATGTTAAATTGAGGTGAAATAGAAGAATTGATGTTAGAAGAATGATGTATGCTAGGTGAATAATGCAATGGTCATTTTTGGGTGTCTACACAAACATTTCATTTTTAGATCTTGAAAAGAGCATATTTGTCACCTTGTTTTCATTTCATAAGGTTAGATCATCATAGCAGGAATTAATTTTTTTATTTTTGCATCAGATCTGATTGGTATAACAACATTTAATCATTTCATGGTGTTGCATCTTGCATTTAAACCTTTTGTTTACTAGGGTTTTGTCAAAAGGTTGCATTTTTGGAAAACCTAGTCAAATTCAAACCTAGGGTTTGTAAGTAACATCTTGTTTTAGATTTTTCTGCTAGAATTTACATTTCAAATCTGGTCTTGCATTGTTGTAGCATGTCATAAAAATTATTTGTTTTCAAAAAGAATTCTTGCATCGAAAAATTGTGATTTAGGAAGTAAACATTTCAAATCTAAGGTTTTGATAGTAAATCCTAACTAGTCTTGCATTTAGTGCACTTTCATCAAAGAAAAGTTCTTTCAATCTTTGTTGCATTCAAGTGGATAAATTATTTAGGCAATTTTTTCACACATACTACACATCCTACATTTACAAGACTTAGTGTTATGGTTACCAAGAATATCAAATTTTTGGAAGACCCCGCTTCTCTTGCAATTGTAGGTCTTTGATTACAATCTTATTTTCATATTTGTGGCACTTAATTAATGAATAGATCTGATTGTAAATTTCTACTCCATATCATATTTGCATATAGTAGACAAGGCATTTCATTATGGCCTCTTCTTGTTGTTCCTCTTTGGAATTTTTGCATGCATATATCATAGATTTTGAATTTTTTTTCTAAATTCATTAATGTGCATCCTCATATTTAAGATAATATAGAATTTGTGTATGATACTGATGTGTCTATATGTTATATATATGATATCTTTTGTTAGACATCTGATTTTGTTAGCTTTATGACTATCATGGGTGTATATCATTTGATATTATAAGGTCTTACTAAAATCACATGAGAAAAATGATAATGAAAGATCTTCTTCTACTTCTCTGACAAGCCATGGTAATGCCATGGATCTACTCTCTAATACATGTGATGGTGACCTAGCTTTGTATATTTCACCCTATGATTTGGGTCGCTCTCTCAAAATTATTCCCACTTGTGAGGATATTTTGTGCAAGAGGATGAAATCATTGATACATTTTTAACATTACTTTACCTCCTCTTCATTTGGATGATCTCTCTTCTAGATATGTGACATTAGATGATGTTGAGCATACTACTTCTATTTCTACCATAGTACATGAGGTTTCTATGGCTCATCCTATGGATATTCTGCCTTTGGTTAAATGTTCAAGTACCATGGATATCACTAAGGACGTGAAGATCCTTGATCTTCATCCATTGTTTCAATGTTCAAGTACCTTGGATATCACCAAAGATGAGAAGACCCTTGATATTTCTCCTTCGGTTACATGTTCAAATCCCTTGGACATCACTAAGGATACCATCATCAACAATTTTCTATACAACACTTTACCCTCCCTTCATTACAATGCTCTCCCTTCAAAAGATGAAGCATTAGTGGATGAAGAGAAATCTCTCACATTAAATCCCTTGGGGATGGATGTTGAAATTACTCAAAAGGAAAACAATGTCAATTCAATCATCATTAATAAACTTATTCCGCCTGCTAAAGGGATAGTGAATAAGTGCAATTATCCTCTTTTCTCTAAACCGGCGATTATAGTTGAAGGTGATCCAACACCACCTCGACCCTCAAGTTACTTTCTCAATATTGTAAAATAAATTACTCAAAGAAATCAAGGTGTTCAAAATGTGTCGCAGCAATCTCATAATAATGTAGTTGCTTACACATACAACACCTGTAATAACAAGCAAAGTAAGAAAGCATCGAGTGTGCCCATTTCTCTTCCACTTTCTCAACCTATCCTACCTCAAGAACCTCTTCTTCCTCCAAATATTGGAAAAGAATATGATCTTGTTGAGCAGCTCCATGCTACTCCAGCTAAGATCTCTCTATGGGATTTAATATAAACATCACCTACATACCACAGAATGCTCCATGAGGCTCTACAAAAGGTAGTTGTTCCACCTTCTGTTAGAATGAATGATATAGCATCTCTGTTCAGTTGTATGCATGTGAAAACTAGACATATCATTTAAACAACATGAATTACCTCCCATAGAAGTTCAAAACCAATATGAACCTCTTATGATATTCGTCATCATTGATAGAATGAGAGTAAGACACGCTTTGATTGATGGTGGATCAGGTCTTAAAGTTTGTGGCATAGACTTGTTACATAAACTCAATGTTGATACATCTCTCATCAAACCAGATAAACTCAACATTCATGGCTTTGATAATGTTGGTAAACAATCACTAGGTACAATCACCTTAGATATTAAGGTTGGACCTGTGACATTACCTACCCTTATCCATGTCATGCCTAATTCTCTTTCATACAATCTTCTTCTTGGTAGACCATGGATCCATGCCATGGGGGTAGTCCCATCTACCCTTCATTGTTCAATAAAGCTCATCTTTGAAAACAAACTACATACAATTGAAGCTGATCTGATTCTAGAAAATTACTTGCAAATGGAAGTGAGACATTAAACTCCTTTAAGTAGTTTAATCCCTTCTTTAACACTATCCTCCACTTCTAACAATAGTATTGATCAGGATAGTGTCAGTCCTTTGAATGCATTTTTGGTGATGATTGGGGTTTGTTAGATTTTAAACCTTCCTTTGGGGGTGAATATAAAGTCTCACTCTCACACTCAAAAATCTCGAAGGTAAACAAAATTTCTCTAACATAATATCTTACTCCTACAAAGTTTAAACTCAAGATTAATGATGATGGAACCTTTAAAATTGATGAAAATCCATCTTCTTCTATAGAAATGGTGGCAATATATGATAAAGCATCATCTAATTCTAATACATGTCTTGGTAATGATGAGGTCTTTTTAGATTTCAACTCCCATGGGATGGTTGAAACAAAGATTGACCCTCCTAACTATGATTAAAAGAATTATCCTTCTTCTTCAATACATTTCAATAAAGATAGTCATATATGACCTCTCCTCTTCCTTCGTATTTGGAGATGTGTTATGGGTGTGGATTCAAAATTCTTTCAAAAAAAGGATTCAATGGAAATGGGTTAGGATGTAAAGAACAAGGAATTAAGGAACCTATGGAACCAACACCGCACTTGTCTAAAGTAGGTTTAGGTTTTCAGCCTTCTCCTACGTTCTCTCCACTGTGTTCACAACAAAAAAGGTTGCTTCATACTCCACCTATATCTTCACTTCTATCTCAATAAGAGTGTATTTTGTCATGTCTACTCAAAGACTGCTTAATCACTCCTACTACTCCAAAACACAAAGATTCAACAAAATAATCATTCCAAGTCTTGGGTGACAAAATTCACAAACTCCAAACAAGGTATGGCTCTAGCACTCTTCACCATGCTTGATGTAGCCCCTAGAGCAGCTTTTTCTCCATCCATTTTATAAATCAAGTTGGGGGAGGATGATTTGTTATAGACCGACTCACAAGTGTGGTCCCTCCCTCTCATTTATGTTATGCTTGTACATATTGTTATCCCCATATTGTGATGTTTTTTTATTGTTAGCTGTCCCTTGGCACCCTTGTCAGCACAAAGGTATAAGGAGGAAGAACACATCGTGTCATTCCTCTATGTGTAGCTTCATTCTTCTATATGTCGTGATGTACAATTTCATTATTTTTCTTGGATGATCTAGCATCCTTTCATTTTGATTCAATTAATCTGTACTCATTCAATTAATGTGTACTCTATGCCTAGCATCCTTGGATGATCTAGCATACTTTCATGTGATCTTTCCTTAGTCATCTTCGTAAGTTATGATGTTTTATGTATGTGGCACCTTGTTACAATTCTCAGTGTCATACAATGACTACACAAGCTATCGTGTATCATGTTTGTAAGCACCATCTTGGTTTTCTCATCTTGGGAGAAACCCCTTGTCATGCTGTAGCTTTTGAAAACACATATCATTTGGGCATGTTCTTTTAGAAAGATCTCATTCTTGTTTTATCTTTCTTCCTCACTCTACCTTAAAGGAAATCATTCCCTGATGGAATTAGCAATCACTTTAAGGTGGGAGCATATATCATTCTATGAGCATTACTCCCATCTTTCTATCAAAAAATGTGTTGATTATCTTCATTACTGTATTCTCTTGGAAAGGAATATAGAAAGATTTGAAACAAGATCTTGAGTCTATCTTGTTCTCCTAAGTTGAAGCTCCTTGTATGTTTGGGAGAAGGGTTGCACCACCAACTAGAGTTTTGTAGTAAGTTTGCTTCACCTTCTTATTCTATAAGACTTCCCTTGCATGTTTGGGAGAAGGGTTGCGCCACCAACTAAAGCTTGGTAGTGTAACATTGGAAAATGTCCCTTTGAGGGCTTTTCCCTCATAAGGTTTAGCTCCCATGTCTTTCGCATGCATTTAGGACATCTTAGTTCATAATTTGGCATCTCAATGGAATGAGCCCTAGGTAACATGACAAATGGGACCTAGAAGGACCCCTTGAGCAATACCTTGCCCAATATAGGGGGGAGGACTTGGGTACCCATGCCCTAGTCCTACCCTATTTTGGGGCAGCCCCAATTTTTGGGTGTTGATTTATGATCATTATTTGGCTTCTTTGCCAACATGGTAAGTTTGAATTACGAAAATCTTGGTGGGAGTGTTTGTAGTTGCATATAAAAGCATGTTTAGGCATTCATTTGTAAACTAGATTTCAATTAGAGGATTACTAGCAAGCTATTATGTTCTCAAGGTGATTCAAGACTTTCATTGTGTTGTAAGAGTAGACTTGTGTGGTTTGTGTGTTTGTATTTGTAGATTTGACCATCAATTTCTTCATGGAATGAAGAGCATCTTCCTCCCATGAGAGATTCACTACAAGGTGACATGATATTGTGTTTTCATCATCATTTCCTTTGGTTTTTGCCTCTACCTCACAAGGGCATGCACTCTCTATCTGACAATGGTGTTTAGAGACTTAAGTGTCCTCTGGGGCTTGACTGAGGCAAGCCTCTAAACACCACAACCCCCTCCCAAAGTCTTGTGATTGCAAGTTAGAGGTGTCGCATTTGGGAAAAGTGAAGTTACAGGAAGGATTAGTAGACATCAAAGATTCTAGATCCAAAGAGAAGCAGGACACCAGAGCATTTCTAGGAGTTGGACGCTTGCTCTAGCATCCTCCACAGCTAAATTTTTAGAAATAGGAGTTACAGTGTTGAGCAGTGTCAGAAGGAGGTTAGGATCCTGGAAAGAAACTGGTACTTTGGACTTGGGCTCCCGCTCTAGTGTCCCCAACTATTCTGCCTTAGAACCCTGAAAACAAGTACTCTGTGATTCGATATTTTACTTCTGTCTACAAGAGCATTTTCTATTATTCGTCAGTTTATTTCTGTATTTGCATAATTAGGATTTTAATGGTCAATTGAGCATAAGAGAAGATAAATTGATAATTAATTCCCTAATCTGAGTTTCCCTACATCTCACAGTGATCTAGGGTATGATAGTGAGTTGCCACTCGACCCTAGATCCTTGAATGTATAGGGTGAAAGGAGGATTGAAACATCTAAACACTAAACATTAAATGAATCAAATTTTACCCTAAATAGGTAGTAAGGTCACTTCTCTTTCTTATTCTACAAGGCTTCATGTAAATCCTCTTGTGGGAGGTAGTTGGTGTATTCCCTTGAGTGGACACACTTTTCTTAATGTGGATTATGTGCATGACGTGTTTCTACTCCTCTTGATGCATGAGCATGCCTAGTTCAAGAGTAATCTTGCATCAACCAAAAACATTTGCATTTCAGTTTGTTTGCATTCCAGTTCTTTCATTTTCTAGTTTAGTTCAGGTAGTTCAGTCCAAAGCAGTTTCAACTTCTAATCTAGTTTAGCATCTACATTCATTCATCTACATCATATCAAGAATTTAGAGCATTTGGATCACTTATCGGAAAGATATCACTATCAGAAGTTGACTATTTTCTCAGAGCAGAGCATTCTAACAGTTCCTGATATTCAGTTGAAGGAGAAGGCTTGTGAATCATTCCTTGACTTGTGGATCTCAATGTCCTTTGGTTCATGG
This sequence comes from Cunninghamia lanceolata, assembly GCA_027924645.1. Taxonomy (NCBI): domain Eukaryota; kingdom Viridiplantae; phylum Streptophyta; class Pinopsida; order Cupressales; family Cupressaceae; genus Cunninghamia; species Cunninghamia lanceolata. Next base: position 11,589,117 of record BSBN01000073.1, read on the forward strand.
CCAACCTTCCCCAAGGGTTCACACGCTATTTCATTTATTTGAGGAAGTGTTCTATGTATTTAGGCCCAGCCTATCTATGAACACGTTACAACTCTTCATTGGAGTTTGTGACCTTCCTTAGCTGACGCGGAGGAATCTATTGGTCCAGAAATGATATATATTGATGTAATAGATCCTTAGGAAAGTAGCTATTCACATAAGAAAGATTTGATAGTTTAGATTTGTGCGAAGGAGCTTCAAAGCTTTATCTTGCGCATGTATGTAATCAGGCATGTGAGCCCTAAATCTAAGCCCGCATGTTGCCAGCCAGATTGTATTTGAATTCTATGATATACTGAACGACTAAATCTGCATTTGTTTCATTTCTTTGAGTTGTATCTATTGTGTTTACTCCTACTGTATGGTCCAGATAGTTCATTCTGTAAACCCTCCTTCTGTGACTGCACCAAGTGGTATTAGAGTGAAAGTTTGATTCTTTGGAGTGAATCGGCGAAGGGGATTCCATAAGATCTTGTTGTAAGTAGATATCCAATCTAAGGTAGGTTACTTTTGTGCAACCGATCACCAATTAAGAGGTAGTTGTTGCTTGTAGCCCAATCACCAAACCTGAGGCAGTTTGCACTTGATCCTAGGAAGATGCTACCATAGAGAGTGCCTCCTGTTGGTACAATGGCTAATAGAATGGATGAGATGATGGAATTGATGAGAATAATGTGAATTCATTTGGATCCTATTGAAGAAGATAGGTGAAGAGGATTGACACTGAGACCTAATGTTGAAAGTGATGATGAAGAGGAATTTCAATCTATTGAACAAACTGGCAAAACCCTATAAGGTAATGAAGAAGAAGAATCAGATTAGATAAAGATGTTGCAATCTATTTCAAAGATTGGAAAGAGACCTAGATTTGATGTGCTGAACTATACTGGTAATTTGAATCCTGAAGAATTGATTGACTGCATAAATGATATGGAAGAATACTTTGACTATGAATAAATTGAAGATCCGGAGAAGGTGAAATTTGCAAAGACAAAGTTGAAAGGATGGTGGAAAGAAGTTCAGTTAGAAAGAAATAGAAGAGGAAAAGAAAAGAATACAAAGTGGGACTGGATGGTGACAAAGTTGAAGAATCAGTTTATACATGCTGACTATGAGTTGGAGTTGTTGAAAAGACTGCATAACTTAAGACAAAAGGAGAAATCTGTGAAGGAGTACACTGAAGAATTTCATAAAATGATCATAAGGATAGGACATAGTGAAGTAAACAAGGGGAAAGTGGCATGATACATCAATGGAATGAGATTGAACATTCAAGAAGAACTAAGTTTGGTAAGGATGACATCTTTGGAAGAAGCATATCAGTTTTCCTTGAAAGTTGAAGAGAAGCTAAATAAGAGACATGATCAGAGACAAAGAGGTAGAGGAGGTAAATTTTAGAGAGGTAAAACATTTTTTGAATATGATAGATCATTTGTGGAGTAGAACAAGTTTGACAGCCCATTTAAGAAGGATGACAAAGATAACAATGCTTACCGGAGAGATGACAGAAATTTTTACCAAAGAGGAAACCCTAGTGCATACTGAAATGAAGGATACAAAAGAGAAGGAAGAGGATTTGATAAAAGGACATTTAGAGGTACTTGTTTCAAGTGTGGAGGTGAAGGACATAGAGCATTTGAATGTAACCAAGGCAGTACAAGTAAGAGGACATAAAATAGTGGAAGAGCAGCTTATGTTGAAGAAGAACCTATTGAATCACCCAGTTCTGTTGGTAAACCTAAGAAAGGAGAATCATTGGTGATGAGGAGAGAACTATTTCAAATAGAAACAAATGAGGAACCATCATAGAGGAAAAGTCTATTTAGAACTAGATGCAAATCCAGAGGTAAGTTTTCTAAAGTTGTAATTGATAGTGGTAGTTCAGATAACCTAGTTTTAGAGGAGATGGTGACTAAGCGGAAGTTGGAAAGATTGAAAAAACCTAAGCCCTATCAAATAGCATGGATTCAGGATGATCATAAGGTACTAGTGAGCGAACAATGTTTGGTGAAATTTCATATTGGATCTTATCATGATGAAGTCTTGTGTAATATTATGCCTATGGTTGTATGTCAAATTTTGTTGGGTAGACCTTGGCATTATGATAGAAAATCTATACATGATGGGAGAAAGAATACATACACTATAACAGCTAATGGAAAGAGAATTACTTTGATTCCTTTGGATGATGATCCTAAAGATGCGATATGTGGGAATGCTAGAATCTATTTGGTAGATGGAAGGAAATTTTGGGATGGTTTGAAATAGGAAAGTATGTGTTATGCCTTGATTCCTAAAATGACTGAAGTAGTGAAGAAATAAATTAAACTGGAGTTGATAAGAGAGTTGTTAACAGAGTGTGAAGACATCATATCAAACAATGTACCTAATGGATTACCACCTTAATGAGTATCAATCATCACATGGATCTTATACCGAGAGCAAGTTTGCCTAACAAAGTAGCATACTAGATGACACCAACAGAGAATGAGGAACTAAATAGACAGATACAAGAGTTTTTGAGGAAAGGTTTGATCAGAGAAAGCTTGAGTCCTTGTGCAGTACCTACAGTGCTTGCACCGAAGAAGGATGGAGAATGGAGAATGTGTACTAATTCCAGAGCAATAAACAAGATCACAGTTAAGTATAGATTCCCTTTACCTAGGATGGATGATATCATGGATTGTTTGAGTGGAGCAAAATATTTCACAAAGATAGATTTGAAGAGTGGATACCATCAGATCAAAATTAGAGAAGGTGATGAATGGAAGATTTCTTTTAAGACAAATCAAGGATTGTATGAGTGGTTAGTGATGCCCTTTGGATTGACAAATGCACTAAGTACTTTCATGAGATTGATGAATGAAGTCTTGAAGAAATTCTTGGGTAAGTTTGTGATTGTATACTTGGATGATATTCTAATTTTCAGTAAAACAAAAGAAGAACATTTGTGTCATTTTAGACAAGTTTTACAGAGGTTGAGAGAAGATAAATTGTTGATAAACATCAAGAAGTGTAGTTTCATGAAGGAAGAGTTGGTATATTAGGGATTTGTGATTTCTGCGGAAGGACTGAAGATGGACCCTGAGAAAGTGAGAGCAATTATTGAGTGGCCTACACCAGAGAGCATTGGAGAAGCTAGATCATTTCATGGGTTGGCTAGTTTCTACCAGAAGGTCATTAGAAATTTTAGTTTAGTTTGTAACCCTATGACAGAGATAATGAGAGGTGACAGAAAGGATTTTAAGTGGACATCCGGAGGCAATAAAAGTTTTGAGTTGTTGAAGTGAAAAGTGACAGAACAACCTATTTTGGCATTACTGGATTTCAATAAGGTATTTCAAGTTGATTGTGATGCAAGTGGAAATGTAATTGGAGCAGTGTTAAGTCAAGAAGGTAGACCTGTAGCATATTTCAGTGAGAAGTTGAATGATGCAAGGAGAAGATATTCAGTTTATGATCAAGAGTTCTATGCCATAATTCAAGCCTTGAAGAAGTGGAGATATTACTTATTGCCTAAAGAATTTGTGTTGTATACAAATCATCAATCTTTGCAATATTTCAATAGTCAAGGTAAGTTGAATCAGAGACACATGAGGTGGGTAGAGTTCATGCAGAGTTATACTTTTGTGTTGAAGCATAGGAGTGGAAAATCAAACAAAGGTTCTGATGCATTGAGCAGGAGAAGAAACTTGTTGACAGAGATGAGAATTGAAGTGTTGGGTTTTGATGAATTGAAGAACCTGTATGAGGGAGACACTGATTTTATAGAACCTTGGAAAGCATGTAAGGAACCTATTGTGATAGATAGGAGTAAGTGGTTGGACTATTTCATTCAAGAAGATATGTTGTTTAAAGGAAGTCAGTTGTGCATACCCAAAAGTTCAATGAGAGATAATCTGATCAAGGAGAAGCATAGTGGCAGATTGGCAGGACATTTTGGCATTGATAAGACAGTGGCTTTGGTGAGTGAAAATTACTTTTGGCCCTAGATACATAAGGATGTTTGGATATTTGTGCAGATTTGTAGAGTTTGTCAAGTTGCAAAAGGGAGTAGTCAAAATACTGGATTGTATAAACCTTTGACAGTATCGGAGAGACCTTGGAAAGATATAAGCATAGATTTTGTGTTGGGATTGGCTAAGACATAGAGAGGACATGATTCAATATTTGTAGTGGTTGACAAATTTTCAAATATGGCTCATTTTATACCTTGTAAGAAGACAACGGATGCAGTACATGTAGCAGACCTATTTTTCAAAGAGATTGTGAGATTGCATGGATTACCTAAGAGTATAGTTTCAGATAGAGATACAAAGTTTGTTGGATTCTTTTGGAGGGCACTCTGGAAGAAGATGAAGACAAACTTGAGGTTTAGTTCAACTTTTCATCCACAGACAAAGGCAGTGAATAGGAGTTTGGGAAATTTGTTGACATGTTTGGTTGGAGAGAAGACAAGAAGTTGGGATTTGATTCTTTCACAAGCAGAGTTTGCATACAATAATTCAGTAAATAGGAGTACCAGAAGAACACCTTTTGAGATTGTTACCGGAGTGAGTCCTAGAGGAGTATCAAAATTAAGAGATATCAATATAGAGGAGAAGAAGAGTTCAGAAGCAGAAGAAGTTGCAGATCACATGAAGACAGTGCACAATCAGGTGAAGAAGTAATTAGAAAAATATGAACAGTAAGTACAAAGAGAAGGCTGATGAGAAGAGAAGACATAAGGAATTTGAAGTTGGAGATGAAGTGATGGTGTACTTGAGAAAAGAAAGATTTCCAATTGGGACTTATAACAAGTTGAAGATGAAAAAGTTTGGACCTTGTAGGATACTCAGGAAATTTGATTCAGAAAATGTATATGAAGTAGAGCTACTGGAGACACTAGGTATTTCACCTATTTTCAACATTGCAAATCTTTATTCATACCATGAAGCAAAGTTCAGTGATAGCATGGAAGAAGACTTCAAGAAGCAATTACCACAACAAGCACTAGAGTAGATAGAAGATATTTTGGATAGTAGAGTTGGATGCAGCACTAGAGGAAGATAATATAAAGAATATCTTGTGAAGTGGAAAGGCAGATCGAAAGAAGATTCATCATGGATTTCTCAGGCTGAGGTGGACTCTCTTGGTTCTCCCCTAGCCCCAACAAAGTGAGGGACTCACTTTTTCAATAACCCTAGATGTCTGATGCAGGAGCATCCCTAGTTCAAGAGTAATCTTGCATCAACCAAAAACATTTGCATTTCAGTTTGTTTCCATTTCAGTTCTTTCATTTTCCAGTTCAGTTCAGGCAGTTCAGTCAGAAGCAGTTTCAGCTTGTGGTCTAGTTTTGGCAATTCACATCTTGTGGATCTAGACTTAGCATCTACATCATATCAAGAATTTAGAGCATTTGGATCAGTTACCAGAAAGATATCACTATCAGAAGTTGACTATTTTCTCATAATAGAGCATTCTAACAGTTCCTAATATTTTGCTGAAGGAGAAGGCTTGTGGATCATTCCTTGACTTGTGGATCTTAATTACACATTATTCAATGTCCTTTGGTTTGTGGTCAAGCTTCCCCAAGGGTCCCCGCATTGTTTCATTCATTTGAGGAAGTGTTCTATGCATTTAGGCCTGACCTATCTGTGAACATGTTACAACTCTTCATTGGAGTTTGTGACCTTCCTTAGCTGAGGCAGAGCAATCTATTGGTCTGGAAATGATATATATTGATGTAATAGATCCTTAGGAAATTATCTATTCACATAAGAAAGATTTGATAGTTTAGATTTGTGTGAAGGAGCTTCAAAGCTTTACCTTGCGCATGTATGTAATCAGGCCTATGAGCCCTAATTCTAAGCTCGCATGTTGCCGACCAGATTGTATTTGAATTCTATGATATACTGAACAACTAAATCTATGTTTATTTCATTTCTTTGAGTTGTTTCCATTGTGTTTACTCTTGTTGTACAATCCGAATAGTTCATTCTGTGAACCCTCCTACCGTGACTGCACAACCTCTTATGCTTCTTATTTCTAACTAACCCCTTAACATTCTTCTTATTGCATCTTGGGGAATGATGCATGGTGATTGAGACAACATTTAAATTTAGGTCTCCTTTGTCATGCTAAATCAAGGTCTTCCATTATGTGTTTCTTTTGATTATTGTATTATGTGTATATTCTCCTCATACATTCTTATTCTCTATATGTTCTTCATTCCTCATGCATGCCTCACATATTCTTATCTTCTATAAATTCTCCATGACTCATGCATGCCTCACATGTTCTTTCTCTATGTATTTATTATGTATTCTCCTTGAGTGTTTTGTGTGTATTCCATGTGTGTTCTATGTGTATTCTATGTATAATCTATGCCTTATGTGCATGCTTTGTGTCAGGCATGTATACTTTGTGTATTCCATGTATACATTGTGATTTCTCAAGTGTATGCCCTATGTATGTCTTGTTCTATGTCATGTTTCCTAAGCGCTTCATAAATGAGTGAATTATGTCATGTGTTTTATGTTTATGCAAATCATCATAGACTCTTAGAATCCTAAACTTGGAGGCTTGATCACCCAACAATTTTGGTGACATTCTATGGTTTCTATGTTGTGTTTAAAATTTGTCTTCTTTATCCTTTAGTGTGAGTTTGAGCATAAGTTCATACCCATGCTAAAGTGGGGACTAAATGTTACATCGTAAAATGTGTACACTAGAATTTTACACTTAGTTTAGCATCTAGTTGGACCTAAAATGTTTACACTTGTTAATCGGGACCTATTTTAACACCTTTTTGAACATTAAATGATTAATTCTCGATCTCGATGATATAATCCAACAAAATAACTATGAGATTGACTGAAGAACACCTAAAGAGACTTATGCTAGGATTTTTGGGGCTAAAGGACAAGGGCACCCTAGTTCCTCATTTAGCCTTGACCTATTTTAAAGGTATGTCAGTTTAAGACATCTGAAGTCATACCTCATGTTAGCCCCATTTGGTTTTATTTGTCATTTGTGAGAGGGAATGCATATAAAAGCAAGTTAGTTTATTCATTTAAACATCTGTAAGTAATCTCTAACTTCTTGAAAGATTCTTGCACTCTCTCTTCTTCTCTCTCATGCTTCTCTAAAGCTCTCTATAGTGGATTATTATTGCGCCACTAACTTATTGCAGGTATTTTCAATATATTTCAACTTCTTTGGGCTACACCAACTTTTTGAGTCAAGTTGTGATGCCGCATCAAGAATTCTAGGGTTTCCATGCTCATGGTGACTTCTTTCCTTCATGCTTTGTTCTAGCATTCCATTCTACTTTAGATTTACCTCTGCTATGACACACTCTCTTTATCTATCATCATTTCTATTGTGGAGGTGGAAACACAATTCATAGAGATTGACTTAGGCAAGCTCTTTAATAGAACCAAACCATTTTCCTTCTTGTGTGTGTAGATTAGATTCAGAGGAATTTGTAGAAGACAAGTTACAGGGAGCAACAACACAGAAAGGTGAAGACATGGGAGGTTTGACATTCTGCTAAACCCTAATCAGGGTCTAGGGTACCCAAGTGCCCTGGTCCTTTGGGCCCTAAAACCTAGATCTAGGTTCTTCTTGATCCCCTGATCTTTTCAATCTATTTAGATTCTGGGAATCTGCTTCTGATATTTTGTTATGCTCTAATCTTGCTTATCTAGAGTTTTTACTTTAACCTAGCTTGATTGATTGGGTTTGGTTAATTCTTCTCTATAAAACAAAGGGACAAAGCCCCTATAGTTTGGATCTCCTTCTTGGGTAGAAGCCAAGCTTGACTTTTGTTCTAATGTTGGATGAAAGAGTTTTTGACCTAGTTTTCTCTCTTAGGCTAGTCTCTCCTTTCTATCTAACAATAGAATTCCCAATGACATGGTTATGTATATGTTACCAATCAAGAATATTATTAGTGTCCATAAATCAAGTGTACTAACCATTCATTTTTCTAAAATTCCTCTACAATGGTTTCACAAATCCATTTTTTGAAAATATACTATTATTATAACATCATATCTAAAAACATATGATTCCAAGATATCCTCAAAAATAACCATTTATAATTATAGATCTTAGCAAAAAATTTCTAAAACATCTTGATCATTTCAACTCAAAATATTTAAAAATTTTCCTTCAAGGGATTATTAATAAAATCCAAGAAAAGAAACCCCAACTATTACACACCTTCTTAAGAACTTCTTGATTACATGTACACATTATTCAATTATTTTGCAAGGTAATACAAAAATAATGTAAATCAAATAAATACTAAAAGAATAATCTATTTCATTGTAGCAATACATTACCCATCTATATAGAATAGTAGATTGCACCATAACTTTATTCATGAAAAGATGATCAAGCATCAACACCAACATGTTTATGAAAATACAACATTGTCTCATACATGGTCTTGTTTTCTACAACTAATCCCATAATGAATTCTTCTTCCTCATTATCTTCATGTGGTTTCACACTACTCTGATCCCTGTAGTGCTCTAGATCCAACATAGGCCTTGCCCCAATAGTTGAACTTGAGCCATCCAATGAACACCCCCAATACCTACCAAAGGTTCCCCAATAAAAATAAAGATAAAATACTCTTCTTCTTACAAAATATGGTGACTCTTCCTCTTCCCAAAGAGGAGATGACTCTTCACCTTCCAATCTCGTCACCCTCTTCCTTATGAACTTAGAAAGGGTAAAAAAAAACAAAAATTTTATGATTAAACAAGTACCCAATCCATAGGTGATTGACCTAGGGGCTTAATTTTACAAAAATTATGATAAAAGGAACTCTTAAACTCACTTCAAACAACAATTGAATTCAACTTAACATTCATAACAATGATTAAATTCCACCTTCAACTATATTCACAAAAATGACATTTCTTATGATCATATTATAAATGATATCCATTCATACTGATAAGGTGAGAAATCCATCTTACAATTATTTTAATAATGTTATAAAAATTAGTGTATCTACCCATAATACTAAAATCCACATTAATCAATATCATACTATTAAAGTCTAACTACTATGAGAACTCCATTATATCAAAACTTGTGAGTAATAATGGCAAAATATAGTCTATCTAATGAAAAAAATTGTTAAAAAAGATTAGCCCTCACAAAATATATCAATAAAGAAGCTATTGATGCCAAATTATTCTACTCTAGTGGAATCTTTTGTATCCATCCTCTTCATCTATTGATTGGAATGGATTGGTGGAAGATTGGTTCCAACCATTGGTGGCCCTTAGCACACCCAACCATAAGGAAATTTGGATAGCATAGCATGATACTTGATATATTATTGTAAATAAATATAGTAACTGGAAACTATATACATTTTTTATTGAATGATACAATCAATACACATGCTAACCAACACACTAAACAATATGAATGATACAAAAGATAATTTAGAACATAATTATTCTACTAGGAGAAATTAAAAAAATGATCATTCATGTACACACATTTCACCATGGAATTTATTAGCTAAATAACTTAATCAATAACAAAATTTACTATGGATGACAGAGTGTTTTTAAATAAATCTATTTCCTCTAGCCATAGATCAGCAATACCACATATGTTAATGATTATATGAAAATACAATCTTGGTATATAATCATTGCATTAGTCACTTACTTTTGAAATGTGTACATAATCATTCCTTTTCCTAGATAGTATGTCCTAATGTTATTTTCACATAATCATATGTTCAACTACTGATTACACTTTCTAATGGTTCTTTAGTAGCTTTATAAATTATCCCTCCATATAATAATATTACCTTAAGTTATAGTGTAATAGTCTATATAATGTTGTCATAAATTTAATAATATAAACCAACTGGTATAAGCATATAATTACAAGTACCATATAGTTCAAATGATAACAATAAATATTATGTATAGTTGATATATGTATAATAAATATTTATCTTAACTCAACTATGATATATGTAAACAAATATGAATTCATAGTATAACATAACAACCACTACTATAATGAATAGATATTGTTTACCCATAAATAGACTTTACAAATGTGATTCCACAAAACCCAAAGTTTAGACCACCATAGTCTTAAAATGTGACTCTGTAAACTCAAGTTCTTGACCGTTATGGTCCATGAAATATGCACATTGAAACTCAAAATATATGTACAACCATGGTTATAAAACATGACTATTAAATCTTTGCTTGACAACATAGTGGATATAATAGTCATTCGGTCTCACTCAATAGTCATATTTATCAACCATAGTTTATATTATAAACCCCATTTAGTTTTTCTGTACATATTTGATCACTAACCAAAAGTATAAACATATGCAATGAATTCTTTAGATAAAAAACATAAAAATATTTAGTTTAACAAAAAGGCCAACAAAATAGAAAACTTATAACTTATGCCCCACATAACTTCAAGAATAAACAATACCCAAAACCTAAAACATTCATAACTATGAAACTATTATAGGATGAAGAAACTTTAACATTGTTAACTTTGTGGTTCTAAAACCCAAGATAGTTATACACCTTAAATAATATAGATTAAGAATGCATTCCTTAAGAGACCACCAAACTAAAAGATTAATAAACGCTTACTAGTTCATATCTCATAATGGTTCTCTATTTCACACACTAAAGACCTAATTTTATATAATGCTCAACCATATTCAGACACAAACACGATATGCTAACTATAAATAGAGAAATGAAACAAAATTCCTTCACATACCAATAAAAAAACAATATCCATTGAAATTTAAATGCAATAAATTATTTAGGGATAGATCCTAACCTTAATAGAAGAACAAAAGAAAATAGGCACCCTCCACTCTAGGTGAAAACCTCATTTCAAAAACCACCCTTACTTTTCTTGTAAAATAGACCAACAACAATAATAAACTACAACATAAATGAAAATCAATAACCTCTCCTATAACATCATACTTTTTTTAAGTTTTTATCTTCATGTTAATCCAAAACCATTTTATCACAACTAACAACCATTAATGAAGCAGGAGCATCCTAGGTTGAAAAGTAATCTTGCATCAACCAAAAATATTTGCTTTCTATTCTTGCATTTTAGTAGTAGTTCAGTCATTTGCAGTTTTACAAATTTCTACCACATTTTACTGCATCATCATTTTAGAGTTTACGAATCAAGAATTGGCATCTATTCCATGTCAGCTATATCATACTAAGATTTTAGGAGATTTGGAGTCATTTGTGAAGAGTTATCGCTAGCAAAAGAACATCAACTTTCATAGAGAAGAGCATTCACATTTAGTTTGATCATACAAGGTTTGCAGAGCACTTCCATGACTTGTAGAGCCAAATGGAACATCCTACAAGGTAAATTGGGACCAGATAGACCTTCCTTGAGAACTGCATCAAGTTTCATTCATTTGTGGAGCATTACCAAGAGTTGTAGGCCGACCTACATGTATTCTTCATGTTCCATCATTCATTGGAGTTTGAGACCTCTTAAGGCCAATGCAGAGGATTCCATAAGTTGGAGGATGATATATACATATCTTAGATGCATGAAGTTAGTAGTTCAAAGATAGATAGTTAGATTCTTTCTGGAAGGCACTTCAATGCCATATCTTTCATGTATGTTGTAATCTGGAGAACAGGCCTATGAGCCCTATGATTGTAGCCCACATGTTTTCAGCATATAAGCATTGTAATTGATTGATATATTGAGCATATGAATCTTCCATTGCATTCTATTACTGTGTTGTTTCCATTGTGTTTACTCTAGTTGCATGGTTGGACAGTCCCTTCTTAGGACCCTCCATCCATGACTGCACCAAGTGGTATCAGAGCTAAGTTTGTGAATCATTTGGGAGTGAAGGCATTCCGAAAGATCTTGTGGTGAACATATCACTGACCTGGGGCAGTCTACTTTTGTTTGTTAATAGAGTGACAATTGTGAGGCAGTTGCTACCTTGTAGTCAGATGACCAAATTGAGGCAGTTACACCAGATCCTAGGAAGAGATACTGCCAAGGAGGATGCCTACTATGGCAAATGTTGCTAGAAGAATGGAAGAAATGATAGAGATGATGAGGATAATGGAAGTTAGATTAGATGTTGTAGAAGAAGATAGAAGAAGAGGACTAAACCCTAGACATGAGGAGGAAAGTGATGATGAATAATTTCAATCTACTGAGCAAAATGAAGAAGCCCTAGAAGAAGAAGAATCAAATCAGGTAAAGATGTTGAAGGCTATTTCTAAGATTGGTAAGAGACCTAGAATTGAGATTGTAAACTATACTAGAAATTTAAACTTTGAGGAATTGATTGATTGGATAAATGAAATAGAGGAATACTTTGAATATGAGGAAATTCAAGATCTGGAGAGAGCAAAATTTGCAAAAACTAGGTTGAAAGGACATGTTGCTATTTGGTGGAAAGAAGTTCAATTAGAAATAAATAGGAGAGGAAAAGAGAAAATCATAAAATGGGATAGGATGGTGACAAAGTTGAAGACTCAGTTCATACCTACTGACTATGAGTTGGGATTGTTGAAGAGATTGCAAAACCTAAGGTAGAAGGAGAAATCTGTGAAGGAGTATACTGAAAATTTTCATAAGATGATTATCAGGATAGGACATAGTGAAGAAAGAAAGGAGAAAGTGGAAGTATACATAAATGGATTGAGGATAAACATTCAAGAAGAACTAAGTTTGGTGAGGATGACAATAGTAGAAGAATCATAATAGTTTTCATTGAAAGGTGAAGAAAAGATGAATAAGTGACATTAGAAAAGGCAGAGAGGTAGAGGGGGAAATTTTCAAAGAGGTAGTGTTGAAATGCACAAGACAACTGAGAGGGGGGGTGAATAAATTGTAGCAACAACTTAAATTCTTTCAAACATCAACACATTAACCACTTAATTATGATTTAACCATGAAGGCATATAATCAGAAACTGAAACACATTCACATATTCAACACATGAGACACCAAATTTTTACATGGAAAACCCAATAAGGGAAAAACCATGGTGAGTGTTAGCTCACAATATAAATGATATATCAAAATTTACAATAAGGCTCACTTCCTTAGGGCTCCCTATCTTAGGGCTCACTGCCTAGAATGTTCATTGCAAAAGAAGCCGCTCACTACCAAGAGGGATCACTGCCAGAAGTTGGTGAACTGAGATAGTAGCATCTACACTATGCCAAGGTTTAGTTCCATTGAAGCACAATAAATCTCCTCTACTCTACTTTGCTTTTTCACTTCACAACCTCCATTATTATTCATGACTTCATTACATGTATTTATACAATTCATCAACCTTTGAATCTACATCAAGGTCCGCATTACAATCATCAACCATTGGAATAATCTCTAAGGTCAACATACACACATACATTAGAATAGGTCTAGACTTGAATAGATTTATGAAGGAGAGGAAATGAATACGGACCACACTACACCTTAGCTGGGACTCAAATACAATCTTCCATGCAACAACACGCTATCACAAACTCCAAAGCATAACTGCAAGTAGTGAAAACAACCAAGTCAGCCAAAACTGGTGTTAACACTAAGACCTTTAGGAACACGCTTTATGCATGATCTGGATTATACCTTGTAGACTAATAAAAAGGTAGGAACATGATCTAGAGACATCCACAAGCATGTTACAATTACCAAGGACTTCTTTACGAACCCCAAACACTCTATCCAGAATATTCTTCAAACTAGAGCACTTAAACATTACTGTCAACCATTGTCATAAAGGAAAGATCACTTGTAGAGCACCAACTCATGAACCATTTGAATTGAAGGCATGTAACATCATTAAAAACTTAATTCCAGAACTATAGATTGTAAAACTTAAATGCGGAGAAATGCAGAGCAGGATACATTCTCCTTGTCATCATTGAATACTCAGAAAAATAGTTTTTACTCTGGTGAGCAGAACTTAATCAAATCTTCACACCAGAGGCTCAAAATTGAAATATAGAAACTACAAACATCCCTTAACATAACTTCTACACCGCAGACAAAAATATTCAATCTATAGGATATGCAGAGCAAAACACTACACTGTTCTTCTCAGACACTTTCACAAAATCATTAAAATAATTTCCTTAGATGCTGACCTTAGGTGTTGACATCAATGACAACACTTACTGCTCATACTTGCAACAATCTCCCCCTTTGTCATTGATGGCAACACATGATGTGAAAAACCATCAAGACAAACAAACTTGCTTTGCTTCTTTGCTCCCCCTTACTTTATGCTCTCTTTGGCTACAACTTTCTCCTTAGGTTTTTCACATGAAATTCTCTCCCCCTTTGACATCAATGGCAAAGGGTGCCAGATCTTTTCTTACTTTAGTTATCAAGGGTCAATTCAGATCTTATTAATAATATACTACTCCCCTTGTCAGCAACACTGCAACACTTACTACTCTTTATCAGGAACTCATATCAGCAACATCTACCTACTCCCCCTAAGGGGTAGCCTTCAAAACATCAATTGAGATCAAAGAATGAGACTTTGGGCACCACTGGACTGATGCACTTCCCATGCATCTTAGTTTAGAGTACGAGGGGTAATAACTCCTAACTTTTCCCTGAGATACTCAAAAGTATCCTTAGGCAGAGGCTTTGTAAAAATATTTGCAATCTGATCCTTAGTAGACACATATTCCATCTTTACTTCATTCTCTCTTACCTTTTCTCTTAGAAAGTGATACCTTATTGATATATGCTTTGTTCTTGAGTGCATCACTATATTCTTTGAAATGTTTATAGCACTTGTATTGTCACAAAAGATTAAAATTAGTTCTTCATCCACAACGCTTATATCTTTCAATATTTACTTCATCCATAGCACTTGAGTACAATAACATGTTATAGCAATATATTATGCTTTTGGGGTAGACAAAGAAATTGATTCTTGCTTCTTACTTAACCATGAAACCAATCTATTACCCAAGAGGAAAGCACCTCCACTTGTACTTTTTTTCTCATCAGTATCTCTAGCCCAATCTGCATATTTATAAGTACTAAGAGTGAAATCAGTATCTTTGGGATACCACAACCATAGTCTAAAGTGCCTTTTAAATAACTCATGATTCTTTTGACTACCATCACATGTGACTCTCTAGGATCTTCTTGAAATCTTGCCACAAGACAAACTACATGCATTATATCTAGTTTGGTATGGGTTAGATAAAGTAATCTTCCAATCATGGACCTATACTTTTTCTGATCAATCTTAGGTGATTCATCATTCTTGCTCAGCTTGCAGCCAGTTACCATAGGAGTACATATTGGCTTAGAATTCCCCATTCCAAACTTCTTCAATAATTCTTTCACATACTTAGACTGAGAAATGAAAATTCCTTTTTCTAATTGAGTGATCTGCAGTCCTAAAAAGAAATTCATTTCACCAAACATAGACATCTCAAACTCCTTTTGCATTTCCTCTACAAATCTCTTACACATACCTTCATTTCCTCCAAAGATAATGTCATCAACAAAGACTACAACAATCAGAATTTTATCATCATTAATTTTAAAATAGAGATTACTATCTACAGTACCTTTGCTGAACCCTAATTGCAACAAATACTTATCCGACCTAGCATACCAGGCTCTAGGAGCTTTCTTTAGTCCACACAGGTCTTTCTTCAATTTGCACACCATGTCACCTTGGTCTAATGACTGAAATCCTTTTGGTTGTTCAATGTAAACCTCTTCTTCCAGCTCTCCATTCAAGAATGTAGACTTCACATCCATCTGGTACACTTTGAAATCTTTATGTGCTGCAAATGCTAAAAACATTCTTATTGCTTCAATCCTTGCCACAGGAGCATAACTCTCCTCAAACTCTATGGCTTAAACCTGAGAATATCCTTTGCATATT
This sequence comes from Cunninghamia lanceolata, assembly GCA_027924645.1. Classification (NCBI taxonomy): domain Eukaryota; kingdom Viridiplantae; phylum Streptophyta; class Pinopsida; order Cupressales; family Cupressaceae; genus Cunninghamia; species Cunninghamia lanceolata. The sequence goes on from BSBN01000073.1 coordinate 11,605,099, forward strand.
AGTCTTTCTTTGTTTCTTACTACTCCATTTTCATTCAACTTGTTTCTAAAAACCCATTTAGTTCCAATCACATTCTTATCCGTAGGTCTAGGAACTAGTTCCCAAGTTTGATTCTTCTCTATCTGCATCAGCTCTTCTTCCATAGCCTTTACCCAATCCTCATCTTTTCAAGCTTCACTTACATTTTTAGGTTCAATATTTAAAAGTAAATAGTAGTTCACCTATTCTTCTACAGCTCTTTTCCTTGTCAATACCCCTTTTCTTTTGTCATCGGATCTGATCTTCACAATGATTAATCCTTACATACCTGGGAGTCTTAACAACACTTTCGAGAGCTTTTTCTTCTTCAACTTGACTGTCCTTTTGTTAAACTTTTTCTTCATTCACTATAGCAACAGGTTCATCTAATTCATAGACTCTTAGATCTGATATTCTTTCCCTATCTTCATCAACTTTCACATTAGCACTCTTAATTATCTTTCTCAATCTCTTAGTGTAGCACTGGTAGGCCTTACTCTTAGTAGAGTATCCAAGGAAAGTTCCTTCATCACACCTAGCATCAAACTTGCCTAACTCTTATCCTCTTCTAATATAACATTTGCTTCCAAGAACTTTGAAATATTTTACTATTGGAATTCTTCCATACCACAATTCATAAGGAGTTTTGATACCATTCCCTTTGACTTGAACTCTATTTTGAATGTAGACAACAGTATGTATAGCTTCTCTCCAATACACTTCCGGTAGGTTATCCTCCATCATCATTGACCGAGAAGCCTCTTGAATTGTCCCATTCTTTCTTTCAACAACTCCATTCTACCTAGGAGTCCTAGGGGCAGACAACTGTCTCTTTATCCCTTGTTCTTCACTAGAATATATTGAATTCATTTGATGTAAACTCACCTCCTCTATCAGACCTTAAGCATTTGATCCTTAATTCTATTTCATTCTCAACTATTGCCTTGAAAGATTTGAACTTGTCTAGGGCTTCTTATTTATCTTTTAGAAAAGTGACCAAAGTCATTCTAGAATAATCATCAATAAGCAACATAAAGTACCTATCTCCTTGCAAGATTCTTGTTCTTGTAGGACCACACAAATCTGTATACACTAGCTCAAGAAATCTAGAAAAAAAAGTATTCTTTACTCTTGAAACATGTCCTTGTCTATTTCCCCATTGATAGTCCTTGCAAATAGTATTAGCAGTCTTCACAAGCCTAGGCAAATCTCTCATAGCTTGTACTAAACTTATCTAAACCAAGTTGTCAAAATTGATATGACACATCCTTCTATGCCACAATCAACTCTCATCTGTCTAAGCCAACAGACAAGAATAATTAGTTCCTTTCAAATGATAAACATTACCTCTAGTCTTCTTACCAGCAGTAATCACTGTTCCAGAACATTCCATGATCTTGCATCCATTATCCTTGAATCTTAGATCATAACCTTTGTCACACATCTAACCCACACTTAAAAGATTCTATTTCGAACCCTTCACATATAGGGCATCATTATTGCAAGTATGTGCCTAATCAGTGTTGTCATTGACATCAACATATTTTTTTTGTTATTGATGTCAATTGTATCTTATTCTATTACTTGTTTACAAGACTTGTATGTTGACGATATTGATAAAATTAGCCTCTCTGAAAGAAACAAGTGAGTTATAGTGAAGTGCAGTATAGACAATGAGTGGTATGTTGAAGAATAGCCTGGAAGACTACTCTGCATCTCTTTCTAGATAATGATCTAGTAATGTGGTTCAGGTCTAATATTCTTAGTTGTTTGACAATGTTATGCCTCAGAGATTAAGTCTTGATCCTCTCCGGAATCCATCTTGAAGAAATGTTCATGTCTGGGTAAGCAAAGGTTTAGCAGGAACAATGAATAGGGTCTAGTGCAGTGGTTTGCATTCTTCTGTAGATAAGTATTTTGTTATGCAGTCTCAAGGTGTTGTAAACACTTGTATGAAGTGTCTTATTCTAGAATTAGAAGATCTAAAGTTCACCAAAAGGATAGCTACAAGTTCCTAAGTAGCGGCATAATGTTTGACAGAGTTAGACAGAGACATAGTCTGAGTTCTGATGGTCCACATTTCTCTGCAAGATGATATGATGCCTTGCAGTTCTAAGGGTAAGATTGGGAATGTGTAAAGAGTCCTTGACATGATTTTGGAAGTGTTTTGTGATCAGCAGTAGAAGTTGTAAGTCAGCAGATGAAGTTGTTAATCATGTTCTTGAGGAATAGGCCGGCTGGTGAGATAAATCATTGTGCGGAGAATAGTTAATGTTTGGAGGATCTATGTAAGTAATTGAATGATTAGAGCTGACCTATATGAACATGTTTGGGAGAATATTTAGGTCCGCATGTCACATAGTGCATTGGATTAAGTGATAAGGTACTTCTTTCTATGTACATGTTTCACTTCTTGGATGTCGACCTGATTATGGAGTAAATCATGATGTGGATATATAAAGGTGATGGAATTCAGTTTAGTGGTGTGTTAGATGGATGAGTGTGTATGTGTGATGTGAATATGTGAATAGTGGAGCAGAGTTAGAGGATCAGCAGCGATGAAGACTTGGGATTTAGAATACAGTTGTTAAATGACTACACCCTGGTAGAGCAACAAATGCCTAAGCAATATTCATTTATCATGTGTGATATAAGTGAAAGCATGTTTTTGTCATCAAGGTAGTACATTGGCAGTGAGTCTTCATTAGGGTCTAATAGCCCTTAGGGTTTAACAACCCTTATTGTAATCTTCCTAGGTTTAGGGTTGAGGCAATGAGCCTGTTAAATCTAGTTGTACTTCATGGCTATAAGCCAGCATGTTCTAGGCCCATGGAGTGACCAAGATTGAACATCATTTTTGTAAAGATTGCAATATATTTATGAGAGCTAATCCTCTCCATGGTTTTTCCCTTTTTGGGTTTTCCACGTAAAATCTTGGTGTTATGTGTCATGCTTTTGTGGATGTTGTTTAGTTGTATATTTTGCTTCTGTTTGATTATTCCTTTGAAATGGTTAAAAAAAAAGTTCAAGTAAAGATTTATAGAACACTAATTCACCCCCCCTGCCCTCTTAGAGTTCTTGACAATCAACAATTGGTATCAGAGCAAGGTTCCTCAGAAGAAGTTCAATAGCTAGAGGAAGATCTGGGATAGTGTGAACATGGCAGCAAGAAGGTATGGAAATTATGAAAGGTACAATCAACTAGAAGCAGCTCTTATGGATCTTGAAAACTTTGAAGCAAAATTCAGGGATCTAAAAGAAAACCTACAGCAAGTAGATGAATGCATCTTAAAGCTAAAAGAGCAAGTCAAAAAATTCAAAGACAAATAAAAGAAGTCAGTGACCAATTGCTATCAGCAAATGAAGCTCTATAGGATCTGGAAGCAGAAGTTACAAAAAGAACAAAAGTAGAAGATGATCTAAACTTGATTGTAAAAAATAGATCAAAAGATTGTGTAAAACTTGAAAAAGAAGTTATAAGCCTGAAAATAGATCTAGAAAAGGCCAAAAGTTTTGAAGAAAAATTTAAGATAAGTACTACAAAGCTTGATTAAATGATTGCTAGCTAGAGGAACACTAATGACAAACATGGCTCAGGATTTGAGAAATGAGAAAGCTCAAACTCTGATCAAATGAGGACAGAGTCAAGGTAAAACAAAGGATACCAGTTTAGAAATCAAAGAAGAAGACCTAGAAGACCTCCGGCCAGACAACCGAATGCTCAAAGGTACCCATCTTTCAATGGTTATTATAATTCATGCAATAAGTTTGGTCATATGGCTATTCAGTGTAGGAGTAGAATAAATCAAAAGATTCCATCATTTTCTAGTAAGTGTTTCAATTGTAAGAAATTTGATCATAGAGCAAATGAATGTAGAAATTAGATCAGGAAAAGTTTCAACAATGGGAGGAATGAACAATCATTCAATGGTAAATGCTTCACTTGCAATAGAGTTGGTCATAGAGTTGTTGTATGCAGAAGTAAAGTAAGTTAGAATTCTATTAGGTGCAATGCATGTTATAAAATGAGACACATATCAAATGAATGCAGAAGTTTGGTAAGAAATAATCTTCAAAATTTAAGGAACAATCAATCTTTCAATGGAAAGTGTTTTGCATGCAATAGATTTGGACATATGGCTAATCAATGCAGATCAATTTCAATCAATGAAAGGAATCAAGGTCAAAAATATGTGGTGTACTTCAATTGCAACAAATTTGGACATGTTGCAAGGTTTTGCAGAAGCAGGAATGAGAATAGAAATCACTATTTTGAAAAAAGGAAACCAAATCAGAGAAATGACAAGGGAAAAGAGAAAGTTGATCCAGTTGAAACCAAGAAAGAAATGAACAAGGTGTGGATCAAAAAGGAAGTAATTGAAGTCAAGGATCAATCTGTACCAGTATCTAGTTCAGATACTTCCTCTGAGAAGTAAATTGAGTGCTCTAGCTCAGGGGGAGAAAATGTTCAAAATCTAAATTCCCCAACTAGAAAGTGAGTGCCAGAATCCAGCACGAAGGCATATGATGAAATCTAATGTGACACAGCTCTTGGAAGGAGGAACCAGAAGAAAAAGAGTTAACACAGCATATTGCAAAGCAATCCTAATTGACCATATTGTACATTGGGGAGTTTTCAATAGCCTTTTTGGATGAGCATTTGATGGTGACTAAGTCAATCACATGGAGGGTAAAAAGGAACTTGTTTTCACTTTGCATTCAGCACAATAGTGTATCAATTTGCTCTGCGAACTACAGGATTCTTCAACCTGCACTGTGGAAATTCTTCTTTTCGACTCAGGATAAATGATTCTACTTTTTCATGCTCACATATAGAAGCCCTTGGAGGGTTGTATTTGTAGTTGTTGTAAATCAGGCAAGGTCTATGGTGGATTTTTGAGAATTCCCTGTTGGAGGCAGCTGGTCAAACTAACGCCCATGATGGAAAGAATCAAGATTCAACAAAGAGGAAGTAGTCTGATCCTTTTTAGATGACGATAATAATTCCAATTCTGATAATGGGAATGATTTTGATGATAGAAAGACATCTAGGACAAGGACGCCTCTGAAAAAGAGATTTGATTCTAGAAATGATAATGTGGAGACAGTGATGGATTATTGGTTGAGAGTGATTTGTACAAAGATGATGAAGATAGGGAATCGCTTCGAAAGTTATCTGAACTAGACAGGGAGATGATTTTTGCATAAAGAATAGAGGTAGGGGATAATTTTTGGTCTGGAAGAAGGTTGAAGCTCTACAAAATGAGAATAGGAATCAGAGGAGAAGAGATGTAGGGCCACTGTCTTCACGAATACACTATTATGTGAAATCGACCAAGATAATGAAAGAAAATGTCTTAAATGAATTAGTTGCAAGGAGACAGAAGCCACATGATTCAAATGTGTAGAGAAAGTGAAGGAACACTGATGGGTCATCTAGAAGACAAGATTCTTCACCTGGCAGACGAAAGTCTCATGTTAATTCTAGTGTTAGTCCATCATTCTCTAGTAACAAGGATCAGAGTCTAAATAGTCAAGGAAATCCAAATGACAGTGATGGAGAAGGCACAAATTCTAATATTCCTTCTTTTTAAGATATTAAGAGTATAGCAATCTAAAGATCAAAGCTTGCCAAGAGGTTCATGGAGTCATTCTTCGAAAAGATCATTGTGGGTTGATTTGTGAGAATTGGGATTGGTATGTATTTGCATGGTCATAAAGATAGACACAACCAAGACTGACAAGCATTACAAATTTGAGAATAGGATTATCCACAAGTACTTGGATTGTGTTTGAGGCAGTGATGATAATGTAGCTAGATGGAAGATGGAGAGGGTGTCTGATTAGCTGCCCCTTAAGAAAGAGTTTAAGAAATGAGAATGGGAAGTAGAGTGCACTAAGGGCCAAATTTTAGGTAGAGTTGATGCATTAAGGGAAATAAATAATTTTGTCTATTAAGCAGATCTACAGGAGAAGAAGATGATTTTTGCAAGGCCATCAAGTCTGGCTGCTAAGAGGGATAGGCTAAGGAAGGAGATAAAGCTTGCAGAGAGAAAACATGATTATTTAGAAGTAGACAAGATCAAAACAAGGTTGAAATACTTAAAAGCCTTTTTACCTCAGAGAAAAGGCAAGGATACAAAAGCCTAAAATGACCAAATATCATAAATGTGCAAGGTAAGTGATGATATATGATTGACAAGGGTCAAAAGTAAGGAGGACCTGCAAGTGTTCAAGAGCCTCTACCTCTCAGTGATTCAACTACATCTAAGAAGTAAAAGCAGGAGAAGAAGAAGAAGAAGAAAAGTAGAAGAACTAACTAGGAAAAGGAGGACCTGGTTGCACTAGGACAAGATCTAGAACTATCCAAGACTATGGTAGATGAAGCACCTATATCAGAGACCATTGAGTCTAAACCTGCAAAGACAAAAAATACTATCAGATGAAGTTGGCACTGAACCTAAAGGACCCAGGGAATCTACAGTAGCAAAGAAGGACAAAGAAAAGGGAAAGAAAAGGTCCCAAAACTCGTGAGAGAAAGATTTAATGAAGAAAAGGATAAAAGGAAGATTCAGAGGAATAAGGAAGAAGGCAAACCATCAATAGGCAAGTAGAAGGAAGAAACTCACATGGATGTGAAGCAGGAGAACATGGAAATCGAAAAGGAGGAGAAAGATGATAAGGGAATCCTACAGAAGAAAACCTATAGACAGAGTCATGTCTGAAGTTTTGAGAAGACAAGATATGTTACTTCAGAAGTGATAGCATGTGAAGGTTCTAGTTATGGTTTGATGTGTAATCCTGAGAGGGAGCAGTTAGAGCAATAAAAGGAAAAATATGTAGCAGTGCAAATAACAATCAGAGATGGTTGTTGAATTCAAGAAGATCATGAAATTATCTCCTAGGGGAAGCATGTAAATGATGCTAATATGAACTTCTGATAAACAGAAATAAGTATTGTAGTGTTGCTGGTAGAGAAAATAGGGCAGTACCAGCAAGATCCTAAGGTGAGAATTGACAAACCAAGAAGGAGAAAACTCCACATGAAGAACCAAAGTTGCAGATGTGTTTTAGAGAAAAAAAGAGTGCAGGTGTGTAAAGAGTGAAAGGAAGCTTAGGTGTGCGGAAATTGCTTCATACACTAATCTAATGATAGGAGGAGAGTACAAATTCAAATTTATCTTTAGAATTAAAGATAATGTTAACCCACTAACAAAGATATTGCAGCAAACACATACACAAGAATGTAAGACAGAAGAAGAGAGACACAAGATATATGTGGGGAAAACCCTTACAGGTGAAAAAACCCCACACTCCAAAACATAGCTCAAATGTATTTCATAAACAATGAAGGTTACAATACAGTCATAGAGACAATGCTCTTTCAAGAGTCTTCGACACTTGTATCTGGAGATGATCTGGCAACATAATAGTACCTATCAATCACATAATACATCACCTCTCCAAAGTACCTGTTTATGAAGAACATACATGGCAAAAATGGCTCCACATTGAGATGGGCATCCAACATGGCCTCATGTCCCAAAATCCACACCTATGGATACTTGTCCAACACTATAGGATGTTCCTGACACTTGTCAAGTCACCCCATCCCAAGGAGGTCGCCTATTTCCAAAATGGCCTATAACAAATGCCCTTACGACTCTTATAACCATCATCGAATTTGTCATAGCTATCATAACTTACAGCTATAAGAGAATCTGTCATACATAGGCTATAAATAGCATATTCTCTTACAACATGTCATAGTCCACCTTGGGGTGTCCAAAGATGCTTCTCGACACATGTCCATACCTATCATAGGATTTTCTATTTCTGACTCTTACATGTCATAACTTTGTCATAGGAATCTATCATGACCGTTTCAGTCAATATTCCCTTACACACATTCCAAGATGCTGACACATGGAAAAATATTCCTACCACTAAGTGGGACACCTATCTCCTCATGTGAGGACAAATTTACATGTGGTCATATGCCATGTAGGATGACACATCACAGTGCCAACTCCCACAAGATGACAACATAGGATTTGCATCCTAGTTATACAATAGGCAATAAATAAATAAATACAATGAAATAATACAAGGAATTACCAAGGTTGAGACACCTTAATTCCCAACATTCTCTCACTTGTCGAACACCTTGTAAGAGCCAATAGAATTAATAGGATTTAACTACTATAGGCTGAGAGGCCCATAGAATCTTAACACCATATGAACTTCTCTGTGCCCACTGGCTTCGTCAATGCATCTACAACATTCTTCAAAGTATCTACCTTCTCCAAATTTACCTTCCCATCCTCTACCATGTCTCACATGAAGTGAAATTGTACATCAATATGCTTTGTTCTAGCATGGAAAGTTGGATTCTTTGCAAGGCAAATCGCACTCTGACTGTCACGACAAATCGTAATATGTCCTGCATCAACACCAATATCTGAACACAATCTCTTAAGCCAAATGGCTTCCTTGTAAGCATGATTTTCTACCATGTACTCAGCTTCTATCATGGACAAAGAAACCGTAGGTTATCGCTTACTCATCCAACTAATTGCACCACAAAACATAGTGAACACATAGGCACTGGTGGATCTCCTGCTGTTAATGTCACCTGCCCAATCAGAATCCACAAATACAAATTGAATGCGGAGGTCCTGTAACATTACCATGATAGCATATGGAATATTTAGAAGTACCTCTTAGATATCTGAACACTCGCTTAATTGCATCCCAATGTACCCATCTAGGATTAGCCATAAATTGACTAAGGACTCCCACTGCTTGGGCAATGTCTAGTCTTGTGCAGACCATAGCATACATCAAACTACCAACAACACTAGCATAAGGTACTCTACGCATGTCCACCTCACTAGGAGATTTTGGACAATCATTAATAGACAACTTTGTCCCCAAAGAAATAGGAACACACAATGGTCTACAATCTGCCATGCTGAACCTATCGAACCCAGTCTTCACATACTTACTCTGGCTTAACCAAAGTTTTCTATTAGCTCTATCTCTTTTGATTTCCATTCCTAGAATGTACCTAGCTACCCAAGATTTTCATCTCAAACTGTGCTGACAACTGAGATTTCAAAACATAAATCATATTCTTACCATTCCCAATCAACAGCATATTGTCATACAATACAATAATGAGAATGCGGTCATTGTCAAATTTGTAATACACAGAATGATCTGATTTTGATCTCAAATATCGAATCGACAACACAAAGGCATGAAACTAGTACCACATCCTAGGAGACTACTTCAAACCATACAAAGACTTCTTTAACTTGCAAACCAAATTTTCTCTACCTTTCTCTATGTAATGCCTTTTACTTTTTAACATTGCCATCTGCACCAAATTTCTTCTTGAACACCCATTTACATCCAACAGGTTTCCATCGTTCAGGCAAAGGCACCAAGTCCCATGTTTTATTCTTCTCCAAGGAAGCCATCTCATCTTCCATGGCCTCCTTCCAGGAACCTGCATATTTCATGCCCATGGATTCTTTCATAGTTCTAGGCTCATTAATGTTAGTAAGTAAAGCAAAAGCACAACTAGAATCAAGTAATGAATAACCAAACCTATCAGGCTGCTTTCTTGTTCGTGTAGACCTCCTCAATGGCTGAGGTTGAGGTTTTGCTTCTCTTTCTAAGCTTTTAGAGCTGCTAGAGCTCTCCTCATTATCAGGTCTCATAGGGTCTTTCTGTTCAATCTTCTCAGTGGTAGAAGGAAACTGAACCGCATCCTCTTTCTTTTATGTCTATTCTGGTTGTAGAACAATGGAAGAAGGTGTTAGCTCTATGAAGATAACACTTCTGCTATACAACACTTTTTCAGCCATAGGATCCCAAAGCTTGTATCCTTTCACACCAACACCATAGCCAATGAAAATACATTTAACAGCCTTGTTCTCCAATTGGACCGTTTCTCCCTAGGCACATGTGCATATACCTCACAACCAAAAAAATGAAGATGCCTAACTAAAGGCTTCTTACCAAACCACACCTCCATAGGTGTCTTACCAACAAGAGCTAATGTAGGAGACATGTTTACCAAGTAGCAAGTAGTGGCTACAGCTTTAGCCAAAACTTTTGTTTAAGGCTTGCTCCACTCAGCATACTCCTGGCCTTTTCCATTAGTGTCCTATTCATCGTCTCTGCAACTCCATTTTGCTGCGAGGTGTATGGAGTTGTCTTATGTCTTTCAATCCCTTGCTCTTTACAAAACTTATCAAACTCTACCGAACAAAACTCACCATCATTGTCAATTCTCAAACACTTAATCTTTTTACTAATCTGATTTTCAACAAAGGCTTTAAACTCTTTAAACTGACTAAAGACTTCAATCTTGCTTTTGATAAAATAAACCCATGTCCTTCTACTATAATCATCTATGAAATATACAAAATATATAGATTTGGAAATTGAAGGAACATTAACAGGACCAAACACATCAGAATGAATAAGATCCAATACACTAGAAGACTTGTGAGAACTAGAGTAGAATTAAACACAGCATGGCTTTCCATATACACAATGTTCACAAAAGTCAAACTTGAGATTACAATCATTTAACCCCTCAATGAAGTTTTTATTTTTCAGGGTTCTAAGACCCTTCTCACCAATGTGGTCATATCTCAAATGCCATAACATAGTCTTTTCAGTAGGAAGCTTAGCTTCCATAGCATGTGCACTACCATCAGAACTAGTTACAATAGAATTTCTTCACTGCTCATTCAGATGGCAGGGATGAAGTGACTGCAGCTCTTTTCTTTGAGTCAGAAGAACTATTGCACTGTGAAGTGCATGCCTCCAGCTGAAATAGAGTACCTCTCCAAGTACCCTTCACAAGAACCATAGATCCTCTAGTCATCTTGCATCCATCCTTTGAAAAGACAACCTGCACATCTACATCATTCAACATACTTACAGAAAGCAAGTTTCGTGCTAGGCCTGGGATGTGCATAACCCCATTGATCCCCTTCACTCATCCATCAGGGAATCAGATTGAGACTCTTCCATGACCAACAATCTTCAGATGAGAATCATCACCTAGGTACCATCTTCCACCATCAAACTCTTCATACTTCATGAACCAGCTTCGATGCAAGGTCATGTGGAATGATGCACTAGAATCAATCAACCACACATCATCAGATGCATGGGTGGCTGGGGCTGCGATGAAGGCATCACCATCATCTTATGACTTGTCAGAATCTGAATATGGAGCAGTCTTCTTTTTCTTTTTCTTTTCTTCTTTGCATTCCTTTTGGAAATGCCTAGATTTGCCACAGTTCCAATAAAGAGCCTTGGACTTTCCAGGAGATTTGGATCTCCCACAGGATTTGGATCTACCCTTGTCACCTTTCTTATCCTTCTTCTTCCCTTTCTCTTTGGGTCTCCATGAACTGCAAGAACCTCTTTAGCTGACTCGGATGTCTTTCTCCACATTTCTTCAGATAACAGTGAAGACACTACATCTTCCATCTTGAAAGTGGTAGTGGTGCTACCAATGGCCATGACAAGATGATCCCACGAATCTAGCAAAGAACAAAGAAGGGTCATACACTGATCCTCCTCCTCCATTTTCACACCCACAGATGTCAACTATGCAATGATCATGTTGAAAGCATTCATATGGTTCGCAACAGATCCTTCATCTTCCATCTTCAGAGAAAACAACTTTTTTTTTAGAAAAAGCTTGTTCACCAAGGACTTGGCCTGATAAACATCACCCAACTTCTTCCAAAGGTCTTTTGTGCTCTTCTCCTCATGGACATTCAACAGGACAGAGTCAGCTAGATAGAGTCTTATGAGACCCTTAGCCTTCCAATCTTTGAGGTCCCAATCAACTTGTGACATTGCTGTAGGTTTTACACCAGATACAATTTCCCATAGGTCAAGATCAACAAGTAGGTCTTCCATCTTGAGTTTCCACAACTCCAAATTAGTGCCATTAAACTTCTCCACCTCTAATCTTATGGATGTGGTTTCCATCTCCTTCCTACAACAAGATATAGAATACTCTACACAAACTCCTACTCAACTTAAGATTAGCTTAAAAAACCTCTACCCAGCAGCTAGAACCAAAACTGGCTAGGCTATGATACCAACTAAAAGGAAGCTTAGATGTGTGGAAATCACTTCCTACACTAATGTAATGAGGAGAGGAGAGTGCAAATTCAATTTTATCTTTACAATTAAAGATTATGTTAATCCACTAACAAAGATATTGCATAAAACACATACACGAATGTAAGATAGAAAAAGAGAGACACAAGATATACGTGGGGAAAACCCTTACGAGTGAAAAACCCCACACTCTAAAACGTAGCTCAAATGTATTCCGTAAACAATGAAGGTTACAATACAGTCAGAGAGCCAATGCTCTTGTAGGAGCCTTCGACACTCATATCTGGAGATGATCTAGCAGAATAACAGTACCTATCAATCACATAATACATCACCTCTCCAAAGCACCTGTTTATAAAGAACATACAAGACAAAAATGGCTCCACATTGAGATGGGCATCCAACATGGCCTCATGGCCCAAAACCCATGCCTATGGACACTTGTCCAACACTGTAGGATGTTCTTGACACTTGTCAAGTAACCCCATCCCAAAGAGGTCGCCTATTTCCAAAATGGGCTATGACAGATGCTCTTACAACTGTCATAGAATCTGTCATAGCTGTCATAACTTACAGCTGTAAGAGAATCTATCATAGCTATCATAACTTACAACTATAAGAGAATCTATCATACATAGGCTATAAATAATATATTCTCTTACAACATGTCATAGTCCACCTTGGGGTGCCCAAAGATGCCTTCCTCAAAGATGCTTCTCGACACATGTCCATAGTTGTCATAGGATCTTTTATTTCTGACTCTTACATGTCATAACTTTGTCATAGGAATATGTCATGAGGGTTTTAGTCAATATTCCCTTACACACATTCCAAGATGCCAACACATGGCAAAATATTCCTACCACTAAGTGGGATGCCTATCTCCTCATGTGAGGACAAATTTACATGTGGTCATATGCCATGTATGATGACACATCACCGTGCCAACTCCCACAAGATGACAACATAGGATTTGCATCCTAGTTATACAATAGGCAATAAATAAATAAATACAATGAAATAATACAAAGACTTACCAAGTTTGAGACACCTTAATTCCCAACAAAGAGAAAGGGGGAGAATCTTGTATTGATGGTTGTTGCAGTTTTTCACATCATATGTTGCCATCAATGACAAAGGGGGAGATTGTTGCAAGTATGTCTTTAATTGGTGTTGTCATTAATGTCAACATATTCTTGTTGTTATTTATGTCAATCATATCTTATCCTATTACTTGTTTAGAAGACTTGTATGTTGATGATATTGAGAAAATTAGCCTCTCCAAAAGAAACAAGTGAGTTACAGTGAAGTGTAGTATAGACAGTGAGTGGTATGTTGAACAAACTGGTAGACTACTCCTCATCTCTTTCTGGATGATGATTTGGTAATGAGGTTTAGGTATGATGTTCTTAGTTGTTTGACAATGTTATGCCTCAGAGATTAAGTCTTGATCCTCTCCGGAAGCCATCTTGAAGAAATGTTTAAGTCTGGGTAAGCAAAGGTATAGAAGGAATAGTGAATAGGGTCTAGTGCAGTGGTCCACATTCCTCTGCAGATAAGTATTTTGTTGTGGTCTCAAGGTGTTGTAAACACTTGTATGAAGTGTCTTATTCTAGAATTAGGAGATTTGAAGTTCATCAGAAGGATAGCTACAAGCTGCTAAGTACCGACATAATGTTTGACAGAGTTAGACAGAGACACAGTCTGAGTTCTGATGGTCCACATTTCTCCGCAAGATGATATGATGCCTTGCAGTTCTAAGGGTAAGATTGGGAATGTGTAAAGAGTCCTTGACACGATTTTGGAAGTGTTCAATGATTAGCAGTAGAAGTTGTAAGTCAGCAGATGAAGTTGTTAATCATGTTCTTGAGGAACAGGCCGACTAGTGAGATAAATCATTGTGCGGAGAAGAGTTAATGTTTAGAGGATCTATGTAAGTAATTGAATGATTAGACCCAACCTATATGAACAAGTTTAGGAGAATATTTGGGTCCTCATGTCACATAGTGCATTGTATTAAGTGACAAGGTACATCTTTCTATGTACACGTTTCACTTCTTGGATACCGACTTGATTATGGAGTAAATCATGATACAGATATATAAAGGCGATGAAATTTAGTTGAGTGGTGTGTTAGATGGATGAGTGTATATGTGTGATGCAAAGATGAGAATAGTGGAGTAGAGTTAGAGGATCAACAATGATGAAGACTTGGGATTCAAAATAAAGTTGTTAAATGACTGCACCTTGGCATAGCAGCAGATGCCTAAGCAGTATTCAGTTGTCATGTGTGATTTGAGTGGAAGCATGTTTTTGTCATCAAGGTAGTAAGTTGGAAGTGAGCCTTCATTAGGGTCTAACATCCCTTAGGGTTTAATAGCCGTTATTGTAATCTTATTAGGTTTAGGGTTCAGGCAGTGAGCCTACTAAATCTAGTTGTACTTCATGGCTATAAGCCAACATGTTCTAGGCCTGTGGAGTGACCAAGCCTGAACATCATTTTTGTAAAGATTGCAATATATTTATGAGAGCTAATCCTCTCCATGGTTTTTCCCTTTTTTGGTTTTTCACGTAAAATCTTGGTGTTATGTGTCATGCTTTTGTGGATGTTGTTTAGTTGTATATTTTTCTTTTGTTTGATTATTCCTTTGAAATGGTTAAAAGAAAAAGTTCAAGAAAAGATTTATAGAACACTGATTCACACCCCCCCCTCTTAGTGTTCCTAACAATCAACAATTATCTATATTATGCTTTCCATCAAAAGAAATAGATCCTCTTCCACAAATCTTACCAACTGCATCATCTCCAAACCTAACCAATCCTCCATCATACTTTTCCAAACATATAAACTTACTTTTATCATAGGTCATGTGATGTGAATATCCACTATCAATAATCCATTCATCCTTATCCTTCTCAACCTGGTAGATAGTCAAAGCACTCTCTTCCACTAGTTTTTCTTCCTTTACATAGCTAGTAGGATTAGTAGACACGGGTTCTTCCTTAATAGCAATAAAACATTCATTTGCACTAGTATCATCAGAATCATCATCTGTTACACCACCATCATCACAATCTCTAACATAATAGCATTTCTTTATGATTCTAGGTCTACTTTCAAATTTCTTCTTACCTCTCTCAATTCTCTTCAGACACCTGGAGGCATAGTGACCAATCTTACCACAAGAAAAGCATTTGAATGGTAATTTTTCTTTAAACTTACCGGTACCTCTTTGTATTATGTCCACAAAGTTGGCTTCAATCTTATCAAGGTCATCATCAGATTCCATGGCATATTTTTGAGCTCTTGAAGTCTTTTCTGAAGTGTTGGCTTTGAAAGTAATCTCAGTCTTCGGCAGAGCATCACCGAACTCTCTCATCTCAAAAGAAGTAAGCTTCTTGATCAACTGATCCTTTGTAATCTTGTTCACACTCATAACTTCTTCAATTGCTAATACCTTGTGACTATAGGATTTAGGCAAAGATCTAAGAATATTTAGCACAACCTCATCTTCATCAACAATTTCTCCAAGACCTTTGATTCCATTGATAATTTCATCAACCTTTTGTATGTAGATTGTTATGTGGTGTAGGAGCACCTGGTAAAGTTCATGCATCAATGAGGCAACTTTAAATTTTTATGTAAGGTTGATGTCCTAAGGCCCAAGAGGCCAAATTTATGATGTTATGGGTCTTAAGGAGTCATTTTAGGTTCATTTTTTTGAATATTGTAAAGTTGTCAATTTATTGTATTTACAAAGATGCAAGGAGTGCAAAAAATGCACAAGGATGGAATACCAAAGGTCATAGGGTAGTTTGAGTTAGTTTCATTCATTGGAGGACATTGTAAAGCCTTTAAAAAGGAATTGTAACTTGTTGCCAAGAGAGAAGGAGATTGTATTGAAGATGTATTGAGTTGGAGGAATTGAATTGTAATGGAACCTCATAAATAAATTCTATCCTTTCTCAGAAATTACTAAAAAATAGTTGTTGCAAGTCCTTATATGGCCTAGTACGGGTAGAAGATCACTTCAAATTGTTAGTAAGTAAAAGTATACTCAATTTTATTCCCTCCAAAGTTTGTTTCATGCAATTTGGTTTAAATTTGAATGAGATATTGGGAATTTTCTGAAAACAGTTGAAACCCTAATTTAGGGAAAACAGTGACATAAACATTTGTGTTTCTCCCAACTTTGCCATTGAAATGTTCTAATACTTGGTGAAAAGAATCTGCATGGCAAGTACTTTCATATTTTTGAGGTTTCAGACCATAAGTTAAAGGCTGATATGTGAGAAGTGAGAGGTTAGGACTGAAAATCTATGTACAATCATGAGAAAATAGAGTTTTGGGATAGTCAAATAGCCTAAAGCCTAGGGTCTGAAAAAATGTTTATGAAAATAGAATTTATGATAGATTTGTGAGCATGAGTAAACTCAATGAAGACTATTTGAAGTATTGAATGAATGAGTTGGAGACTGGAGATAAGAGGATCAATAAACCCTTGTGTAGTTTAAGCCTAATTAGGCCTAAATTGGAACGGTAACAGTCATGTTTGAGCCTTGTTTCCTAAAATAACCTATGTTGATCTTTTGATATGTTTTAAAACCCATTAAAGGGTATTCTAAAATCCCATCATAGTCATGAATGGAGGTCTATGTCAAAGGATATCTCTGATAGTTTATGTTTAGAGGACTACTAGCTTTGAAGATAGGTTTGAGAGAAAAACCATTTGGGTAATGCACAAAGGTCCTGATATTGAGTGATTTGGGTGAGATGGAGTCTCTAATGAGTCTAAAGATGATTACTAAATGTGCTTGGGTTAGAAAAAGTGGAAACTCAGATTTGTGCCTTTGTAGAGGTCATTGTTTTGAGTAGATTTCTCGTGAACTTGAAGTATTAGATGGATTGAAACCCATTGTTGTGAAATATGTCTCCAATGAGTGAGTTGTGAATCCTTTGTATTGCATCAATGGGTATCTAAAGCTAAGAAGACTTGTATTGTATTACTTGTTTAGAAGACTTGTATGTTGATGATATTGAGAAAATTAGCCTCTCCGAAAGAAACAAGTGAGTTACAGTGAAGTGTAGTATAGACAGTGAGTGGTATGTTGAACAAACTAGTAGACTACTCCTCATCTCTTTCTGGATGATGATTTGGTAATGAGGTTTAGGTATGATGTTCTTAGTTGTTTGACAATGTTATGCCTCAGAGATTAAGTCTTGATCCTCTCCGGAAGCCATCTTGAAGAAATGTTTTAAGTCTGGGTAAGCAAAGGTATAGAAGGAATAGTGAATAGGGTCTAGTACAGTGGTCCACATTCCTCTGCAGATAAGTATTTTGTTGTGGTCTCAAGGTGTTGTAAACACTTGTATGAAGTGTCTTATTCTAGAATTAGGAGATTTGAAGTTCATCAGAAGGATAGCTACAAGCTGCTAAGTACCGACATAATGTTTGACAGAGTTAGACAGAGACACAGTCTGAGTTCTGATGGTCCATATTTCTCCGCAAGATGATATGATGCCTTGCAGTTCTAAGGGTAAGATTGGGAATGTGTAAAGAGTCCTTGACACGATTTTGGAAGTGTTCAATGATTAGCAGTAGAAGTTGTAAGTCAGCAGATGAAGTTGTTAATCATGTTCTTGAGGAACAGGCCGACTAGTGAGATAAATCATTGTGCGGAGAAGAGTTAATGTTTAGAGGATCTATGTAAGTAATTGAATGATTAGACCCAACCTATATGAACAAGTTTAGGAGAAGATTTGGGTCCTCATGTCACATAGTGCATTGTATTAAGTGACAAGGTACATCTTTCTATGTACACGTTTCACTTCTTGGATACCGACCTGATTATGGAGTAAATCATGATGCAGATATATAAAGGCGATGAAATTTAGTTGAGTGGTGTGTTAGATGGATGAGTGTATATGTGTGATGCAAAGATGAGAATAGTGGAGTAGAGTTAAAGGATCAACAATGATGAAGACTTGGGATTCAGAATAAAGTTGTTAAATGACTGCACCTTGGCATAGCAGCAGATGCCTAAGCAGTATTCAGTTGTCATGTGTGATTTGAGTGGAAGCATGTTTTTGTCATCAAGGTAGTAAGTTGGAAGTGAGCCTTCATTAGGGTCTAACATCCCTTAGGGTTTAATAGCCGTTATTGTAATCTTATTAGGTTTAGGGTTCAGGCAGTGAGCCTACTAAATCTAGTTGTACTTCATGGCTATAAGCCAACATGTTCTAGGCCTGTGGAGTGACCAAGCCTGAACATCATTTTTGTAAAGATTGCAATATATTTATGAGAGCTAATCCTCTCCATGGTTTTTCCCTTTTTTGGTTTTTCACGTAAAATCTTGGTGTTATGTGTCATGCTTTTGTGGATGTTGTTTAGTTGTATATTTTTCTTTTGTTTGATTATTCCTTTGAAATGGTTAAAAGAAAAAGTTCAAGAAAAGATTTATAGAACACTGATTCACACCCCCCCCTCTTAGTGTTCCTAACAATCAACAATTATCTATACTCTGCTTTCCATCAAAAGAAATAGATCCTCTTCCACAAATCTTACCAACTGCATCATCTCCAAACCTAACCAATCCTCCATCATACTTTTCCAAACATATAAACTTACTTTTATCATAGGTCATGTGATGTGAATATCCACTATCAATAATCCATTCATCCTTATCCTTCTCAACCTGGTAGATAGTCAAAGCACTCTCTTCCACTAGTTTTTCTTCCTTTACATAGCTAGTAGGATTAGTAGACACGGGTTCTTCCTTAATAGCAATAAAACATTCATTTGCACTAGTATCATCAGAATCATCATCTGTTACACCACCATCATCACAATCTCTAACATAATAGCATTTCTTTATGATTCTAGGTCTACTTTCAAATTTCTTCTTACCTCTCTCAATTCTCTTCAGACACCTGGAGGCATAGTGACCAATCTTACCACAAGAAAAGCATTTGAATGGTAATTTTTCTTTAAACTTACCGGTACCTCTTTGTATTATGTCCACAAAGTTGGCTTCAATCTTATCAAGGTCATCATCAGATTCCATGGCATATTTTTGAGCTCTTGAAGTCTTTTCTGAAGTGCTGGCTTTGAAAGTAATCTCAGTCTTCGGCAGAGCATCACCGAACTCTCTCATCTCAAAAGAAGTAAGCTTCTTGATCAACTGATCCTTTGTAATCTTGTTCACACTCATAACTTCTTCAATTGCTAATACCTTGTGACTATAGGATTTAGGCAAAGATCTAAGAATATTTAGCACAACCTCATCTTCATCAACAATTTCTCCAAGACCTTTGATTCCATTGATAATTTCATCAACCTTTTGTATGTAGATTGTTATGTGGTGTAGGAGCACCTGGTAAAGTTCATGCATCAATGAGGCAACTTTAAATTTTTATGTAAGGTTGATGTCCTAAGGCCCAAGAGGCCAAATTTATGATGTTATGGGTCTTAAGGAGTCATTTTAGGTTCATTTTTTTGAATATTGTAAAGTTGTCAATTTATTGTATTTACAAAGATGCAAGGAGTGCAAAAAATGCACAAGGATGGAATACCAAAGGTCATAGGGTAGTTTGAGTTAGTTTCATTCATTGGAGGACATTGTAAAGCCTTTAAAAAGGAATTGTAACTTGTTGCCAAGAGAGAAGGAGATTGTATTGAAGATGTATTGAGTTGGAGGAATTGAATTGTAATGGAACCTCATAAATAAATTCTATCCTTTCTCAGAAATTACTAAAAAATAGTTGTTGCAGGTCCTTATATGGCCTAGTACGGGTAGAAGATCACTTCAAATTGTTAGTAAGTAAAAGTATACTCAATTTTCTTCCCTCCAAAGTTTGTTTCATGCAATTTGGTTTAAATTTGAATGAGATATTGGGAATTTTCTGAAAATAGTTGAAACCCTGATTTAGGGAAAACAGTGACATAAAAATTTGTGTTTCTCCCAACTTTGCCATTGAAATGTTCTAATACTTGGTGAAAAGAATCCACATGGCAAGTACTTTCATATTTTTGAGGTTTCAGACCATAAGTTAAAGGATGATATGTGAGAAGTGAGAGGTTAGGACTGAAAATCTATGTACAATCATGAGAAAATAGAGTTTTGGGATAGTCAAATAGCCTAAAGCCTAGGGTCTGAAAAAATGTTTATGAAAATAGAATTTATGATAGATTTGTGAGCATGAGTAAACTCAATGAAGACTATTTGAAGTATTGAATGAATGAGTTGGAGACTGGAGATAAGAGGATCAATAAACCCTTGTGTAGTTTAAGCCTAATTAGGCCTAAATTGGAACGGTAACAGTCATGTTTGAGCCTTGTTTCCTAAAATAACCTATGTTGATCTTTTGATATGTTTTAAAACCCATTAAAGGGTATTCTAAAATCCCATCATAGTCATGAATGGAGGTCTATGTCAAAGGATATCTCTGATAGTTTATGTTTAGAGGACTACTAGCTTTGAAGATAGGTTTGAGAGAAAAACCATTTGGGTAATGCACAAAGGTCCTGATATTGAGTGATTTGGGTGAGATGGAGTCTCTAATGAGTCTAAAGATGATTACTAAATGTGCTTGGGTTAGAAAAAGTGGAAACTCAGATTTGTGCCTTTGTAGAGGTCATTGTTTTGAGTAGATTTCTCGTGAACTTGAAGTATTAGATGGATTGAAACCCATTGTTGTAAAATATGTCTCCAATGAGTGAGTTGTGAATCCTTTGTATTGCATCAATGGGTATCTAAAGCTAAGAAGGTCTCGGCAAGACAGTTTGGTGTTTGTGTGTTTGTGTTTGTGCAGGTTGGAGAGAGAACTTGGTTGCCAAAAGACTAGTTTGAGGAAAAATAGAAGGACCTAGGTGAGGCAAAGAAGATGAGAAGAAGCAAGGATAGACTTTCTTGAGTAAAGAGGAAATGGATTTGCTGAGAAGGCATTTGCAGGTAGAGGAAATAAGAAAGGAGAGATATATGTAAGATAAGTTTGATAAAGAGATAGCATCACTGAAGCAAGACAAAAGAAGATTTGACATGGAGTTCCAAGAGTTCCAGATGAAGATGGAATAGTTGATCAAACAAATGCAAAGTTGGCACTTAGTGGTGAAGAAGAAGGTCACCTGGCCCATTAGGAAAATTGTTCAAAAAAGGAAGAGACAAGAAAGGGAAGCAACAAAATGGCAAAAAGAAGAAGAGATGCAGAGGAAGTTGAAAGAAGATGAGATGATGATAACAAATTCTAAGACAAAGAAAATTAAGGAAGAATTCCTTGAGGGAGCAGAGAGCCTGATTAAGAAGGAACAAACCATTGTTACATGGTAGAGACAACAAGTGAAGGAGATTATTTATCATTTCCTGGCAATCTTGATGGGATACAAGCCAAAGTTTAGAATAAAGAGAGAAGAAAAAGGTATTGAGGTAAGGATTGGAATGGACCAAAGCATGGAGGATCTGATTTCAGTTGACAAGATAGGGAGAAGGCTAATTTGCATGGACAAAATGAAACCAAAACTAAAGATGAAGGCAAGCTAGAGTTGTTTCAAGGAGCAGAGCATGCAAGAAGGAGCATTCAAGGGTGAAGATCAATTATTACCCTCACTCTAAGAGGGCTTGGAAATTTATTTGGCCAGGAGTATGGTGCAAGAGCACCTGGTAAAGTTCATGCATCAATGAGGAAACTTTAAATTTTTAGTTAAGGTTGATGTCCTAAGGCCCAAGAGGCCACATTTATGATGTTATGGGTCTTAGGGAGTCATTTTAGGTTCATTTTTTTGAATATTGTAAAGTTGTCAATTTATTGTATTTACAAAGATACAAGGAGTGCAAAAAATGCACAAGGATGAAATACCAAAGGTCATAGGGTAGTTTGAGTTAGTTTCATTCATTGGAGGAAGTTGTAAAGCCTTTAAAAAGGCATTGCAACTCATTGCCAAGAGAGAAGGAGATTGTTGGCAAGAGACACTATGTGGCTTCATAAGTGTTGTCATTGATGGCAACAAAGTCTATCCCACACATCTGCAATACATAGTATGCCTATACCAGATGTTAGATTGAAGATTGTTTTGGTCCAGTGAACAAGAAAAAAGTATGTAACAAGGTTCGACAATCAGGTCCAGATCTCTTAGATGGTGTAACTCAGTAAGTTGAGGACTTGGACAAGTCAAGAGGGGTATCATGACTATTGTATTCCAGAGATTTAGCCTCCGATGATAAAGCATGAAAAAGATATAAACATCTGAGTGTTGGGTTCCAGTTAGGTAGAGCAGATAGAAGAAGAACTGACTAGCTGAGTATCAGACTTAATTCCAGATGAGTAAAAGGTGTTGATTAGGCAGTTTGTGGGATTATACATTGTTGACTGACATGATTGATGACTTCTATGCCTATGTTTTTGATATGCATCACAAATTAAGCATGGATTCAGCCAACAGATTAATAACTTGTAGTGTTCTTGTTGCTGACTAGAAAGTCAATAAAAATCCTTGATGCAGATATATATACCAAATAGATTTCAGTATGTAAGTGTGTGTGAAAAAGAAGGGATGAAATAAAGTGTGAAGAAAGACAGAGATAAGTGTGAGAGCTGCATTTCAAGTCTGGTATGTGATAGAGCAACAACATTAAACAGAGGAAGAATGAAGTGCATCAAATCAGTGTATTGTGCCTAACTGAAACTAAACTCTTGCATTTGTAGATGCTTCTCATTAGTTCAAACACTTGATTATCTTCTGGAAGTTTTGTAGACAATGAGTCTCTTGTAGGAAGTGTGCCTCTTGTGAGTAGTGTGCTCGGGCAGTGAGCCCTAATTGGCAAGTGTCATTTTGTACTCCTTTAATATTTTAACAAAGAATACAATCTTGGGTTAGTCACCTCATGGTTTTTCCCTTAATAGGGTTTCCACATAAAAATCCATGTGTTATGTGTGTTGATTTTATTTTTGTTCTTATGATTACATATGCTTTCATGTTTTGATGCAACACTGAATATTAAGATAACAAAAAAGAAGAAAGTTAAGGAAATTTTGAGATAACTGATTCACCCCCCCTCTCAATTATCTACCTTGTTTCCAATAATTGGTATCAGAGCAAGGTTCCTTTGAACAAAGCCTAACAGCTTGAGGAAGATCTAGGAATCTCAATGGATGCATATGGTATGAAGGAACAACTTCAGTCTGTCCTAGATGATCTTGAACAATCCCACTCTGAAGTCAATAATTTGAGAGAAAGACTCAAACAAGCTGATGAATTCATAAATGAGCTAAAAGAAAAACTTAGCATTTTTGTGAAAAAGAGAAAGGAACTACTTCAAAAATTAGCCAATCAGAGGGATCTAGATGAAAAAAAAAGCTATGTGAGAAGCTATCAAAAGAAGTCATTATGGTGAGGCATGAAATGGAATCAGGGGTTATGAGATTCATCCAAGAAATTGAAGAAAAAAGAAAGATTGAAGATAATCTAAAACAATCCCTCAAGGAGAAAACAGAGGACTACCACAAAATGGATAGAATAATCAAGCATCTTGAATCTGATCTTGAAGAAGCTAGAGATAATGAAGAGCAACTTGAGAATCAGTTAGACACTCTTAAACAAGATCTTCAAGCAAAAAATGAATACAAAGAGAAATTCAAGATAAGCTCATCCCAACTTGAAGCTCTTCTTGAAAGCCAAAAGAGGGTAGATGATAAGCATGGCTTGGGATATGAGAAAGGTGAAAGCTCCAGATCCGGTCAGAAGAACTTTGGATTAGGAAATCAAAGAAACGGGCCTAGAAGACCTCTGGTAAGGCAGTCAAATGCCCAAAGATATCTATCCTTCAATGGATACTGCTTCAATTGCAACAATTTCAGTCATTGAGCAACTCAGTGCAGGAGGAGATTAAATTAGAATAATCTATCATTCTCCAAATAATGTTTCAATTGTAAAAGGTATGGTCACAAATCTCATGAATGCATAAATATGCAAATAAACAATTCATTCAATGGTAGATGCTTTGCATGCAATAGAATGGGACATATGGCTAATCAATGTAGATAAAGAGGATATTAATCAAATAAGCAAAGAAATGTTGTATGTTACAATTGCAATAGATCTGGTCATATAGCCAGATTCTACAGAAGCAAAAATCAGGATAGAAAAGGTTCGATGGAACATAATCAAAAACAAGATAAGGGCAAAGGTAAAGTAAATGCAGATGAAGTTCAAAAGGAGATGAGCAAGATTTGGCTAAAGAAGAGTACATAAAATATTGAAGATGGATCCGCACCAGAATCCAGTGCTGATATTCCTTCCGAAAACTAAAAGGGTGAGCTCTGTCTCAGGGGGAGTCACAGAGAAAAATAATTTCCCCCAACCAGTCAGCTAGTGCCTAAATTCGGCACATTGAGTAAACATATGTCACTGCGGATTAATGGGTTCTTAGAAAAACCTCCAAATAAACTTCAGTCAAAATGTGAAAGATTTGCATGGAGTTTTGCAAGACTTATAACTGCTCAAGTTAATCTAGTTCCAATAGCCATCTGATAAAGCAGAACTTCATAGACAGATCTGGTATGATTCAGAATTGAAATGCTTTGATCTGCGGACCCATGGCATGATTGAAGAAAAGAAGATACATTGTCAAACCTCACTGACAATGATTCTAAGTTTGGCGCAATAATTCAAGAAGATCTCTCTCAAAATAGGGCAACCGGATAACTTAAGTTATGCATTTATTACAAAAGGAAATTAGGGTTTATGCAAGGATAAAAGGATTCTTTCATTCATTATTTGCACACTTGCACTCACGAAGAAGAAAAGAAGAGCTCTGCAACAAAGTTTCTATAATTCACTCAAGATCAACTGGAAAATCTAATTCAACCAGCAATTTGTTCTGACTCCTATTTCAAACCCTAAAGCATGAAAAGGTACTTCCATCCTAAAAATCTCACTCTGAATCTCTTGCAAAATGGCTACTCCAATGGTTGTCAAGATCACTGATAGGCTGCGTCCTAAATTCAAGAAACACCCTTATAAATCTCTAGAAGTTGATCCTTTAGGCACATTTTCTAGCATTTTGCATGGGGTATTGCATGTAGAAGATGTTAGGGTCTATATCCATGCCAACATTGAGGAATTTGGAGACTCAAAATTGATGGACATCTATCACAAGCAGCTAATAGATGAGAATTTTGAACTCAAACCTAAATTCAAGGCCCTCTGGGATAAACACTTCAGATATTGCATACATTTTCCATGTTTTGCAGAAGATGATTGGGTCTAGTATGTTCTAAGAAGGATGCATGATAATTTCATGTGGCTAATGAGGCCCTACAAGATAACTAAATATGCCATCAAGGCAGTGACCAGACTGCATGCATCTAGTGGGTTACCTGCACTTAAATCCATGAAGAACCAAATAGTAACTGAAGCCACTGAATCTAAATTTGACAAAAGAGCAATGACCATAGATGACATCACAGATTTGGATGTCAAGTTTGCCTCAATGATAATCAGGTACAAGATCTATCATTCGAGTAGGGAAAATTTTGTATCTGGCACTGCAATCTATGCAGCATATCAGATGTTGAGGGAAGATGCAGATTATGACCTGTGTGAACTCCTAAATCAACTATTAGAAAACCTGCAGAAGATAAAAAAGGATAAGAACAATTCCTTTAAATATGGTTGTCTAATACTGTGTCTATTCTTCTATTATATGAATGAGCTACCTGGATCAAGTGGTTGGGTTCGGCAAAATGATAAATCGGTTGCAATTCAGATTAGAGATTATATGTATGGACTTGGTGATGCTCACGCCCAAAACATAGCACTCTGGGGTTATTTCAAGAACTTCTAGAGCATGATGCAAGCCAGAGAGAGAATTCCACGGGCCATAGTTGAGAAATACAAGGACACAGTTTGCTTTATGGTTGACACTGATCAATGCCTAATGGAGGCAGTTGAGCCAAGGACTGTGTGGATAATGCCTATGGGATATGAAGTCAATGAAAGAATCTTGGAGCTTCATATTCAACATCTGCTGAGCCAGCTTAAGGACACTGAGGCAGAAAGGTTTGGAACCTTTCAAGAGCCAAGTGTAAAATACATGTTGAGTTAAGACAACCAGAAATAAAAAAGAAAGTAAGAAGGGAAGTTGAAGAAATTGCCAAAAGATTTGGCCTCTTAGAGAAGGCTGTGGATGTAAATAGAGAGAAGATGGAGAAGGCTGAGGAAGAGAAACAAGAAGCAAAGAAAGGAGACGCTCCGGTACAAGCCTCCTCCTGGACTAGATCTTCCAAGAGCTCTACACTTGCCACTCCTAAAAGCTCAAAGGCTACCAAACTGAAAGTTAAGACATCCAGAAAAGGAGAAAAGAGGATGCAGACCAAAGCCAAAAGGTCATAGACAAGCCTTAAAGATGATGAAGAAACAAAATCTGATGAGGAAATCAAGAAAATGAAGAAGAAAGCACCTGGGAAATTCTTTGCTAGTAAAAATGAGGAAGAAAAGGCTGAGGAGTTTGTTGAAAAGCCCACTCTTTCCATTGACGAGATCATCAAGGTAGTTACTGTGGATGGGAACTTACAGCCAGTAACATAGTTCTATGATGAATACAGTGATGTTGACAAGAGAATTTTGGAAGAAGCTACTATTAGGTACTTAACATTTACAATAAATCTTTCATTGAAATTATATCATTAATTCCTGAGAGTCTAGAAAAAGTACTTGAGTTGAGAAAAGAAAATGCAAAGGCAAAAGACTTAGAGATTTGGGAGCAAATAATGATTCAACTTTATCCTTCTATCACTCCAAAACAAATGGACATGATTTTCAAGGACTATAAGGACGAGTTCTGGAGTAAGGCAAGAATGAATAAAATTATGCTTGGAGAAACTGACCAAGTAGCTAGTGAAACAAAAGATATCCTCCGGAATGCTTTGAAAAGATTCAATCTTCCTATTATAGAGGAAACTCCTTCTACCATGGATGTTGAAGGATTAAATATAATCAATGAAGAATCTTCTGACAAGGTTGAAGAAGGATAAAAAAAAATAGATGAAGAGAAGTCTGAGGACTGAGATTCCTCTATTCCAGAAGAGGAAGCTCATAAAGCAGTAAACACAGGTGGCATCTCTCCTCTAGATCCCACTACAACTATGACAAATATTCCAGACTCTGAAGCTGAAGGAGAAGATAGAGGAGAGGAGAAGAAGATTCAAGAAGAATAGGTCAAGGGAAAAGAAGAAGAACAAGCAGAAAAGACTAATGAAGACTCTTCTGATATTTCAAAGAAATCTCAATCTCTAGCAAGAGACACTGCAGAGATAGTGAAGAACTTCTTAAACAAAGAAATGATGGAGATAGATGAACCTGAGCTATTTCAAGTACCACTGAATTTTGACTCTCTCTCTCCACTTCAGACAATGAAAATAGCATCTTTTGCTCAAGCCAAAGCAAAAGAAAAACTCTTGAAATCTCACATGGAGGACTGTGAACTATTGGAGATTGCATTCGGGATGTTGGAGAAGATCATGCCATCCTACCAAAAGGATCATTTAACCTCACCATCCGGTAACTTGAAAACTCTGGTAAATTTTATCAACACTCATTTTGAATCTCTAGAGAAATCAGCAGAAGCAAAGGTCTAGAAGGAGTTTCTGGGAAAGAGATTCACTGAAGTGCAAGGACTTATTGGTAATGATAGGAGGACCCTTGACATTCGAATAAAGAGTCTTAAAAATGCTCTTAAAGATGGTGGGGACATATACAAATTCTGTTTATCTTCGCCCAAAGTGACAGAGGACATTGAGAAGAAAGTGAAAGAACAAGAAGGAAAACTATCAAGTTTATCTCAAAATTTTGATCCCCTTACTACCTCTCTAATGAATCAAGAATGCCAGGCTATTGTTATCATAAATAAAATAAAGAGGTTGGGCAAAGAAAAGAAGAACAGAATGAACAGAATGAGTGAACTCAGAGGGATAATTATCCCTAAGCTAGAGGCAATGCATGAGGCCTTGACAGATGCTCAGACCACAGCCTAGACCAGTGATTAGGCATATTTAAGAAGGGTAGAAGCATATGCATTTTTGTTGAGTGGTCACATCTCCATTTTGGACAGGATGAAGTAGAGCTAGGCCATAGAATTTGTACAGTTTAAGACTACTTTTGTGGATATACTTAAGTATATGTAAGTATAACATATATATATATATACTTATGCGGCAATGTATAGGACAATTTTTGCAAATTTTTGGTATGTGGATTCCACCCTTTGCCATTGATGTCAAAGGGGGAGTGAGGAGTAGTGAAAAATGTTTAATCCAGCTAAGGGGGGGCTTCAGTAAAATAGTGCAAAAGATAGAGCATCAGCCAAGGGGAGTTACTGTGACACTTAGCCATTTTACACTAAGTGTTGCCATCAATGCCAAAGGGGGAGATTGTTGGCAAGACACACTGTGTGGCTTCATAAGTGTTGTCATTGATGGCAAGAAAGTATATCCCACACATCCACACTACATAGTATGCCTATGCCAGAAGTTAGATTGAAGATTGTTTTGGTCCAGTGAACAAGAACAAAGTATGTAACAAGGTCCAAGAATCAGGTCTGAATCTCTTAGATGGTGTAACTCAGTAAGTTATGGACTTGGACAAGTCAAGAGGGGTATCATGACTACTGTATTCCAGAGATTTAGCCTCCAGTGATAAAGCATGAAAAAGATATGAACATCTAAGTGTTGGGTTCCAGTCAGGCAGAGTAGACAGAGGAAGAATTGACCGACAGAGTATCAGACTTCAATCCAAATGAGTAAAAGGTGTTGATCAGGAAATTTGTGGGATTATACATTGTTGACCAACATGATTGATGACTTCTATGCCTATGTTTTTGATATGCATCACAAATCAAGCATGGATTCAGCTGACAGATTAATAACTTGTAATGTTCTTGTTGCCGACTAGAAAGTTGATAAAAATCCTTGATGCAGATATATATACCAGATAGATTTCAGTATGTAATTATGTGTAAAAAAGAAGGGATGAAATAAAGTCTGAAGAAAGGTAGAGAGAAGTGTGAGAGCTGCATTTCAAGTTCGGTATGTGACAGTGCAACAACATTAAACAAAGGAAGAATGAAGTGCATCAAATCAGTGTATTGTGCCTAACTAGAACTAAACTCTTGCATTTGTAGATGCTTCTCATTAGTTCAAACAATTGATTATATTCTGTAAGTTCTATAGATAGTGAGTCTCTTGTAGGTAGTGTGCCTCTTGTGAGTAGTGTGCTCGGGCAGTGAGCCCTAATTGGCAAGTACCATTTTGTACTCCTTTATTACTTTAACAAAGAATACAATCTTGGGTTAGTCACCCCATGGTTTTTCCCTTAACAGGGTTTCCACATAAAAATCCTTGTGTTATGTGTGTTGATTTTATTTCTGTTCTTATGATTACATATGCTTTCATGTTTTGATGCAACACTGAATATTAAGATAACAAAAGAGAAGAAAGTTAAGGAAATTTTGAGATAACTGATTCACCCCCCACTCTCAGTTCTCTACCTTGTTTCCAATAGAGATTGTATTGAAGATGTATTGAGTTGGAGGAATTATATTGTAATGGAAAATCATAAATAAATTCTATCTTTTCTCAAAAATTATTGAAAAATAGTTGTTTCAGGTCCTTGTACGGCTCAGTACAGGCAGATAAATTCTATCTTTTCTTAAAAATTATAAGTAAAAGTATGCTTAATCTCCTTCCCTCCAAAGTTTGTTTCATGCAATTTGGTTTAAATTTGAGTGAGATATTGGGAATTTTCTGAAAACAGTTGAAACCCTGATTTTGGGTAAACAGTGACATAAAAATTTGTGTTTCTCCCAACTTTGCCATTGAAATGTTCTAATACTTGGTGAAAAGAATCCACATGGCAAGTACTTTCATGTTTTTGAGGTTTTAGATCATAAGGTAAAGGCTAATATGTGAGAAGTGAGGTTAGGACTGAAAATTTATGTACAATCATGAGAAAATAGAGTTTTGGGATAGTCAAATAGCCTAAAGCCTAGGGTTTGATAAAATGTTTATGAAAATAGACTTTCTAATATATTTGTGAGCATGAGTAAACTCAATGAAGACTATTTGAAGTATTGATTGAATGAATTGGAGACTGGAGATAAGAGGATCAATAAACCCTTATGCAGTTTAAGCCTAATTAGGCCTAATTTGGAACAGTAACAGTCATGTTTGAGCCTTGTTTCCTAAAATAACCTATGTTGATCTTTTGATATGTTTTAAAACCCCTTAAAGGGTATCCTAAAATCCCATCACAGTCTTGAATGGATGTTTGTGTCAAAGGATATCTTTGACAATTTATGTTTAGAGGACTACTAGCTTTGAAGATAGGTTTGAGAGAAAAACCATTTGGGTAATGCACAAAGGTCCTGATATTGAGTGATTTGGGTGATATGGAGTCTCTAATGAATCTAAAGATGATGACTAAATGTGCTTAGGTCAGAAAAAGTGGAAACTTAGATTTGTACCTTTGTAGAGGTCATTGTTTTGAGTAGATTTCTTGTGAACTTGAAGTATTAGATGGATTAAAACCCATTATTGTGAAATATGTCTCCAATGAGTGAGTTTTGAATCCTTTTTATTGCATCATTATGTTCTCATCATCACTCATCTTCAGGGCTTCATACTTCACCTTCAAATTTTGTAGTTTTGCACTCTTAACAGAATCATCTCCTTCATACAAATTTATCATCTTATCCTAAATCTCATGAGCAGTTTTCAAATCCATAACTTTCACTAACTTAGTATTAGATAAGGTGTTTAATAGAGTATCTCTAGATTTTCCATTTAACTCATATTGTTTGACTTCATCTTCAGATGATGGATCATTTTGAGGAATAGTATACTTTGTATCTGCCATCTTCCAAACACTATTACTAAGAGAAATGAGATGAGTTTTCATTTGTACCTTCTAAAGAGCATAATTTGTTCCATCAAACTGTGGAGATTCCTTCTTGTACACCATCCCAGATCTACCTCAAGTTGTTAGGCTTTCTTCTAAGGAACCCTCACTCTGATACCAATTGTTGAAATGCATAAGACAACTGAGAGGGGGGGTGAATCAGTTGTAGAAAAAACTTAACTTCTTTCAAACATCAACACATTAACCACATAATTATGATTTAACCATGAAGGCATATAATCAAAAACTTAAACACATTCACATATTCAACACATGAGACACTAGATTTTTATGTGGAAAACCCAATAAGGGAAAAACCACGGTGATTGTTAGCTCACAATATATATGATATATCAAAATTTATAATAAGGCTCACTACTGAAGGCTCACTACCTTGAATACTCACTGCAAAAGAAGCAGCTCACTGCCAAGAGGGTTCACTACCAGAAGTTGGTGAATTGAGATAGTAGCATCTACACTATGCCAAGGTTCAGTTCCATTGAAGCACAATAAATCTCCTCTACTCTGCTCTACTTTTTCACTTCACACTTATATTCACATCTTCACAACCTCCATTATTATTCATGACTTCATTATATGTATTTATACAATTCATCAACCTTGAAATGTACATCAAGGTCAACATTACAATCATCAACCATTGGAACAATCTCCAAGGTTGGCATACATTAGAATAGGTCTAGATTTGAACATATTTGTGAAGGAGAAGAAATGAATGCAGACCACACCACACCTTAGCTAGGACTCAAATGCAATCTTCCATGTAGCAACACACTATCACAAACTCTAAAGCATAACCGTAAGTAGTGGAAACAACCAAGTCAGCCAAAACTGGTGTTAACACTAAGACCTTTAGGAACACGCTTCATGCACAATCTAAATTACACTTTGCAGATGAATCAAAACATAGGAACATGATCTAGAGACATCTAGAAGGATGTTACAGTCACCAAGGACTTTCATACAACCCCCAAACACTCTATCTAGAAGATTCTTCAAACCAGAACACTTAAACATTACTGTCAACAACTGTCATAAAGGAAAGATCGCTTGTAGAGCACCAAATCATGAACCATTTGGATTGAAAGCACATAACATCATTACAAACTTAATTCTAGAACCATAGACTATAAAACTTAAATGTAGAGAAATGCAGAGCAAAATATATTCTCCCTGTCATCATTGAATACTCAGAAAAACAATTTTTATTCTGGTGAATAGAACTCTCTCAAATCTTCACACCACAGGCTCAGACTTGAAACATAGAAACTACAGACATCCCTTAACATAACTTTGAAACCAAAGATAAAGATATTCAATCTACAGGATATGTGGAGCAAAACACTGCATTGTTCTTCTTAGACACTTTCTCAAACTCATTCAAATAATTTCCTTAGACGCTGATCTTAGGCATTAACATCAATGACAACACTTACTACTCATACTTGCAATAGGTAGAACATATTCTAGAGGAGAGAGACCCTATGTAGAGCAGAACAAGGAGAGTAGCCCATACCACAAAGAAGAAAAGGACAGGAATTCATACTATAGAGGGAGAGATGACAGGAGTTTCTACCACAATAGCAGACGGAATCGTAATTCCTACTACAATGAAGGATACCAGAGAGATGAAAGAGGATTTGACAAGAGATCATTCAAGGGCACCTATTTCAAGTGTGGAGGTGAAGTACATAGAGCATTTTAATGCCATCAAGGGAGTACTAGCAAAAGGACAGATAATAGTGCAAGAGTAGCTTATGCAGAGGAAGAATTGGTTGGATCACCTAGTTAAGTGGGAAAGCTAGAGAAAGGGGAGTCATTAGTCATGAGGAGAGATTTCTTTCAATTAGAAACAATTAAGGAACCACCGCAAAGGAAAAGTTTGTTCTGGACAAGATGAAAATCAAGAGGTAAATGTAGTAAAGTGATCATTGATAGTGGAAGTACAAATAATCTAGTTTAAGAGGAGATGATGATGAAACTAAACTTGGAGAGATTGAAACATCTGAAGCCCTAAAATATAGCATGGATTCAAGATGAACACAAGGTACTGGTGAGTGAACAATGTTTGGTGAAATTTCATATAGGATCTTATGTTGATGAGATATTGTGTGATATTATGCCAATGGATGTATCTCATATATTGTTGGGAAGACCATGGAAGTATGATAGAAAGAAAATACATGATGGGAGGAAGAATACTTATACTATAACATCAAATAGAAAGAAACATATCTTGATAACTTTGGAAGATGAACCTAGAAGCGAAGTATGTAGGAATGCTAGAATCTGTTTGGTGGATGGAAGGGAATTTTTGGATGGATTGAGACATGAGAATATGTGTTTTGCATTGAATCCATAGAAATGTGGAGCCATAAGTTTAGAAACCACTACCACAAAAGAAGAAAAACCACCACTAGAGGAGATAATTGAATTGTTGATAGAGTACAAGGATATCATTTTAGAGAATGTACCTGAAGGATTACCACCCATCCAGAGTATCAGTCATTAGTTTATCATCAAGCTTTGCTATATTTGAACAGTTTGGGTAAGTTGAATCAGAGACATATGAGATGGGTAGAATTCATGCAGAGATACACATTTGTATTGAAGCACTAGAGTGGAAAGTCAAACAAAGTTGCAAATGCATTGAGTAGAAGAAGGAACCTATTGACAGAGATGAGGGTAGAAGTATTAGGTTTTGAGGAACTTAAGCATATGTATGGAGAGGACCTTGATTTTGCAGAAGCATGGAAGGCATGTAAGGAACCTATTGTGATAGATAGAAGTAAGTGGTTGGACTATTTCATTCAGGAGGATATGGTGTTCAATGGAAATTAGTTGTGTATACCTAGGAGTTCAATGAGAGATAATTTGATTAAGGAGAAGCATAGTGGTAGATTAGCAGGACATTTTGGAATTGACAAGACAGTAGCTTTAGTAAGTGAACATTATTTTTAGCCTTAGATATATAAAGATGTAAGGAAGTTTATTTAGAGTTGTAGAGTATGTCAAGTTGCAAAAGGGAGTAGTCAGGATACTAGATTGTACAAATATTTGAAAGTATGAGAAAGACCTTGGGAAGATATAAGCACGGATTTCATATTAAGTTTGCTAGTAATATAGAGGGGATATGATTCTATAATTGTAGTAGTAGATAGATTTTCAAAGATGGCACATTTCATTCCTGGTAAGAAGACAAATGATGTTGCACATGTTGTTGACCTATTTTTTTAGGAGTTTGTGAGATTGTATGGATTACCAAAGATTATAGTTTCAGACAAAGATACAAAATTCATTGGATATTTTTGGAGGACATTGTGGAAAAAGATCAAGACAGACCTAAAGTTTAGTTCAACATTTCACCCATAGATAGATGGACAATCTAAAGTGGTAAATAGGAGTTTGGGTAACTTGTTGAGATGTTCTAGTAGGAGATAAAGCAGGAAATCAGTATCTAATTCTACTACAAGTAGAGTTTGCATAAAATAATTCAATGAATAGAAGTACAAGGAAGACACCATTTGAAGTTGTGACTAGAGTACAACCTAGGGTAGTAGCAAAGTTAAGAGACATCGGCATGGAAAACAAAAGAAGTGCAGAAGTAGAAGAATTTGTAGGATACATGGAGACACTACATAATTAGGTCAGGAAGCATTTGGAGGAGATGAATAGTAAGTATAAGAAACAAGCAGATGAGAAGAAGAGACATAAGTAATTTTTAGTTGGAGATGAAGTTATGGTATATCTAAGAAAGGAGAGATTTCCAGTGGGGACATACAACAAGTTGAAGATGAAGAAGTTTGGACCATGTAAGATTCTTAGGAAGTTTGATTCAAGGAATACATATAAAGTTGAGCTACTGGAGACATTTGGTATATCACCTATATTCAACATTGCAGATCTATATCAGTATCATGAGGGAGAGTCAAGTGACAACCATGAAGATGGATTGAAGGACTAGTTACCACAGTAGTAACCAGAGTAGATAGAATAGATCTTGGATAGAAGAATTGGGTACAACACCAGAGGCAAGCCGTATTAAGAGTATTTGGTTAAGTGGAAAGGAAGATCGAAAAAAGATTCATCATGGATTTCTCAAGCTGAGGTAGATCACCTTGGTTTTCCTCTAGCCCCAGCAAAGTGAGGGACTCACTTTTTCAACAACCATGGGTGTTTGATGTAGGAGCATCCCAAGATGAAGAGCAGTCATGCATCAACCAAAATATTTGTTTTCTTTTCTTTTATTGCATTTTAGGAGTAGTTCAATCATTTGTAGTTTCAACATTTTCTACCGTATTTTACCACATCATCATTTTAGAGCTCATGGAGTAGGATTTAGCTTCTATGCCATGTCATCTACATCATATTAAGATTTCAAGAGATTTGGAGTTGTTTGTGAAGAGTTATTTCTAGAAGAAGAACATCAGCTTTCATAGAGCAGAACATTTAGCATTCAGTTTGATCATACAAGGTTTGTAGAGCACTTCCGTGACTTGTGAAGCCAAATGGAACATCCTACAAGGTAAATTGGGACCAAATAGACCTTCCTTGAGAACCACATCAAGTTTCATTCATTTGAAGAGCATTACCAAGAGCTATAAGTCGACCTACATGTTTTCTTCATGTTCCATCATTCATTGGAGTTTGAGACCTCTGAAGGCCAATGCAGAGGATTCCATGAGTTGGAGGATGCTATATATACATCTCTTAGATGCATGAAGTTAGTAGTTAGATGATTTAAGAAGATAGATAATTATATTATTTCTAGGCACTTTAATGCCATATCTTTCATGTATGTTGTAATCCAAAGAGCGGGCCTGTGAGCCCTATGATTGTAGCCTACATGTTGCTGGCCTATAAGAATTGTAGTTGGTTGATATATTGAGCATATGAATCTTCCATTACATTATGTTATTGTGTTGTTTCTGTTATGTTTATTCTAGTGGCATGGTTGGACAATCCCTTCTCAAGACCCTCCATCCATGACTGCACCAATTAGTCTCTCCCCATAACATGCCTTAGAATTTGATGTCCAAAATACAACACAATAGTAATAACTAGAGAAAAATCATTGTTCACAATAACATCAAACACAACCAACTCACCTCAATACCAGTTTGTGAGAGAGGGAGAATTAATTAAAACCATATGGAGCAATTCTCATGTGTTAGTACTCTATGTCCTCTTCTTCCCATTCTTAGAAATCGGAGACTAATACACTACTTAGGATTTTAAAATTAAAATGTAGGTTTCCCAATGTTTTGTATACCTTAAGAAAGAGCTTGACATGTATCTTACATATAACTAAACTAATTTTGCAAACAATATAACTAATTTTTAATGCAGCAAATAATATTTATAAATTAATTTACACAACATAAATAAAAGGAAATAGTTTGTGAGTGCTTCTTGAGATTTAACTATATAAATTATTTAATATCATTTATTCCAAATTCAAAAGAATTTAAATAGAAGGGAAGAATACATATTTGTTTTAGTTTCACATATATTTTTCTATTTCCTCACTTTGGATATAGTTTTCTATTCCCTCACTTCAAAAAAGAATTAATGGTTTAGCCTTTTCTGGCTTGTGAGCAATCTTGGAGGAACTAGTTCCTTTCAGAACACGTCGTACTATTACACTCTACACAAGTGTTGGTTCAATAGAACAATGCTCAACACAAATGCACACCAAGCCCTGGACAAGAGGGTGTACATTGTATCCAGAGTTGAACACACTCTATGTGCCCCCTTCTCTAATGCTCATGGCCTGCAAATCCAATTATCCTTTCCTCGGTGATCTTCAAATAATCATCTATATCCATTTACATTCTTCTCATGGGTCTAAATAATAACCCAAAGGTTAGTTCCAACTATCACACCCTTTCATAAATAATATTATAAATAACCTTTTAATTATAATTTCACATGAAATAAACTCCAATATGAGTGTATTAATAAATAAGGTTCTTTAACCTTTATTTTAACTCGAAAGTAACTTCTTTTTCCTTTCTTTTTACATTATTCTTATTTTCTTCTATTTTCTTTTTCATATATATATATACTCTTTAGAGTTTTCACAAACTTTGTTTATTTAATTCATTTTTCTCCCCCTGTAGCTTAGTTGTTGTCCTCAGTAGCTCAAGGAGAATCTATAACAAAACATGAAAAATCATTTAGTTAAATAAATGTGGATGTAGCACTATTAATATCACTATGAATTCATTTCACTTAACTTCATCTATAGTTCAATTTTACAATTTTCTAGATATTTTTATTAACACTTTCTAATGTAATTTAATCACAAGTAGATTCAACATGAAAATTTTCTATTCAATAACCTAATCATAACTATAACTATATATACTTTTACATGAAATGGATCATGAATTTGTAATCAAGGAGTTAATGCAAGTCCATATACATATCTCAAACTATTTATTCAGCCACCATTCACTACTATATAACTTACATACTCATTTATTCTAAGATGATAATCATGCATTATGGACTACATGACTATCCTCTCTTTCTATATAATATTGCACATAAAACATGTATAATGTTATTGGGTTAATCAAATCTAATGACATAACACAATAAAATAAAAGGTAGTACACATAATCGTATAAGGTATTAATAAAAAACAAGGCATTAACAAATCACTCACATAGATTGATTGTTCAAACACCTTATTATGTCTACTCCTATAAATAAATGGATTATATAATCTCAATTCAAAGTCTTTGGATTTTCCTTCCAAATCCAAATCCTAAATAATTATCTAAAAATGGGTTGCCAATTTATCTACTCCCTTAGGACCTTCAAATTGCATGTCAGTTACAATTATGGATTAAATAAAAAAATACATGAATAATAGTGTATAATAAAAAAATAACCATGTGATACCAAAGTTCCCAAAAAGGCATCCACTCTAGCTAGAAGTCTACAACAATACAAATATGAAATCAATAATCAGAAATAACCAATACCATGTGACATTTGAATTAACAATTTTGTAACTATGACTACTACTTCATTAGGACAAGTTCATTTGATACATTGACCTTGGGAATATATGTTTTGTTTTTTTATAATTATCCAACAAGAATTCTATTTAAATATCCATGTCCCTATGATGTGTAAGTTGATTAGGTCATAGTTACAATAAAGAGCTCAAGTATTTTATTCTTTTGACCTTCAACTATGGTTGTGTGTTTGATTTGGTTTGATTCAAACTTTTAGTTTTGTTTTGTCAAAAATACTAATAAGTCTTTAACAACATGCTATGGAGTAAAAAGTGGAGACATGCCTTTTTACCTCCTAGTTTAGCTCCTAGGTCCCCATATTAACACTCTACAAAGCAAAATATTCATCCTGATGAGAAATCCCCCAAAACCTATGCCAAATGGGAACTAGGGGCCCATTTAATGCTTAAGTCTAGACCAAAAAAATACCTAGGGACTTGGTCACCCACACCTAAGTCCACCCTGATTGGTCAGGATAAAATTCAAATTATGTCGGCATAGGACCTTTAAATGGGTCCCTCCTTGTCGGCTCTTTCAATTAATTTGCGAATGTTTAATGGGAAAGCATATATATAAGTGAGTGTTTGAATTCATTTTGTGACAAGTTGATGATAGAAAGGTAAAGATATTGAGCAAATGAGAGTTCAAGGTAGTCATTATGTTATTGTTGCAGATTTGTGTTTGTATTGTGTGTTTGTTGCAGATTTAGAATCATCATCAATGTCCTTATGAGTTGAAGACTCTTCATCCTCCTAAGGACTTCACCTCTGAGATGACATCATCTTTTTTTGAATCATTTCATCATCATTTATATTATCTTTAGCTTCTATCCTATAAGGACATGCTCTCTCTCTAACAATGGTGTTGGGAAAGCTTGAATGCTAACCTGGGATTCAACTAAGGAAAATCCACAAACACCACAACCCCCAAACCCCTTTTCTTCTTGTGTGCAGGTTATAGGTGTGAGGATTAAAGAAGTGAAGGTACAGGAAGGTTGTTCAAGGGACAAATATTCAAGATTAAAAAATAGAGTGTAGAAATTCCTCTGTGGAAGACTTGGGTGCCCGCCCTGACATCCACCAGCTAAATCAGACACTGGATAAAAAATCAAGACATCATTTATGACATTTTTCCAGTCCTGAGCTTCCAGAAATTGGGACTTTTTAGACTCATTCACTAGCCCTAGAGTCTTCTAACATTTCAACTTCTGTCGAATAGGTTATGAAATCTCATTGATCATCTTGGTACTTTCAAATCCTCGCTTTCCATTGTTGTTTGTTTGTTATAAGTTGATTACTTCAATTCTAGGGTTTAGTGCATTGATTGCCCTAGGGTTTGGTAAAAATATTGGTTGAATCACATCTTTCCTTAGCAAAAAGAGCACAAAATTAGTAGTTGAATCATCTTTCATCTTGTGGTGACTTAGCTCAGTTTTGTCCTTGAATGTTGTAGTGAAAGAGGGTTTGATCTAGTGTACTTACATGCTTGCATTCATCCCCCCTTTTCTCTACTAAACATTTTGGTGAACCCGTAGCATCAATAATTTGCATTGTGCTAAGTGTTGAAATCAGATCTTGCATTAATTCATATCACACTTATTATTCTTCATTGGAAAATCTTGCATATATTTGAAACATTGAAAAAAATAAGCATTCTAGGCTTGCATAAAGGCATAGTTTTGCATTATTTCTTTGCATATCATTGAATCATTTTGAAATTCTGATATATACATCAGATCTTATCTAAATTACATCAATTAACAATTTCATGATATCACATCTTGCATTTAAAGATATCATTTGCTAGGGTTTTGTTGAAAACTTGCATTTTTCCTATAACCTAGTCATTTGCAGAGAGAAAATTGGAGAGATTTTGCCATCAATGACAAAGGGGGAGTTTGTTGAAATAGGTTTGTAATTGATGTCAAAAGTTGGAGGTTGAGAGTTACTTCATGGTGTTTGGTCTTTCTCTTGCTCGGTCTTCATTGATTCATTCATTCAAACTTCATTTCAATATGATTATGGTGTTCATAGTATGGTGTTTGATGATTGACTGATTCTTGATGTCAATGCAGTTTGTGATTGATTGCAGTGATGGCAATGTGAAATGTGACATACAAAGAAAACATGCAGTGTTGCAATGGTGACCAGAAAGCAAAAATCTTGAATTCTTTCTTGATAGAGCTTGAATGGTGAAATAGAAAATGTTTGAATGGTGCATGCTCATCTCTATGTTGTTGAGATGGTGTTGGATGCAATGATGCAATGTTTCATCTTATACAGATGGATGTTGTGTTGAATCTTGCTAAAGTGATTGTTGATGATTCATAAACTTTCCAGTTAGAGGTGTTTGATGGCAACTTTGTCAAAGTTTCATTGTGATGATTAGGTGGTTCTTGTTCTGATAATTTTATTGTTCAAAGGTACAATGCCTGATGTCAAGGCTTAGTGATTGATGTTGAATAAACATACGGAAGGTCATTGGAGTAAGATGATCAAAGGTGAGGTGATTGGTTAAACTTTCTTTAACATGGTGTATGTTGATTTCATCCTCAAAAAGATATGCCTAGCTCTAATTATTCCCTTCTCAAGAGGTCTCTGCAACATTCAGTTATGGTTTGTTCAGGTTGCATGACAATTGTGAAATTAGGGTTTGTCATTTTATTTGTAAAAAACCTAATCTACAAGCTTTAAACCCTAAACCATATGTTCTAAAGACCTAAAACCTAACCATCACTAAAGTCATGCACTTTTATTATTTTTGGAAGGTGACTTGTTATTGAAGGGATGATGTAACTTAAGTTACATCTTTAAGGGGTCGCGGTCATCATTTTACCAACCCCTCTACCTAATGAGACTGGAACCTCTGGTCACTTTATATTGCTCAAGCACCATATAACTCATCGGTGGCCATGATTTAAAGTTTGAAGGGTGTGAAAAGGAGATTGATGGCACAAGTTTAAACCTATTTTTAAAAAAGTAACGGCTCCTGCTCGAACTTAAAATTGACGGGCTCCTCCTTATGTCTATGCTGCAGAGCCTTTTCAAGG
This sequence comes from Cunninghamia lanceolata, assembly GCA_027924645.1. NCBI lineage: Eukaryota > Viridiplantae > Streptophyta > Pinopsida > Cupressales > Cupressaceae > Cunninghamia > Cunninghamia lanceolata. The sequence goes on from BSBN01000073.1 coordinate 11,646,330, forward strand.
CTAAATATAACAATGTAAAATGCTACTTTTAATGCTTGACATGCATAAGGCATGTAAAAGGCTTTTTTCTCTATTAAGACATCCATTCCCTTGTTCTATTGAAGCATTTGAAGAGGTACAAATTGATTTTCTTAAAAAAGGGGAGAAGATTAAGTGCTTAGAATAATTGCTTTTGTGAGTGCTCGTATGATGGAAGATGTTTTTTTTTTGGAGATATGATGTAGATAAAGGATGATAGTGAGTGGACTGGAAATAGGCAGATGATTTAATTTTTGATAGAGAACTATGAAAATATAGAGGATGTACAATGAATAGTGGGTTCTTGAATGAAAATATCAAAGTTGATTAGGTGATTGATAACATGTATTATTTGACATTGAAATATGTAGTATATGAGATCGTGTACATGTCAAATATGCAAAATATGAGGGCATTATTTAGATGAATATGCACAGTATGAATGAAAGAGAGATGTAGATGAATTGAGATAGTGTGAAAAGGGGTTATGCAGATTGAGTTGACTGAGAAGGAAATGCAAATTGTGAATGTGTTTGATTGAAAGGGGATATGCAGAGATCAGTGATTTGTATTGAAACAAAGTAACTGTCTGTATACTTTTTTTTTTGAGATTATTATAAGTGCTTCTTTTGCTAGTGAGGCATAGAATGTAACCAGTGATGTTTTCCAATGAGGCATAGACTATAACCAGTGAGGTTTGTCAGTGAGGCTTAATGGATATCATGTTCATAGTAGTTTTTTACCCTTCTTGGGTTTTCCACTCAATCACCTGTGTTATGTGTTGATCCTATCTGACTCTTGTACTTTGTCAATGTTTATGTCCCGATGTATTTTTTTTATGTTTCATGATGAGTTATAACATGTTATATTGTTTTGGTACTATTGAGAGAAAAACTTGTTTGAAGACTTGTTTTTGTTGACCACTGATTCACCCCCTTGCCCCCTCTCAATGGTCTGAAGTATTCCAACAATCATGGACATTATCTCTAACACATATGAGGCTGAAATAACCCTACCCTCTCTTCATTCCAATGCTCTCCCTTCAAAAGATGAAGTATTGATGGATGAAGAAAGGTCTCTCACATTAAATCCTTTAGGGATGGATGTTGAGCTTAAACAAAGTAAAACCAATGTTAATTCAATTATCACTAATAGACTTATTCAACCGACTAAGGGAATATTAGATAACTGTACTAATGTTCCTAAACTCATTGTGAATGGGGCATATAATGTGCCTTCTCACTTCAAACTGGTGATTATGGTTCAAGGTGCTCCAACACCACCTAGACCCCTAGGTTACATTCTCAATTTTGAAAAACAAATCACTTAAGGAAATCAAGCCTATCAAAATGTGTCACAACAACCCTATCACAATGTGGTTGCTCACACATACAATATGAAAAATAATAAACAAAGTAAACAATAGTCAAATATTCTGATCACTTTACCAACTTCTCAACCTATGCTTCCTCAACCACCCCATCTTACTCATAAGGTTGGTCAAGACTATGATCTTGTTGAGCATCTTCACACTACTCTTGCTAATATCTCTCTTTGGGAACTCATAGAAACATCATCTACATACCATAGAATGCTCTAGGATGCTTTACAAAAAGTGATTGTACCATTGGCTATTAAGCCTAATGATGTAGTAGACTTGTTAGATTGTATGCATGCAACAAAAATAGGCATTATGTTTCAACAACATGAGTTACCCTCTATGGAAGTTCAAAAACAATATGATCCTCTTATAATCTTTATCACTATAAACAAAAAGTTGATAAAGAGAGTTATGGTTGACAATGGATTGGCTCTTATTGTTTGTGGTGTTAATTTGTTGCATAAAATCAACATTGATACAAAGTTAATTAAACTAGATACTATAACTTTACTATAATGTTGGTAGATAATCCTTGGGTACTATAACGTTACCTGTAAAGGTGGGACCTATGACATTATCTACCCTTTTTCATGTCATGCTCGGTGCTCTTTCATATAATATGATTCTTGGAAGACTGTGGACTCATACTATGGGGGCAATTCCATCTACCATTCATCAATCAATAAAGTTTATTTATGCAAATAAACTTCAAACTATTGAACCCGATCTAGAACTGGATAGTTGTTTACATATTGAAACACAAAAACAAGTTATCAATCACAAGATTCTAAACAACTTAAAAGTTGATCCATCAATACCTCTTGCCATAGATGATGTTGTGTAATATTCTCAACCATCATCAAATACATTTCTTGGTGATGTTTGGGGTTCCTTAGATTTTACTCCTACTTCCATAGGGGAGTACAAACATAATAACGTTGAAACATCAAAAGTTGCATCGATCTTATCCAAGCAATCTTTGGACTACCTAAGAAACCTAAATTTTCTTTAGTAGAAAACAAAGACAATACTTCCACTTATACTACAGATTATGAGACCTATGAATCTCCACCATCCTCTAAAGAAATGGCATCTCTTTATGGTTGAGGATTTAAAATCCTTTATAAAAACTATGACTATGTAGGTAACGGTTGTGGTGTAAATCAACAAGGAGTACCTTTACAAGTTGCTAGAATTAATTACATGGCTCATATTGGACACCATTCTTTGAAGCCCACTAAAACCTACCGTTGTCCTACTCTTAATGTTAATACAATATCAACAAGATCAAGACTAAATATGATATATCTTGAGATGATTGACATGGATTATCTGCCAAGAAATATCCCTTTGAATCAGGTAAGTATTTCTGCCTCATTTAGCCACACTCGTTGTAGCACTTATCCTAGTTTCTCTCAAGGGTGGCCTCCTCCTAGAGATATATGGTATTAGAATTATGTTGTGTTCCTTCGTGTTGTGTTGAATATTGTTTAGGTCTCTTTATATGACCCTTGATACTCTTGTAAGGTCAAGGATACAAGGGGACCGCCTCTGTCATGACCATTTCTCTATTTGCTTCTCTATTCTTCTATTATCCTCTCATCTATTTTATTGTTGTGTGTTCTGCCTTAGGGGCATAACATTGTGGAGGATGTCTTGGGGATATATTCCCATGTTGTAAACCCAAGCCACTCTTATCTCCTCTCTCATTTTTAGTGTTTTGATTCTTCAGTGACTACTTGTTGGCGGATGATGAAAACTGTGAGGCCGATTATTTTTTCCTTCCTTATTTTAATCATTATGCATTTCAGTTGATGACATTATCAGACTTCTAGAGACTATGGTTTCATTATGCAGATTTGACTATATCTCCTAATTTTGATATGACATTGATTAGACATATGGTGATTCGATTTGATCATATTTTGATGCTATTTTGTGATTTGACATACGAGATATATTAGATGATGTTTTGTGATATGATTTCTAGTTATTTATGTGATGATGATTAATTGAAATGTGATAGAAAAATGTAGTTTAATTCAGAATTATGTTATAGATTATTATTGTTGTATTCGATCGCATGAGTTTAATTCCAGTTGCTTCGGCTATGGTTATTCATGATATGATTGACACTTAATCGAGATGTGCAGGTTTACATTCCCAAGCCATGGGAAATTGGAGGTAGAATTCACACATTTGTTATTCCCTGTGAAACTGACCCATTCCCAAGAGGGATAAGGGTCACGTTTGAATTGAGTGTTGATTTAAGTGCTTGATTTGATTTTTGTCATTTTGGCCTAGTAACCCCTTGTTTAATTAAATATTATTATGTGTTGTATAAATTTTATTGACTTATACCACTTGGTAATTGTTTTTATTTTTGAGGCCATTTAAAGTGAATTTATGACCCCCTAGGTGAACCTTGGTGTCCCAAAATCTACCCTAGGTGGTTACCCATGGGTCTAGGGTCAATTTTGACTAACTAACCCTTGGATTAACTCACTTTTGGTCACTCTAAACTATGGTTTAGTCAAAGTGAGGAAATTTGAAATTAGATAAGGTGGGAGATGAGTCATGCTTTAGGAAAGACTCATCTCCCTTCCCAATGTTTGGGAATCCCTTCCCTATGAAGACTTGGGAGGTCTCCAAGACTCCCAAGTGTGTGGGATCTTCCTCCAAGACTCTCACACATGTGTGAGAGCATCTTGGAGGGAGATGGCTCTCTTAGAGAATAAGAGGATGCCATATGGCATCCCTTATCCTCTTGGAGGTTTGAATGGGAATGCCACCTCACCACTTGTTCTCTCACACATGTGTGAGAGCACAAGTGGATAAGGTGAGGATTGAGATGGAATTGGAGGATGACACTTGTCACCCTCACACTTCCTTTCCCTTGCAAGTGGCATAGGAGGAGGAAGGAGAAGGTGACAAGTGTCACCTTCTCATTCCTCAAGGCTAATTTTGATGGCCTATATTATCTCCTCTTGTCGAGGAGTGTGGAGTTATTGCATTTTAGAGTTTTCTTTCTATTTTTGAGCAATTTTGGGAAAGTTAGAGGAGTTCTTGGAGATTGGAAGGTTTGGAGAAGCTTGGAGATCATCACCAAATGTGTTTCCATTATAGGGATTTTAAAGGTAAGCCTCATGACTATGCTCTTTACCTTGCTTATTTATTGTGATTTGTTTGTAGTTTTGTTGGTTGTTGTTTCACTATTTTTGTGTGGGATGGGAGTATGGTGAGAGCACCTTCATTTGGAGGTAAGGCCCAACTTGTTTGGGGTAGGGGAAAGGAACCTCCTTGAGGTCACTCCTATATTTGTGTTATTTATGCCTTGTGGGCTTCTTACTTATTGTGGAGAATAATTGAATGGCAAGAGTGTCATGGGAGTATATTTTGATATATTTGAGGAGTTGTGTATATAGAGATTTTGGCTTGAGGCCATAAGATTGGTATTTCAGTATTTTGGGTGGCCTTTGAAGTAGAGGGGTCCATTCCCTACCCCCATCAAACTCATTTTTATGAGTTGTGTTATGTACTTATCCTTGGGGTTGATTTTTGTATTGTTGTTTGTTACTTATTGTTGAGTGTTTGCACCCGTGTGAATCCCTACCTCCCTAGCTTGGGGGTGACCCTCTTGCGGGTCTATGGTAGGGAGAAGGGCATTTTGAAGTGGCTAGGTTTCCCCTTGTTGTTGTGTTTTATTTGCAGGTGTTTAAATGAAGAAATGGAGTTAGAGAGGAGACCAGTTTTGTGTTTCTATAGTTATATGTTGTTGGCTGTTGAGCCATGGCCTTTGTGGCCCTATTGTGTTTATTTTGTCAAGTTTTATGCCCTTGGAGTTGGCTATAATAAATGTTGTATGAGAAACATTCTTGTATTTTAATAAAATGTTGTTTATCCTCTAAGTTGTGAGTTTTTGGTGTGAGAAATGCATGAGAAAATACCTTTTTTGTTGTTGTCTATGTTTTAGTGCAAACTAGAAAATATGAAGGAGAACATAAAGTAATTCTTTTCTATTATTTTGTAGTGAAATTTCTATGTATTAGTTGCTGCTATGAAAAGAAATTGAGTTGTTAGAAATTTAAAAAAAGTTGTAATTTACTTATCTTATTAGTTGCATCAAAAGAAAGGATATGTTGTTGTGCATTTAAACTGTTTCAAAAGAAAAAAAAGGGGGGGGGGGGGGGGGGGATTTTCTGAATAGTATAATTACAAAGAAAAAAAAAGTAGTAATATGCTTTTATATTATTTATGTTCCAAACAGAAAATTTACATTCAATGATTAGCCCAGATTTGTATTGTTGGGAAGGATTATTTTAATGGGTATATATATACTTATATATATATATATATATGGGGATATATATATATATATATATACTTATATATATATATATATATATATATATATATATATATATATATATATATATATATATATATATATATATATATTTACATTATTTGTTATATTGAAATCATGTTGCTATTCATTTCATTTTTCTTTATCTCTGTGTAAATACAAAGAAATAGAAAAAAATATATATAATACATTTTTGCTGTATATATCATAATATGTATATACACTTATATATATATAAATATATATATAAAATAAGTGTATACATGTATATATTCATATACAACAATAAGAAGAAGAGATTTTGTATACTGAGATACTTTTAAATAAACTGTGACTATCATTCAGAGTATATATATATATATATAAACTGAAATTTATTTTTTAAACCCAAAAGAAAGAGATCAAAATTTTTTCAATAGCAGACTGTATGTTTGGAATGTAGACTATTTTAAACAGAAACAAAAAAAAGAAAGGAATATGAGTGGGGCTGTGGTGGGCGGTGCCCACCATAGACCCCACGGCGGTCACTGTTTCTACAAGGGTGTAGGAAGGAGGTCGAAACCCCCACCCACACCCAAGGGTGTGGATGGGGGTTTCAGCCCCCTCCCCACCAAACACTCAAAACTACAGACCGCGCCACTCCATGGTTCCCACATCTCCTTCTACCCGCGCTCCCCACAACCTCCGCCCCGCAGCCTCACCACTTCCCTTCCACCGGTCCCTTCACTCTCCCCTCAGTCCTCCTCCGGCGGCAGCGTTAGGTTTTCACTAGATAGCCCTGTAACATGAATTTAGATCAACACTATTGCATTGTATATATATATTTGAATATCACTCCTTTCAAAACAAAATAAAAAGAGAAGTATAACAATAAACTTTGTTGTGTATACCTCCGTGAGAGGTAACAGCAACTCTTTCATGGCCTCCATGGTTCTTACAAACCCTAACCTGCATACAATGAGGCAAAAACAAAACAAAAAAAAAGAAGAGAGAATAAGATAGAGGATTAGGGCAACAATAAAATGAGAAAACAATAAAATACTATTAGGGCATTCTTATTTTTGAAAACCAAGTGTTATAATGAAATTAGGGCTTTTCTTATTTATGAAGCAATATTCTATTGGAGAGGATTTTATTTTGTGAGGGATTGTTTTAATTTCTCTATTTTAAAACCTCTATTTTGCCTTGTTTTTAGTTTATCTCTTGTGCTCATTTAAATAGATTTATAATTTTAAATGGGAATTGGCATTTTTATTTTTATCGCCTTGTGATTTAGATTTTATAAGGGAGGGACTGAATTTTTTGTTTTAATTGGGAAGATTATTCCCTTTGTATTAAATTTAGTTTAATTAGGGCATATTTTTATAGTGTGCTTTATTATGTTATTTGTCTTATTTAATTGAATATTATTTTACGAGAAAGAGTAATTAAATCTTCCCCCTTCTCTATTTTTGCAAGTTAGATAATAAATATAATGCCATGATTATATTTATTAACGGACTTGATTTTGATATTTATTTTGGTGTCATGTATTTATTTTTATTATTTTCATTTCAAAATTTTAACCTTTTTATGCAAGGTCGATTTATTCGACCTTGGAGGATATTTATTTTGTTATTTTAAATTGTTTTAAATTTGTTCTTAAGTTTATTTTTTTTATTTTTTTATTATTTATTATTCTTAATTTTTATTTAATTTCTTATTGTAGTTTATTTTAAAATTTTTAAGTCGATTATTGAAAACGTGTTATGCTGTCGAAATTTTCCTAGATTCTAGGGTTTAATTTTTATGATATTTTATTTACTTTGATTTCACCATTCCACTTTAATCATGCGACCATCTTACCATTATTTTTTCTTAATCATTTCTCGTATTCATTTGGACCTGAATTAGAGTTAGATTTCGATGCTAGGGGGATCATCTTTACACCTAGGAAACTTAGGGTTCAGATTAAAATTAGTCTAACCCTAAAAGTGACACACTTCATGTCGTATACCCTCTGGATGAATATCATCACAAAAGGGACTACGTGGGACAATGCACCTCAATGAATTATGTTAACATGTTTACGCCTTATGCGTATTGCCACCGAGCACGTAGATGCGTGCGAGGGGGTTCCTAGGGATAGGTAGAAAAGTTTTTCGTAATTCATGTCATGACCACATGGCAAATGTAGACATGACACATGTGTTGTGTGTCGTGAGCGCATGGGAAATGTGGGCATGACATTTGGTATCAGAGCCTAAGTTTAAACACTGGGCTTGTTTAGGGCACATTATTATTTCCACAACTTTGATTAATTTGTGGTTACGTCATTTTTGTAGGATGCCTCCCCGATGAGTTTGGCGAGCGCAGTCCCGCCACACTCCATCCCCCAACGTGCACAGTGATTCTTTAGCTAAGGGACAGGATCAGCCAGTCCTACAGGCACCGCAAGCACCACCGGCCCTACCAGATATTGGGCCACAGATATTACAGGCTTTATAGGCAGTTTTAGATAGACTTCCACTGGCTATAGTTGAGCCATGCATAGAGCCACATGTTGAGCCCCGTGAGGATCCGTGAGAGGAGCCACGTGTGCACCCACGTGTGGAACCACGAGAAGAGTCCTGTGTTGAGCCACGTGTGGAGCCCCGCATTGAACCGCGAGGGGCACCATGTGTGGAGCCTTATGTTGAGGTGCCAGAGATGACAGCAGAGGAGGTTGGTTCAGATGACAGGGCCCATAGCAGGAGTCCTCCACGTCATGCTAGGCATGATGAGGCAGTATGAGTAGAGCACATTATTTAGAGACCTTATGACTATTACCCAGATGAGCCTATCAGAGGGCACAGGGACAGAGGAGATCCCATTAGGGATTTGTTGAGGTTGAACCCTCCTACATTCATCAGGACCACAAAGGGAGCTGAGGTAGAGGCCTGGCTCATCAGCTAAGACAGATGCTTCACGTTGTGTCCTTATGAGGGCAACATGATAGCTCGTGTAGCAGTACACCTGTTGTGAGATGTAGCAACTACCTGGTGGCACACTAAGGAGTGCAAGCATCACCATTCATTAGACACTCTCACATGGGAGACCTTCATGAGCGCTTCAATGCGCGATACTTATCAGATCATTACAGGCAGCATCACATAGATGACTTTCATGACCTTCAATAGAGAGGACTTACAGTGGCATAGTATGAGGGTAGATTTATCAAGTTGTCCTGATATGCGGAGTATCTCCATGACGAGAAACTCCTAGTTCATAAGTTTATCAGAGGATTGAACCGCAGCATAGCAGGGCTTGTTCGTATGGCAGACCCCTAGACTTTGAGTGATGCTGCCGAGAAGGCATATATCGCTGAGGAGATTCAGGGATGAGGGTAAAGTTCACGCCCTCAGTTTCAGGATCGTGGATAGCAGCAACATCAGCAGAGTTTCCACAGACCATCACAGCCACCTCATAGGGGAGGATTTAGTTTCATACCCTTACCTCCTAGGCCCCCTTAGTAGCAGCAACCACAGTAGCAGCAGAGAGCTAGGACATATAAGAGGGCACATGGGGGACATAATAAAGGTTGGTAGTAGCAGGGCCCATGTAGAGATCAGAGGCAGCAGGTACCACCTATGGGACCCACGAGGTCACAGCAGTCATATAGGGGCTCACAGGGGTCCACTGGTAGGTCAGGATAGTAACAGTCGAGTAGGACTCAGATTGGATAGGTACAGGCTAGGGGCCCTTGTTATGTTTGTGGTGGACTAGGACACCTAGCCAGAGAGTGTCCATAGGGTTTTACAGTAGGGGGACAACCTCACGCAGGAGGATCTAGGCAGACTGTTGGAGATGTGGGTAGATCCCACCGTATGTTCGTAGTGGTTGATAACCACCAAGTTGATTTTTAGGCATCAGTGATTGAGACATCAGGTATGATAGGGGGTATCCCCATTTCTATTCTCTTTTGATTATGGTGCTACTAACTCATTCATATCTCCATCATTAGTGGAGCGTTGCAGGCTAGTGGCCTCTAGGCAGGGTGATAGGTGGGTGATTGAGTTGGCCTCAGGGGCCAAGATGATAGTAGATGCCTTAGTCCATGACTGCGAGATTTCTTTAGGACCTTTTTCCATAGTATGTGACCTTAGAGTTATGACATTAGGATCCTATGATGTTGTGTTGGGTATGGACTAGCTTGCAACTCATCGAGCCAAGCTAGATTGTCGTCAAAAGGTGATTAGCTACCTACATGATCACGGTACATCAGTTGAGATAGTGGGCATATAGAAGCCCATAGCAGTGCGTATGATATCCGCTTAGCAGCTTAAGCATTACATGCAAAAGGGGTGCCCGATGTTCACCATCATAGTGAGTGACAGATCAAATGATGAGCCTGAGGCATCTTTGGATGATCATCCCATCCTTAGAGAGTTTGCTAATGTGTTTCCAGTAGAGTTATCGGGGATGCCACCCCGTCGTGAGGTAGACTTTCACATTGACTTAGTGCTAGGTGCCGAGCCAGTGTCTCGTACACCCTACAGGATGACCACACATGAGCTCACAGAGCTCAAGTTACAGCTAGAGGACTTGCTCGAGAAGGGGCACATCCGATCGAGAATTTCACCTTAGGGCGCTCATGTCATCTTCATGAAGAAGAAGGATGGGTCTCTTCATTTGTGCATGGGCTATAGGCAGTTGAATAAGGTGATGGTGAAGAACCGTTATCCTCTGTCCAAAATTGACGATCTTTTTGATCAGATGTAGGGAGTCAGGGTGTTCTCTAAGATTGACCTGAAGTCTGGTTATCATCAGTTACATATCATAGAGGTGGACATCCATAAGACTGCCTTCTGGACTCGTTATGGCCATTATGAGTTCACTGTGGTCCCCTTCAGCTGACAAACACCCTTGCAGTACTCATGAATCTCATGAACGGGGTGTTCCGTACCTATTTGGATCGATTCGTGATCATTTTCCTTGATGACATCTTGATCTATTCACGGACCAAGGAGGAGCATGAGGAGCACCTACGTCAGGTTCTATAGTGTTTGAGGGAGCAGAATCTTTATGGGAACTTGGTGAAGTGTGCATTTTTCAGGACAGCGGTACAGTATCTAGGACATATCCTATCTGGCGATGGAATCTCTATAGATCCATCAAAGATCAGGGCTATCAGGAATTGGCTAGGTCCCACCAGTGTGACAGAGGTTAGGAGTTTTATGGGGTTAGCTGGTTATTACCATCACTTTGTTGAGGATTTTTCTCAAATAACGCACCCCATCACTTCCCTTCAGCAGGAAGGGAAGAGCTTTTTATGGACTGAGCAGTGTGAGAGGGCCTTCGGGGTCCTCAAGGAGTGTCTCACCAATGCTCCCATTTTAGTGGTTCCTGATCCTACAATAGATTTTATGGTTTGTACGGATGCATCACTTGAGGGATTGGGAGCCATACTTATACAGGGTGGTCGAGCGATCATGTATGAGTCGCGAAAGCTCAAGACCTATGAGCTGAACTACCCCATGCACGACTTGGAGTTAGCGGCAGTGGTTCATGCTCTAGTTCATTGGAGACATTTCTTATTGGGTCGTCGCTTTTAGCTCCATTCAGATTACCACAGTCTTTAGTATATCTTTACATAGCCAAATCTAAACACCCATCAGCAGCGTTGGATGGAGTTTCTTTGCGAGTATGACTTTGATGTCCACTACATCAAAGGGAAGGAGAATGTGGTTGCTGACGCATTGAGTCGGAGGTGCCATGAGCTCTTGACCTTAACTCTGAGTGTTGACTTGAGACGATGCATTATTTAGCATCTGCCAGAGGATGAGTGGTTTCTTGAGGTGTAGTAGGAGATCAGTTCATAGAGGGCCCTTGTGGGCAAGTTTGCAGGGTATTCACTTGAGGTAGATGGGTTACTTCATCATCGACAGTGCATCTATGTACCCCATGCAGGTGACCTACATACTATAGTGTTATTAGAGGTTCATAGAGCACCATATGTGGCACTTCTGGGGGTGAAGAAGATGTATGTTGACGTACGATAGCTGTACGATTGGGCAGGTATGAGATGAGATATTACAGAGTTTGTTGCTCGATGCCTTGAGTGCCAGAGGGTCAAGGCCAAGCATCAGCATCTAGCGGGTCTTTCATACCCACATGAGATACCTGAGTGGAAATGGGACACCATTTCCATGGATTTTATTGTTGGTCTTCCTATGTCTTCGCATCACCATGATGCCATCATGGTGATAGTCGACAAGTTGACCAAGGTGGTGCATTTCTCACCTGTATGCACGACGTATAATGCACCAGCAGTGGTGAGGGTATTCTTAGACGATATTGTGAGATTACATGGAGTATCTCGCCGCATCATTTCTGATAGGGATCTAGTTTTCACTTTAGCATTTTGGAGAGCCTTGCAGCAGGTGTTGGGCACACAGCTCAAATTTAGCTCCACTTATCATCCCAACATAGATGGATAGATAGAGCAGGTGAATCAGGTGTTGGAGGACATGCTTCATATGTATGTTATGGACCATTAGTCTAGATGGGAGGAGTATCTGTATCTGGTTGAGTTTGCCTACAATAATGGGCATCACAGCTCATTGGGTATGCCTCCTTTTCAGACTTTATATGGCAGGCCATGCATGACACCACTGAGTTAGGATTGGATAGAGGACTAAGTTTCCACTGGTTTAGAGTTAGTTTAGGATATGGAGTAGTGGGTCACACTAATTAGGTAGAGACTTCAGGAGGCACAGGACATGTAGAAGAAGTATGCCAATGCTAAGAAGACTAATTGAAGCTTCTCAGTGGGTGACAGGGTATTCCTTAGAGTGTGGCCACACAAGAGTCCAATCCGTTATGGAAAGGGCTCTAAGCTCGCACCATGGTTTGTAGGACCTTTTAAGATTTTGGAGTGAATAGGACCTGTTGCTTATCGTCTAGCATTGCCACCTAGCTTGTCACGTATCCACGATGTCTTTCATATTTCTGTATTGAGGCGATATATATCTGATTTATCTCACGTACTGGACTGGAGTACTCTATAGGTAGAGGCGAAAGGCAATTGGCTTTGGAGCCAATTCGCATATTGACTCGTTGGACACTGGGCCTTCAAGGTTGAGAGCTGGACCAGGTTAGGGTCCAGTGGGATCGTTATGATGAGGTCACAGCGACTTGGGAGGATGCAGCTAGTTTGAGGGCACTCTAGCCTCACCTTTTTGACGACTTCTAGGAGGAAGTTTAGTCTTAGGGGGGAGGATGTGAGGCTGATTATTTTTTCCTTCCTTATTTTGATCGTTATGCATTTCAGTTGATGACATTATTAGACTTTTAGAGACTATGGTTTCATTATGCAGATTTGATTATATCTCCTAATTTTGATAGACATTGATTAGACATATGGTGATTCGATTTGATCATATTTTGATGCTATTTTGTGATTCAACATACGAGATATAATAGATGATGTTTTGTGATATGATTTCTAGTTATTTATGTGATGATGATTAATTGGCATGTGATAGAAAAATACAGTTTAATTTAGAATTATGTTATAGATGATTATTGTTGTATTCAATGGCATGAGTTTAATTCCAATTGCTTTGGCTATGATTATTCATGATATGATTGACACTTGATCAAGATGTGCAGGTTTACATTCCCAAGCCATAGGAAATTGGAGGTAGAATTCACACATTTGTTATTCCCTGTGAAACTAACCCATTCCCAAGAGGGATAAGGGTCACGTTTGAATTGAGTGTTGATTTAAGTGTTTGATTTGATTTTTGTCATTTTGGCCTAGTACCCCCTTGTTTAATTAAATATTATTATGTGTTGTATAAATTTTATTGACTTATACCACTTGGTAATTGTTTTTATTTTTGAGGCCATTTAAAGTGAATTTATGACCCCCTAGGTGAACCTTGGTGTCCCAAAATCTACCCTAGGTGGTTACCCATGCGTCTAGGGTCAATTTTCACTTACCCACCCTTGGATTAACTCACTTTTGGTCACTCTAAACTATGGTTTAGTCAAAGTGACGAAATTTGAAATTAGATAAGGTGGGAGATGAGTCATGGTTTGGAAAAGACTCATCTCCCTTCCCAATGTTTGGGAATCCCTTCCCTAGGAAGACTTGGGAGGTCTCCAAGACTCCCAAGTGTGTGGGATCTTCCTCCAAGACTCTCACACGTGTGTGAGAGCATCTTGGAGGGAGATAGCTCTCTTAGAGAATAAGAGGATGCCATATGGCATCCCTTATCCTCTTGGAGGTTTGAATGGGAATGCCACCTCACCACTTGTTCTCTCACACATGTGTGAGAGCACAAGTGGATAAGGTGAGGATTGAGATGGAATTGGAGGATGACACTTGTCACCCTCACACTTCCTCTCCCATGCAAGTGGCATAGGAGGAGGAAGGAGAAGGTGACAAGTGTCACCTTCTCATTTCTCAAGGCCAATTTTGATGGCCTATATTATCTCCTCTTGTTGAGGAGTGTGGGGTTCTTGCATTTTAGAGTTTTCTTTCTATTTTTGAGCAATTTTGGGAAAGTTAGAGGAGTTCTTGGAGATTGGAAGGTTTAGAGAAGCTTGGAGCTCATCACCAAACGTGTTTCCATTATAGGGCTTTTGAAGGTAAGCCTCATGACTATGTTGTTTACCTTGCTTATTTATTCTGATTTGTTTGTAGTTTTGTTGGTTGTTGTTTCATTATTTTTGTGTGGGATGGGAGTATGGTGAGAGCACCTCCATTTGGAGGTAAGGCCCAATTTGTTTGGGGTAGGGGAAAGGAACCTTCTTGAGGTCACTCCCATATTTGTGTTATTTATGCCTTGAGGGCTTCTTACTTGTTGTGGAGAATAATTGAATGGCAAGAGTGTCATGGGAGTATATTTCAATATATTTGAGGAGTTGTGTATATGGAGGTTTTGGCTTGAGTCCATGAGATTGGTATTTGAGTATTTTGGGTGGCCTTTGAAGTAGAGGGGTCCATTCCCTACCCCCATCAAACTTATTTTTATGAGTTGTGTTATGCGCTTATCCTTGGGGTTGATTTTTGTGTTGTTCTTATTTGTTACTTATTGTTGAGTGTTTGCACCCGTGTGAATCCCTACCTCCCTAGCTCAGGGGTGATCCTCTTGCGGGTCTATGGTAGGGAGGAGGGCATTTCAAAGTGGCTGGGTTTCCCCTTGTTGTTGTGTTTTATTTGCAGGTATTTAAATGAAGAAATGGAGTTAGAGAGGAGACCATTTTTGTGTTTCTATAGTTATATGTTGTTGGCTATTGAGCCATGGCCTTTGTGGCCCTATTGTGTTTATTTTGTCAAGTTTTATGCCCTTGGAGTTGGCTATAATAAATGTTGTATGAGAAACATTCTTGTATTTTAATAAAATGTTGTTTATCCTCTAAGTTGTGAGCTTTTGGTGTGAGAAATGCATGAGAAAATACCTTTTTTGTTATTGTCTATGTTTTAGTGAAAACTAGAAAATATGAAGGAGAACATAAAGTAATTCTTTTCTGTTATTTTGTAGTGAAATTTCTATGTATAAGTTGTTACTATGAAAAGAAATTGAGTTGTTAGAAATTTAAAAAAAGTTGTAATTTACTTATCTTATTAGTTGCATCAAAAGAAAGGATATGTTGCTGTACATTTAAACTGTTTCAAAAGAAAAAAAAGGGGGGATTTCTGAATAGTATAATTGCAAAGAAAAAAAAGTAGTAATATGCTTCTGTATTATTTATGTTCCAAACAAAAAATTTACATTCAATGATTAGCCCATATTTGTATTGTTGGGAAGGATTATTTTAATGGGTATATATATATAATTATACATATATATATGGGGATATATATATATATATATATATATATATATATATATATATATATATATATATATTTACATTCTTTGTTATATTGAAATCATGTTGCTGTTCATTTCATTTTTCTTTATCTCTGTGTAAATACAGAGAAATAGAAGAAAATATATATAATACATTTTTTACGTATATATCATAATATGTATATACACATATATATATATATATATGAAATAAGTGTATACATGTATATATTTATATACAACAATAAGAAGAAGAGATTTTGTATACTATGATACTTTTAAATAAACTATGAGTATCATTTGGAGTATATATATATAAACTGAAATTTATTTTTTAAACCCAAAAGAAAGAGATCAAAAAATTTTCAACAATGGACTGTATGTTTGGAATGTAGACTGTTTTAAACAGAAACAAAAAAAAAGGAATATGAGTGGGGCTGTGGTGGGTGGTGCCCACCATAGACCCCGTGGCAGTTGCTGTTTCTACAAGGGTGTGGGGAGGGGGTCGAAACCCCCACCCACACCCAAGGGTGTGGGTGGGGGTTTCGGCCCCCTCCCCACCAGACACTCAAAACTATAGACTGCGCCACTCCACGGTTCCCACAACTCCTTCTCCCCATGCTCCCCACAACCTTCGCCTCGCGGCCTCACCACTTCCCTTCCTTCGGTCTCTTCACTCTCCCATCAGTCCTCCTCCAGCGGCATATATATATATATGTATATATATATATATATATGTATATATATATATATGTATATATATATATATATGTATATATATATATATATGTATATATATATATATATATATATTTGAATATCACTCCTTTCAAAACAAAAAAAAGAGAAGTATAACAATAAACTTTGTTGTGTATACCTCCGTGAGAGGTAACAACAACTCTTTCATGGCCCCCATGGTTCTTACAAACCCTAACCTGCATACAATGAGGTAAAAACAAAACAAAAAAAAAGAAGAGAGAATAAGATAGAGGATTAGGGCAACAATAAAATGAGAAAACAATAAAATACTATTAGGGCATTCTTATTTTTGAAAACCAAGTGTTATAATGAAATTAGGGCTTTTCTTATTTATGAAGCAATATTCTATTGGAGAGGATTTTATTTTGTGAGGGATTGTTTTAATTTCTCTATTTTAGAACCTCTATTTTGCCTTGTTTTTAGTTTATCTCTTGTGCTCATTTAAATAGATTTATAATTTTAAATGGCGATTGGCATTTTTATTTTTATCACCTTGTGATTTAGATTTTGTAAGGGAGGGATTGAACTTTTTGTTTTAATTGGGAAGAGTATTCCCTTTGTATTTAATTTAATTTAATTAGGGCATTTTTTATAATGTGCTTTATTATGTTATTTGTCTTATTTAATTGAATATTATTTTACGAGAAAGAGCAATTAAATCTTTCCCCTTCTCTATTTTTGTGAGTTAGATAATAAATATAATGTCGTAATTATATTTTTGAACGGACTCGATTTTGATATTTATTTTGGTGTCATATATTTTTTTTTATTATTTTCATTTCAAATTTTTAACCTTTTTATGCAAGGTTGATTTATTCAACCTTGGAGGATATTTATTTTGTTATTTTAAATTGTTTTAAGTTTATTCTTAAGTTTAGATTTTTTTTATTATTATTTATTATTCTTAATTTTTATTTAATTTCTTATTGGATTTTATTTTAAAAAATTTAAGTTGATTATTGAAAACGCGTTATGCTGTCAAAATTTTCCTAGATTCTAGGGTTTAATTTTTACGATATTTTATTTACTTTGATTTCACCATTCCACTTTAATCATGCAAACATATCACCATTATTTTTTCTTAATCATTTCTTGTATTCATTTGGACTTGAATTAGATTTAGGTTTCGATGCTAGCGGGATCATCTTTACACCTAGGAAACTTAGGGTTCAAATTAAAATCAATCTAACCCTAAAAGTGACACACTTCATGTTGCATAGCCCCTAGACGACTATCATCATGCAAGGGACTACGTGGGACAATGCACCTCCCTGAATTATGTTGACATGTTTACACCTTATGTGTATTGCCACTGAGCATGCAGACGCATGCGAGGAGGTTCCTAGGGATAGGTAGAAAAGTTTTTCATAATTCGTGTCATGACCACATGGCAAATTTGGACATGACACATGTGTTGTGTGTCATGACCACATGGGAAATGCGGGCATGACAAAAACAAGCAAATATTGATAAGGACCATGTGTCCCTTTAGCAAGAAACCAAAAATAGACATCGTCTATAAATGAAGATGGGGTTGATATATATTACTGACACTTGACTAGTATAATCACTCTGTGTTTGTGATTCATATTGTGAATTTGTTGTAACAAACCTTTGCAATACTCTAAATCTACTTATATGCACTTTGGATTGTTTTGTATCTCACCTTATTGCTACACTCGATTCAGAGATACCTGGAGTATAACCTCACAGCTATACTTGGTTCCAAACCTAGTAGTGTAGTCTTGGTCTCTTATGTGATATGATTTCTACATAGCTTTCATGAATTGATTTGGTTGTTATCTTAGAGTAAGATTTTCTAACCAAGGAGTATATCTTGTTGATTATCTTAGCAAATAATATTGATGTGTTTGTGGGAACATTTAGTGATCATGCCACATGTCACTTTAGGGCATGGGATTTGCAAAAGCTCTGTTTCCCTCGCGTGTTTTCACTTTACCTTAATATGCTTGATGCCGGCAAGCGAGATCAACCACTTTAAGGTGGGGCATATATAATGGTAACTACTTGATTACCTTTTTGCATTAACAAAGTGTGTTTTCCTTTTGAAAGCCCTTTTGTGTAAGGTGGGATGGTGTATCTCTTGAGCTAGTTCACATCCTTTTCACAAAATCCCTTCTATGGAAGGTAGGGTGGTGTATCTCTTGAGCTAGTGCACACCCTTTTTGAACAAAGCCCTTCTGCAGAAGGTGGGATGGTGTATCTCTTGAGCTAGTGTACATCCTTTTAAACAAAGTCCTCAGCATGAGGTGGGTTTGGATCTTGAGTCATTCACCATTAAGTGTGTCTTTGGTAGTTGTGGTAGCGTAGCTCAACCATCAGGTGCATTTGGCATGTTTTAGATAGTGGAGTAGTGATGAACTCCTCCCTATCACTCATGTTTGTCATGTATAAGACGTATAGCATGTCGATGACATGCTATATGATGCTCATGTATTATGTGTGTCTTCTATGTGTTTTGCATGCTTGTGACATGGTCTAAAGACATGTGGTGATGAGCCCCCCCACATTGTATGAATTTTGTGTGTTTTTGCATGGTCTAAAGATGTGTGGTGATGAGCCCCCCATGTTGTTTGTTTTGTTTACTTTAGTTAACATTATATATAGATATTTAATTACTTAATCATGTCTTCTCTTCATGTATTCTTTGTGTCTTTCATGGATGTATTCATGTCTTCTCCATGTATTGCATGTTTTCATTGTCTTCTCTATGTATCGCATGCTTCCTTATTGTATTCATTGTGTCTTATGTGACTATTAAGTGATTTCTTATGTTTGCCTAAGCTTGGGGGCTGGAAATAGTCCTTCAAACTTAGGGTGTGTCTTCATTCTAGTATTTGATGTGTTTTAATGTGTTTTGATATGCTTCAATCATACTTTAATACACACACATTAAAGTGGGGGCTGAATGTCATGGAGTAAAAAGTGGACACATGCCTTTTTATCTCCTAGTTTAACTCCTAGATCCCCATGTTAACACTCTACAAAGAAAAATATTCACTCAGATGAGAAATCCCTTGAAACTCATATCAAATGGGAACTAGGGGCCCATTTAATGCTTAAGTCAGGACCAAAAAGGTACCTAGGGACTTGGGCACCCGCGTCCAAGTCTACCATGATTGGTTAGGATAAAATTTAAATTATGTTGGCATAGGACCTTTAAATGGGTCTCTCCTTGTTAGCTCTTTCAACTAATTTGTGAATGTTTAATTGGAAGGCATATATAAGTGAGTGTTTGAATTCATGTTGTATCAAGTTGATGATAGTAAGGTTATGATATTGAGCAAAGGAGCATTCAAGGCATTCATTGTGTTATTGTTGTAGATTTGTGTATATATTTTGTGTTTGTTGAAGATTTGGAATCATCATCAACATCCTTATTAGTTGAAGACACTTCATCCTCCTAAGGAATTCACCTTTGAGGTGATAACATTTTTGTTTGAATAATTTCATCATCATTCAGTTTATCTTTAGCCTTTGTCTTGCAGGGAAACTCTCTCTCTCTCTAACAACGGTGTTGAGAAAGCTTGAATGCTAACCCAGGATTTGATTGAGGTAAAACCCTAAACACCACATCCCCAAAACCCCTTTTCATCTTGTGTGTAGGTTACAAGTGTGAGGATTGAAGAAATGAAGGTACAGGGAGGTTGTTCAAGGGATAGAGATTCAAGATCCAAAAATACTGTGTGGAGATTCCTCTATGGAAGACTTGGGTGTCTACTCTAGCATCCACCAGCTAAATTAGACATTGGATATAGCATCAGGACATCATTTACAACATTTTTCTATTGCAAGTATGTGCCTAATCGATGTTATCATTGATGTCAACATATTTGTATTGTCATTGGTGTCAACTGTTCTCTTACTTTGTAGAGGATATTGAGAAAATTAGCCCCTCCAGTGATAACAATGTGTTGCAGTAGAAACAGTGCATTACATGCAGAAGAATAGTCCAAAAGAATGTTCCACATTTCCTGTAGAACAAATATCTTTACTTGTGGATTGGAAGTTATTTAGAAGCATGTCTAAAGATGTTATATTCCAAGTTTGAGCCTCTGATATGAAGAATTGAGTGAGTTATGTTCACCAGAGTGACAATAGCTTTTTCTGTGTTTGGTGGTGATAGGGAGAAAGTGTTTTGCTCTGCATTCTTTCGCATTGAAGTATTTTGGTTTGTGGTTCTGGAAGTAAGTCTATGATGATGTTAAATGCCTTCAAGTGTAATGGTTTGTGATTTGGTGGTCCGCAAGCTATCTTTTACTCATGATAGTGGTTGACAGTGTTGTTTTTATGCTTCAGTTTGAAGAATCTTATTGAATAAGTTGTTAGAGATCGTGCAGTTGTTCCTGGTGATTACAATGTGCTTGTGGATCTCTCCTAATCATGCTCCTACATTTGGATTGGTCTGCAAGGTGGAATTTAGATCATGTGTGAAGCGTGTTCTTGAGAATACTTGTGTTAACATTAGTCTTGGCTGACCTGGTTGAATTCATCATCTATGAAGATGCATCAAATATTGTGATAGCATGTTGTAGCATGGAAGATTGTGTTTGAGTCATAGCTAAGGTGTGGTGTGATCTGCATACATTCTTATATCTTTTCCTTAGCTAAATTTGTATTAGGTCTAGACCTATATTATGTATGTTTTTAATACCGACCTTGGAGATTGTTCCAACGGTTGATGATTGTAATGCCGACCTTGATGATCATTCCAAGGTTGATGTAGTGTATAAATACTTGTAAATTTATTCATGAAAAGGTCTCCAAGTGCGAATATGTGAAGATAAAGTGAAGTAAGGTAGTAAAGCATAACAGAGGTGTTTGTGCTTCAATGGAACTGAACCTTGGCATGAAGTAGATGTTGTTATCTCAGTTAAACCCTTTGGCAGTGAGCCTTCTTTTGGTAGTGAGCCACCCTTTGACAGTGAGCCATCCATAGACAGTGATCCTTTTTTTGCAGTGAGCAATTTGGACAGTGAGCCCTGTAGGCAGTGAGCCTCTATTTTTTGGTATTGATATAGCTTATATATTTCTATGGGCTAACACCCACCATGGTTTTTCCCTTTTAGGGTTTTCCACGTAAAAAATCTAGTGTCTCCTGTGTTGTTTATGCTTTTGTGTTGAACTTCTCATTTAATGCTTTCATGGTTATATCTAAATACAAGTAATTGATAAGTTGATGATCATATTTGGTTAAAAGTTATAGGACAACTAATTCACCCCCCCTCTCAGTTGTCCAGTGCAGCTCAACAATTGGTATCAGAGCAAGGTTCCTCTGAAGAAAGCCTAATAGCTTGAGGAAGATCCAGGGTGTCTTGTAAGAAGGAAGCTCCACATTTTGATGGGACAAATTATGGTCTTTGGAAGATATGAATGAAAAGCCACCTTCTTTGTCTTGGTTATAAAGTATGGAAAGCTGCAGAAGCAAAATATACCATGCCTCCAAATGGTTTGATGACTGAAGATGATATCAAAGAATATGAGGTGGCTGTCAAAGCAAAGGATGCTCTACTAAGTTCCTTTAGTGACTCAGTGTTGACAAAAGTTGTGGACTTTGAAACTGTAAATGAGGTATGGGAGAAGCTAAAAAATATGTATGAAGGAGATGATTCTATAAAAGAAGACAAGCTACAAAGTCTGAAAGTGAAGTATGAGGTTTTGAAGATGAATGAAGATGAAAACATAACAACCTTTACGCAAAGAGTTGATGAACTTGTCACTGGAATAAAGGGTATGGGAGGAACTCTCGGTGATAAGGAAGTTGTGATGAAAATTCTCAGATCACTACCAAAGTCATATAGTCACAAGGTAGCTGCAATTGAAGAATTCATGACTGTAAAAACTATTGACAGAGATCAATTACTTGGAAAGCTTACAGTGTTTGAGATGAGAGAATTTGGTGATGCCCTGCCTAAAGTTGAATCATCTTTTAAAGCCAATACTTCAACAGAGATCACCAGAGCTAAGAAATACAATGTGGATGATGGATTTGATGAAATTGAAGCTAACTTCGTTGACAGACTTCAAAGAGGTTCTGGTAAGCTCAATGGTAAATTGCCTTTCAAATGTTTCCTTTGTGGTAAAGTAGGTCCTGAAAGAATTGAAAGAAATAGGAAGAAACACGAGAGCAGGCCTAGAGTCCCAAAGAAATGCTACTATGTCAGAGATTTTGATGATGAAGGGGTGACTGATGATGAATCTAATGATGCTAATACTAGTGCAAATGAATGCATGTTTATTTCTATTAAAGAAGATCATGTGTCTACTAATTCTGCTAGCTGTGTAAAGGATGAAAAACTAGTAGAAGAAAGTGCTTTGGCTGTTCAAGCTTAGAAAGATATGGATGAATGGATTATTGATAGTGGATGCTCACATCACATGGCTAGTGACAAAAGTAAGTTTGTAAGTTTGGAAAAGTATGATGGATGACTGGTTAGGTTTGGAGATAATGCAGCTGGTATGATTTGTGGAAAAGGATCTATTTTATTTGATGGAAAGCATAATACTAAAAATGTTTAGTATGTGAAGGGTTTGAAGCATAATCTTTTGAGTGTTGGTCATATGTGTGACAAAGGATATGATCTGAGATTCAAAGATAATGGGTGCAAGATCATGGAAAGTTCCAGAACTGTGATTGCTACCGGTAAGAAGACAAAAGGTAACATCTATCAATTGAGAGGAACTAATGATTATTGTTTATTGGCTCATGTGGATGAAAGTTGGCTATGGCATGGAAGGATGTGTCATATAAACTTTGATAGTTTGGTAAAGATAAGTTCAAGTCAGGCTGTTAGAGATTTACCAAAACTTGTGAAACCCTCCAACTCAATTTGTAAGGAATGTCAGTTGGGAAAGTAGACAAGGACATGTTTCAAGAGCAAAGAATAATTTTCTACCAGTTTGTTGGATCTAGTGCATATAGATCTCTATGGTCCTACAAGGGTGAGAAGTCTACAAGGTGACAGGTACTTCATGTTTCTTATTGATGATTATTCTAGAATGACGTAGGTTACTTTTCTAAGTGATAAATCAGAAGCCCTAAAGAAGTTCAAATCTTTCAAGGCAATGGTTGAGAATGAAATAGATTTGAAGATCAAATGCTTGAGGTTTAATAGAGGAGGTGAGTTCACATCAAATGAATTCAACATTTTCTGTGAAGAGAATGGGATAAACAGACAACTGTCTACACCTAGGACTCCTCAGCAGAATGGAGTTGTGGAAAGGAAGAACAAGACAATTCAGGAGGCTGCTAAGACAATGATGAAGGAAGAAGGTCTACCAGAAGTCTTTTCGAAAGAAGCTATTCACACTACTGTCTATATTCAAAACAGAGTTCAAGTGAAAGATAATGGTACTAAAACTCCCTATGAATTGTGGTATGAAAGAATTCCCACAGTAAAATCTTTCAAAGTCTTTGGAAGAAAATGTTATATCAGGCGAGATGAAGATCTAGGAAAGTTTGAAGCAAGATGTGATGAAATAATCTTTCTTGGATACTCTACCAAGAGTAAGGCTTACTGGTGCTACAACAAAAGGCTCAAAAAGATTTTTGAGAGTGCAAATGTGAAGGTAGATGAAGGCAAAGAAAGAATATCAGACATGAGTTGTTATGAACCAAATGAACCTGTGACTATAGTAATTAAAGAGAAAGATAAGCAAGCGGACAGTCAGGATGAAGAAGAGGCTCCAGAAAGTGTTGTCAAGACTCCCAGGTATGTAAGGATAAATCATTTTGAAGAACATATTATAGGTGACAAGAACAAAGGTGTGCTAACAAGAAGAAGAGTTGCAGAGGAACAAGTCAATTACTATTTGCTTTCAAAGATTGAACCAAAAACTGTGAATGAAGCTTGCAATGATGAAAATTGGGTAAAGGCAATGGAGGAAGAACTATTGCAGATAGAGAAGAATGAAACTTGGGAATTAGTTTCTAGACCTGCTGACAAAAATGTTATTGGAACTAAATGGTTCTTCAAGAACAAGCTAAATGAAAATTGAGAAGTTGTAAGGAATAAAGCAAGACTTGTATGTAAAGGATATTCTCAAATTGAAGGGATAGATTTTGACAAAACCTTTGCCCCAGTAGCTCGGATTGAAGCAATCATAATGTTTCTGACATTTGCAGCTCACAAAGATTTTAAGGTATATCAGATGGATGTGAAATATGCCTTCCTGAATGGTGAATTAGAAGAGGAAGTATACATTGACCAACCGAAGGGATTCCAATTGTCAAATCAAGGTGATATGGTATGCAGGTTGAAGAAAGCATTGTATGAACTCAAACAAGCTCCTAGAGCCTGGTATGCAAGGTTAGACATGTATTTATTGCAATTGGGGTTTAATAAAGGTACTGCAGATAGCAATCTATACTTCAAAATCAATGATGATCAAATCTTGATTGTTGAGGTCCTTGTTGATGACATTATCTTTGGAGAAAATGAAGGTATGTGCATAAGGTTTGTCGATGAGATGAAAAGTGAATTTTAAATGTCCATGTTTGGTGAGATGAATTTCTTTTTGGGTCTGTAAATTAATCAATCAAATAAAGGAATCTTCATATCTCAGTCTAAGTATGTGAAAATGTTGTTGAAGAAGTTTGGGATGTGTTGGTTTTTCTTCTGAATCAGCATTAGGGTTTGCCACTTCTAATGCACAGGCAGATTCAGCCAACTAATACAAGAGGTTGCATGAGCTCCTCCCCTTCACTTCTGGTTCTGCTGCACCAAGGGGGGTATCTCTATGACTCAAGATGTAACCTTGACTAGCTCAAAGATAGAAAGATCTAACTTGACAACAACAGGCAGAATACTCTCATGTATGGACCAAGATCTGTATGATAGATCACAAGGTGGGCAACGTTCTTGGACATATATGTCTAGTTAGGTATGAGAGCATGCAGGGGTTCCTACTTCTAATCCTACAACTAACAGGTGGAAGGATGAGATGGTTTGAAATGGTGTTTGGATGCAAACCTGGACCTGGTGTATAACCTCAACACAGAGCTAGATTGGTGCCTATCCAGGGCTTGGAGTCGGTAGACATACACCTGTGAATGATCAGCATGAATAGCTAAAATTGGATTTCAGGGGGATACACATGATACCTACCTTACAGATATCTCCCAATACAGAGTGTTAAGCTGTCGATACTTATGGCATCCCTATTGCAGGAAGAAAGATACATGCAAAACTGGAGACAGAATCAGCATAACACATGCAAACATAGCATTATTCATATAAGATTAACCATGAAATCAGTGGATTCATGCCAAAATGTACAACAGGAGATACATAAACTCACAAGTTTTGCTGCACAGAGCAACCAAAACTAGTTGTATCTTATTACAGAGCCAAAATGTCCAGTTTTCAACAACCCCTAAATCAGTAACACTTCCTGCTTATAACAGCCAGAAAGTGTACTTCTAGCATTAATTACATGGTTGACCAAAAATCTCACCAGATACACAGTATCAGAAAAATGGCACTCAACGCATTACCAGATTGGCACCCAAACATGAATGTAGTAGGTAGGGGAGGAGACAGGAAGAAACATCGAACCCTGCGCCACTGTCCGTTGATGTACACCTTCAATCGGGTACCAGATCCGTCCATACCTCTGCAACCTTCGCCATTAATGCTCATCTACCTCGCAACCATCGGGAAAACATCAAACAGTGCATCGCAACCGTTTCCCGCCAAAATACCTCATCGTGATATTTCAAAATATGCAAGATACCAATTATCCCACATGCACCCCGCGGCGACCCTTTCAACACTTTATATACTAGGCCACGAGCATATATGATGTCGGTGCTTTTGCTCCCAATGACACTAGTATAAGACCTTCATCATCCTCATCCTCCAGCAGCATGATATCCTATTGCTTGAAATATCACCCTGACGTCAGCATCATCATCGCAATATCACCTACATGATAATCGCCTTCATCGGCACAACCTGATGCATCGGAGGAAGATCCTCCTACTTAGCCGATACCAAATGTCTGGCCGATGAACATCCTGATGACGTCACTGTCATATCCTCCTGACATCATCAGCATATCTGCCTATTGCGCACCTCCTCATAGCTGAATGACATCATCGTCATGTTTGCAAATATCGGGGGATCTCCACAAGATGATCAGTGTTAGAAATATGACCCCCCTGGACCTTGATGACGTCACCATACATCGGCATCAGGATGATATTCGGAAGATAACCGGATATTTGGAAATATCATCCTGATGCACACATATCATGCTGCACTGTAGCTCCACTATAAGATCGGGGTGATATATGAATATGTGACTGATATTTGAAATGATCACCCCCATTGGACAATGCATGAAGCCGACAGGCGAATATCTCCCTTCGAAAATATCATGATGCAGACAGGTAGAAAAATGGATATCACCCTGACATAAGAATGACATCAGCATCATCAGGGTGATAAAACAACGAACATGAAGTGATAAAACAACATCAGGATGATCTTGACTAAGATCACCCGATGTTCAAATATGATGACCCCGATGAAGATCGGATCATACTTAGGACTTTGCAGCAACATCATCAGGATGATCTTAAGTAAGATCACCCGATGTTAGAATATCACCCCAGCGAAAGATCATGCTGACAGAAAATATGATGACCCTCGTAAGCAACATCAGGGTGATGTCTGGAAACATGATGATGATGACCTCCTCCAAAGAAAATATGATGCTGATGTTAAAACATGCTGAGGAGGCCCAAAGACTTAGAACCTTTTTTGGATTGTTTAGGAAGGTGCCTGCATGAAAATTGCTAAAATAACCGACAGTGAATCCAGGCACCAACAGTGGCTCTCATTGGGGACGTGCAGGTGCAAGACTGCAGCGAGAACCCCAGATCTCTGGGATGCAGACCAGTCCCTTATCCATTGGGCACAGAGTCAAATACTACACCGACCTGCATCACCAAACACACTTGATGGCCTAAGGCCACCAAGTAAAGAAAAACATGCATCTCCCTTTGTCAAACACTTTGTTTTCATCTACATACACTGGGTCAAGCTTGGAGATACTACAGAGATCCACCCACAAACAAATCTTGTCATCTGCATACTCAACCCTATGATTTGGCTTGTCATTATCACCCCTGTGCAGATAACCTTCAACATCATGTGACATGTGGGTATAGAATGTATCAAGCAATGCATACTCATATGGCATATAGCACTTGTCATCTATATTAGCAATATGCATTGCAACATGATCTCCTAGCTGGACTGAAAACTGAAAACACTCAAAGTCCACCATACAGCTAGGAAGATCAGAGCTCATTGTATCATATGCTGGCACATCAAAAGAAAAGCTTTCAAAATCACAATTGTGCACATCATGTACACAACAATCAGCAGCACCAGGCTGGAAAAGATCAGGCTCTGACACCTCTTTACAATCAGGCACATTTTTACAATCACTTACCTGATGTATGTTGTTTCCTCTTTCATCAGGATGAGAAATAGAATCCAAGTCAAAAATCATGTCAAGACCCTCACCATACTCAAATAGATCCTCATCACCATATGTGTCAAAAATGGGTGACCCAGGTGCATCAGTTTCATCATAGTATGCCATTTGTTCATGGGCAGCAGAGCATGCATCTTCATCACCAATGGATTCCTTTTGTGGAGGAGTATCAGCCTGTGTGTCATAAGCAAAACAGCCATCAATCAAAGAACAATCATGCTCTGCACTAGCACTTATTTCAATCTCTGACTGTTCTTCATGATCCTTATGTGTTTGAAAGGAAGGCAATGGGTCACACATGGGACTGCTTCTCTATTTGCTTATATCTTCTCTGTCTTGAGTACAATACTCACAATTGTCTCCACAGGTCCATTCCAAAAATTGCTCATTGTTGTCCACAACCTCATTGTTGTTTTCATGGTCAGATGCCTCATCATTGCAATGGGAATCCTCATTAGTCCTTTCACTGGCATCCTCAACATTCATCTTTTCATCTTCACATGATGCCTTAATTATTTGGTCATTTGCAGCTTCACAATGATTTCTCACACCAAAGCCTGTGGATAGGGGTTTCAGCAGGTGCACATTTCTAATTTTTTCTATCTTTTCTATGAACTTGTATGCCATCTGCATACTTGTCACCTTGAAATCCCTCAGTATTGCACTAAAGCTCTCCTCAAAAGCTTCAAAGAATATGCCAACACAGGCTGAAATATCAGGTCTGAAACTTTTAGGGACATGCGAAAGGGCTACTGCAAACCTATGACTGAAATCAACACAATTCTCTTCATCTTGTTTTCTGATGTTCATCAATTATGCAACAAGATCAGTAGGTTCTCTTGCAAATTCTTCCTTGAAACAGTCAGCAAGCTCATCCCAACAGGCAAAGGATCCTTTTGAAAAGATCAAATACCAGTCTTTTGCTTTTGCATCAAAGGACCTAACAAAAAACCTCATCCACATATCCTCATCTCTAAATGAATGTTTTCCCATGAACTCATGAAAATTTTGGATATGTGCATTCCCATCACATACACTGTGACCACTAAATATGGGCATCTGATAGTATATCCTAGCAGGCATAGTTTCTACTTTATAATCAACCCATGACAAATCCAGTTGGTCATACAAAGGATCAAAAGGGCTGAGAAGAGGTTTAGCCTTCTGACTAGCAGACACAACAGGGTTACTGCTTTTTAACTGGGCCTGCTCAGCCTCTAAGAATATCAACCTATTTCTTATCTCTTCTATTCTTTTATTCAACATTTCACCACTGAGTATGGGATAATTCATACTTGGATTCACAAAAATCTTACTCTTAGACATCCTTTCTCTGCCTAAGACCTAAGGCTTCCCCTGGCATCTAACTTATGCAGTAAAATAGCAAATATAAAGGGGAAGGAACAAGATACCTTTTCTCATAAAGATGCTGAAATATGAACAGCACATTTTTGTCACATCACATACATCCATCTTTCATGTGCATTTAGATCTTTTTTGCAGAGTCGCCACCTCTCCAAAGAGGACAAAATTTACAGCAGCTGAAAGCTCAACACATATTTTTCTGAGTTCATACCACCAGCAGAGCAAAACTTCACCAGAGACTGCAGGATATCACTTTACATCAACATCCCCAGCAGAGTCGCCATTTTGTTGGTGACTCAGATGGGTCACAGATATATTACTCTTTTTTTTATCAGTCCATCCCCAGTGGAGTCGCCATTTTGTTAGTTTTTCTTCTGAATCAGCATTAGGGTTTGCCACTTCTAATGCACAGGTAGATTCAGCCAACTAATACAGGAGGTTGCGTGAGCTCCTCCCCTTCACTTCTGGTTCTGCCGCACCAAGGGGGGTATCCCTATGACTCAAGATGTAACCTTGACTAGCTCAAAGATAGAAAGATCTAACTTGACAACAACAGGCAGAATACTCTCATGTATGGACCAAGATCTGTATGATAGATCATAAGGTGGGCAAAGTTTTTGGACATATATGTCTGGTTAGGTATGAGAGCATGCAGGGGTTCCTACTTCTAATCCTACAACTAACAGGTGGAAGGATGAGATGGTTTGAAATGGTGTTTGGATGCAAACCTGGACCTGGTGTATAACCTCAACACAGAGCTAGATTGGTGCCTATCCGGGGCTTGGAGTCGGTAGACATACACCTGTGAATGATCAGCATGAATAGCTAAAATTGGATTTCAGGGGGATACACATGATACCTGCCTTACAGATATCTCCCAATACAGAGTGTTAAGCTGTCGATACTTATGGCATCCCTATTGCAGGAAGAAAGATACATGCAAAACTAGAGACAGAATCAGCATAACACATGCAAACATAGCATTATTCATATAAGATTAACCATGAAATCAGTGGATTCATGCCAAAACGTACAACAGGAGATACATAAAATCACAAGTTTTGCTGCACAGAGCAACCAAAACTAGTTGTATCTTATTACAGAGCCAAAATGTCCAATTTTCAACAACCCCTAAATGAGTAACACTTCTTGCTTATAACAGCCAGAAAGTGTACTTCTAGCATTAATTACATGGTTGACCAAAAATCCCGCCAGATACACAGTATCAGAAAAATGGTGCTCAACGCATTACCAGATTGGCGCCCAAACATGAATGCAGTAGGTAGGGGAGGAGACAGGAAGAAACATCGAGCCCTGCGCCACTGTCCGTTGATGTACACCTTCAATCGGGTACCAGATCCATCCATACCTCTGCAACCTTCGCCATTAATGCTCATCTACCTCGCAACCATCGGGAAAACATCAAACAGTGCATCGCAACCGTTTCCCGCCAAAATACCTCATCGTGATATTTCAAAATATGCAAGATACCAATTATCCCACATGCACCCCGCGGCGACCCTTTCAACACTTTATATACTAGGCCACGAGCATATATAATGTTGGTGCTTTTGCTCCCGACGACACTAGTATAAGACCTTCATCATCCTCATCCTCCAGCAGCATGATATCCTGTTGCTTGAAATATCACCCTGACGTCAGCATCATCATCGCAATATCACCTACATGATAATCGCCTTCATCGGCACAACCTGATGCATCAGAGGAAGATCCTCCTACTTAGCCGATACCAAATGTCTGGCCGATGAACATGCTGATGATGTCACCGTCATATCCTGCTGACGTCATCAGCATATCTACCTATCGCGCACCTCCTCATATCTGGATGACGTCATCGTCATGTTTGCAAATATCGAGGGATCTCCACAAGATGATCAGTGTTAGAAATATGACCCCCCCGGACCTTGATGACGTCACCATACATCGGTATCAGGATGATATTCGGAAGATAACTGGATATTTGAAAATATCATCCTGATGCACACATATCATGCTGCACTGTAGCTCCACTATAAGATCGGGGTGATATATGAATATGTGACTGATATTTGAAATGATCACCCCCATTGGACAATGCATGAAGCCGACAGGCGAATATCTCCCTTCGAAAATATCATGATGCAGACAGGTAGAAAAACAGATATTACCCTGACATAAGAATGACGTCAGCATCATCAGGGTGATAAAACAACGAACATGAAGTGATAAAACAACATCAGGATGATCTTGACTAAGATCACCCGATGTTCAAATATGATGACCCCGATGAAGATTGGATCATACTTAGGACTTTGCAGCAACATCATCAGGATGATCTTAAGTAAGATCACCCGATGTTAGAATATCACCCCAGTGAAAGATCATGCTGACAGAAAATATGATGACCCTCGTAAGCAACATTAGGGTGATGTCTGGAAACATGATGATGATGACCTCCTCCAAAGAAAATATGATGCTGATGTTAAAACATGCTGAGGAGGCCCAAAGACTTAGAACCTTTTTTGGATTTTTTGGGAAGGTGCCTGCATGAAAATTGCTAAAATAACCGACAGTGAATTCAGGCACCAACAGTGGCTCTCATTGGGGACGTGCAGGTGCAAGACTGCAGCAAGAACCCCAGATCTCTGGGATGCAGACCAGTCCCTTATCCTTTGGGTACAGAGTCAAATACTACACCGACCTGCATCACCAAACACACTTGATGGCCTAAGGCCACCAAGAAAAGAAAAACATGCATCTCCCTTTGTCAAACACTTTGTTTTCATCTGCATACACTGGGTCAAGCTTGGAGATACTACAGAGATCCACCCACAAACAAATCTTGTCATCTGCATACTCAACCCTCTGATTTGGCTTGTCATTATCACCCCTGTGCAGATAACCTTCAACATCATGTGACATGTGGGTGTAGAATGTATCAAGAAATGCATACTCATATGGCATATAGCACTTGTCATCTATATTAGCAATATGCATTGCAACATGATCTCCTAGCTGGACTGAAAACTGAAAACACTCAAAGTCCACCATATAGCTAGGAAGATCAGAGCTCATTGTATCATATGCTGGCACATCAAAAGAAAAGCTTTCAAAATCACAATTGTGCACATCATGTACACAACAATCAGCAGCACCAGGCTGGAAAAGATCAGGCTCTGACACCTCTTTACAATCAGGCACATTTTTACAATCACTTACCTGATGTATGTTGTTTCCTCTTTCATCAGGATGAGAAATAGAATCCAAGTCAAAAACCATGTCAAGACCCTCACCATACTCAAATCGATCCTCATCACCATATGTGTCAAAAATGGGTGACCCAGGTGCATCAGTTTCATCATAGTATGCCATTTGTTCATGGGCATCAGAGCATGCATCTTCATCACCAATGGATTCCTTTTGTGAAGGAGTATCAGCCTGTGTGTCATAAGCAAAACAGCCATCAATCAAAGAACAATCATACTCTACACTAGCACTTATTTCAATCTCTAACTGCTCTTCATGATCCTCATGTGTTTGAAAGGAAGGCAATGGGTCACACATGGGACTGCTTCTCTGTTTGCTTATATCTTCTCTGTCTTGAGTACAATACTCACAATTGTCTCCACAGGTCCATTCCAAAAATTGCTCATTGTTGTCCACAACCTCATTGTTGTTTTCATGGTCAGATGCCTCATCATTGCAATGGGAATCCTCATTAGTCCTTTCACTCGCATCCTCAACATTCATCTTTTCATCTTCACATGATGCCTTAATTATTTGGTCATTTGCAGCTTCACAACGATTTCTCACACCAAAGCCTGTGGACAGGGGTTTCAGCAGGTGCACATTTCTGATTTTTTCTATCTTTTCTATGAACTTGTATGCCATCTGCATACTTGTCACCTTGAAATCCCTCAGTATTGCACTAAAGCCCTCCTCAAAAGCTTCAAAGAATATGCCAACACATGCTGAAATATCAGGTCTAAAACTTTTAGGGACATGTGAAAGGGCTACTGCAAACCTATGACTGAAATCAACACATGGCTCTTCATCTTCTTTTCTGATGTTCATCAATTCTGCAACAAGATCAGCAGGTTCTCTTGCGAATTCTTCCTTGAAACAGTCAGCAAGCTCATCCCAACAGGCAAAGGATCCTTTTGAAAAGATCAAATACCAGTCTTTTGCTTTTGCATCAAAGGACCTAACAAAAAACCTCATCCACATATCCTCATCTCTAAATGAATGTTTTCCCATTAACTCATGAAAATTTTGGATATGTGCATTCCCATCACATACACAGTGACCACTAAATCTAGGCATCTGACAGTATATCCTAGCAGGCATAGTTTCTACTTTATAATCAACCCATGACAAATCCAGTTGGTCATACAAAGGATCAAAAGGGCTGAGAAGAGGTTTAGCCTTCTGACTAGCAGACACAACAGGGTTACTGCTTTTTAACTGGGCCTGCTCAGCCTCTAAGAATATCAACCTATTTCTTATCTCTTCTATTCTTTTATTCAACATTTCACCACTGAGTATGGGATAATTCATACTTGGATTCATAAAAATCTTACTCTTAGACATCCTTTCTCTGCCTAAGACCTAAGGCTTCCCCTGGCATCTAACTTATGCAGTAAAATAGCAAATATAAAGGGGAAGGAACAGGATACCTTTTCTCATACAGATGCTGAAATATGAACAGCACATTTTTGTCACATCACATACATCCATCTTTCATGTGCATTTAAATCTTTTTTGCAGAGTCGCCACCTCTCCAAAGAGGACAAAATTTACAGCAGCTGAAAGCTCAACACATATTTTTCTGAGTTCATACCACCAGCAGAGCAAAACTTCACCAGAGACTGCAGGATATCACTTTACATCAACATCCCTAGCAGAGTCGCCATTTTGTTGGTGACTCAGATGGGTCACAGATATATTACTCTTTTTTTTTATCAGTCCATCCCCAATGGAGTCGCCATTTTGTTGGTTTTTCTTCTGAATCGGCATTAGGGTTTGCCACTTCTAATGCACAGGCAGATTCAGCCAACTAATACAGGAGGTTGCGTGAGCTCCTCCCCTTCACTTCTGGTTCTGCCGCACCAAGGGGGGTATCCCTATGACTCAAGATGTAACCTTGACTAGCTCAAAGATAGAAAGATCTAACTTGACAACAACAGGCAGAATACTCTCATGTATGGACCAAGATCTGTATGATAGATCACAAGGTGGGCAACGTTCTTGGACATATATGTCTGGTTAGGTATGAGAGCATGCAGGGGTTCCTACTTCTAATCCTACAACTAACAGGTGGAAGGATGAGATGGTTTGAAATGGTGTTTGGATGCAAACCTGGACCTAGTGTATAACCTCAACACAGAGCTAGATTGGTGCCTATCCGGGTCTTGGAGTCGGTAGACATACACCTGTGAATGATCAGCATGAATAGCTAAAACTGGATTTCAGGGGGATACACATGATACCTGCCTTACAGATATCTCCCAATACAGAGTGTTAAGCTGTCGATACTTATGGCATCCCTATTGCAGGAAGAAAGATACATGCAAAACTGGAGACAGAATCAGCATAACACATGCAAACATAGCATTATTCATATAAGATTAACCATGAAATCAGTGGATTCATGCCAAAACGTACAACAGGAGATACATAAACTCACAAGTTTTGCTGCATAGAGCAACCAAAACTAGTTGTATCTTATTACAGAGCCAAAATGTCCAGTTTTCAACAACCCCTAAATGAGTAACACTTCCTGCTTATAACAGCCAGAAAGTGTACTTCTAGCATTAATTACATGGTTGACCAAAAATCCCACCAGATACACAGTATCAGAAAAATGGCGCTCAACGCATTACCAGATTGGCACCCAAACATGAATGCAGTAGGTAGGGGAGGAGACAGGGAGAAACATCGAGCCCTGCGCCACTGTCCGTTGATGTACACCTTCAATCGGGTACCAGATCCGTCCATACCTCTGCAACCTTCACCATTAATGCTCATCTACCTCGCAACCATCAGGAAAACATCAAACAGTGCATCGCAACCATTTCCCGCCAAAATACCTCATCGTGATATTTCAAAATATGCAGGATACCAATTATCCCACATGCACCCCGCGGCGACCCTTTCAACACTTTATATACTAGGCCACGAGCATATATGATGTCGGTGCTTTTGCTCCCGACGACACTAGTATAAGACCTTCATCATCCTCATCCTCCAGCAGCATGATATCATGTTGCTTGAAATATCACCCTGACGTCAGCATCATCATCGCAATATCACCTACATGATAATCACCTTCATCGGCACAACCTGATGCATCAGAGGAAGATCCTGCTGCTTAGCCGATACCAAATGTCTGGCCGATGAACATCCTGATGACGTCACCATCATATCCTGCTGACGTCATTAGCATATTTGCCTATCGCGCACCTCCTCATATCCGGATGACGTCATCGTCATGTTTGCAAATATCGGGGGATCTCCACAAGATGATCAGTGTTAGAAATATGACCCCCCCGGACCTTGATGACGTCACCATACATCGGCATCAGGATGATATTTGGAAGATAACCAGATATTTGGAAATATCATCCTGATGCACACATATCATGCTGCACTGTAGCTCCACTATAAGATCGGGGTGATATATGAATATGTGACTGATATTTGAAATGATCACCCCCATTGGACAATGCATGAAGCCGACAGGCGAATATCTCCCTTCGAAAATATCATGATGCAGATAGGTAGAAAAACGGATATCACACTGACATAAGAATGACGTCAGCATCATCAGGGTGATAAAACAACGAACATGAAGTGATAAAACAACATCAGGATGATCTTGACTAAGATCACCTGATGTTCAAATATGATGACCCCGATGAAGATCGGATCATACTTAGGACTTTGCAGCAACATCATCAGGATGATCTTAAGTAAGATCACCCGATGTTAGAATATCACCCCAGCGAAAGATCATGCTGACAGAAAATATGATGACCCTCGTAAGCAACATCAGGGTGATGTCTGGAAACATGATGATGATGACCTCCTCCAAAGAAAATATGATGCTGATGTTAAAACATGCTGAGGAGGCCCAAAGACTTAGAACCTTTTTTGGATTTTTTGGGAAGGTGCCTACATGAAAATTGCTAAAATAACCGACAGTGAATTCAGGCACCAACAGGATGGAAGACTCTAAACTGGTATGTACTCCCATGGTGACTAGTTGCAAGTTGAGCAAAGTTGATGAATCACCTAATGCTGATAAAAAAAATACAGATCCATGATTGGAGGATTGCTTTATCTAACTCAAACTAGACCTGATATTATGCATGCAGTTTCTCTTGTTGCAAGGTTTCAAACTGATCCAAGAGAATCACATGTGATGGCAGTTAAGGGAATTCTAAGGTATTTGAAAGGTACTATGGATTATGGCTTATGGTATCCAAATGACAATGATTTCACTCAGTGCTTATACAAATACAGATTGGGTTAGAGATGTTGATGATAGAAAGAGTACAAGTGGAGGTGCCTTCTTCTTGGGTAATAGATTGGTCTCATGGCTGAGAAAGAAATAAGATTCAATATCTTTGTCAACTGTAGAAGCATAGTATATTGCAGCAACATGTTGTTGCACTAAAGTATTATTGATGAAGCAAACTTTGAAGGATATAAGAGTTATGTATGAAGATCCAATTGCAATCTTTTGTGACAATAAAAGTGCCATAAACATTTCAAAGAATATAGTGATGCACTCAAGAACAAAGCACATATCAATAAGGTATCACTTTTTGAGAGAGAAGGTGATAGAGAATGAAGTAAAGTTGGAATATGTGTCCACAAAGGATCAGATTGTAGATATTTTCACTAAGCCTCTACCTAAAGATACCTTTTAGTATCTCAAAGAGAAGTTAGGGGTCATTATCCCTCCTGTCCTAAACTAAGATACATAGGAATGCATCAATCCAATAGAGCTCAAAGTGTCATTCCTTGATCTGGATATCTGGATTGATGTTCTGAAGGCTACCTCTCAGGGGGAGTAGCTAAATGTTTCTGGTAAAGTAAATAGATCAAAGCAGTAGCATGCAAGTATGTGCCCTTTGCCATTGATGTCAAAGGGGGAGAGAAATCATGTAAAAAACTCAAGGGGAGAAAGAAGAGAAAGAATGCAAACGTGTAAAGAGAAAGGGGAGAATTTTGTCTTGGTAGTCTTTTCAAATTTTCACATCATATGTTGCCATCAATAACAAAAGGGGAGATTGTAGCAAGTATGTGCCTAATTAATGTTGTCATTGGTGTCAACTGTGCTCTTACTTTGTTGAGGATATTGAGAAAATTAGCCCCTCCGGTGATAACAATGTGTTGTAGTAGAAACAGTGCATTACATGCAGAAGAACAGTCTAGAAGAATGCTTCGCATTTCCTATAGAACAAATATCTTTACCTATAGATTGGAAGTTATTTAGAAGTTTGTCCGAAGATGTTATATTGTGAGTTTGAGCCTCCGATATGAAGAATTGAGTGAGTTATGTTCACCAGAGTGAAAACAAGTTTTTCTATGTTTGGTGGTGACAGGGAGAAAGTGTTTTGCTCCGCATTCCTCCGCATTAAAGTATTTTGGTCTATGGTTCTAGAAGTAAGTCTATGATGATGTTAAATGCCTTCAAGTGTAATGGTTCATGATTTGGTGGTCCACAAGCTATCTTTTACTCATGACAGTGGCTGACAGTGTTGTTCTTGTGCTCCAGTTTGAAGAATCTTATTGATTAAGTTGTTAGGGATCATGTGGTTGTTCCTAGTGATTACA
The DNA here is from genome assembly GCA_027924645.1 of Cunninghamia lanceolata. NCBI lineage: Eukaryota > Viridiplantae > Streptophyta > Pinopsida > Cupressales > Cupressaceae > Cunninghamia > Cunninghamia lanceolata. The sequence continues at coordinate 11,684,416 of BSBN01000073.1, forward strand.
ATGTGCTTTTGGATGTCTTTGGATCATGCTCCTACATTTGGATTGGTCCACAAGGTAGAATTCAGATCATGCATGAAGCATGTTCTTGAGAATACTTGTGTTAACATCAGTCTTGGCTGACCTGGTTGAATTCATCATCTACGAAGATGCATCGAAGATTGTGATAGCATGTTGTAGCATGGAAAATTGTGTTTGAGTCCTATATAAGGTGTGGTGTGATCTGCATACATTCTTACATCTTTTCCTTAGCTAAATTTGTATTAGGTCCAGACCTATCTTATGTATGTTTGTAATGCCGACCTTAGAGATTGTTCCAATAGTTGATGATTGTAATGCTGACCTTGATGATCATTCCAAGGTTGTAGTGTATAAATACTTGTAAATTGAGTCATGAAAAGGTATCCAAGTGTGAAGATGCGAAGATAAAGTGAAGTAAGGTAGCAGAGCATAGTAGAGGTGTTTGTGCTTTAATGGAACTAAACCTTGGCATGAAGTAGATGATGTTATCTCAGTTTAACCCTTTGGCAGTGAGCCTTCTTTTGGCAATGAGCCACCCTTTGGTAGTGAGCCTTTCTTTGCAGTGAGCAATTTGGGTAGTGAGCCTTGTAGGCAGTGAGCCTCTATTTTTTGGTATTGATATAGCTTATATATTTCTGTGGGCTAACACCCACTATGGTTTTTCCCGTTTAGAGTTTTCCACATAAAAAATCTGGTGTCTCTTGTGTTGTTTATGCTTCTGTGTTGAGCTTATCATTTAATGCTTTCATGGTTATATCTGAATATATGTAATTGATAAGTTGATGATCATATTTGGTTAAAAGTTTTAGGACAACTGATTCACCCCCCCTCTCAATTGTTTGGTACAGTTCAACATTTTTTAGTTCTAAGCTTCCAAAGATCAGGACTTTCTAGACTCAGGTGCTATCCCTGGAGTCTTCTGACATTTCAGCTTCCATGGAATAGGTTATGACATCTCACTTCATCCTGGTACTTTTAGATCCTGGCTTTCCATTGTTTTTTGTCTGTTAGAAGTTGATTACCTCAATTTTAAGGTTTAGTGCATTGATTGGCCTATGGTTTGGTAAAAAGATTGGTTGAATTAGATCTTTCCTTAGAAAAGAAGAGCACAAAATCAGTAGTTGAGTCCTCTTTCATCTTGTAGTGACTTAGCTCAGTTTTGTCCTTGAATGTTGTAGTGAAAGAGGGTTTGATCTAGTGTACTTAATGTTTGCATTCAACCCCTTCTTTTAACATATGACACAACCTAGATTTGGTCTAAATTTCTAGAGAGCCTCTAAAGTTATTTATAAAAGAACCATGTTGAAGATATAAACATCCCATAAAAAATAATCTTTGTACCCTAAACTAATTTCTCTTTTAAAAATTAAATTTGTATGATTGGTCTGTAGTAATATATAATTTATAATTGTAGATCATCTCTCCCCCTATAAGATTTGACATGTCCCCAAGTCTGATCCTAAAAAAAATCTTTTTGGTTTCACATTCTATAAAATATTGTTTCATTTGAACTATCACATTCAAACATTATATTTTCTAAATTTTAAGACGTGAAAATGATCCTAGAACCTATGGGTTATGGGCCCACATTGTAACCTAGGTTATATTTTAGGTAATAAATCTAAATGTCAATTTTCCTAACACTAAGCATATTATCACTAGCTTATCCAACAAATTAATTGACTTCACATAGTTTCAAGGAAAACATATGTGCAATAATCATGCATCTTTATATTTTATTCTTATTTTAACATATTTTCTTCAAGAGTCTCTAAAGTTATTTATAAAAGAACCATGTGGAAGATGTAAACATCCCATAAAAAATGATCATCTTTGTACCCTGAACTACTTTCTCTTTAAAAAAATAAATTTGTATGATTGGTCTATAGTAATATATAATTTATAATTGTAGATCATCTCAACCCCTGTAAGATTTGACATGTCCCTGAGAGGAACCTCCTGCAACAATATAATGAAAAATGCATGAAATAACATAAATAGCATAAACACAGAAGGAATTTATTGATCGTAGGGCACTTCGAGGGGGTAACCTCCTTTGAGCAAACTTAATACAATAAATTCATGGATGCCTTCATTGGCCTCAACACGTACTTATATACTAAGTCTAATCTAAACAACTATTACATCCCATGAATGTGGGATAATACAATATACTCACGGGACAACTTACAAAGCATATGCATCCAAAAGTAATAAACTAACAAAGTAAAGAGAATGGCTAAACATGGGTTCCTAACATACCCTCCCTCTTGGAAAAGCTTTGTCCTCAAAGCTTAAGATGTGGAAATTGTTGTTGAATCTGAAGGAGTAGTTCCCATGTAGCATCATCTAGTTGCATTTTGTGCCACTGAATTAATACCTCTGTGATGGATCGAGAGCAAAGCTGATGAGTGCGCATGTCGAGGATTACCTCCGGCTCCAAAATGATGGATCCTTCATTATCCAATTCTAGTAAAATAGTTTGTGCTCTGATGTTGGTGCCAAGAACTTTCTTTAGACAAGAGACATGAAATACTAGATGAATGCGAGGAGGAAGCTCCAATTTATAAGCAACTAACCCAATCTTATGAAGAACTTTATATGGCCCATAGAACTTTGGAGCTATCTTATTACACCCTTTGAAGTTTAGGGATGATTGCTTGTATGGCTATAGACGAAGAAAAACCATATCACCTACTTGAAAAGTGTGCCCAGAATGGTGTTGATCAGCTTGTTTCATTCGATTTCTTGCCATGTGAAGATTGTCCTGCAAGATACAAATAATTTGATCCCAAGTTAAAAGAACCATGTTGATTGCTTGAACTGGTGAACTATTGGGGGTGTATGGAAGGAGCACTAGCAGTGCCTGACTATAGACTGCTTCATATGGAGTCATTTTAGATGTAGTGTGGTAGGAGGTATTGTCCCACCATTTAGCGAGAGGGAGTCACTTTGCCCACTGATGTTGTTGTTCTGAGGTGAAACAACGAAGATAAGTTTTCAAACATTTGTTGATAATTTCATTCTGACCATCTGTTTGTGGGTGATACCCGAAACTCATCTTCAGTTTGGTGCTAGTGTGTCAAAATAATTTTGTCCAAAAATGACTGGTGAAAGTTGCATCATGATCTAAGACAATGGAAGAAGGGATGCCATGAAGACGAAAGATCTAGTCCATGAAAATTTGTGTGACTGAGGAAGTGGTATAGGGATGGTTGAGGGCACAAAAATGACTATATTTGAAGAGGCGATCAACCACAACCAAGATCATTGTCTTCCCTCTAGATTTAGGGAGCCCCTCAATGAAATCCATAGAAATATATGTCCAAATCCATGTAGGGATGGGAAAGGGTTCGAGCAATCCAAGGAGTGTCATTTCACCCTTGTTGCATTGGTAGGTATCACATTCAACCACCATCTTTTGAATTACCCTTTTCATTCCCTTCCAAAAGAAGTTATGCCGTGCCCACTCATAAGTTTTGAGGAACCTAGAGTGCCCTGCTGATGGAGAAGCATGGAGTTCATAGAAGACAGCCTACTGAAGATCCGTGCTCTGGTGAAGCACCAAATGACCCTTGTATTGTAGAGAAGCACCATCCCAAGAGTAATGTGGTACAGAAGAAGGGTTATTGGCCAACAGTTGAATGATTTGAGATAATGAAGAGTCATTAACATAGCCCTGCTGGATAGATTTCAACCAATTTGGAACATGCATAGAAATAGCTGAAAGAGAAGCTTGCTCATCAAATGTACGAGAAAGAGCATCATCCACAATATTGTCCTTACCCTTCTTGTAAGTGATCTCATAGTCATAACCCATGAGTTTTCTGACCTATTTTTGTTGTGCTGGGGAGGAGACCTATTATTCCAAGAAATATTTCAAATTCTGGTGATTAGTCTTGATGCAAAAATGACTCCCTAGTAGGTATGGTCACCACTTCAGTACTACATGCAAAATAGCCATCATTTCCTTCTCATATGTAGAGAGTACTAAATTCTTGCCAGAAAGGGCTTTGCTGGTGAACGCAATGGGATGTTCATCTTGAAGGAGAACAACACCAAGTCCATTACCGCAAGCATCACTCTCAATAGTGAAGGTCTTGGAAAAATCTGGCATAGCTAGAACAGGTGTAGTACACATAGCTTGTTTCAATTTTTCAAATGCACACTGAGCAGCATGTGTCTAGGTAAAAGCATCCTTTTTTAATAGAGATGTTAATGGAGTTGCAATCTTCTCATAATCCTTGACAAACTTGCGATAGTAGCCAGTCAGCCCCAAAAAACCATGGAGGCTCTTGAGCGTCTGAGGATGCAACCAATTTTTCATGGCATCTATTTTTGCAGAATCCACTCAAACCCCTTGGGCTGAAACAATATGCCTGAGATACTCCACTTCCTCCTAGCCAAAAACACATTTAGACTGTTTTGCATAGAGATGATGATTAGAGAGAAGTTGCAGTATGAGATCCAAATGTTGGAGATGCTCAGCCCATGTTTTACTATAGATGAGGATATCATCGAAGAAGACCAGAATGAATTTCCATAGGTAGGGCCGGAATATTTTATTCATCAATGCCTAGAATGTTGAAGGAGCATTAGTGAGGCCAAAGGGCATGACCAAAAACTCATAGTGGCCATCATGTGTGTGGAAAGCCATTTTAGGGATATCATCCTCATGAACCTGAATTTGGTGATACCCAGAATGAAGATCCAACTTGGAAAAAAAATGAGCGCCATGAAGCTCGTCAAGAAGCTCATCAACAATAGGAATCAGAAACTTATCCTTGATTGTGATGTGATTAAGTGCTTAGAAGTCAATGCAGAGGGGCCATGACCCATCTTTTTCTGGACAAGAAGAATTGGTGAAGAAAAGGAACTAGTACTAGGGCAAATAATACCTTGCTTTAGTAAGTCTCGAACGAGCATCTCAATCTCTATCTTTTGGTGAAATGGGTAGCGGTAGGGCCTAATGTTGGGAGGAATGCTTCTAGGAAGGAGATGAATAGAGTGGTCCTCTAGTCATGAAGGTGGCAATCCCATTGGTTCGACAAAGACACATGCATACCTATCCAAAATTTGGTGTAGATCAGAAGGAGTAGTGGAGACCAATGATGGTTGCATCTAAATGGAATGGAGTTGAGCGATGACACCATGTGAATTCTTCTTAAAAAGTTTTTCCATGTGATGTGAACCTATGATGCTGAGAAACCCCAGTTGTAAGCCCTTCAATGTGTGTTTTTGCCCATTGTCTGAAAACTACATCCAAAGTTTAACAAAATCCCATAAGATGGGTCCAAGTGTGCATAACCATTGGGCACCCAAAACCACATCACATCCACCTAAGGGCAAAGAAAACATGTTAGAGTGCAGGTTATAATCTCCAATCGAGATATGCACATTGTGACACTTCTATTTGCAAGATAATGTGCCCCCATTGGCAATCATGACTTCAAAGATGGAGCAAGGATTGACAAAACAATCAGCCTGTTTGGCGATCTGACGGTCAATGAAGTTATGAGTGCTACCAGAATCAATAAGTATTGTAAGAGGGAGCTTCTTGAAGTAACCCTTGACCCGCATGGTTTGTGGGGTGGTGACTCCTACTAAAGCATGGAGAGAGATCTCTAGGTGGTCTTCTTGAGAAGCAAGGTCAACAAGTGGCTACTGAGTTTCGACCTAATCATTTACTGTATCTTGAGTATCCGCATAAACTTTAGTTTTAGGCAGAGAATTCACATCCAAGAGATAAAGCTCTTGCTCAACACATCTATGTCCCTGAGTGAATTTCTCATCATAATTATAACAAAGCCCTTTTTCCCTACGTGTCCGCATCTTTGCTTCAGTCAAATGCTTGATAGGAGTTGTTATAGGAGCTGGCATTATTTGAGGTCTTTGGGAAACTGTATTTCTGAATGGAACAAAATTGGATTTGGATCATTGTAAAGTTGTGATCTTGTCCTCCACCAACTTAGCCAACCCTAGGGATTCCATCATTGTGTTGGGATGAAACATTTTAACCTCAGATTGAATTGCTTCCTTCAGACTGCTGACAAAACAACTCCTAAAGAATTCATCAGACAATCCCTCTGTGTGATTGGCCAGTTTTTTAAATTCTATCTGATATTCTCTCACAGTGCCTGTTTGGTGAAGTTTAGTGAGTGCTCCTATGAAGTCATCAAAAGCACTAGGGCCAAATTGTTGCAAAATGAGTTTGCAAAAATCTGTCCATTTTGTCTCTTCATGAGCCTTGATGTACCAATGGAACCATTGAAGGGCTTCATGTTCCAAATGAAAGGATGCAAGTGGGACTTTGTTGACATCAAAAGTATTATGCAAACTGAAATATTGTTCTACTTGATATATCCAGCTAGTTGGATCATCACCATTAAAGTGAGGAAAATCAAGCTTCGACCCACAAAAATTGTTGGAAGAAGAGAACCCAGTGTCTGTAGAAGACTCTAGCTACCATCTATTGTTCATGGCTAAATGCTGAAGATTGAGGCCAAGAATTTTTTCATCCAGATCTTGGAGTTTGGTCTTGAGGCCTACAAGTTCATCCTCCATTTTTTTGCTCCTGTGCGGGTGACAACCATAAGCAGGAGTTTTTTTTTTGGAATGGATAGAAAAACAAAAACGTAAACTTTTTTAGTAAAGGAAAATTTGAATTTGGGAAAAACTCTGATAGGTAATTGGGGTTTGACTAGGTTTTGGACACTATCTGAGGGAAAGGGAAGTAGAAAATGGGATTTCCGAAGCAAAGTGAAAGAATGGGAAAATTTGTCCAAGAGAGACAAAGGAGTAGAAATATGAAATGAACATTGTGGTAAAATTTGAAGGCTATTGGGTGAGAATCAAAGAAGTTATGGCAAACCCTAAAAATAGACAAATGTGGGATTTCTAGATTTGATAAGTGGAATTTGGGATAGGGTCCTCAAGGAAGGAAAAATACAGAATGAAATTTCAAGGGTTCAAGTGAATTTTGAGAGGAAATGGAGCTAAAGCAAGGAAGATATGGTGAAAAAACAATTTTTTTTTTGTTTTGGAAATGATCTGCCAACTCCTCTAGGGAAATTTGGAATTGACTGATTAATGTGCTGATTTTAATCTGATTTAGCTTAAAACCCTAATTATGCAAAATCGTAAACAAATAGACGAAACCTGATAAATGTTCGCATAGAGATAGACTAAATACAAATTAGATACATACCAGATTTCAAGTTCTAGAATACGAAAAAGTCAAGGGCTAAAGAGTGGGTACCCAAGCCCATGGTACTACTTGTTCTAAGGGCTTCAGGATCTTTTCCGACACTAACTACACCACTTTAGAGATTCTTCATGACACAAAACTAAGGGGCAAAAGAGCGGGCACCCAAGCCCTTCCTAAGCTATTTCCTACCTTTTTCTTTAGATCCTGATTCTTTATGCTTTACCATAGTCCTCTACAACTCCACTCTTCGAGATCTAACACCTGTCACTTGTAATCACAAGAAGAGGGGTTGGGGGTTGTGGTGTTTAGGAGCTTGCCTTCGTCAAGCCCTGGATTGGTGTTCAAGCCTTCTAAGACCATTGTTAGATAGAGAGTGTGTATCCTTGTAGGACAGAGGAAAAAACAAATTGATAAATGATTGATTGAAGCACAAATAGATATCACCTCGGAGGTGTACCTCACAAATAGATGAAGATCTTTCACAACATGAGAAGATGAAGCCAAATTTGCAATAACAAACACAACAACAACACAAATATACTCTACAACATAATGAATTCCTTGAATTCTCTAAAATCATAAGTTCACCAAAATATCATAATCATCTTCTAGTTTTCAAATGAAGTCCTAAACATGCTTATATATGCATTCTCGCTTTAATTTTGTAATTCAAACTCAAGATGTTGACAAGGAACACCATTAACGGTAACTTTACCAACATTGAAATTTAGGACCCCGCCAAAATAGGGTAGGGCAAGGGCATTGGCGCCATTGCCCTGGGACCTATTTTTGGATAGGGTTAAGCTCTACAATGTCCCCTATGTCCCATTTGTCATGGGTTTCAAGGCATTTTGTCTCAAGATTCATTTCTAACATGCATGATGAAAATTAAGGGACTCGGGAGCTAAACTTAGGAGGTAAAAGTCCTAGGGGACATTTTATGACAACTTTTAGCACCCACTTTAATGTATGTATGATCTTACGACCCATACATGCATTAAAGTATGGTCAAAACACAACAAACACTCTAGGCACTTGAAGCTAATGCATACACAAATATTGAGGAACTATTTCTAGCCTCAGACTCAGGTAAGAACTAGAAAACACATTACAGACACGTAAAAGATGAAGAATACAGTAATAGGCACGCAAAACATAGAGAATATAGTATTGAAGACATGCAAAACATGATGAATACATGAGAGTAGTCACGTAAAACATGATGAATACATTTATATAACATTTTCATAACATATTCAAAACATCTTCATATACATATGCATGGAAACAAAAATTACAACATAAAACCCTAAGTGTGGATGGAGACCACACAAGGGGGGAAAACACGCCAAACAAGCCTCAAGTGTAGGTGCAGCTCATTACTACATACACACAAGAGGGAAAAACATGCCATACAAAGCCCAAGTGGGGGTTAACCACACAAGGGGAAAACACATGGAAGACACATGGAATACATGAGTGTTGTATAGCATGCCAAAGACATACTATACATCTTAAACATGGAAAACAAGGCAATGGAAGGAGCTTATTGCTAAGTCCAACATCTCAAACACACTATAGACACCCCTGACGGTTGAGCTTATGCCACAATAACCGCTAAAGACACGCTTAAGGGAGGATAGTCTTAAGATCCAACTCCACCTCTGTAGAGGACTTTTGAAATAAAAGGATGTGCACTAGCTCAAGAGATACACCATCCCACCTTCCACAGAAGAGATTTTAAATAAAAGGATACACACTAGCTCAAGAGATATGTTATCCCACCTCACACAGAGGGCTTCTGATTGCAATATGAATAAAGATGTGTACTCACACTAGAGATACAACATCCCGCCTCACGGAGAGGACTTACAAACACGCTTCATTAGTACCAAAATCATCAGATAGATATCATTATATATGCCCCCACCTTAAGGTGGTTGATGTCGTGTACCGATATCAAGCACATTAAGGTAGAGAGAAAACACACAAGGAAACAAGGGCTTTCACAAAGCCCATGCCTCCAAGGTGACATGTGCTCATGAATGCCAAATGTTCCCACAAACACAATGATAAGATATGCTAAGATAAGATAACAAGAGAGGTTACAAATCCTACTCTAAGATAATAACCAAAGCAAAATATGAAAGCTATGCATGAAAATAGTCACATCAAAGACCAATGCTATGCTACAGGTTTGAAACTAAGTATAACCATTGGGCTATACTACAGATACCTCAGAACCAAGTGTAGAAACAAGGTGAGGTACCAATCAAAGTGTACAAGAGTAGATTGAGTGGATTGTAAAATGTTAGTCACAAGAAATGCCACAGGATGAAACATCACATGGAGTGATTCTACTAGTCAAGCATCAGATATATATATATATATATATCAACCCTATTGTCATGTATGGAATAGGTCCATTTTTGTTTTCTTGCTGAAGGGACACATGGTTTGTATCAGTTAATTGTTTCTTTTCGTCATCCGCTGACTAGGTAGAATCACTAGAAGAAGATAAACAATAAAATGAGAGAGGAGAACAAGTTCCTTAGGAACAATCACATAGGAAGATGCCCCCAGGTCATCAACCGCAATGCTATGTGCCTACGACACAACACATAACAATAAAATAGAGGAGAGGCAAGATAGAAGAATGACGAAACAAATAGAAGAGTGGTCACAACAGAGGTGGTCTCCTGGTATCCTTGACCTTACAAGAGTATCAAGGGTCATCCAAGGAGGCTTAAACAACACACAACACAAGAGGGGAGGCCACATAAACAAGAAAATAATGCTACAACATAGGTGACCACTAGGGTTAGAAATTCTTACCTGTTGTTAAGGATATCTCAAACTCGTGAGCATCTTAGAGAAGTACTCCATCAAGTTTTGTAAAAAGTGTGTAGAGTTCACATTTGTTTGATTTGTATTTCCAAGATGACCAATCGGTGTTTATTTCTCAAATCGTTGTATATTTCAAATCTTTTGTTACTTGCGAGGAGTGGAATCATTACTATTTCCCACTGATGATAATCGCCCTGTTCTTTTCTGATCCTTTGCTTTCTCATTTTGATGCGTTAGTCTTTCATAGTGAAATGGAATATCTTCCATCATAGCTACCTTTTCCTGTATCATAATCTCTTGTCTTGGTTGTTCAATTTGTCTTTTGAATGCATTTTGGTTAACTCTCGATCCTTGAAGGGATAACGGTCGATATCTTTCCCTCATGGACGAGGTGAATTTTTGATCTTCTCCTTATCCACTTCTATCATACCAATTATTTCATCATAATTCAAATAGTCATCTTCCATTTCTATTGTATTTTGTTCCATCATATTTTTGTCATTATGCCTAGGAAATGGATTTGTAAATATTTGTAAATTCTGATTGAGAGGAGCAACCGACTTATTTCCATTATCATTCACTCCACTTACCTGTATAACATTCAAGTTGATGACGTCTTGAATTTCATGTTAAGATGCATACATCATTCAGTATCATGCCCTTGTTGCCGATGATAATGACAAAAAGCATTAGCATTGAAGTTAGGTCCTTGCATTCTACTAGTATCCAATGGTTTGATTAGAGGGAGCTTCAAGAGATTATTACTTACTACTTGATTCATGATAGAATGTAAGGAGTCAGAGATTGGAGTGAATTGTCTTTGCTATTGTCTATACTGAAACGGTGTCCTCTTCGGATTAGTGATAGGAGACACTTGTCAAAAGTTGTTTGAATTATATCCATTAACCTTGATGAAACTATTATTATTCCTCTTAAAGTTGTTTTGTGAAGGTCCAGTCATGGATTGACCAACTTGAGCTGATTAGTTTTGGTTTTCATACTAATTAGATGAAAGTTGGTAATCACGAAGGGTTGTGCATAAATGTTGAAAAGAGTTATACTTCATCAAGAGAATCTTATAACAAATGTTAGGTTATAGATTTGTAATAAATGCCTTCTGAACATCCTCATCATTCATCTGGTATTGAATTTTTGCATAAAGAGATTGATACCAACTAATAAACTCAATTAAATTCTCTTTCAGACCTTGTTTGCAATGAACTAAATCAATCAAAGAGACTTGAGGTCCAATGTTTGCTTGAAAATGTTGTAAAAAATGATCAACTAGCTGAGAGAAAGAGTGTATTGAATTCGGAGGTAAAGAGAAAAACCATTCCAAAGTAGTATCTTTGAGAGATAATGGGAAAAGTTTCACTAACAAGTCCTATTCAAAGAAGAAATCACTACATATAGCCATGAATGTTGCCACATGAGTATTGGGATCATATTTCCACCTTATTTTTCAAAGTGAGGAGATTCAAACTTGTCATGCATAGGAGTTTTTAAGATCGCAAAAGATAGAGGATTTCAAGCAAGATATGTTGGCAAATTAAGCTGAGATGAATTTGTCAAGTTTGTCACCTTTTGTTGTAAAGAGGTCATACTTTGCAAAAGTTGGTTTAGGAGGGCATCATTAGGAGATGTAGTTTGAGAATTAGAAGCTATATTTTCAGCAGATTGGTTATGAGTGGTTACAACTAGTGGTTGAGAATAACTGTAAGTGCAAGGTGGTTGGGAATAGGTGGTAATGAAAGGTGATTGAGAGTGAGTGGGATGGAGATGTGGTTGAGAGTGATTATTCATAAAAGAAGTAACTCTAGGTGGTTGGTTTTGATAGTTGAATCCCACAGCCTTGTAATTTTGTGAACCAGTGCCATTAGATACTCCAATACTAGTGGTAGCATTACTACAAGCATGTGCATTAGTAGTGAGAATTGATGATGTAAAAGTAGACATTCCAGTAGTCGGTATAGGTGTCAATATTTATGCATGAGTCAGTGATGACATGCTATTAATAACATTCACACATTCAGTCACCGGCATTGTTGGGACAGGAAAATTTAAAATTTTCTTGTAATCTTACTCATCCATAGCTGACCCAATCAGAAAACATAATGCCCAAAAGTCATGATGATAACTAGTGTATTCCATTAAAATCACAAGCTTTCACCACAAGTGAGTGTATCACTCGCTAAATTACACTAAAATGAAGGGCTTCAATTCCTAAGTTTCAACAAGACATCCCATTTTGTCATATCAATCCATGTTCTACGAGGAACTTGTTGAAATAGCTATCGGCATAACAATAAGCATCAGCGAGAAGATTTCAAGACATCGATGGAGAAAGTGGTACCGATGACCTTTCATCAGGGAGAAAATGCATGGTCATGCCGATCGGCACAAGGAAATACTATCGATGAATACTCTACAAACCCTCCCGACAGTATAAGTCATGCCAATAGTGGAGTTCGGTAGGACTCTCACCGATCATTCAGTGGAACGGAGGGAACTAGTAGTCATCAGCAGGAGATAAGCATCAGAAAGAAAAATCAACGAGTTTTTGATATTTTAAACTCTCACCGATTAAAGAAAAGTGCTTCGGTGTAGCTTAGACTGATATGCATGTAGAACTGGACCCGATAGGAGAGTTAAATTCTTAAGAATTTTTAGTGAAGTCCGTGATACATACAAGATGATATACAAAGCTATATGAATGTCGTGGAACCGAAAAGATTATGAAATGAGGTTTTATTGTTGTATGTTTCGTGCATTGTATGTATGTTTCACATTATACATTTCAATATACATACAATGTGGAACTCAAGAAAGGTTGAAATTTGGTTAAAATGATGCATCATGACTTAAAGTATATCAGAAGATGCATTGCACTTTATATACATCGTGGAGCCAAAAAGTAAGTAAACTATGGTTTATAAAAATGATAAGTCCAAAGAGGTGATACAAAGGAGTTTGTATGTATTCAGCTTTGTATCTAAAAATTGGATACAAGTATTGTTGCATTTTAGAAGATACAATCAGAAAAGTGATGTGGGCTACACCGTTTGCATCTTGGGCTTGTATAAATAACAATATATATCTTTGATATACAAGCTGAGATACAAGTTAAAAGGATGCAAATAAGAGATACAAACCGGATGTGAAAAGAAAGTTAAATAATGAAAAGTCTTTGTATGTTCGGGGTGCTTGTATGTTTATAATATATATACCTGATATACAAAGGAATAAAAAGCATCACTGGGGATAAAAGGTAAAGAGAGGGTTTGTGTAAGATGCTTTGTATGTGCGCTTATACAAGATAACATACAAACAGCAATATACAAAGAAATTATACAAGAGAATAATATACAAAACCTGACATAATTGGAGATTTGAACATTATATACATCGGGTGGGGACCACATATGTATGTTGGAGATATATGTATTCGATAAACAAGAAGGTGATGAAAAGCCAAACTTGAAGGTAATTCAAAAGGCTATTTTATGGACTCGATGGAGTCTACATTTGTATGTATGTCCTGAATGTATATACAAAAGTTGATATGAAGGAATTTTTGATACATATATAATTATCGTATCTTTGAGATGAATTTGTTCTTTGCCATAGCAATATGAAGAGGGTTGGGGAAAGCAAGAATGAAATTTTCTTGATATTTTGCAATATATAGATCGATGTATTGCTTTCAGCAATGAGAATAGGCAAAGCACATTTTATTAGTTACTGCAATATTGGAGGAAAGATCTTGCCAGGCCAGCAGTCACAAGCCCCTCTATGAAGATTAACAGAGCCCATAACATGAGCATTGCATTTGCCTTTGTCTATCACTTGTTTCTTAATTATTATGCATTAGTTACCTGAAAGGGTGTAATTATGAATGGACACACTGTTTAAGGCCTGAAGTTTGTCTCCTTCACACATATATAAGGGAACCAAGGCATAAAAGAAAAGGATGATCCACAAAAATAATTAGTTTAAAAAAAACATGATGATCAGAAATAGAAGTTAGATAACTGGAGGGATTGATCAGTTGCCAAAATAAAACATTATGCCATATATTGTAAAATCTTTTGAAATACTATAATGGAGAAAAATGCATAAATTGATGATTTAATATTGGTGTCTATTGTTTGTTGAGCTAAACAATTATTTGGCTGTCTCCACATTGTTATTTCTCTGTTATTGGAACTTGAGTTTCCAAGTTGATATTTCAGTTTCATTGAGACACACTTGCTATTTTTGTGTAATCAAATTAATTGGTTTCTATTGAGAATTAAAATTCTTTCGATTGATTACAGTAACTTAGAAGTAGCATTTGGATTAGTAAGAAGAGCCCTATAATTGACAAGATTGCCATACTGTCTCCAACTCGATATTGCCTTGTTATTCAAATTGAGGATCTACCCCATTTGTCAATACACATTTGCTATCATTGTGTGATTTTGTTGATTGGTTCCTTCAAGGAAGGATTAAAATCCTTTCAATAAGTCACAGTAACCTAGTAGGATCAAGTGGATCAATAAGTAGAGTATGTCAGTCACATTCTTCCATGTTTATACAGGCTATAAACAAACACGAGTGCCAAACAATTAGAATTGTAACCAGTAAGTAAATCATACATCATATACACCTTGACTCCATTAGCCCAATAGAAATAGGCACTGGTCATATCAATTACACTCTAGGATTCCATAAAATCTTGTTCAAACAATTACATCTCAAATCTTAGTATTAGGAGTAGAAGTAGTTTGCGAGCTTTCACCTATTCCACACTTTATGCCATTGTGGGTAGATCCCTAAATTCATTTGAGTCATACATTCCTTTTATCTGCTTCAGCTTTCAAGGTTCACCTGCCTAGGTTTGGTAGAGCCTGAAGTGTAGGGAGTCATCAACCATTTAGGTTAACTCTATTAGTTGGTTCAAAAAGGTTGCAAGTCTAATCATAGAGCTTGGCATCCTCTTAGGGCTTGAAACCTGCATTTTTGAGACCTAACAAATGGTGACTCTAATAGGGACTAATCCAAAATCTAGTTAAAGATCATCTCATTATAGAGTCAGTAAACTTTTGAATTCAGACACTAATTGGTAACTCTGTGTTGTTCTCAAAATCAGCTACGCTTGTTTTTGTAGACAACCCCCACGAAACTTGTCCATTTCATGAATCTACACTCTAAGCTCACGAATCGAGACAAGATTCCCTTGATCTCGTGCGAAGTCATTTGACATTCTAGACAAGTTATGACGTTCCTTTGAAATCATTTTTTTGATATGTGCGAAGATCGTAAGTTGTAAATCAGTAAAAAATGTCAATTTTTAGTCATTTTTAGGTGTTAGAATTTTTTTTATTTTTGGCATGTAAAGGCAGTTATTTTAGCCACCCTTACATGTTAAAGTTTGAACATATGTAAAAGTAGTTATAATAACTGCTATTGCATGTTTAAAAGTTTGTTTAATCATATGTAAAAGCGATTATAAACACCACTATTACATATAATTGAATTTTTGTTTTGTTTTACGTCGAAGCAGTCAAATCTCCCGCCGCTGCATTGTCTTGCGCACCTAGCTTGTCTAAGTGATCAAATCTCCCGCCGTTGCATACAGTTAAAACTACCTAACTTGCCAGAGTAGCTGAAATGCCCGCCCATTCAAGATCTTTAGAATCTTGAACACCAAGTGCCATTAATGGCCACTCGTGCCGTTCATTAAAGCTGGTTTTGGAGCGTTAAATATGTCTTTTCGATTGACTTTAGTCATTTCATTCCTCCAAGCTATTCTCCGGACTCCTCCAACATTGTTTGATCGTGCCATTGAAGGAGTTTGACAAAATCTACCACTACCAAACCTTGGACAGGTAAGTGTGCTAAATGTCTTTCTAGAGTTTCGCTAAATGATTGTCAGTATTTTCATTGTTTCAAATCTATCATTTGTGATGCTTCATTTCTGTTTTAGATTGTCATTTTTCATTTTGGTCTTTTCCATGCCCTAGGTTTTTAGGATTACTATGTGTCATCAATTGTTTGTTCAGACCCTAGGTTTTAGGTTGATACATGACCTAAAAATGAAAACATCTTTCAGATGTTTCCTAGCATTCAAAATCATGACGGCCAAATTCACCACTTAGACCCTTCCAAACTTTGCAACTTCCGTTATGTGCAATGTTGGTGGATTTTTCCACCCTTACACAGAAGACTGCGAAATACCCTATGCAGTGTCAGCTTTTATCACCGACCAAACACTACAAAAACTAGTGTCAATCTCACATGCGGTGTCAATGGGAATCGCTGCTCAAGTATCTTCAACCTCAAGTTCTGGTTTACATGTAATAGCGGTTGATACACCCGCTCAAGCGTTTGAAGTTTGATGCAATAGCGGTCATTCTGACTGCTCGTGCATGTTAAACCAAAACTTTCAAAATACATGCAATAGTGGTGTTTTCACCCACTCTTACACCTGATAACTCTCCCAACCTGCAATGGCGGTGAAATCACCCACTTAAGCACATTTTCCTGATTTCTTCCAACACTAGAAAAATTTGCCCTTCAAAACTAAAAGCCTGCTTTCACCTTCACCTTGATTTACGCACTTAAGCCCTTCAAACGCATGCTTTCCTGTCCATGATCATCAAAACACAGTTGACCTAGTTTATCCAATTTTTCCCCTAACTGCGAGATCATGGCCTTTTGCAGTTCTCAATCAACGTTCGTGGTGTTCAAATTCATAGTTCTCTCCAGAGCTCATGTCAGAATCATCTCCATCAAAAGCCAGAGTCATGAAGTACAAGTACCAGGGTGTCTTCTCGGTAACGGCAGTGCAGTCAAACGTTGATGAAATTAGAGACACAAAAATTGGGCATGTGGACTTGGCCAAGTTTGTAGATAGAACTAAACAAGCAAATCCCTCCAAGCCTATGTAGAAAATCATTAACAGCAGTATTCATTTGGTTGCGTCATTTCTAGTCAGTGCACACAATCCTGAATTTGTTCTACAAGTGACCAACCATTACAACAGGGACACTAGAGTTGTGATGGACTCATGGGGAAATGTAATCATGAGATTGGATGCAGAATTCATGGACAAAATCTTCATGTGTCTACCAATTGAAAATGTTGGGCGAATTGATTTTGCTCAGGGTCAACAAGACTATGATAATGACGTGGAATCTGCTAGGAGGTATATAAATAGCAAATGGTTAAAGATTCCTAGGGGAAATTTGACCAGATGGCCAAAAGACCTTCACAGGAGTGATTTTGTGGAGGAAGTGTGTGATTTGATTACTCTTTTGAGTCGCATTAGATGACTCCCTTCCGCTTCCAAATTCCAGGACTAGATGTACACTTACATCAAGGTGATTCTACGGGGTAATCAAAAGATATTCTAGGGTGAACAGATTAGCAATGCTTTGCACCAGCAACTGGTAAGAGTCAATACTACCTTCAAATTTTACATGACCTCTTATCTTGTCTATGCTGCTGCAAGCATGAGGAACTTTCCAGGTTTAACCCAAGTAGGAGACAGGAGATTGGTCCCAGTGTATGAATACTACCCTCAAATCACTCTGAAGAGGTCAATTCATCATTTCAGAAGAGTCAATGATGATTTCTTCTCAGTTTTCATGTGCTTGTGGGATGGTGAACTGGTTCAGAGAAGAGTTTCTGATGAAGCTTGGCAGGTTGTAAATTCTTTTGGTTGCTTATTCTAGCAATTTTCCACCTTCACATATCTTCGGGTAGGATACTACCCTGGTTACCCTTACATACTGCCACAGTATCCCAGTGATCGCATTGTTCTTATGGAGCTTTGCAGACAACTGATTGTGGTACACAACAAATAGATGGAGCTGAAGAAGTCAGGGATAAAGTTTCCTATTGAAATTGGGAGGTACTCGATTCAATCTGCCAACAAAGCGAAGATAATTAACTCCGAGTTACAGTTGGTCACCATGAAAACCTACAAGAAAAGAAATCATTTTGACTTCAGAAGGGTTCAAGATAAAATCAAGAGGAAGTCAACTTTTCATGTGCCAATGGTCGAAGATATATGGGTGGATCTCAGGACTCAAAATGAGATTAGAAAACTAGATTTCTGCAGACTTCATCTAAGTCAAATTGAAGAACTAGGACTCGCTGATATTCCAGATGGAATGGAGGATGATGGGGATGTCCTAGATCACAAATATGAGGCAGAAAATGTTGAGGCTTCACCTCTCCCAGAGGTGAAATGGTCAGTCAAAGAGGAGACATCTATCAGGAAAAGATTCCAACCAATGCTAGCAAACACCAACTTATGGTTAAGAAGTAAGGGAATCATTTTGAAAGAATTCCTTATAGGGTCTGAAGAAGAAACACAGGATCAAACAGGTAAGAAGGTAGAGAACCGAACTAAAAATAGGAGTGACACCCCTTCTTCTTCTAAGATACACAAACTAAAAATCAAATTTGTATCTAAAGGAGGAAAGAAGAAGGAAATTACAGAGGTTTCTAGTGCCACTAAGTCAGATGTTGAAGAAACTAATGATGATCAAATGAAAATTGAAGATGTTGAGACTGAAGAACAATATGTTCAAAAGTCTAAGACAAAGGTATCTGATGAAGCTAAACAAGGGGTAGATGAAGATATAGAGGTGGAACAGCTTGATGGTTCCCCTCAGACTCCTATGAAAGATCTTCCCTCTGAGACACAAGTTCTTACACCTCCTCATGTTCTGGTTTCTAACAGTTTGCCAGTGATGTCAAGTGTTCCTCTTTCTCCAATTTTCGTTGTTTCTTCTGAAAATACTCCTCCATCCATGAAAGCTAGCTTTGGAACTGTTTTTGATTCTTTTGGTTCCATTCCAAGCTTATCTTCTCCTTCTTTTGATCTTGGGGAACAAACTATTTTAGAGAACCTTCTGGATGCTTCACAAAAGGTTGTTGATACAGGTGTTGTGTTTACCAACACAAGTCCAATTGTCACCATCACCGGTACAAACATGGAGCCAACTGAGCAAGTAGTGGATCCCCCTCCAGCTGTTGACACTTCTATACTTCCTCCATGGCTATCTACCTATACTCCGAAGAGGAAGAAGCAAGCCATCTCACCTGATGAGATTGACATTGAAAAGCTGTTTCCCGTGAAAGCAATGAACCAGAAAAAGAAGCCTAAGACTGTTTCTAGGCTGGTCACTGAAAAGGGAATCAGATATGTTGAAATTGCCAAACCTCCTAAAGATGCCATGGTTGACACTTTTGATAGGAGTAATTATGTCATCTCAAGGGTTGAACTGGGTAAAGTGACTCATGAAGGTGTTAAGGCAGATTTCCAGACTACTGCCAGTACTCTACTCGAAAAGTATGATGAAGCCAAGAAGGAGGAGCAGTACAAAACAAAAGTGGAACAACTGGCCGCTGTCCTTCAGAAAATAGTAAAGTCATCAGAGATAGTAGAACCAATGGCAGTGATAGTGGAAGATCCCCTGATACAGAAGGTTGAAAAAGCCCAAGCCAGAGGCAAGATAGTGGTGGATGTAGTGGAGCGGTTGTTGGCTCAAGGACGAGTTCTGCTAAAAACTGTTGTGGAAAGGAAAGAGAAAATGGACAAAGCTAAAGCTGAGCTAGACAATCTGGTAGATCTACTTTCACAAGAGCTGCAAGATCAAGAAGAGAGCCTAGAAGAGTGGATAGACATGAAGAAGATCAAGATAAATAATCTGATCACCATTGGTGTCATCACCAACAGGGAATCATATCTTAAGACTAAGGAGACTCTAGCTCATCATATTTTCATAATAAAGAGTCTACTTGAAGATCTGTGCCAAGCTCAAGAAGCTAGCAAAGATAGTAATGTCACACTTCTCCACCAGCTAGAAGAACTTCCTTGCACCTTGACAAGGGAAGATCATAGTTTCCTCACAGCACAGGAAATGATAAGTTCTTTTGAAGAAATGGTACAAAAGAAATTTGAAGAGGAAGCTCCCTTAGTACTCTTAATGGATAGCCTGTATGATCAACATTCGACTTTGGAGAACTTGAAGGATAATTTAGACAAGCATGAAAAGGCAGTAAAGGCGGTGAAAGATTCAATTCTCCAGTCTCGCACCATCTCTGAAAACACAGTGAAACCAGATGCATGCAAGATGTCAGTAGTTCAAACTATGTACCAGAACTTCCTGAAGAAAAAAGATGGAGGAAGCTAGTACCTTAGCTTGTTTTTCTTAGATGTTATGTAAATTAAATTTTGTTTTGGACATCTACACATGTAATTTTCCAAAATATAATTACATGTGACACAAGAGAAGTCCTATGTCAAATAGGACTCTTTTGTGGAATAAGTCAAAGTAGTTGTAGATTTCCTAAATTTTCTCAAGGCCTCTCCCTATAAATAAAGAGGGCCTCTTTTGTAAATATTATCTTTTGTCTATTGCAAGAAAACTCTGGCGAATTGAGAAGCAAATCAAGACTTTGTGCTTTTTGTGAAAATCAATATTCAAATATTTATCAATACAAGAAAGCAAGTTTAATTCCAATATTTGTCTTGGGATTATTTGTGTTGTGATAGTTTTGTTCTTACATCTTGCTATCATAATCTTATTTGATAATAATTGAAGTGTGGAGTTTGTTTCAAGTGATTGAAGAGCGCTCTTAATTTGATTCTGATAGACTTTGTGTTATCAAATCATTTGTGGGTTATATGTTCATGTTTGTGAGAATACAATAGTTTGGAGACTTTGTGCTGCAAGTTGTTATATTCGATTTACTTTTATCATCTTGAAGAGGAGTGAAGACTTTGGGCTGCATTCTACTTCAAATAGTTCCGTTTACAAGTAGTAAGTGAGGTAACAAAAAACTTTGTGTTTCTGTGATTTTGTGATAATTTATAAGTCTTCTATCAAAAGTTTGAAGTATAAACATCTATTCTAAAAAAAGAGAATGAGATGAGATGGAACCACCACAAACATAGTTTTTAGTGTACATAAATTTTATAAGTTGTTTGGTTTGCAAAAGTCAAGTAATTAGAGGGAACCTCCCCTTGCTGAGAGGAGAGACTGTGTCTCATCATAGCTGTGGCTAATATACCCATTTTGCGTTAGTGAGTTAACGACAAAATATTCACCCACAGTTTTTTGGCGACTCTACTGGGGAAGGAATGCGCAACTTGAAGCCTCATGCTCCGAGTTGAAGCATTTTTAGTTTTTCCATTTTCTTGCAAAATTGTGTTTAGCATACTACATTCTGGCAGATTCCTGGTACACCAGAAGCAAGAGGGCTCAGGGTATTATTGATCCTGCATTTGAATTGATGCAACAGAATAATTTTGGATTCTTAACTCCACGACCTCGTCTTCAGCGCACTAGGAGTTTTCCCCCTACAAACACCATGTCTCCAATACCAGGTGAAGTTTCTAGTGTCGGTGCTAATAGAGTTTTGTCTGTTCATACGACACCAAGGTTTGTTATACCACCTTTCAATCAGTGCGCCATGGCAGCCCAAGGCCCTTGGGGTAATACCTTTGGTCCTCTAAATTTGACCCCACCATTGCATGAACTACCTCGTAGTTTAAGAAAGAATTTCCCCAAATTCTATGGTGACGGGAAAGTTCATCCTGATGAGCACATTGTGGCTTTCTGTATAGCCTATGGTGTGATAGGTGTCGAGCACGAAGATGTTGCTGTATGACTCATTGTAGAAACACTACAAGGTGCTGCTGCAGACTGGTTTTACCACCTTCGAGCTCAGACCATAACAAGTTGGGCTACACTCAAAACCAAGTTCGAAGCCAGGTTTAAACCTACGGAAGATGCCCATGCATTGTTGGCATAGCTGACACAGATGAAAAAGGAACCTCATGAGCCAATGTGAGATTTCATCGCTAAGTTCAATAAATTGAGAAACAGGATTCCCACCACCGCTGAGCCAACAGTGGAGAACCTTAAATGTTTCTTTATCAATACACAACTTCCAGAGGTGAGTTTTCTATTGAGGCGAGCTACTCCTACCGATCTTGCTATAGCTCAGATTCTGGCAACTGAAGTGGAAGATGATCTTATCCTTGCGGGCAAGATAAGAAGGGATTCTAATAGAAATAAAAGTTCCTCTTCTACTAAGAATGCTTCCACAAGCACCATTGACCCCATGGTGCAAAAGCTAGCAAATGAATTGCTAGCTCTGAAGAGACAAATGTCCCAAGGTATGTCTGTGCCTCCTTCTTACCGAGATATACCAAGGAGGACATTTCCAAATAATTCATATCAAGGCAATGCTGCTAGGAATCAAGGACAACACAACCATCTTTAGCCTACACAAGGGAAGCTTGCCATTGAGGTGGCTTCGGTCAACTCTGCTGTTGGCTATTATGAAGCTGAAAATGAACTTTTTTTCCAACCTGAGTTGGATTATGAAAATGGTGCTAATCTCTTCACAGAAGGAGAAGAAGAGTTAGCTGGCGACTCTACCATTAGCTTTCTAAACTATCAGGACGAAGCTGAAAAAGGAGAAGTGTGTGAAGGAGCATATGATGTTTTCACTAGGTCTCAAAATCAATCAGCTCTCCAAGCTGATAAAGGGAAGGTGAGAGAAGAATCTCAACCGGTGATTTCAATCGCTAAACGGGGGACTCCGCTACCTTTCCAATCAAAAGACCCGGTGGGAAATAAACAAATAAGTGCTTCTAATGAATTTGTACCTTCCACTTCTACTCCTCAGACTAGTGCTATCTCTACCAAAAATCAAAATGATGGTTTTTCTTCTTTCGTATCAAATTCTTTTCAGTAGTTTGATATAATAGATCATGCTAGGAGAACTAAGATACAAATATCTGAAGTTGAGTATTTACAGGCTAATCCTGAACAATTTGATAGATTAGCCAAATACGTCAAAAATAAGACCGTCCCTGTAGGACAAGAGTTTCCCAAAGCTACTCATGACTCCCCCAAAAACAAGCCTATCCAAAATAATCTTGTCACTACTCCCCTTGAAGCCTCTAGAAAAATTGAACCTTTCTATGTTTCCCTATTAGTAAATGGTCATAAATTGAGCAATTGCGTAATAGATTCTGGAGCCTCTGACAATGTTATGCCTGCTAAGGTAGCAGACGCCCTTGGCCTCACCTTAACCAAAACTTTTGGGAGGTGTTTCTCTATGGAGAATAAGCAAGTTCCACTTTTGGGTTAAATCAAAGATGCCCAATTTGCATTTGCAGCTTTTCTAGATAAGAGAATCAAGATGACAGTCCTGGTAGCTGATGTTCCAGCTTCATACGACATTCTTCTTGGGCGTAATTTCTGCAAGGATGTAGGTGGAGAGTTGAACATGGATTTATCTGAAGCAAGGATACCTGTTAAAGGTGTCATGCAGAAGCTGCTTCTTGAGAAGGAGGTGAAATACATTGTTACCCAAACATCAAATCCCAAAGCTCAAATTTTGTTTGAATCCTCGAGAATGGGTAACTATTTCCTGTCTACAGAAGATGGTTCCATTTCATCAGATGATGAGAGTACATCAGGTGATAGCTCGAATATATCAGATGGAGACTCCAAAGAATTTTCAAATGAAAGTTCAGGTGAGGGTATAGTAATACCAAATTCTTCCCTCACTGATGAAGAGGAGTCTCCTGACCAAAGAAAGTCCAAGAAATCAAATTCTGATGAAGTCTGTATTTTAGAGTTTGATAGCAACTGTTCTTCTACCAGTTCTAGAGCTGCAGTGGTCTTGATATCACCACAAGGTGATATTTTACCTTTTTCATACAAGTTACAATTTGACAATACCAATAACACCGCCGAATACGAGTCCTTGTTGCTCGGATTGGAAGTTGCACGTGCCAGATGTGTTAAAATCCTTCATGCTCAAGGGGATGCTGAGTTGGTGGTTTGTCAAGTAAGGAATTTGTACCAAACTAAAAATGAAAGACTGAGACACTATCGCAATCGCGTATGGGATTGCATTGAAGGTTTTGATGCTTTCAACATTTCTGTAGTGCCAAGAGAGTTCAATGATCGTGCAGATTCATTGGTTGTTTCCGCCACTCTCATGGTGCCTCATAAGGATTTCAAAGGAAACAAGTACACTATTGAGCTAGTCTTCCGACCAAGTGTACCTGATAACGCTGACCATTGGTAGGTGTTCAATGGTGATAACCAAATCATTGCTTTCCTAGAAAAGATGGATAGTTTTGATGAGCTTTACTTTGAAGGAAGTGAATCGCCACCACGGGAATATGTTTCAGAGATAGACTCACAAATCGGCGAAGAATTTCTATAATTGAAAGGAAATAAAATGCCAAAAGGTTTGGTTTCCCTTGAGAAACTCTTTGATAAACATGACAAGTATATCAAGCAGTGGCAACAACAACAGGATTCAAGTTCCTCTATGGAATTTGAGTAGGTCAATTTGGGTTCGGAAGCAGATCCTAAGATGGTCAACATTGGAAAATGTTGCACTGCAGATGAAAGATTCAAATTCATTACCCTCCTTCACCATTGCATTGATGTTTTGGCTTACTCCTATGACGACCTAAAGTCTTTCAGGCATAAGGAGGTTCAACACGAAATTCCCCTCAAAGCTGGATCATTGCCTCACAAGCAGAAGCAAAGGCAATACAATCCAAAGATATCAAGTATGATTCTTTCTGAAATTCAGAAGATGCTGAATGCAAGGATAATTTTTCCAATTCATCATTCCACATGGATCGCAAACATAGTACCTGTAAGGAAGAAGAATGGAGAAATCTGTATCTGTGTTGATTTTAGGAATCTCAACCAGTCTTCCTTGAAAGATAACTACCCTTTGCCCATCATGGACCAAGTGTTGCAAATAGTGACTGGTTCAGAAATGCTGTCTATGTTAGATCATTTTTCGGGGTATAACCAAGTGGAGGTCAATGAAGCTGATCAGTTCAAAACTGCTTTCACCACACCATGGGGCACATTTGCATATCACATAATGCCTTTTGGTCTGATCAATGCTGGCACCACATTTCAGAGAGCGATGGATCTTGCCTTCAGAGATGAGATGGGGAAGTTCATCGTGGTGTATCTCGATGACTTGACTGTTTTCTTCAAAAACCATCATGATCATGCACATCATTTACGACAAGTGCTAGAGTGCTGTCGGCAAAATGGTATTTCCCTCAATCCCAAGAAGTCAGTTTTTGGGGTGACGGAAGGTAAGTTTCTTGGACACATTGTATCCTGGGAAGGTACTAAGATTGACTCGGAGAGAGTTAAATCTATTCAAAGTCTTACTTTGCCTGCAAGTAAGACTGTTGTTCACTCTTTGTTTGGAAAGGTGAATTTTCTGGGAAGGTTCATTCCTAAGTTTGTAGAAAAAACCCGTCACATTGTTAATATGATGAAGGGTAAGGCCACTTTCTGTTGGACTGTGGAAGGCAAGGAAGTGTTCGAGGATATCAAGAGAGCTATTGCTCATGCTCCAGTTCTTGTTTGTCCTGACTACACTAAGGATTTCGTAGTCTATAGCTATGCTTCAGAACACACACTTTCAGCTATTCTGGTTCAGCAGAATGAAGAAGGCGTTGAATCCCCCATATCATTTATGAGTTGTCCTCTCAAAGCTCATGAATTGAAGCATTCGAATATGGAGAAGCATGCCTATGCCATGGTCAAAGCGGTGAAGCATTTCAGGTTCTATATTCTAAACTCACACACTGTTGTCATGGTGCCTGATACAATAGTCAAATCTATCCTAACTCAACAGGAGTTCGGAAAAAAGAGTGGTAATTGGATTGCTAAGATCCAAGAATTTGATCTGGATATCAAGCCACCCAAGCTTGTGCGTGGTAAAGGTTTGTGTCAATTGATCGTAGATAACGTTCCAAAAGAGACAGTGGATGAAGAAGAAGTTGTGGACACGCCAACTGTTCTTTTTGTTACTACAACTGACGAGTGGTATTCTAATATCACTCATTTCCTTACCTATGGTGAGTGTCCTTCTCACTTATCTTATAAGGAAAGAAGGACTATTAGGTTAAAAGCTGCAAACTACGTCCTTTGGGACAATGGTTTGTACAAGAGAAGTCTTGATGGTGTATTTCTCTGTTGCGTGGATAAAGCGCAACAAACTAGACTTTTGGAGTCTTTCCACAATTTGGCTTGTGGAGGATATTTTTCAACACCTGTAATGGCTCACAAGATTCTGTGAGCTTGATACTATTGGCCCACACTATTCCAAGATGCATACAATTGGGTACGCAGGTGTGAGTTATGCCAACAGTTTGTTGGGAAACCAAAATTGGCAGCCTTACCTCTAAAACCAGTGGTGATTGAGGAGCCTTTTCAGCAATGGGGTATTGACTTCATTGGCACAGTGAACCCATCATCAAGTGCAGGACATAACTATGTTCTCATCGCAACAGACTGTTTTACCAAATGGGTGGAAGCTATTCCAGTCAAACATGCTACTTCTCAAGTGGTATGTAGTTTTCTTAAGGAGAACATTATTTCCAAGTTTGGAGTTCCAAATAAGATTGTAGTAGACAATGCTACTTGTTTTTCCTCTCATGAGATTACTAAATTTTGCTACGAGCATGGGATCATTCTTTCCCATTCTTCAGACTATTATCCGCAAGGGAATGGTCAAGTAGAATCAAGCAATAAGAATCTGGTCACTATCATCAGGAAACTGGTAGATGAGAATCAGAGAACTTGGCATAAGGCATTGTTTGATGCTTTATGGGCAGATATAATTACCCCCAAAAGGGCGATAGGCATGTCACCATTTCAGCTTCTATATGGCCTGAATGTGGAGATACCAATTACCTTAGAATTGCCAGCATTGAAGTTGGTAAAGGCATTGGAAGATAGAACTTTTGATAGTTCTATTAATAAAAGGATCATGTATTTGACTGAACTTGAGGAGCAACGCACTATGGTGGTTGACCGTATTGCTAAGCACCAAAATCAAGTAAAGAAAATCTTCAACAAGAAGACAAAGGCTCGTGAGTTTCAGATTGGAGATCAAGTCTTGTTGTGGGACAAGAGGAGAGAACCAAAAGGGATGCATGGGAAATTTGATTCCTTGTGGAGAGGTCCATTCACCATTCATCAATTCTGTGGTGAAAATAGTTTCTTGTTGGAGTATCAAGATGGAACGCCATTCTCATTGCCTCACAGTGGACAACATCTGAAGCACTTCAATCTCTGAAGTATCAGATAAGTTAAATTGTACATTTGTATAGTTTTGTGTTTTATTTTTGCGCTTTCATTTAGTCTTTTGTGTCTTTTTCTTTTTAGCTTAACTCTATAGCCCAATGGCATGGATGAAGGCACTTAGAGACTAGATTCTACTTCCTTCAATCATTTCAAAGTTCAATCGAAGGAATTTCCCCAGTTAGAGCTAGCTGTTGTTCTCAAAATTAGCTACGCTCGTTTTTGTAGACAACCCCCACGAAACTTGTCCGTTTTGTGAATCTACACTCTAAGATCGTGAATCGAGACAAGATTCCCTTGATCTCGTGCAAAGTCGTTTGACATTCTAGACGGGTTTATGACGTTCCTTTGAAATCAGTTTTTTGATATGTGCGAAGATCGTAAGTTGTAAATCAGTAAAAAAATGTCAATTTTTAGTCATTTTCAGGTGTTAGAAATTTTTTTATTTTTGGCATGTAAAGGCAGTTATTTCAGTCACCCTTACATGTTGAAGTTTGAACATATGTAAAAGTAGTTATAATAACCGCTATTGCATGTTTAAAAGTTTGTTTAATCATATGTAAAAGCGGTTATAAACACCGCTATTACATATAGTTGAATTTTTGTTTTGTTTTATGTCGAAGCGGTCAAATCTCCCACCACTGCATTGTCTTGCGCACCTAGCTTGTCTGAGCGGTTAAATCTCCCACCGTTGCATTCAGTTAAAACTACCTAACTTGCCGGAGCGACCGAAATGCCCGCCCATTCAAGATCTTCAGAATCTTGAACGCCGAGTGCCATTAATGGCCACTCGTGCCATTCATTAAAGCTGGTTTTGGAGCATTAAATATGTCTTTTTGATTGACTTTAGTCATTTCATTCCTCCGAGCTATTCTCTGGACTCCTCCAACATTGTTCAATCGCGCCATTGAAAGAGTTTGACCCAATCTACCACTACCGAACCTTGGACAGGTAAGTGTGCTAAATGTCTTTCTAGAGTTTCGCTAAATGATTGTCAGTATTTTCATTGTTTCAAATCTATCATTTGTGATGCTTCGTTTCTGTTTTAGATTGTCATTTTTCGTTTTGGTCTTTTCCGTGCCCTAGGTTTTTAGGATTAGTATGTGTCGTCAATTGTTTGTTCGAACCCTAGGTTTTAGGTTGATGCATGACCTAAAAATGAAAACATCTTTCAGATGTTTCCTAGCATTCAAAATCATGACGGCCAAATTCGCCGCTTAGACCCTTCCAAACTTTGCAACTTCCGTTATGTGCAATGTTGGCAGATTTTTCTGCCCTTACATAGAAGACTGCGAAATACCCTATGTAGTATCAGCTTTTATCGCCGACTGAACACTACAAAAACTGGTGTCAATCTCACATGCAGTGTCGGTGGGAATCGCCACTCAAGTATCTTCAACCTCAAGTTCTAGTTTACATGTAATAGCAGTTGATACACCCACTCAAGCATTTGAAGTTTCATGCAATAGCGGTCATTCTGACCACTCGTGCATGTTAAACCAAAACTTTCAAAATACATGCAATAGTGGTGTTTTCACCTGCTCTTACACCTGATAACTCTCCCAACCTGCAATGGCAGTGAAATCACCTGCTTAAGCACATTTTCCTATTTTTTCCAACACTGGAAAAATTTGCCTTTCAAAACTAAAAGCCCGCTTTCGCCTTCACCTTGATTTGCGCACTCAAGCCCTTCAAACGCATGCTTTCCTATCGATGATCGTCAAAACGCAGTTGACCTAGTTTATCCAATTTTTCCCCTAACTGCAAGATCATGGCCTTTTGCAGTTCTCAATCAACATTCGTGGGTTCAAATTCACAGTTCTCTCCAGAGCTCATGTCAGAATCATCTCCATCAAAGGCTAGAGTCATGAAGTACAAGTACCAGGGTGTCTTCCTGGTAATGGCAGTGCAGTCAAATGTTGATGAAATCAGAGACACAGAAATTGGGCATGTGGACTTGGCCGAGTTCGTAAATAGAACTAAACAAGCAAATCCCTCCAAGCCTATGCAGAAAATCATTGACAGCAGTATTCATTTGGTTGCGTCATTTCCAGTTAGTGTACACAATCCTGAATTTGTTCTACAAGTAGCCAGCCATTACAACAGGGACACTAGAGCTGTGACGGACTCACGGGGAAATGTAATCATGAGATTGGATGCAGAATTCATGGACAAAATCTTCATGTGTCTACCAATTGAAAAAGTTGGGCGGATTGATTTTGCTCAGGGTCAACAAGACTATGATAATGACGTGGAATCTGCTAGGAGGTATATAAACAGCAAATGGTTAAAGATTCCTAGGGGAAATTTGACCAGATGGCCAAAGGACCTTCACAAGAGTGATTTTGTGGAGGAAGTGTGTGATTTGATTACTCTTTTGAGTCCCATTAGAGGACTCCCTTCCGCTTCCAAATTCCAGGACTGGATGTACACTTACATCAAGGTGATTCTATGGGGTAATCAGAAGATATTCTAGGGTGAACAAATCAGCAATGCTTTGCACGAGTAACTGGTAAGAGTCAATACTACCTTCAAATTTTACATGACCTCTTATCTTGTCTATGTTGCTGCAAGCATGAGGAACTTTCCAGGTTTAACCCAAGTAGGAGACAGGAGATTGGTCCCAGTGTATGAATACTACCCTCAAATCACTCTGAAGGGGTCAATTCATCATTTCAAAAGAGTCAATGATGCTTTCTTCTCAATTTTCATGTGAACTGGTTCAAAGAAGAGTTTTTGATGAAGCTTGGCAGGTTGTAAATTCTTTTGGTTGCTTATTCTTGCAATTTTCCACCTTCACATATCTTTGGGTAGGATACTATCCTGGTTACCCTTACATGCTGCCATGGTATCCCAGTGATCGCATTGTTCTTATGGAGCTTTGGAGACAACTGATTGTGGTACACAACAAACAGATGGAGCTGAAGAAGTCAGGGATAAAGTTTCCTATTGAAATTGGGAGGTACTCGGTTCAATCTTCCAACAAAGCGAAGATAATTGACTCTGAGTTACAGTTGGTCACCATGAAAACCTACAAGAAAAGAAATCATTTTGACTTCAGAAGGGTTCAAGATAAAATCAAGAGGAAGTCAACTTTTCATGTGCCAATGGTCGAAGATATATGGGCGGATCTCAGGACTCAAAATGAGATTAGAAAACTAGATTTCTGCAGACTTCATCTAAGTCAAATTGAAGAACTAGGACTCACTGATATTCCAGATGGAATGGAGGATGATGGGGATGTCCTAGATCACAAATATGAGGTAGAAAATGTTGAGGCTTCACCTCTCCCAGAGGTGAAATGGTCAGTCAAAGAGGAGACATCTATCAGGAAAAGATTCCAACCAATGCTGGCAAACACCAACTTGTGGTTAAGAAGTAAGGGAATCAAGTTGAAAGAATTCCTTACAGGGTCTGAAGAAGAAACACAGGATCAAACAGGTAAGAAGGTAGAGAACCGAACTAAAAATAGGAGTGACACCCCTTCTTCTTCCAAGATACACAAACCAAAAATCAAATTTGTATCTAAAGGAGGAAAGAAGAAGGAAATTACAGAGGTTTTTGATGCCACTAAGTCAGATGTTGAAGATACTAATGATGATCAAATGGAAATTGAAGATGTTGAGACTGAAGAACAAAATGTTCAAATGTCTAAGACAAAGGTATCTGATGAAGCTGAACAAGGGGTAGATGAAGATATAGAGGTGGAACGGCTTGATGGTTTCCCTCAGACTCCTATGAAAGATCTTCCCTCCGAGACACAAGTTCTTACACCTCCTCCTCATGTTCTAGTTTCTAACAATTTGCCAGTGATGTCAAGTGTTCCTCTTTCTCCAATTTTTGTTGTTTCTTTTGACAATACTCCTCCATCCATGAAAGCTAGCTTTGGAACTGTTTTTGATTCTTCTGGTTCCATTCCAAGCTTATCTTCCCTTTCTTTTGATATTAGGGAACAAACTATTTTAGAAAACCTTCTGGATGCTTCACAAAGGTTGTTGATACAGGTGTTGTGTTTACCAACACAAGTCCAATTGTCACCATCATCGGTACAAACATGAAGCCAACTAAGCAAGTAGTGGATCCCCCTCCAGCTGTTGACACTTCTATACTTCCTCCATTGCTATCTGCCTATACTCCGAAGAGGAAGAAGCAAGCCATCTCACCTGATGAGATTGACATTGAAAATCTGTTGCCCGTGAAAGCAAAGAACCAGAAAAAGAAGCCTAAGACTGTTTCTAGGTTGGTCACTGAAAAGGGAATCAGAATGCCGAAATTGCCAAACCTCCTGAAGATGCCACGGTTGACACTTTTGACATGAGTAATTATGCCATCTCAAGGGTTGAACTGGGTAAAGTGACTCATGAAGGTGTTAAGGCAGATTTCCAGACTACTGCCAGTACTCTACTCGAAAAGTATGATGAAGCCAAGAAGGAGAAGAAGCAGTACAAAGCAAAAGTGGAACAACTAGCCGTTGTCCTTCAGAAAATAGTAAAGTCATCAGAGATAGTAGAACCAATGGCAGTGACAGTGGAAGATCCCCTGATACAGAAGGTTGAAAAAGCCCAAGCCAGAGGCAAGATAGTGGAGGATGTAGTGGAGCAGTTGTTGGCTCAAGGATGAGTTATGCTAAAAACTGTTGTGGAAAGGAAAGAGAAAATGGACAAAGCTAAAGCTGAGCTGGACAATCTGGTAGATCTACTTTCACAACAGCTACAAGATCAAGAAGAGAGCCTAGAAGAGTGGATAGACATGAAGAAGATCAAGATAAAGAATCTGATCACCATTGGGGTCATCACCAACAGGGAATCATATCTTAAGGCTAAGGAGACTCTAGCTCATCGTATTTTCATAATAAAGAGTCTACTTGAAGATCTGTGCAAAGCTCGAGAAGCCAGCGAAGATAGTGATGTCACACTTCTCCACCAGCTAGAAGAACTTCCTTGCACCTTGACAAGGGAAGATCATAGTTTCCTCACAGCACAGGAAATGATAAGTTCTTTTGAAGAAATGGTACAAAAGAAATTTGAAGAGGAAGCTCCCTCAGTACTCTCAATGGATAGCCTGTATGATCAACATTCGACTCTGGAGAACTTGAAGGATAATTTAGACAAGCATGAAAAGGCGGTAAAGGCGGTGAAAGATTCAATTCTCCGAGCTCGCACCATCTCTAAAAACATAACGAAACCAGATGCATGTGAGATGTCAGTAGTTCAAACTATGTACCAGAACTTCCTGAAGAAAAAAGATGGAGGAAGCTAGTACCTTAGCTTGTTTTTCTTAGATGTTATGTAAATTAAATTTTGTTTTGGACATCTACACATGTAATTTTCCAAAATATAATTACATGTGACACAAGAGAAGTCCTAAGTCAAATAGGACTCTTTTGTTGAATAAGTCAAAGTAGTTGTAGATTTCCTAAATTTTCTCAAGGCCTCTCCCTATAAATAAAGAGGGCCTCTTTTGTAAATATTATCTTTTGTCTATTGCAAGAAAACTCTAGCGAATTGAGAAGCAAATCAAGACTTTGTGCTTTTTGTGAAAATCAATATTCAAATATTTATCAATACAAGAAAGCAAGTTTAATTCCAATCTTTGTCTTGGGATTATTTGTGTTGTGATAGTTTTGTTCTTACGTCTTGCTATCATAATCATTTTTGATAATAATTGAAGTGTGGAGTTTGTTTCAAGTGATTGAAGAGTGCTCTTAATTTGATTCTGATAGACTTTGTGTTATCAAATCATTTGTGGGTTATATGTTCATGTTTGTGAGAATACAATAGTTTGGAGACTTTGTACTGCAAGTTGTTATATTCGATATACTTTTATCATCTTGAAGAGGAGTGAAGACTTTGGGCTGCATTCTACTTCAAATAGTTCTATTTACAAGTAGTAAGTGAGGTAACAGAAAACTTTGTGTTTCTGTGATTTTGTGATAATTTACAAGTCTTCTATCAAAAGTTTGAAGTATAAACATCTATTCTGAAAAAAGAGAATGAGATGAGATGGAACCACCACAAACATAGTTTTTAGTGTACATAAATTTTATAAGTTGTTTGGTTTGCAAAAGTCAAGTAATTAGAGGGAACCTCCCCTTGCTGAGAGGAGAGACTGTGTCTCATCATAGCTGTGGTTGATATACCCATTTTGCCGTTAGTGAGTTAACAACAAAAAATTCACCCAACACTCTGCTGGCAAGAAGGACCCAGAAAAGAAAAAATCATTCCTCTTTTGATAAGAGGTGGTGACTCTGAAAAGGAATTCAATGAAGAATATAAAATACAACTTGTAAACAGCACCATCTACAGTCAAAATGAATATGTCAGAAGAAGAGGAACTGTTGGAGTTGTCAAGGAGAAAAAAATGGCTGATTCAAGAAATACAATGATTAAAAGCCCAACTAGCTTCAAGTTCATTACAACATTTACCAACAACTAATGAGAATGGGTATAATGATCCTTTGAACTCACAAGTGTTCCATGATTCAGGCAATGGATATAGTGCATACCATGCACAACAAAACAATTATTTACCACTCGCCTCATACCAAGTAAATGCTTATCCCGTATTCCCTAACCAAAGATCAATCATCTATCAAAACCCATATGGCCCTCCAAACTTTATCTTAGCCATCGATAAACAATTTAACTACAATATTATCCAAGGCTACCCAAATCCTTATCCCTGCAAGCTGACAGAAATACTAAAACATGTCCCTAAATTTCATGGAGAATGGTGTGAATTAGCTCATAAGCATGTACAATGATTCTGGGATTTCATTTTGGACTTTCAAATTTTTTCAGAAGATGTCATTATGAGGTGTTTTTCAAGATCTTTGAGGGATGACAGAAGGGATTGGTTTATAGACTTACCTATGCAAAGTATCTCTTTATGGGAAGATCTCAAAAGACTATTCCTTAGCCACTACAGTGACTATTATGAAGATGAATATGAAGAATCTAATCACACAATGCAACCAATAAATGAGACATATGCAAGTGAAAATTTTCATGATGATATTTCAGATTTAAATAGAGAAGAAGTTTTAAAAGATCAATTCTTCACTTGGGATCACGATTGCAATTATCAAAAGTTTGCACAAGACTGGGAGCCCCATCATATTCCAAAAAATGAGAGTAGTCTTCAAAATGTAGATGTTCCTTTTATCCTAGCCCACCCACCGCAGTATATGAATCAGCAATTTGAAAAGGAAGAGGATAATTATTTTCAACAAAGAGGCAGACTCATGATAATGAGGAAATGCACCTATCTGAAAATGATTTTTAGATTTTTTCAAACCCATTGTATGATGAAGAAGTAAAAAAGGATCAGATGACATTTTGCCAAGGTGTGCCAGAACACAAATTTCATGTGTATGCAAACCCATTCTATGAAGAGGATGAAATGCTCTCAGATAGTCAGGAAAATGAATATGCTAGTAATGCTGATGATGAGTCCATAAATGAAGGAAAGTCATGTGATGAAATGAATATGGTTGATTATTATGATGATGATGAAGAGAACAATGAGCACTCCCAGTTTTTAGATCAGCCAGGAGGTCAATTAACAATGCATGACAGTAAGTAGAATAATGAAAAATATTGCATTGAAGAGGGATACTCTTCATGTAACAAAAATATATCACATAGAAATGAGATTGTCCAAATTATACTTGAATTTCAGATGCACAATGAGGAAAAATATACCAGCAACATTGAGCATAGAAAGTTGATCAATGATATGAATGCATTCAATCAGATGAGCTTTAAAAATATTGACAGATCGGCTTCACCACAGTGTGATGAAAATCAGATTTTTGATAGAGGGAAATATGGCTTTTTCTTTTTTGGTGGCATTGAATCATCTACTGTGGTGTGGTTCTTCAAATTACATCAGATTAGGACAAAAAAGAAGAAGTTGACTCTATTGCCCAATGGAGTAGGCACTAGTTTGCTCCCCAGAGATCTAAGATCTTGTTATACTCACAAGGAGTATACATCCTAGACAGAGCCACTGTTGGGATAGGAAAATTTAAAATTTTCTTGTAATCTTACTCATCCATATCTGACCAAATCAGAAAACATTATGCCCAAAAGTCATGATGATAACTAGTGTATTCCATTAAAATCACAAGCTTTCACCACAAGTGAGTGTATCACTCGCTAAATTACACTAAAATGAAGGGCTTCAATTCCTAAGTTTCAGCAAGACATCCCCTTTTGTCATATCGATCCATGTTCTACGAGGAACTTGTTGAAATAGCTATCGGCATAAGAATAAGCACCGGCGAGAAGATTTCAAGACACCGATGGAGAAAGTGGCACTGATGACCTTTCATCGGGGACAAAATGCATGGTCACACCAATCGACATAAGGAAATACTATCGGTGAATACTCTACAAACCCTCTCGACAGTATAAGTCATGCCGATAGTGGAGTTTGGTAAGACTCTCACCGATCATTCAGTGGAACGGAGGGAACTAGTAGTCATTGGCAGTAGATAAGCATCGGAAAGAAAAATCAAGGAGTTTCTGATATTTTAAAGTCTCACCGATTGAAGAAAAGTGCTTCGGTGTAGCTTACACCGATATGCATGTAGAACCAGACCCGATCAGAGAGTTAAATCCTTAAGAATTTTTAGTGAAGTCTGTGATACATACAAGACGATATACAAAGCTATATGCATGTCATAGAGACGAAAAGATTATGAAATGAGATTTTATTGTTGTATGTTTCATGCATTGTATGTATGTTTCAAGTTATACATTTCAATATACATACAATGCAGAACTCAAGAAAGGTTGAAATTTGGTTAAAATGATGCATCATGACTTAAAGTATATCGGAAGATGCATTGCACTTTATATACATCGTGGAGCCGAAAAGTAAGTAAACTGTGGTTTATAAAAATGATAAGTCCGAAGAGGTGATACAAAGGAATTTGTATGTATTTGGCTTTGTATCTAAAAATTGGATACAAGTATTGTTGCATTTCAGAAGATACAATTAGAAAAGTGATGTGGGCTCCACCATTTGCATATTGGGCTTGTATAAATAACAATATATATCTTCGATACACAAGCTGATATACAAGTTAAAAGGATGCAAATAAGAGATACAAACCGGATGCGAAAAGAAAGTTAAATAATGAAAAGTCTTTGTATGTTCGGGGTGCTTGTATGTTTATAATATATATACCCGATATACAAAGGAATAAAAAGCATCGCTGGGGATAAAAGGTAAAAAGAGGGTTTGTATAAGATGCTTTGTATGTGCGCTTATACAAGATAACATACAAACGGCAATATACAAAGAAAATATACAAGAGAATAATATACAAAACCTGACATAATTGGAGATTTAAACATTATATATATCAGGTGGGGACCACATATGTATGTTGGAGATATATGTATTCGATATACAAGAAGGTGATGAAAAGCCGAACTTGAAGGTAATTCAGAAGGCTATTTTATAGACCCGATGGAGTCTGCATTTGTATGTATGTCCCGAATGTATATACGAAAGTTGATACGAAGGAATTTCTGATACATATATATTTATCGTATCTCTGAGATGAATTTGTTCTTTGCCAAAGCAATATGAAGAGGGTCGAGGAAGGCAAGAATGAAATTTTCTTGATATTTTGCAATATATAGATCAATGTATTACTTTCAGCAATGAGAATAGGCAAAGCACATTTTATTAGTTACTACAATATTGGAGGAAAGATCTTGCCAGGCCAGCAGACACGAGCCCCTCTATGAAGATTAACAGAGCCCAGAACATGAGCTTTGCATTTGCCTTTGTCTATCACTTGTTTCTTAATTATTATGCATTAGTTACCTGAAAGGGTGTAATTATGAATGGACACACTATTTAAGGCCTGAAGTTTGTCTCCTTCACACATATATAAGGGAACCAAGGCAGAAAAGAAAAGGATGATCCACAAAAATAATCAGTAAAAAAAAAAACATGATGATCAAAAGTAGGAGTTAGATAACTGGAGGAATTGATCAATTTCCGAAATAAAACATTATGCCGTATATTGTAAAATCTTTTGAAATTGTATAATGGAGAAAAATGCATAAATTGATGATTTAATATTGGTGTCTATTGTTTGTTGAGCTGAACAATTATTTGGCTATCTCCACATTGTTATTTCTCTATTATTTGAACCTGAGTTTCCAAGTTGATATTTCAGTTTCATCAAGACACACTTGCTATTTTTGTGTAATCAAATTACTTGGTTTCTATTGAGAATTAAAATCCTTTCAATTGATTACAGTAACTTGGAAGTAGCATTTGGATTAGTAAGAAGAGCCCTATAATTGACAAGATTGCCATACTGTCTCCAACTCGATATTGCCTTGTTATTCAAATTGAGGATCTACCCCATTTGTCAATACACATTTACTGTCATTGTGTGATTTTGTTGATTGGTTCCTTCAAGGAAGGATTAAAATCCTTTCAATAAGTCACAATAACCTGGTAGGATCGAGTGGATCAATAAGTAGAGTATGTCAGTCACATTCTTGCATGTTTATACAAGCTATAAACAAACACAAGTGCCAAACAATTAGAATTGTAACCAGTAAGTAAATCATACATCATATACATCTTGACTCCATTAGCCCAATAGAAATAGGCACTGGTCATACCAATTCCACTCTAGGATTCCATAAAATCTTGTTCAAACAATTACATCTTAGATCTTAGTATTAGGAGTAGAAGTAGTTTGTGAGCTTTCATCTATTCCACACTTTATGCCATTGTGGGTAGATCCCTAAATTCATTTGAGTCATACATTCCTTTTATCTACTTCAGGTTTCAAGGTTCAACCGCCTAGGTTTAGTAGAGCCTGAAGTGTAGCGAGTCATCAACCATTTAGGTTAACTCTATTAGTTGGCTCAAAAATGTTGCAAGTCTAATCATAGAGCTTTGCATCCTCTTAGGGCTTGAAACCTGCATTTTTGAGACCTAACAAGCATAACATTATTATGCACTATATACATGAAGCCTCAAAGCATGTTAACACCATCTTGTCCTTCCTTTAACAACTCTCTTATATTATAAACCATAGGTACAACTTCTTCCGCTATCCTTTCATTTCCCATAAATGCTTGAAAATTAGCAAGTTCTTTATCAAGTTTGTTTATTTTCTCATCAGGTACATGTGTTATCACATCAATAGGGTCCTCAACATCATGAAATACTTGTTCTTCCATTGTAGTTGTAGGAGGTATTTAATATCTTGCAAACTCTGTGTTTCTCCTTTTGTAAAGAAGGTGTTCAATGGATTTTCCAATGTAGGAACACCATTGCTATTGGGAGCACTAGAACCCATTAGTCTAATACTTCTCCTTAAAGGGATATTTCTATTAGGGTAGTGGCTTATAAGACTCATGCAAAGGCATACAACACTCAAAGCACAAACTAATAGAACAAACCCTAGGATGAAGGTATATTTGTTGAAATACACAATGTGTAAATGCAAAAACACACTATAATGAAACACTATAATCTGAAATCAGATTTAAAAGAGTGTTTAAAAGAGTAGTAAAATCTGAAACAATATTTCAACCACAAACCCTAGCTACTGCAAAGACTAGGTTATATTAAAAATGCACAATTTCAAGAAAATTCTAACAAATGAAGTATGAAAATGCAACGAAAATGATTATGTAATGATGTAATGCTGCAATTTATATCAGATCTAATGCAAATATTAGAGAATTAAATGGTTTAGATGAGATGCAATGCAAATAGTGTAAACTATGTCAAAATGTAAGCCTAGGATGCTTGATTTCTTCAAAATTTTCAATTTTTTTGTAGATTTTCAAATGCAATATGATGACAATGAAATGAATACAACATTCAGCAAGGTGAAAAATGTAATAAAACTTGGGTTCACCAAAATTTTATGTAGGAAAAAGGGGGAATGGGACTGGTAGGTAGTTTATCTAGATCCTCCTTTCGCTACACACATTCAAGGACATTTAACCGAGTTGAATCACAACTTCTACAAGACGATTCACCTATAGGTTGTTTGCTACTTGTAATGATAGGGAAATTTGGAATTGACTTATTAATATGTTGATTTTAGTCTAATTTAGCTTAAAACCCTAATTATACAAAATCGTAAACAAACAGACAAAACCTGATAAATGCTCGCACAGAGATAGACTAAATACAGATTAGATACATACCAAATTTTGAGTTCCAGAATACAAAAAAGTCAAGGGCTAAAGAATGGGTGCCCAAGCCCAAGGTACTACTTTTTCTGAGGGCTTCAAGATCTTTTCTGACACTGACTGCACCACTTCAGAGATTCTCCGTGACATGAAACTAAGGGGCAAAAGAGCGGGTGCCCAAGCCCTTCCTGAGCTATTTCCCACCTTTTTCTTTAGATCCTGATTCCTTATGCTCTGCCATAGTCCTTTGCAACTCCACTCTTTGAGATCCAACACCCATCACCTGCAATCACAAGAAGATGGGTTGGGGGTTGTGGTGTTTAGGAGCTTGCCTTGGTCAAGCCTCAAAATGGCATTCAAGCCTTCCAACACCATTGTTAGATAGAAAGTTTGTATCCTTGTAGCATAGAGGCAAAAACAAATTGATAAGTGATCGATTGAAGTACAAATAGATATCACCTCAGAGGTGTAGCTTGCAAATATATGAAGATCTCTCACAACATGAGAAGATGAAGCCAAATTTGTAATAACAAACACAACAACAACACAAATCTACTCTACAACACAATGAATGCCTTGAATTCTCTAAAATCATAAATTCACAAAAAAATCATAATCATCTTCTAATTTTCAAATGAAGTCCTAAACATGCTTATATATGCATTCCTACTTTAATTTCGTAAATCAAACTCAAGATGGTGGCAAGGAACACCTTTAATAGTAACTTTATTGACATTGAAATTTGGGACCCTGCCAAAATAGGGCAGGGCAAGGGCACGGATGCCCTTGTCCTAGGACCTATTTTGGGATAGGGTTAAGCTTTGCGATTTCCCCTATGTCCCATTTGTCAGGGGTTTCAGGGCATTTTGTCTCAAGATTCATTTTTAACATGCATGATGAAAATTAAGGGACCCGGGAGCTCAACTTAGGAGGTAAAAGTCGTAGGGGGACATTTTATGACATAACAATTATGTTTATTGCATGTGTTTTAGGGCCCTAGGTAAGGTACCTATGGGTTAGATACCTTTTTGACCCCAAATCATGAGTTTTAACTCATATTTGACCACTCTATTTTACCATGAGAGTTAAGTGATGAATTAGGGTTTTGGGATGAGGGATGGGTGACTTGTCACATCCTAATCCCACTACCCTAAGTTAATGTAAGGGTTTTGGGAATCCCAAAGGCCTCACATGTGTGAGCACACATTGTAAGAGCCTTTTGGAAGAGAACCCTAATTACTCCCCTTGCCCCAATGTCTCACAAATGTGTGAGGACATTTGTGGGGAGGTGTGCTCTTGAGGAGGAATGAGAATATTTCACACATGTGTGAGAGCACATGTGGGGAGATGTTCTTGAGAGAGTGAATGAGAAGGTGACAAGTGTCACCTCCTCATTCATTAGGATGTTTTTGAGACCTATTTATCTCCCTCTTGTTGAAGTGAGAAGGGTTCTTTTTTTTCTTTTTAGATTTTTGTAAGAGCTTGGGCTTTGGAGAGGAATTTTGAAGTTTTGGAGAACTCTTGAGTAGATCTTTTTCAAATCCTTCAAACTTGAAGATCTTGAGAGGTAGGCTTTCAAGGCTTCAAGACTCTCTTTCTTATTGTATTTTACTTCATCTATGTATTAAATGCATGTTTATGTGTTTTTGTGTTTTGTGAAGGGATAATGGGTTGTTGGTATTATCTCTCCATGTGAGAGAGTTTACCTTGTGTGGGGAGAGAGGAGTGAACCTCCTCAGGGAAAGTCACTCCTTGATAAGGAGATTTGGTAGGCATTGGCCTTGTTGGGTGGTCTTGGCACAAGTTGGATGGCATGAGTGCCTTGGGGGTTTTGGATCTATAATTATGGTTATTATGATAGCAAGAGGCTATGTTGTTGTTTTGAAATGAGTATTTATTACTACGGTTATTTGATGGTCTTTCCCCTTGAGTGAGTGAAGTCCACTCTCTCCCCCTTTGGAATCCATATTTATGGATTTGGTTATGTTAAGATCCCATGGGTTGGGTGTTATTGTGTTTTTGATGATTGTATTTGAATCCCCTTATTTTTTAGCATGAAACAGTGTTACTTGGAGCCCTCCTAGTTTGGGGGAGGCTTGTGAGCAAGCCTATATTTGGGAGGAGAGAACCTCCATTGGCTTTGTTGTGTTGTTATGTTTTTTTGCAGGATTTGGGATAGATGAAGAGGAAGAAGGAGAAGAGTCTCCTTAGTTATTTTGTGTGGTCAAGGGAAATGGATTATCTCTTTGTAAGGTTGTTTGTAAAGTCTTGAATAATATTTGCTCTTGTAAAAGGGAAGGGAAATATATTTATAATTTTGTGAATGTTGGGTTAGTATTCTTATTGTATTATTAAAGGAAGAAGAACATAAGAAGTTTTCCTTGAATGAATATGTGACATATTATTTGTAAGAAATGTTTGGATAGATATTCGTAACTCTCCCACCTTCTCTCTCTTTACACTTGAAACAAGGGCTTTGCAAGAAGGAAAAATAATCATTGTTGAAAGGAAAATTATTGATTTTGCATTTAACATTTTATTACAAAGAGCATTGTTGATGCTTGAGAAAATAAATGAGGAAGTTTCCCTTGATAAGTGTATAGTATTTCAACAAAATCTCCCTCTCCATCTCCTTGAAGAAAAATATAAAATTAGTTTATAAGAAAAGAAAAATGTGTAGTTTCTGAATGATTACTATGTTTGCAGAACTTTGGTAGTGTTTGCAGTGGAGATTTGAGGTATGTTGCTCTGAAGCGACATTATGTTTGTCAACATTTTTGTACTACATTCTACCGCATTTAGGTGTATAGTATTGTGGTTTGGAAGATAGAATTAGTTGGCCATTATGTTGGTTTGGACCAAGTTTCAAGTGATTTGAATTACCGCAAAGGTATCTGGAGGTATCAGTGAGAAGAAAGTGTTACTATGTTACAAGAAGATCAAGTGTATGTATGTTTGAGATCTTGCGCCAATATCCTAGATGTGTGTGCCATCATGGGAGTTTGTGAGAAGGTAATTTGGGACTAGGAGATCATCTGGTATGAATTGCATGATAATATCTCATCCCCACATTACCGCATAAATTTTTTTTTAGCCGACATGTATAGACATGGATGACTACACATTTCATGTTGCATAGAGTTTTACACCACTATGTAGCCAACACAGATGATATACATTATTCACAACTCTTTCAAATCAAGAGGCTATGAGACCCCCACCAGCCAAAAATAACATTAAACCCTGCGAGTCACTGTCCATTTGATGATTGACATTGCAGACATGCATACTATACTGACCTGAACTTTATATTGTCCTAAACTATCCTGATAACTATCTTCTATTGTTTGTTTATGACTGTCTGCACTGTATTCTATTGTCTTGCATATTGTCATGTCTAATCATATGCACTTAGAAAATTTTATGGCCTTGACAACTGACCCATGGTGAATAGACCACATTCATTTGACAACAGTCCTTCTTCTTGAAAAAATTGATGGATGCCAACCTTGTTCCAAATTTTTCAATGTTTGCATAGTACAAGAATGCTGGTAAAAGTTGTAGAGTCTAATATTACACCTGCCAACTATATTTTCCTGATTAATTCTAAAAACTTTTCAAAAAACCTATTTGTGTGTAACTTGCAATCATTGCATGGGCTTGACAACACAACAATACACTCTATCACTATGATTACAATATGATTCATGTTTCTTGCTCCATGATGACTATCATAATGTGAATAAAGAACCTTTTTTGCAAGACCATATCATAGGTTTGTCCCTTCACAGTATTAACTCAATCATGAGGACTATTATCTTGAAGCAATTGTCCTTGAAATGCTTCTGGGTTTTCTCCATCATGCATGGTCTTCTTGAGAATTTTGAACCCTTGTTCTATGTGATCTTATTATTCTTGCACAATTCAATGTCCATCCATTATGCACTATCTTCTTTGATGTTCACAATGACTGCTACTTAAAGTCTTACATCATGGCTTCTTTTAGGGACTGCTCATTCAAAGGACTCAGGTCAAATATAAGACCATGAATCTTTGTCTTTCATTGTGACAGTAAATCTTATTTCTTTCTCAGTTATTGTCATCAAAATAATGTCATTCACCTTCAATAATGAGATCATTGCCTATAAAGCCTTTTGAATGATAAATAACTTGACAGTCACATCATTTGCTTCTATTTAGTATGCTTTGACTATGGTGAAAGTCTTTTTCTCATTTACTGTGATTCCTCATGTATGACTATGATTGTCACCTTTAGACATTGACTATCCCTTCATTTTGAAGACTCTCTAAACAACAGTGAGTAAGGGAAAGTAATCTTCTACCATACATTGATACTGATCTCTTCTTCAAACATCACTATACTCATTCAACCAGGGATTTTATATTGACTAATCCAGAAAAAAATTCAAGACTTATGTAACTACTGTCATAGCAATCTAATACAATCATAATTTTGATAGTATTTACAATAGACATGACAGATTTGTTCATACTTGTAACACATTTGAATGATGTAGACCATACCTTGTTGTCTTATGTAGTCTGCTCACTATGATGACATATCTCCATTTGCTCCTTGACTTCTACAACCTCCTGATGCATACTGATCATTCTAACTCTAGTTGTCATACCTTATATTCTCCTTGGGGATAAATGATTAGACAATGATCATCTCCCCCTGACTTCATGTTGCTTCTTATGCTATTGGTGATTCCTCTTGTGCAATATGCACAAGTTTAGGATCTTCCTTCTTCTAGTCTTGTTTTCTTTTCCAAACCTTTACAACACCTTTCTTTTGCTTGGTCACAACATCTGTTTGTTTGTTATCGCATTTGCTATGATTCCTCCTGTATGACTATGATTGTCACCTTTAGACATTGATTGTCCCTTCATTTTGAAGACTCTCTAAACAACAGTGAGTAAGGGAAAGTAATCTTCTACCACACATTGATATTGATCTCTTCTTCAAACATCACTATAATCATTCAACCAGGGATTTTCTATTGACTAATCCAGACAAAAATCCAAGACTTATGTAACTGCTATCATAGCAATCTAATGCAATAATGATTTTGATAGTATTTACAATAGACCTGATAGAGTTGTTCATACTTGTAACACATTTGAATGATGTAGACCGTACCTTGTTGTCTTATGCAGTTTGCTCACTATGATGACATATCTCTATTTACTCCTTGACTGCTACAACCTCCTGATGCATACTAATCATTCTAATTCTAGTTGTCATACCTTCCTTATTTTCTCCTTGGGGCTAAATGATAAGACAATGATCATCTCCCCTTGACTTCATATTGCTTCTTATGCTATTGGTGATGCCTCTTGTGCAATATGCACAAGTTTAAGATCTTCCTTGTCCTAGTCTTGTTTTATTTTCCAAACCTTTACAACACCTTTCTTTTTCTTGGTCACAACATATATTTGTTTTCTATCTCTAGATGATTCCACCAACCTACTTCTATAGGACCCA
This sequence comes from Cunninghamia lanceolata, assembly GCA_027924645.1. Taxonomy (NCBI): domain Eukaryota; kingdom Viridiplantae; phylum Streptophyta; class Pinopsida; order Cupressales; family Cupressaceae; genus Cunninghamia; species Cunninghamia lanceolata. The sequence continues at coordinate 11,729,347 of BSBN01000073.1, forward strand.
TTTGTATGACCAAGATTGTTGCATTTATAACAAGTGATCTTATTACCTAAAGCAAAGGTATTATAGTTTGTTCTTGACAAACCATAAGTACTTCTATTTTTGTTCCATACATGACTATATCTTTCATGTCCTCTACAATTTCTTTCTATGTGGCCAAAATTGTTACAATTGTAACACACTAGATTCATATTTCTATGAGCAATTCTACAAGTTGAAGCCGTATGACCATAGCCATTACATGATTAACAATAACTAGGAAAGGAATAATTGTACCTCATTGATTGATTTTGCTTGGTAGATGGAGATCCTGTGGACCTGGTGGTTCTTCTTCTTCCTCTATTGATGACCTTGGAAAATCCTTTATCAACACTGTTATCTTCTACCTTCTTCTTGTCTTCAGTCTCAAGAGTAGAAGAATGATAGTTTAGATCTATCTTTTTCTTAGGAGCATCTTTGACCTTAGAACTCTACCCTTTTTCATAGCCTAATCTAGTATTATCCTTGTGACATTTTTTCTTGCCCAACATCTCATACAACTTACTGGTGCTATCTTCAAACTTTTGATTTTTCTTTGATTGAATCTTGAGATTTTCAAGATCTTTTCTCAGAGAGACTATCTCTGCCTCTAGTTTTAGGCATTCAATTGTTTTGACCTCAAAATCAGATTTTGTCACATCTGCTATCCTTTTGGCCTCTTCAATATCTATTTTTAGGCTAATGATTAGTTTGTTTGATTCTTCAACTTGTACTCTCAAATCCACAATCAGATTTCTTGCCTCTTCAAGATCTGAAAAAACTTTAGACTTGATGCTCATTTCTTCTTGAAGTTGTAATCTTAATTTCTGGTTCTCCTTTCTAAGTTTCTTGACTTCATTTAGGGCAGAAATAAGTTCACCTTCGAAATCAATTTCAAACTCATCATCATCAAATTCTTGTTCATATTCACTCACAATGTGGTGTCCTTCTTTGTCAACATTCTCAACTATAAGATCATCTTCTCTTTCAGATATATCATATCTTGTGTCAATTAGCAGGGGTGTTTCTTGCAACAACACATCACTTGATTTGATTTGGACTTGAATAATTTTTTTCTTGGCATTTCTTCTTTCTTTATTTCTTTTACTCTTTGCCATAGTATTCCACCTCCAAGATCAACCCAAGTCTATTAGACTTCTCCAAGGAACCTGTAGCTCTGATACCAATTATTGGAATACACTGGATCACTAAGAGGATGGGGTGAATCAGTGATCTAGTAAAACCAGTTCATTCATCAACCTTGTAAAAGCAATTAATGCCAACAAAAGCATGGAAGACAATAAGATCACACAAATGAAACCATGACACAAGATTTAAAGTGGAAAACCCTAAACAGGGAAAAACCACTATCCAACCTCACCTCACCAAAATCTTCATTAGGTCTCACTGACCAAAATCTCACTAATTACATTTATGCCTCACTAGTAAGGATCTCACTAATCACATGATCTCACTGATCACATCAACTCTAGTCTCAAAACAAGAAGATAAACATAGAGTACTACTCTGTTTACATTAAAAACAAAGGTTATAACTGAGTTCTATAACTCTTATTCAATCACCTTATCTCTCCTAGATCTGCATGAATGTATTAACAAAAAACCATTTCTTTACATAACAAGACTCTTTAAATAATCCATCATACATCTAATACAAAAGAACATTACTTTGACCGATGGTCTTCTAATTTTATTCCTTTGATTCTGGAACTGCTTGTCATTGTTCTTCTTGTTTTCAGCATTTGATGTCTGACCAGATTTTGAGCTTTCACCTTTTTCAAATACTAAACCCTCTTTATCATTTGGACCTTTTTGATTTGTAATAATTTCATCAAGCTTTGCAGAGCTCATCTTGAATTTGTCTTCATGAATCCTTACCTTCTCCAGATCTGATTTCAGAGTCACAATTTCTTGTTCAAGTCTTGAACATTCTTCTGATTTGCCTTTCACATTCTAGTTGGAATCAAAGGTCAAGGGTTGTAATGGAGGCAACAATGGATTTGATGCGAAGAATGTCGCCTATGCAATCACAAAACATGCTTAATAATTTGTTGGATCTCCTTCCTAAGCACTCCACCGAGTTGCTCTCGTGTGTCGATCAACCCCTCCAGGTAACCCCCCATTTTCTACTTTTATTTGTCCTCTCATTTTCCCCATCTGCCTAATGCAATTTCGGCTAAATTTAATGATTTCTTGTGTATTTATTTATTGCAAATTTGTTACGATCTGGCATGAATTTTCAATTTTTCTAGGAAGTTCTTCTGAAAATAAATAATGTTCATGTCTACGAATTACCGCCGGTATGAACTTCAACATTTATTAATATATATAGTGTCTCAAGGATATGGTTTGTGCATCCATGTTGAATTGCAGTAAATCATCACATAATTTGATACACTGTGAGAATACCACTTATTTGCATAGAATGTTGTAAGGAATCTTATTTGTAGTAAGCATAGACTATGGTGCTACTCAAATTCACTGTGGTTTTGATCCCAATCTTGCCTGTTGGGGTATGCCTTAATCAATTAAGTACTTTATTATGTTGGATTTGAACCAGGGCCTCCCTTGCGAAAGCATGATGATTTTATTTTACCACTTGAACTCATTCCATTTAACAAAATTTAGAATGTATTTATGTGCATATTTATTTATTGAAAATGTTTTTTAAAATCTAAATAATTATGTTTCTATAGGGGCAAAGCCCAAGGCACTGTCATGCCCACATTCGTCATGTGGTTATGACACGATAACCATATTTCATGTCCACATTTGTCATGTGGTCATGACACGAATTATTAAAAAATTTCCCCACCTGACTCCAAAACCCTCCTTGCACATAACATGCATGCTCAGTGTGACATGCACATAATGCAGTTGCATCCGCAACTAACGTTATGCACGTCACCCAAAGGCGGGTAAATCAATCACAAATGGGATAATGCAAAACTTCTTTCACAATCCCTACGAGATGATAGCCACTAAGAGGGTGTGCATCATGAGGAGTGATGCTAAGAGGGTTGATTTCCTTTTTAGAATTCAACCCTAGAGTTAACTAGGTGAGGTGGTATGATTTTGATATGATTCGAAATCTAACCCTAGAAGAACTACTAACTTAAAAATAATATTAAATTAATGCAACTAACATGATATTGAAACTTAACACATTTAAGTAAATATCTAAGACGTAAAGGTAATTATTCGAAATAAATTAAATAAAGTCCCCATCTTTAATCTAGGAAAAATTCGACAGCATAATAGGACAAAAGGAAATAATTCTCTAAACATTTTGACAACATAATGCCATCTCATCAATTATGGGAGAGGTAGAAATAAATTAAAATAATAATTTTTCACTAAAGCCTTTTTAAAATTAAATATATTAAATAAATAAAATACTCCAACGTTTCAAAAAATTTTCAAAGAAATTAGACTAATCATAATAATTAAATCATGCACTTGTCAAAAGGATTTAAATAAAATAAATTCAATAAATCTAATAACCCTCACACCAAAATCCAAATAAAATAATCCCTCCCACTCACTAAGTGGGTTTAATTTATTAAACTCGGTTTAGGGAATAATTAGTCCACTAATCCCTCTTAGGGCCACACTAAACCCTAATTAAGGTTTATAAAAGCAATACATAAGCCTTATTTGCTCACAATTAACTTTGATCTCTCTTAGGTCTGCAGGTTTCCAACAAGGAAAGTGGGGAGGTACCTTTCCAAATGGAAGGTATATTTCTAAATTAGGTTTACAATAGAATTGTTTATGGTTTCTAAAATATTTTTCTCCCATGTTTTCTACAGGTTTATTTGTTATATCTTCTCTAAAATTTTCTTGGTTTTCTATTCTAACATATTATTTTCATGCACAGGTTTTAATAATTTTCTATTATTTACTAACATGCTCTAATTTGTTTTCTAACCATAGCTAATTTATTGTGCTCATGCTCTCAGATTTTATTTTTGAAGCTAAAAATGCACAGAGGTATAATTTCATGCACAACAAGGTTATATATATAGCTATCATTTGCACACAGAAAATAATTTAATGCTCACAGGAAATATATATATTTTTCACACAGTGACTAATAAATCACAGTATCTTTTTTAAAAAATTTGATAGAGGGTATATATATATTTATGTATATATAAATATATACATGAAAGATGAATGTTACAGGGCTTAAAAATGTTCATAGGGGTTGAATGAAGGATGCTACAAGGGAGGATATACCAAAATCTACAGAGGATTTTAAATGTTTTAACAAGCATTAAAAAAATACGAGATGGGCATTTTGAATAGGGGTTTACCCCCAAGCGGCAGTGACACTATTTTATGGGCAAAGGTCCAGGAGCGGGGCTCTTGCCCATGCCCTGTGGGTGGAATGGGGGTCTTGCGGCCCCCTTTGATCCTTTGATGATCCTGTGGTCTTAAAGCATCATGAAGGAGATCAAGTTTGTGTCAATTTTCATCAAGCTTTCCTTTGCACTGACAACAAAACATCATGACCAATATCTTTGCAACATCAATGGTAGACACCATCCATCAAACACATATCAACCAACACACAATATCATGAAGTAAGAACTCATAAAGTATCACCATCAACTCAAACAACCTTTGAATTAACAACACCTTTGACATCAATGACAAACATATTTCCAACAATATCATGTATATATTGTAAACCTAGTTGATCTAGGTGAGGTATGATTGCGAAAATGAGTATGTGAAGAGCAGAATATGAATATAATATGCATTATGATGTGCAACTGAAAGAGAAAGAGCAAAAGCAATAAGGCATGTCTTGATTCATCTTGAAGACATTTTTAAGACAGGAGGGAAGTGAAGAGTGTGCCTAATTGATTCAATCATCAAAAGAGGAGTGAAGAGGCAGAAGTGCAATTACCAAAAGTAGGGAGCTTCAATGTTAGTTTTTAGACAATAGAAGGATTATCATGCTATAATCTTTTTTGAGTTTGTTCTCAGTTCAGGAAGTAGTTGCTTCCCTGGGTTGTAGTGCTAAAACAAAGTGTTTAGGGAGTTGTAGCTTCCTTGGGAGTGTTACATCAGAAAATGTCCCCTTGGGGGCTTTTCCCTCTTAAGGTTTAGCTCTCAGGTCCTTTAGAATGCATTTAGAGCATCTTGCATGATTTTGATGACTCCCGATGAGAAAACCCTGAAGTTTCATGGCAAATGGGACTTAGGGGATGCACTTAACATAAATCCTAGTTGAAATAAGGGGGAGGACTTGGGCTCCCATGCCCTATTCTTGCCTTATTTTAGATCAGGACCAATTTCAAAGTGTCAGTTTATGACCGTTATTTAGGTCCTATGCCAACATGGTAAGTTTGAATTATGAAATTCTTAGCGGGTGTTAGGAATTGCATGCAGACAATATCAATTAAATGAAAATAAAGATTAAAGAGAGGAATGAAAAATACACAGAAATAATAATAGTGAGAGATAATTTTTAATGTGGTTCACCCAAACTTGGGCTACATTTACCAATAGAGAGTCCAATATTATTATCCAGCAAATCAAATCGATTACAACCAACAATCCTTGCAACTCAATACTACTGCAAATGCTATAATACAATTTCAATGGAAACCCTAACTCTTAGCTATTTTTATCAAGACTTATGTTGGTTACAAAATTAGGGTTTTTTATGTCGGCCAATAGAAAAATAACTTGGAGACTGATCAGATTCCACATCATATCATCTCCCACTTGGAGACTGATCATAACATCGATGACCCTATAGCTCCCACTAGAAATAAGCACCCTGAACTCTGTTGTTTTGATTTTATTATTTTCAGTCTTGAAGACCAACTGAAGCTGAAGAGGAGCTCAACTTCTCCCTTGTCACTGCCTTCGTAAACATATCTGTTGGATTTTCATCTGTATGTATCTTTTCCAACCTTAACTATCCATCATCCAACACTGACCGAATGAAGTTCAACACCTGAGCTATATGTGTTTGGTCTTTGAATGCAAGGCAAAATTCTTTGCAAGATGTATGGTACTCTGACTGTCTGTATACAAAGAATTGTTAGTCTGTTGTTTGCCCAATTCTTCCATGAAAGATTGTAGCCATATCATCTCCTTACTTGCCTCTATTGCAGCTACATACTCTGCCTCTGTGGTGGATAAAGTAACTACATTTTGCAACCTGGAGATCCAACTCACCGTTGTCCCACATATAGTAAAGACATAACCTGTAGTACTCTGCCTAGTATAAATATCCCCTGCCAAATCTGAGTCCACATAGCCTGCTAAATTAGTATTAGAGCCCCCAAAACATAAGTGTTTATTAGATGTACCTCTCAAATATCTGAGAATACATTTTACCGCATTCTAATGCCCCAATCCGGGATGACTCATATACCTGCTTACAACTCCTACATCATGTGCAATATCCGGTCTTGTGCATGCCATGGCATACATTAAACTTCATACAGTTGAAGCATATGGTACCTTGGATATTTTTTCTTCCTCCTCTTGTGTCTTAGGACACATCTCCTTAGTCAATTTTAAATGCCTAGGCAAAGGTGTACTGGAAGTTTTTGCATTCTCCATATGGAATCTCTACAACACCTTTTCAACATAATCAGCCTAAGATAGAGTCAATTTTTTGTTCTTCCTATCTCTACAAATTTTCATACCAAGGATTTGTTTTGCTGCCCCCAAATCCTTCATAGCAAATGATTATACTAACTGTTGTTTTAACTCTCTTATGTGATCCATGTTAGACCCTGCTATAAGCATGTCATGAACATATAAACATAAAATAATGTAGCTATCATTATCCAACCTCTTAAAATAAACACAATGGTCAGAATTACACCAGTTGTAGCCTTGCTCAGCCATAAAACTATCAAATTTCAAATACCATTGTCGAGATGCTTGTTTCAGGCCATACAAGCTCTTCTTCAATTTGCACACCTATTTCTCCTTACCTTTAACCTCAAATCCATGTGGTTGTTCCATATATATCTCCTCCTCCAAATCACCATAGAGAAAGGTAGTTTTCACATCTAGCTATTCCAAATGCAAATCTTCAGTAGCCACAATACTTAAAATAGTATGAATAGAGGTCATTTTAAGAACCAGAGAAAAAATCTCATCAAAATCAATGCCCTTTTTCTGTGCAAATCCTTTTACAATTAACCTGGCTTTAAATCTTTTATTACCTCCATCTTCCTCTTTCAACCTATAAATCTATTTGTTTGGTAAAGCCTTTTTACCTACAGGCAACTTACATAATTCCCAAGTCTAATTTTTTAGCAAAAAGTCTATTTCTTCTTTCATTGCAAGCTCCCATTGAACCTTTATATCCACCTGCATAGCTTCATCATACCCTTTCGGTTCATCAGCATCTATTAACAAAATAGAATACAAAGAGGGAGAAAACCTTTCAGGAGGTCTACTTAGCCTTGTTGACTGTCTAACATTTACTAGAGTTTGTGGTATTTCTTGTTGTTGTTGCAAAGCATGAGGAACCACTAGAACACCATTATCTAGAGTATCATCTAGCACACATTATCCTTTTCTTTCTTTTCATACTGTTGCAACTGATCTTTGTACAACACCTTTTCATTGAATACAACATCCCTGCTTCTCACAATTTTTTAATTTTCAAAATTCTAAAGCCTATAACCAAATTCATCAATACCATATCTAATGAAGATACATTTTTTTTAGTTTGCATCTAGCTTGGTTCTATTTTCAGAATCTACATGTGTAAATCCTTCACATCCGAAGGTTTTGAAAAAAGAATAACCCACCTTCTTACCTATCCATGTTTCCTCTGGAATACCACAACCTAAAGGAATTGAAGGACCTCTATTAATTAAATAGATAGCAGTGTTGATAACCTCTACTCACATGTTTAAAGGCAGCCCAACATGCAATCTCATGGTCCTTGTACACTCCATTATTGTCCTATTCATGAGTTCAGCCACTCCATTCTCTTGTGGAGTCCCTGGAACTGTTTTCTACCTATGAATTCCATTAAAGGAACAATAATCCTCAAATTCTTTGCTGCAATACTCACCACTATTATCAGATCTGAGACATTTTAATCTTTTACCCGTCTCATTCTCAACCAAGTTTCTCCAATTCTTAAATGTTTCAAATACATTAGATTTTTGCCTAAAGAAATAAATCCAAACCTTCCTAGTTGCATCATCTATGAATGTAACATAATACCAAAAGCCATCGAGAGAAGATACTTGAGCCGGTCCCCATATATCTGTATGCACAAGCTCCAACTTTTCATCTTTTTTTTGCTTCCCATCCTTGAGAAAACGGACTCTCTTTTGTTTGCCATACACACAACTTTCATAGAAATCTATAATAATATATTTTAGACTTGATAAAACTTTCTTAGAATGAAGTACCTTCATATCTTTTTCACTTATATGCTCAAGTTTGTTATGCCACAGTGTTGTCTCAGAACCTGTAGCAACTGTTTCAGTATCTTCCTGCGAACCCGCAACAACTATTCCTAAACCTGTTTGTTTTTTCTCTACAACAACTAAAGTAGAAGGAATGGTATGACCTGTACAAAGATATAAGGTGCCTACTTTCACACATTTTGCTACTATTAAGGTACCTCTTGAAACCTTCTATTTTTTATTAGTAAATATAACAATGCAACCTTCATCAGCTAGCTGCCCTGCTGAAATTAAATTCCTACTCAACCTTGGAACATGCCTTACCTCTTGTCGTAGCCAATGATTCCCATTCTGCAACTTAATCTTGATTCTTCCCTTTCCAACAATCTGATAGGGTTCGTTATCTCCCAAATAAACCAGCACAAAATCCCCTTAGACATAATCAAGAAAATAACTTCTATGGGGCGTAGCATGAAATGAGGCCTCTAAATCTAAAACCCATGAATCATCAGCATAATCTAGGGAAAGAATCAAAGTATTATCTTCAGATTTATTAATTACCACATTTGTCTCCTTATTGCCTTCTTGTTTGTCTCCTTTATTTTTCTGTTATCAACAATCTTTCTTTAGATGACTTGGTTTCCCACAGTACCATCAATCCTTCTGTCCTCTGGATTGGAATCTCTTGTCCTTTGATTTTTCTCATGACTTCCCATGAGCTCTAGAACCTTTTTCTCTCTCCTTTGATCTGCCCCTACTTTCTACATTCAAAACACTACCTGATGTGGACCCTCCTGAGCTTTTCTATCGCATTTCCTCACTAAGGATAACACCAACAACATCATCAAATTTTAAAGTGTTTGAACTAGAGAAAGAGTTACTTACAGCCATTACCAAGCTATTCTAGCTTTCTGGTAAACAACATAAAACCAAGAGATCCCTCACCTCTTTATCAAATTTTACTTTTACAAAAGTTAACTGAATGGTAATCGTATTAAACTCATTTAAATGATCCGTCACAAATCCACCTATGATTAGTGATCTCAAAATGAAAGTAAAATACACAAAACAAATGCATAAACAAATGTTATACCTTCACAATGAACATAAATCTAAGATAGGGTAGAGAAGCTTGCACCAAAAGGCTCCTAGCTATACCCAACATGATGGATTCTATGTGAAATGCTCTCACAAATGCAACTCACAACTTAATAGCTCAAAAGATATTTTAGTATGGTAACACTACTTAGAAATTGGATAATAAAATTGTTTGGAGGATGTTGTATTTAAAAGCATTTTGGAGGGATTTTGATCCAATGGTTGATATTGATTTGAGAGATCAATAGTGGAGGATGAAGATGATGTGGATGGCTTGGATTTCATCTTAGAAAATGGAGGGCTAGGAATAAAGATAAATTTTAAATTCATCTTGGAAAAGGGGTGAATTAAATGACGTTGGGTGAGATGGATTATTTGTGAATTAAAAATTCACATGGGGAAGAGTAAAATGAATTAAAATTTTATTTGGGGAAGAGTGGATATTAATGAGTTATGACATATGTAAGGGGTGTAAGAGGTATTAAATAAGGATTATGACACATGTGTATAAAAAAATGATTTATATGAGATATATTTCAATTTTTAATTTGTGGGATGTGGGGAGGAGTGTTAGTCAAGGTTTAACCATCTTAATTAGGGTGATTAGCCTAATTAATACGGCTGAAAAAAATTAGGGAATGAGTTAATGAAAGGTTAAGATTAATTAAATAAGGTTTTATTTAATTAATCCTAAGTCTAGGGTCATGTAGGTTAGGCTAGGTAATTAAATAATAGATATTTAATTAACTAGGGTAGGAATAGGTTGATTAATAGGCTGAATTAATTAGATAAACATGATTTACCTAATTAATTAGATTTAGTGAAAAGGAAGAATTAACCAAATAAATATTACATATTTATTTAATTAATTGGGTAAGGTTGGACTATTGAATTAATTAAATTAATCCAACTGTAGGGGATAAAATGATGAAAAATTAGGTGATGAAGGGATAATTAATTAAATAAAAAATTTAATGAATTGATTAAAAGTTGAATTGGTATGTTTAGGAATGTCAGGAGTCAGTTTGACAATGAAGACATTTTTAGGTGTCTACACCACCTTCAATCATTTTCAGATTAAACAAATGCTTCATGAGAAATACCTTATTTGAGGTTGAGGGTTTTTCATACAATTTAGCCAAAGCTTTCATCAGTTCACTTGTTGTCGTCACTTCTGTTATATTAAATACCACATATGGTGCCAGGCACAACCGAATGGTTCCCAGTGTCTTTCTGTCCAGAAGATTCTAATCCTCATCAGTCATTGCTGCCAGTTTCTTGGCTATTCCTTCCAATGGCCTCTATAAATCCTTCTAATAGAGATAATCTTCCATCTGCATCTTCCATAATTGATAGTTCTACCCATTGAATTTATATAAAGCGTAGGAATAACTAGGGTAGGAATAGGTTGATTAATAGGCTGAATTAATTAGATAAACATGATTCACCTAATTAATTAGATTTAGTGAAAAGGAAGAATTAACCAAATAAATATTACATATTTATTTAATTAATTGGGTAAGGTTGGACTATTGAATTAATTAAATTAATCCAACTGTAGGGGATAAAATGATGAAAAATTAGGTGATGAATGGATAATTAATTAAATAAAAAATTTAATGAATTGATTAAAAGGGGAATTGGTATGTTTAGGGATGTCAGGAGTCGGTTTGACGATAAAGACATTTTTAGGTGTCTACACCACCTTCAATCATTTTTAGATTAAACAAACGCTTCATGAGAAATACCTTATTTGAGGTTGAGGGTTTTTCATACAATTTAGCCAAAGCTTTCATCAGTTCACTTGTTGTCGTCACTTCTGTTATATTAAATGCCACATATGGTGCTAGGCACAACTGAATGGTTTCCAGTGTCTTTCTGTCCAAAAGATTCCAATCCTCATCAATCATTGCTGCCAGTTTCTTGGCTATTCCTTCCAATGGCCTCCATAAATCCTTCTTATAGAGATAATCTTCCATCTGCATCTTCCATAATTGATAGTTCTACCCATTGAATTTATCTACCTTTAATTTACCCTTGTCCGCCATTTCTCCCACTCAACCGTAAGACCTTCCCGCAGATGATAATCAAACACAACCCACTCTGATACCACTTGTTAGGAATTACATGTAGAAGATATCAATTAAATGCAAATAAAGATTAAACAAAGGAATGGAAATACATAGAAATAGTAACAGCGAGAGACAAGTTTTAATTTGGTTCAGCCAAACCCAGGCTACATCCACCAACAGAGTCCAATATTATTATCTAGTAAATCAAACTGATTACAACCAGCAATCCTTGCAACTCAATATTGCTGCAAATGCTACAATATAATATCCCCAAAAACCCTAACCCTTAGCCTCTTTTATCAAGCCTTATGTCAATTACAAAAATAGGGTTTTTTATGTCAGTCAATAGAAAAATAACTCTCAACGCCTTTATAAAATAATAGGCAATTTTTTTTTTGGGGGCGCTGCCCCCGAGCCCCCGGCTGGGGGTGCTGCCCCCAGTAGCCCTCGCTAGGGGCATTGCCCCCAGAGCCCCACTGTGGGCTCCGCCCCCGGGCCCTGTAGGAGGGGCTCTATCCCCCCTACACTTCCCCGTTAAATAATTTGGGGGCAAACCGCGCCGATAAAAGGGGAAAATTTAACCTTTGAGTCTGATTAGGCTCCATATAACAACAACACATACTCTTCTTATGTCTTGGTCTAATCTCTTCTATCCTTATCCTCTCATGCTCACATATATCCTTCATATATCTCCTTCACTCACTCATATATGCTCCATGCTCTCCTCTCTAACTTTTCCCTTCCTTATTATAAAGCCTCTTTATGCCTCTTCATCATGCCTTTCCATAATAACTTTTAATTAGCTTCTTCCCACAAATTTACCTCTCCCTTTATGATACTTATCCATTTTATAGCTTCTTTAGATATTTTTTGGTGTATTTAATGTTATTTAAGTGGTATATAACCCTATATGGATGCAAAAATGATCCAAATGACACATGTGATACCACACAATGTCTTGTATATCTCTAGTGGGTGTCTAATGCTCTTTGTGTAGTACCACAAGGCCTCTAATGTAGTATGTTTTGTCAAATAGTCTTCTTGTATGTTTCTACTATATGTTAATCTTCCTTAGAACTGCAGTACCACAAAACCCTTTGTGACATAAGGTAATATCAGATGAGGTAGTATAATGTTATTTGTGGTACTATTAGTATTTTCCAACAAATGTAAACTTGCATTTAATATTTGTAGCAAGTGCTTGATCTAGAAGGCTCCCTATATTTGAGTTGAGAATCTATAAAAGACCAATAGTAAGACTTTGTAGGGGTTTGAAACCATTTCATTTTGTATAATTTTTAGACTTCTATTAGCTAGTTTATTTCATTTCTCTAGATTTTAAAACATGAGCAATGTTCTTATGTATGTTTATTTGTAATTCAACTAAGTGTGATGAATTTTAATATATGCTTAATGAACATCATTCAAACTAAAGGCTATGTGGAGTTGTATTCTTGATCTCTGCATGTATATAGGTGTCTAGTGCATTTTCTTCATAGTCAAGTTATCCTTAGACACTTGGCACCTTCTTGTGTTACTAGTTGTGTGTATACTAGTAAAAAATATTAGTTTTCAAGAGATTTGTCTTCTCAATCGGGTCAAATTTGACATCATCACAAAAATGGGCTCAATATTATCTGTCTTTGGCCCTAAAATCCATTGCAATTTTTTACACATTGGTTAGATTAGGATCGGATTTAGGACTAACTTGTAATTTGGTTTATTAATATGAATTTCTCTTAATTACAAGTAATTATTAATTGTTGATTCTACATATTTAAAATATGTATATATGCAATGAAACATATTAAATTAGTTGATTTCATATGTTAAAATTGAGTATATCAATTTATAATGTGTAATTTACATAGGGATTTGTCTTTCTTTCACTTGCATTTACGATTGTCCCTTGAATTGGAATAGCACTACATAGGCACCTTAATTAAGACCTATTAATATAAACCTAGGGGGGATTTAGGTTTCCTTTTAGGAGAGGTAGAGTACTTTTATGCCTTATTTGAATTGGTTTATAAAAACACACACCAATAAAACCTTAAGTCATGTAAGAATGTGAGGTTCACAAAAATGTAAAGGAAAGAATACACACCTTATATAAATAAATAGATTAGCTAAATAAATAAAAAAATTCAAATAATATAGCCTAGATAAATGAGTTGTAACTAATAATTGAAATGAATGCTATAATTAAATGTGGAAATTAAATTAATTTAAATGTATAGATACTTAACTCTAAATTAGATGAAGATGTCATTGTATAGATGTTGAGGACCCATTCATCATGATACCATTATTTTAGAACTTGTTTGATGATTGTTTACCTATAAATCTGACTATGTACTATTTAGGTTCACCTTTGCATATGCAAAAGTGATCTTCAGGTGTGAAGACTTGAACTCATTGTAAAGATTTGAACATGTAAGCCATCAACTAATCTAGCAAGATTTTTTTGTCTAAAACTTGTTTATCTCTATATTGTAAGGACTAGTGGTGTTCTAAAATACCTTTGGAGAATCTACTAAATTGTGAGGGTCATGTTCTCTTTAGTCAAACCCCTAGATGGTTTGATTCAACAATGATGAGTCAAGGTCAAGAACAATAAGAAATCATGCAATATGCTCCTAATATGATAATGTAATGCTAATGTAATCCTTTTTGTCTACTTGCAATTATAAATGTACTCCCTAATTATACTATTTGTGCACTCAATAATTCATTTAAATTAAGATTAATCTTTATATACACCACTCTAATATACAATTTGAAACTATTCATACTTTAATCAACTCACAACTAATAAGAATAAAAGAAAACAAATCCAATTTAAAAAATGAAATCTAAAAATTAGAACGAGCCCAAACAAATTATATTAGTTAAGAATAGCCATCAAACTAACACAAGTGTGGTGTACATCCATTTAAATGTATAGGGAGCATAAAGAACAGTTTTTTACTCTTAAAACTATATGATCATAAAATTCCACCGACCATATGAGAGTTTGGTGGTATGATCATAAAATTCCACCGACCATATGAGAGTTTGGTGGTATGATCATAAAATTCCACCGACCATATGAGAGTTTGGTGGTATGATTATAAAATTGAAAGCTATCAAGCTTAGTGGGAGAAATTTTGAAAGACTATAGATAGATAGATGTATGATATGAAAAATATAATAAATTATTTATGAGGTATAAATAGAAAACTAAATAATTGGGAGAAATTTTAAAAGACAATAGATAATCAAATGTGAAGCTTCTGGATACATTGTGTTGCTTTTTTTGCATCGACGTTTGGGATCACACGTCGATGCAAAAAAAGCAACACAGTGTATCCAAAAGCTTCACATTTGATTATCATGGACTGTGGAAATATCATGTCTACTAGACTATAGATAGATAGATGTATGATATGAGTAATATAATAAATTATTTATGAGATATAAACAGTAAACTAAATAATTAGGAAATTATTTATAAAAGCAAAAGCAAACGTCACATAGTGGCTAGTACCTGTCATTTGTTAGTGTTTGTATATGTATTATAGTAAGAGTGACAGATATGAATGCATTGGAACGAGGCAGTATATTTGTAGTTCTTCCTATTAAAGAATGAACTTCTAGATTACTTGATCCAATAAAGAAAGAAAAACTTGGAATCCTTCACCCATAAGGATAAAAATAGAATGAAACTTCAGAATCTTTTCTTAGCTTGTTTTTTCCCATCCCAAGAGAAATTTCTTGCTATCTCATCTTTGTAATCAAAATTTCACTCCCCCCTGCATTATAAACTCTTTCACCAACTCAGTCAACCTGTGAAGTCCTAGATACTTAAATGTACTTCAATAGAAACATGTAGAACAACACAATGTCATGCGGTCTCCAATAATGTCTGTTGTATGCTCCCAACAAGGAGGCACTCCTTTCAAAGTTCTGTGCAGACATTAAAGAAAACAATATACACAACTTGCCAACCGACCGCCCCTTTCTTTGGGCAAACAATAATCTCGTTTAATTTTGATTTAAAGGGAGAAAAATATTTCCTTGATGGAATTAACAATGACAGACTAGCAATATTTTTATTTTTATAACAGCCTTTGAAGTTGTTAGACTCGTGACTTTTGTACGGATATAAATTATTTTTTCAAAAAAAATAAATCAAATTCTTATAGAGTGAAGGATAAAGTTGCTTTGATAGGATTGATTGATTAGACGTTGTGAGAAGAGAATGAGTATGGCTCACCTGCACAATCGTCGGCTTTTTGCTTGACAAGACACTGTGGCAGTGTAATCAGAATCTAACGCAGTGCTACATGTTAATGTTCCTCCTCTCCCATGTAACAGTAATTTTTCCTTCTATTTAAGGGACCTCAGATCTCTTAATCTAGCATGCACTTCAAGGCCAATAGTGTTGGCTATTGATATTGATAGGCCTAATATAGATCCTTGGGTATTTGTTTCTGGTTTTGGGTTGATGGTTTTCTATTTAGATGGTTAGTTAGTGTTGAAGAGGATTGTTTTGATTTGTATTGAGGCTAGTTATTAATATGCTCAAGGATTGTTTTGGCTTTTATAATGAACAGTAATAAAGTGTTGTTTCTCATTCCATTTTGGTTAACCGGATGACCGATTTCAGTGTTAGATTGTAACTAGGTTGGAGAAGGGTTGCTGCGATTGGTGATAATTCGGTTGGAATTTTGCAACAGACAGTTTTAGGTCTGGAGAAGGATTGCTTGTATATTGTTTTGGTTCTGTGTATTGCGTTAGATTGCTTAGAATGTAAAAAGATTGTTTAAATTTGTGTTATAATAATCATCAGATGGAGAAGGATTGTTTTGATTTTGTTGGTATAGGGTTATAAGTATGCAGAAGTATTGTTCTGATTTTGTTTAGGTTTATATATTTGTTTTAGGTTGGTTGGTTGTGAAGAGAATATTTGATATGATTTTTGGTGAAGATAGATGAATGTATGCAAAAGATAGTTTGTTTGTTTTTTTCAATTTATGTTTGAGAGAGTGAGCAGGATAATGATCGCTACCTGGTTTTGGGGGTCGTAGATAGTCATTAGTATGGTGAAGGATTACTTAGGTTTTTGTTTTAAAAATCCTTGATTGAAGAATTGTCCTCATTTTTTATTAAATAGTTAGCACCAAGCAGACGTTTCGTTTGGTGTTGCTTTTTTTGTTCTGTATTTTTTTGGTTTGCTTCAGATCTCTATTGGTCTATTTTTGTTTTGTGTTGATCTTTTTTTTCCCTCATTAGATCTGTATTTGTAAATGAAGTTTTTTTACCCTTTTCGCTTTAGATCTCTAATATTAGTATAGAGAAGGATTGTTTATGTTTTGATTATTTTCCCCCTGATCGTTTTGGTTTAGACAGAAATTATTGACAAGGATTATTTAGGGTTTTGTTTGATTTGAATTTTTAGATTTTTGCTAAAATCAAGGATTGTTTTCATGAATGTTTGAGATAGTTCTCAGGAATCAGAAGGAAGGTTGATATGAATCCTTATGCAGGTAGTTATCAGTGTGCAGAAGGATTAGTTTCGGTTTTTATTGCAGGTAGTTATCAGTACGTTTTCAAAGATCGTTGTTTCTATGAGGAAGATTTTTTAATTTTTCCCCTCAAATTTATATATCTATATATTCTAGTTAGATAGAGAGTACTAGTTCTGATTTCATTAAAAAATAGATTAGTTTAAGGAGTAAGACACTTTCTAGTTTATGTAATAAAAGTTCTTAGTTTGCTAAAAGATCGTTGATATTTTTGTTTTGCATAGCTAATAATATGCAGGACTGTTTCAGTTCTTAGTTTGCTGAAAGTTAGTTGATATTTTGGTTTTTGAAACATAGTTAATTAGAATAAAGGAAGACTCTTCTGTTTAATGATTTAGTTTGCTATCGGAATGGAGAATGCCTTTTTTTTATTGTTATATGAAGGATTCTACTAAAAATAGATTAGCAGTAAGAAAAAAATATTTTTTTAATGTTTTCGTTTGTTAATGGTGTGGAGAACTGTTTAAGATCTAGTCACTAATTTTGATAAGAATTACTTTCAGTTTCATTTTAGTCTGTTGTGAGTGTGGAGAAGGGTTAAGATTGACTTGTCTTTTCATTTTTAAGAATTTCATCTTGTTAGTAGTACGGAGAAGGGAGTTCTCTTCAGTCCACTTAAAGATGGTGTTTGGCTTGAAGCAGCTGCTGACTTATTCATTCACCTGCTTCATCTCATATCATAAAATGGATGAGCGTGGAGGAGTAGAGAACAAGAGATGTTGGAGATGTGTGAATGAGGTGGGAGCTGATTTCAGCCGGGGACTGCCATTGCTTGGACTGAAGGGAGCTCCCTTCACATTTCTGTTTCACTTTTCATAAATTCACTATGAAAAGAAAGAAGAAAAATATTAATATATCTTCAACTTCTTATGATGTAACTATAGGTTTGCTATTACACCAAAATCTGTAAGTGTTAGTGAACATTTCAAACCCGCACCTTCACCTAGAACCAGAGTGGCGGTTAGTTCAAGAGATCAATTCCCAAGGTGTGGCAGTTGGTCCAACATCCCCCCTCTGACGCAACTAAGGGGAATTGAACCTGGTTGAGGCTCTGATACTTTTTATAGGTTTGCCATTACACCAAAACCTGCAAGTGTTAGTTAACATTTCAAACCCGCACCTTCACCTAGACTGAGAGTGGCAATTAGTCTATGAGATCAATTCTAGAGGTGTGGCGGCTAGTCCAACAATAACTGTATATGGCTTTTATTATATAGAGGAATGAATGAGGCAATGATTCAAGGTTTGTTCAAATTGGCTGACATTAGAACAAGTTCTTACACGAGTTGTCTATTTACCACCTTAGGTTTTTGGAGGATTTATGGATTTGAGCATATGAATATTTTTATGTGCCTTCTGATTGCCATCTAAGGTTTCCTATATTTTAAATGTAATTCAATTTGGAGTCCTCGTGAATTTTCATGATCAGTTTAAGTTACTATCTAAGATCTCGATGTCTTAAGAATATATTGTTTGCAATGATCATAAGAATTTTGAGGATTCTACTATAGAATTTACCATGTTTTGGTGATGATATGTATATTGTTTGCAATGATCATAAGAATTTTGAGGATTCTACTATAGAATTTACCATGTTTTGGTGATGATATGTACGTATTCTTTCTCCATTTTGTTTGTACCCTAAACCGGATCTAGCTTTGATAACGAAATTCTGATGTACGCATTCTTTCTCCATTTTTTTTGTAACCTAAACTGAATCTGGCTTTGATGCTGAAACTTTATCTTGATGGCCATACTTCCATTTATAGATTCTTTTATCTTAATTGGCTTGTTTCACTGTTTAATATATATATATATTTTTGGACAGGTTGACTTGATCTTTCTCAGTGAATATTACTGTATGTATCATTCCTCCATTATATAAACTAGTTTGATCCTAACATAGAGCAGTCATGATTGCAATTTTTCTGATCCTAGTTTTCAACTGGCAATAATAGTTTCATTATATGATAAAACTATCATGATAATATTGTGCACGATCCCAGTTTTCATAGTCTACAATAGTATTTGGTCTATTTCTGTTCTTTTAGTACATTCGAGATAGTAAATTCCAGCTCTTTTCTTTGACCTAATATCACTTTTGTTTCTTCATGAAAGTTTTGGTTTCAGGAGTCATATTGAGGAAGACCAAAAGGAAAAAAGTTTGAGCTGTTGCCATTTCCTTCACCTCTTGAAGACAAGAAATATCTTTTCTTTATAAGATAAAGGGTGCTAGATTTCCTTATTTGCACTGACAAATGAACTGAGCATTGCAGCGTAAACCTATGCATTGTAATGTTTTTTATGGTAAACATTTGAATGCCGGACATGCTCAAATAGTTATAGTGAAAGGCAACGTAATTCAGCTTTTATGGTAAACATTTGAATGCCCGGACATGCTAATATAGTTATAGTGAAAAGCAATCTTACTTTGATGCTACAATCTACAAGTAGCAGACAGGCTGCTTCTGTTGCTCTGTAACCATTGTACTTGTGAAGACATAGCATATTGTAAATATTTTAATGCCCGGATGTGCTCAAATAGTTATAATGAAAAGCAATGTAATGCAGCTTTTATGATGAACAATTTAATGCCCGGACATGCTCAAAAGTTACAGTGAAAAGAAGTCCTACTTTTCAATGCTACAATCTACAAGTAGCAGGCTGCTTCTGTTGCTCTGTAAGCATTGTACTTGTGAAGGCAGAGCATACGCCGGAAAAAAAGGAGTTACAGATTCATCTAATTAGAAAAATAGAGATTGTCCATAAAACAAAATCTGTAAAAGATTTTGATGTAACCATAATCAGACAAAGTTGTCCTCTTATGTATATGCAGCAGTAAATAATATATACTCTGGTGAAAGTTGCCAACCTATTAATCTTGTCATATTATTTGGAAAAAACGATGGCTTGTTTTGATCTAAATTGTGAAAAAATGAAACCAACGTTAATCTTGTGTAAGAAATCTTAGTGACTAAGTTGTGGAAAGATGGAAGTCATCCTCATGTAGGTTGGAGATCTATACTGTTGTACCATAGTTATCACAAATGATCCATTTTCTTAGGTTTTTAAAGATAAATAATGATCTATCTTAAGGTTTCTTAGGTTTTAAAAAAGAAATAATTGAATTTTTTAGGTAATTCAGATCTTTGAAATAACTAAACTGGAGCGAATCCATAAAAAAATTAGAATCGAAGTAGTTGATGATTTCATGGGTGTTGCTGTTATAATATGTTAATTATGTAACATAATGTTAACAGTAGGGGAACCTCTTTTCTAACCGAACAATAATTGAATGGGTGTTTAAATGTATCGTCTGCAAAACTATGCATGTAATAAAACAAGTTGAACAGTGGTAATTTTGTTTTGTACTTATCCTTTGCTGGAGGGTGTTTGTGCTATTTGTCAAAGAAGGCAACTATTGTTTGTTAAAATGAGAACAAAAGATTCAAGCTGTGAATAAAAAGCATGGATTAGCTTCTAATGTCTAGAAAAAAGAGATTTATATAACAAAGGGAAGTAGATCTCAACGAAACAACTTGATGATTTGTATCCTATCCCTTCACTAATATTGGAACAAGAGGCTAATTTATGATTTGTATCTTAGAAGTCTTGACTTATATTCGACATTTTTTCTTTTCTATAGCTCTCTTCATCCTGATGATGGATAAGATTGTGATGGAAATGTTCATGCTAAAAATTCTCACACAATAAAATCCATAAAAGCTCTCTAACAGTATTATAGACTTGGAAATCTGATGTCTTTAATTATTAACAACTTAATCAATTTTTTCATAAATCTATGTTATAAGAATTGTGAAGGGAAGATCTGGTTTCCTTTTTAATGGCAGAAATAGTGTTTCTATTTCTAATGGTTGTTTTTAAGCTTGTTTTCTATGTCATTATATCATTCTTTTTTTTCTGTGTTGTTTACATGCTGAAATGTTGTTGAAATTTCTATGGCTTTGATTATTGTGATATTCTCATCAAAGAGTTAATATACAAATACCTACATGCTTAATAATTATGTTTAGTTTTTAGTTTATTTGCTAAGGGGTTTGTAGGTACTTTTTCAAACATTTGGTATCAAAGTAGGTGGTTCCATGGGTTGCATGTGCTTGCATGTACTTACATGTACTTGCATGTTATTTGCATGTACTTGCATGTTATTGCATGTTGGTTGAATGTTATTTGCATGTTGGTTGAATGTGCTTGCATGTCATTACATATGATGTATCTATGGTGATATTTTTTAAAGTATTGTTTCTCTAAAAGATGAATAGGCAAGTAGATTTTTAATCTAATAGTTTTTAGTTGGTTGATTTTTTTTTCTTTTTCCATTTAATTTGGAAAAGTATATTAATAGATTTTTATTTAAATAAATAATATTTGAATATAATAAAATAAAACAAATAAATATATATAATATATTATAATTATTTCAATAATACATTTAATATTAAAATTTTAATAAAAAATAAATTTTAAATAAAAGTGAAATTATCTATTTTAAAAATTAATCTAATTTTTTAGTGTTTTATTTTAATTGTGTATGAGTGAGATTTTGTTTCTCATTATATTATATCATTTTTATTTCTTGTTTCTAATAATATATTAAAAAAAAAAAATTCTAGTAACAATATATTAAAGAGATGTTTTGGAAAACATGAATTTTTATTAGTAGTTTAAGTACTATCTTTTTTTATTCCTTTTTAAGTTTTAAATATTTCAAAGAGCTTAAACATTCAAACACGGGTTTAATATATTGGGAATAAATGTTTCATATGATGTTTTATGATTAATTTCATTGCCATCATTTTAAGGTTTATATTATGCAGGTATCAAGGTTTGAGAAACATGCTCATAAAGGAGGTGGGGTGTTTATAAGTGGTGTTCCAAATTCTTAAAAGATCACTCATCACAAGTTAATTAAAAGAAATGCTATTACTGTCCTATCTTTTTTCTTCACCATAGTCTTGTTTTATTTTAGAGTTTCATAATCATACCTTCTTAATCTCAATTCTAATACAACTAACAAAGGAGAAAATGGTTACACTAGTGTCATGTATTTTCAATACAATCTTATTCAAGTTTCTTAAAACCAATTATTGGACACCTTTTGATAGTGCCATGCCACCTTGAGAGAGAGAGAGAGAGAGAGAGAGAGAGAGAGAGAGAGAGAGAGAGAGAGAGAGAGGTGAATTGTTGTTACAGTTGGTATGGCAAGCATATAGGAATTGAGATGTATACGTACTTTTAAATCAAAGTTTTCTATATGATAACATATTTGTCATAGCTCATCTAGATTTTCTCTGTGGAGTTTTAATATATAAGTTGGCTATCAAATATAGTTTCAAATAAAGAGATATAAAAATATAACCAAAAAATAAATACATAACATACCTAATAAAATAAAGAAAGTATTTTAATTATACTAATGTATGGAGTGGAGTATCAAAAACAAAAACTTAAAAAGTAGAAATAAAATTAAAGGTAGAAAATACACATACTATGCCATTAGTTTATTAAATAAAACCCATAAGAAAACTAAATTTCCATGTGTTCAAAAGCATTTTTTCAATCTAAACCTCATCTTATAAGCAGGGTCTAAATATTGAAATGTTGACTTTGTTTGGCTCTTATTTGATATTTTATATTCATGGGATGTCTTATAATATTATTTGGATTTTCCTTTTGCAGGTTCGTTCGACAGGGAATCTACGCTACATAATCTTTCATTATGAAAGCATAGTTCCATTCCATTACAATACACTCGTCATATGTGGCATTGTTTATTTCTATTATTAGTAGGATTTATGCCAATATATATTAAATTCCTTTTTTCTAGTGGAGCAAAGTGTTCAGAAGTGTAAACTATTGTAAATTTCATTCAGCGCTTTTAAAGAAGAATATAATTGCTTTATAAATTTGAAAGTGCTGAAAAAAATTAGGAAATCAATTATATACTCGTGATAACACAGTGTTGTTTATTTCTGTTATTAGTAGGATTTAAGCCAAAATCAAATTCCTTCTGCTTTAAAAAATTTCCTTTGTTTCTTTTAATTTTCCTTTTTTGACCAAACAGTGGAGGAAAAAAAACAGTTGAGCTATTGTTATGTCTTTCAGCAGTTTTAAAAATGAATATAGTTGTTTTCTAAATTTGAAGATGCTAACAAATCCTTAAGAATTCAGTGAGGCATTCTTGTGCATATCCATGCTTTTTAAAATTTTAAGGTCAGGACATGCCCTGATTTTGCAACAGTTATAACAGTGAAAAGTTATCTTACTTTGATGGTACCATACTGACAGTTGTTTGACAATCTAAAAGCAACTGGTGCTGTATAAGCATCGTACCTGTGAAGCCCAAAATTTATGCAAGTAGAAAAGCTTTTGTCTTTTGACAGAAAAATAAAAGTTGAAAGTGATTTATCATTTATCTCGGTTAAGATGTTAGATTTTACACTTATCTTGATACATTCGGAAAAAACAGTTCTCTTAAGGAAGCCCAAATGTGACGGTCGACCCTGCCTGTCAAGCAATTTCTTTTTTCTTTTAGGGGTTCTTTCTAAAATTTTGATTCTATTTTAGAGCAAAAATCCATTAAAAACGGCCATATGGCCATCAAATTTAGGCCTTCAGATCTACGAACGTTATTCTTGTATTGAAAATGGCCATATAGCCATCAAATTTAGGCTCTCAGACTTATGAACATTATTCTTGTATTGAAAATGGCCATATGGCCATCAAATTTAGGCCCTCAGACCCATGAATGTTATTCTTACATATATATCAAGGCTGTTTTTAAACATCATCCACTTCAATAGTCAAGGACAAATATTTACCACTTTTTCGTACGAATAAGTAAAATTGCTATTGATTGTTTAACCATTAAAATGGATGATATTTAAATAGAGTGATATATGAAAGCTGATAATTTACTTCAATAACTTCTTGATATTTTGGTACCTCCTAAAACAATGTCCAACTAACATCCGTAAAAATAAACAATGTTATCTCAGTAAGATACTTTGGTTCACTGTCAGTTTATTTAACATCAACACTCATGAAACTTTTACAGTGACATGTGATTAAAGAGAGGAATATACTGTTTTGCATGTAATGTTGGTGAAAGCTAAACATATGCTGCAATTTCGGGTATGCCAATGACTAAAAAATTGGTACAATAATATTACACTATTTGATGGGATAGATGGGAACATGGAATTAGCATTTTAATTGCCTTTAACAATGTTTTTTAATAAATTGGTCTTCTACATTAAATGATAATGGCTGTTTACATGACCACAAAATATAATTGGTTTAATTTGTAAAAAGCTTAATTTCTTTCATGGCTAGTTTGATTTCCTTATTAATTCACACTCTTGAACTAGATTTAATATTTCAATAAAAAAACTAAAAAAAAAATTAGCTTATTTCATACAAATCCCAATCTACCTCCAATAGAGCAATAGAGGAATGCATAAAGAGAATGGCAGTTATAACTAGTTAATAACTAGTATATTTATATTTAAAAATATATATCTAAAGTACCGAGGGATATTCTTTTCCATAGTTTATGTTTTTCCATTCAATTTTTTTGTTTGATATTTTTGGTGATTTAGAAAAAAATTGATAAAAAAAATTGGAAAAATAAAAAATAAAAAATAAAAACAAAAAAAGAAATTGGAAACAATAAAAAATAAAAAAATTAAAAAAATGGAAAAAATAAAAATAAAAAACAAAAAAA
This sequence comes from Cunninghamia lanceolata, assembly GCA_027924645.1. NCBI lineage: Eukaryota > Viridiplantae > Streptophyta > Pinopsida > Cupressales > Cupressaceae > Cunninghamia > Cunninghamia lanceolata. Next base: position 11,754,280 of record BSBN01000073.1, read on the forward strand.
GAAATTGGAAAAAAATAAAAAATGAAAACCAAAAATGAAATTGAAAATAAGAAAATACAAAAACTATGAAACTAACAAAGAAATTGGACAAAATAAAAAATAAAAACTAAATTTTATTACAGATTCTAGAAATCTTATAAGTTTACATAGAAATTCTGGAATCTTTCAGTACCTGTGAATGTAGGAACGCCTCTCGACGTAATAATAACAACCATGCAAACCATTTAAACGTCCATAATGGTGATATAACCTAGTATAGCACGATGGTATTTTTATCTCTGTGATTATTTCGAAGGGAAGCCTGATTCAAAAGAGGATTACAAAGTAAATTAAAGGTCTGCGTATCAGTTTTTCCATCTTTAAAGATATCTGAAATGACTAGAGTACATTGAATCATACGAACTTACAGTGTTGCTTGGTTATGATGGCATGGATTTTCGTGCAGTGGTACAATAGAATAATATAATAACAGTAGGAATATTAATTTTTCACCAAGGCAATTGAGTGTGTATGAATGTATGGGCCTTAAAAACAATGTCGGTTGGTGACAAGTTCAACAGTACTAATTTGTTTTTTTGTTATCCTTCAATGGAAGTCTGTTTCTGCCGTGCTGTCAATGTGGGCAACCAATTTCTTTTAAAAAGAGAACAAAAGCTTCGCTTATGACTAATTAAAACAATTGCGGAAAGTGTGACGGAAAACCTGTGGATTTCATTGTGTTTTGAAGATTGAAATCTAGTCTTTTAAGGCATTCCGGTAATTGTTTGACTCTATTGTGAAATGTATTGAAAATGGATGGGTAGATGGCTACATAATACAGTAAAACGAAGTGACCTGTTACGATTTGTTTGAAACAAACTTATAATTTTTGTATCATATAAATTAAATTGTGAGATGCTTAGATCCTCCATAATTTTTGAGGACCCACAAAATACAAAAACCACATCTTACATGAAAGGGAAGGAGCATGGTAAACAATTTGGGAACCTATTTTTATAATATTTACATCAACAATAATTATTGGTGTAAAGGTGAAAACTGCACATCCTCACTTTCCTCTCCCTGATGATGGATCATTGAGCATATCTGAAAAGTTGAATCCAAAACATACATAGTTGTATCCAAAGCACTCTAATACTACTGCACATCCTTGTTTTTCATTAACAATAATCATTAGTGTAAAGGTGAAAACTACACATTCTCATTTTTTCATCAACAATAATCATTGATGTAAACTTGAAAACTGCACATCCTCACTTGTTCATTGACAATAATCATTGATGTAAAGGTGAAAATTGCACATCCTCATTTTTTCATTAACAATAATCATTGGTGTAAAGGTGAAAACTCCACATCCTCATTTTTTCATTAACAATAATCATTGATGTAAAGGAAAACTGCAGATCCTTATTTTTTCATTAACAATAATCATTGGTGTAAAGGTGAAAACTCCACATTCTCATTTTTTATTAACAATAATCATTGGTGTAAAGGTGAAAACTACACATCCTCATTTTTTCATTAACAATAATATTGATGTAAAGGTGAAAACTGCACATCCTCATTTTGATAAATGGAGGTAAATCATAAAACACACAACAATATTAATTGCACATAGAAAATAGGAATGTTCTTTTATTCATTTGAACAACACATTACATTACAGAAGCTCAAATACAGTCAGAAGATGAATCCTCCATAGGGTGCAACATATTGCAGCTTCCTATCTCCAGGCTCTAGAACCTTCTGCTTTCTGTAGCCCCAAATCTACTAGGGTTTATGTTTTCCCACCTTTTCTTCACTTTACACTTTCCCCCTTATCTCTACTGCTGCCAAGGTTTCCCAAAAATGGTTATAAATAGACCTTTTTGGTGGCCTCCAACGAAATTTTTAGTTTTGCATCTCCCTCTAAAAATAGGTCAACTTTCGAGAGCCATAACTTTTGATCCGGGTGTTCGATTGATGAACCGTTTGAAGCGTCGGAAAGCTCACGGAGTGCTCTATGCATTAAGAATCTATTTTGATGATTCCACCTATTTTTAGGGCCATTTCATACCTCAAACATGAATTTGAATAATTTTCAGGGGTTTTCAGGAAACACAAACTTCAATATCTTTCAGCCCATAAATTATCTTTGCCTGATTCCTTCGCCAAAGGTCTTATTTTTCATTTACGAAACTTTCTACAAATTTTCACTTCCATACGTGTCGAAATACAAACTTTCCATAGCAGTTTCAAAAAATTGAAGGTTCTACATCATTATTCAAGTGATTATGGAACCAGAAATACTAATTTTGAAAAGAAATGAAAACAACATCAATTATTTTGAATCATCATCTTTTTTAGGTGATGCAAGTGTTAATATGAAGGTGCCATCAACCTTGTAAATCCTATGTAATTAATTACTCCTAATATTGTTTGTAAATCACCCATAAGGGATGAAAAGTTTCACCAGCAGCGGTCTTGTTTAAACTACATTTTTATATCTGGTCCTTCATGCTCATTCATCTGCGATAGGGGGTTGCAGGGGGCTTTCCCCCCTGCAAGGGGTCTGTAGGGATCATTCCCCCGGCGGGGGGTTCGGGGGCCGTGCGCCCCGGTGGGGGTTCGGGGGCAGCGCCGCCGAAACCACATTTTATTTATATGTTATCATTATGAATCTGGATCATTCATCATTAGGTCATAGATCTGACAGTCGATATTTTGTCAGTTATCTTGCCCTAGAAGGCAACCCCCTTTTATAAGGATATTTGTACTACATTTTTATCAGATTGGAGAGTAATAGGCGCGTTGGATTGAAGATTGAAGAAACAGAGGAAGTACATGTATTGTTATCTCATATTCGAAGATAATACAACTTGGAGCCTCTTTTCTTGGTGGAGTTTTTTAACCCGAAAGGGTTTTCTCCACGTTACATACTTTGTTATATGTTCAATTTTTAATGCATGTTATTTCTATGTAATGGGTTTTAATTTTTGTTGCAATCTCCATTGATTCTAAATTGTTTAAAACACATAAATAAGGTTTGAATCAGATTTTCGTTGTGTGGTTTGCACCTTCATTTCTAACATCAAGATCACCCTTACACCAGTGGATGCTCCTGCATCACATTTTTCTCTTATTTTATGTTATTTTATGTAAATGTTCTAAGTAGTGTATGATTTAGTCTAATTTGGCACATTCATTTACCAAAATTTGACTACTTTACTTTGGTTCAAATCAATCTTAGTTTTTAGTTTGGTATTTTCTCTTATAATATAGGACTACCCTTGCAACTTTGACCTAGTTCAAGGCCACCCTTCTAGTCGGATCCTCTTGGTTGTAAATTCAAAAATATTTTTACCCCACCCTTACCCATTGGCATGCATACCATAGAGTTCAAATTATGTGCGTGAAGACTTGTATAAAAGGCATAACCCTAAGTCATTTCATATTTCAAGCAACCACTATTATCCATTGATATTCTTGGATCATGCACTTAAATACATTATCATCACTTTTTCTTTCCATCAACTACAAGAATTACAGTAGCTCTTACATCAACAATATTAGACCCTAATTCTTGCACTTGGTATACTATTGATGCATTTAATACACTTCATCCATTGCATCAAGTCTCAAGCATTCATTATATTGCACCATTGTCAACTATTTACACATCCATTTCATACATTGCTTGGCATGTCTTTCAACTTATGACAAAATCATTTAATTGATCAACAAGGATTGACTACAATCAAGGAAGTCTTAAAGATTCTCCATTTCCATGCCAAGATCCAATGGTGCTTCTTAGCACCACCAAGATTTCTATTTGTAGGTACAAACATAAGCAAAAACTTTTGTAAGTACTGAAACCCTAATTTGTCAAAGGTCAAAGTGCCCAAAAATGTCAAAGCCTCTCTTACCTATGGTTCAAGGCTACCCCCACAAATTTGATTGATGTTTTTGTACAATTTTAGATTTCATATAGAGTATTTCTTGTAGTCACCTATTTCTAGATCCAATCCTAGATTCCAAGTATAAAATCTCTATCACAATTAGATCAATTTCCCTCTCTAGATCCAAGGTCCACATTTATTTAGTCATCTTATCTCCATTTCTCTTCAAGATCAACCATATTTAAGTATGTATCAAGAAATAGCTCCTTGATCTAGGTTAATTATTGAGCTTATTAAAGCAATTAATTAATTTAATTAAATATATATTTACTATAAGGTGTTTTTTTTATCTACAATTGATAAGGAGATCTATAAAATAAACAAGTGTTATTAAGTTAAGAGAAGGGGGATGTTAACACATTAAACTCATTTTAATTAATAATCCTCTTTTTCAAGATGCTCTAGCACTTAGCTACGTTATCCATAATAAGGTTGTAAGGAAATCTATAAAACACACAAGAACCTTTAAGTTAAGGAAATACAAATGTTTATCACGTAAATACCATTCAAATTAAATATCATTCCTATTAAGTTGTTCAAACACTCAAGTATTTGTGTCTTAAGAGTTTGGAAGGTGTATTAACAAAAATTGCATACCCTGCAATTCCTTTTACTATATTTTGCACTCATTTAGTGTTTTCCCTTATTTCCATTTGACCCCTTTCTATCCTTATTTTCCCTTCATTTTCCTCTTCCCCTTATTTTTCCTCTTTCCATGAGTCTTGACCCCTCCCCAAGTCTTATTTCTTATCCCTATTTGTCATTTCCCCTTTCCATATGTCTTCTCCCTCTCTTATGTGTTTCTTCACCCTTAAGCTATCCATGTTTCTAGTTCTTAGATGATTCTTCCAAAGTAACTGATCTCTAATCCCCTTTCATGACTAGCTTATTTATCACCTTTATTTCTTCTATAACTCACGTATTTTGACTCCAAATGAGTTGAAATCACCTCCAATAATCTTATTTTTATCGACTATTCCTCTCCATCTAAACTCACCTTCCTTGAGATATGGGGCAAATGCACCTTAGCCTAGTACCGAAGCATTTTCCCTACTATCATTTGGCTCCAAAGATTTAATGAGAGGTAGGTCTAGGTTGAATAACATCATTTTAGGTTGTTTTTGCTTAAAAACCCTCCAAAAATCTATAAAAGGAGTCTTTTCCTCTCATTTTTAGATCCACAATCAAGATTTCGTCTTGCATGTCACTACTTTGTTAGATCTTCAAAGCATTTCTTTTAGAGTTGTTGAGCCTTAAAGCTTTAATACAATTCTAAAGCATCATCATGGAGCTTGTGGATGTTATTTTTCAATATTTTGAAGCTTTGGAATAGCTATTATGGAGCTCGCTCCCTCTCTTTCTTCTATCACATAGCCATCCTCCTTCAAATTTCATAATTTCTTTGCCATTCCTCACTACTTTTTCATAATTCTCTATTTTATCCTTCCCATTTCCTCTCTCCTCAAATCCATACTGTTTTTGTGTCCTTTTGTTTCTATCTTGCCCTCTATTTCCTTCTCCCACCAATTCCTATTTCTCATATTTCCATTTCCTCTTAGTAAGTGCATTATGTTTTTGGTTTCATAATTCATTTACAATTGTATTTTAAATTTCCTTGTTTTAAGATTATTATTGTGCTTTTATCATTATCATGTGGATTTATGTTTGAATTACCCAGAAGGGGACTAGCTTAGGTAGCTTCCCCTTCAACTTAACCACCTTGCTGAGTTCCTATTACAAATATATGACTTGCAAATAACTTACTAGACACTTGGATTGTTAGGACAATTATATGAAATGATCAGGACCTCAAGATGAACAAACTCTAAAATTTTTTAAGAGGTTCTTTAAGCCTAAACAAATACACCCCTATACTAGTACTAGTACATTTGCCCCGGGCCTAGGGGATTCACTTAATAAACAAATGGAATAGCTTGTGCATTCATAATATCATTTATACCTCTCATATTTATGCCTTTAATACCCCCTTTGCATACATTAATATTGATGCAGGAGCATCCAGTGGTGTAAAGGCAATCTTGCATCACCCAAAAAAGATGATATTTCAAAATCATTGATGTTGTTTCCATTTCAAAATTTGTGTTTGTGGATACCCATTTGCTTGAATAATGATTCAAAACCTTCAAAGTTTCCAACAAGGCTAAGGATACCAGAATTTACTATTTTTAGTAAGTCTTTATCAGAGAAGCGGTTGAACCTAAAATTTTTCCCAAAGCTTTGGAATAGTCAAATAAGCATTCTTGGTAAATTTCAGCTCAAGATCATGTTTGGATTTCAAGATAGTAAAGTTTCAATTTTGTGAGGTACCTTGAAAAGTTTTGAAACCATATATGAGGCACTAAAATGTACTATAACATCCCAAAAAGTTGACGAAAATTCATTTATAGATTTTTAGCGTGATAGTTCACTTGCGAGCTTTTCAGCACTTCAAACGATTCGTCAATCAGACACCTGAATCAAAAGTTATGCTTCCCGGAAGTTGACCTATTTTTGGAGGGAGTTGCAAATTTTGAAATTTTGGCTGGAGGCCACCAAAATGGCTATTTATGGCTATTTTTTGGGAACCCTAGGCAGTAGTAGAGATAAGGGGAAAAGTGTAGAGTCAAGAATAGGTGGGAAAACAGAAATCCTAGCTGATTTGGGGTTACATAAGGCAAAAGATTCCAGAGTCTTGAAAGAGGAGGTTGTAATGTGTTACAGCCTGTGGAGGATTTATTCCTCTGATTGTATTTGAGCTTCTGTAATGTAATGAGTTGTCCAAATCAATAAATAACATTCATATTTTCTGTGTGCAATTTCTATTATTATGTGTTTTATGATTTACCCCCTTCATCAAGTGGTATCAGAGTAAGGGTTCCTGAGTGTGTAGACAGATCGTTGACAGTGAGGCAGTTTGCACCAAGACCTGAGGTTGTGGGTTTGCTGCGGAGATCAAAATGCCTCCATGAAGAAAGCATGTTGGGAGGAATGCTTTGATGGAAGAGAGTTTTAGAGCCCTACAAAGACAGATCGATGCATTACAAGAGGAGATGCAAAGAGGGTTTGAGCCGAGAATAAGAGAAGAAAGCGAGGATGAAGCTGAAGAAGAGCTATTTGAGGAAGAACAAGAAGCTGCAGGAGATCCTGCAGAAGTTAGGTTGTTGAGGGCCATTTTGAAGATCGGAAAGATGCCCAGGATCAAAGTTTCTACCTATTCTGGAGATTTGAATCCAGAACAGCTTATTGATTAGATCAATGACATGGAGGAATATTTTGAGTATGAAGATGTGGAGGACCCAGATCAGGTCAAGTTTGTAAAAACAAAGTTGAAGGGCCATGCCAGTATTTAATGGAAGGAGGTCCAGTTAGAGAGAAATAGGAGAGGAAAAGAAAAGATTACCAGATGGGATAAGATGGTGGAGAAACTGAAGAAGTAGTTCATTCATGTGGACTATGAGGTGGAGTTGTTGAAGAAGTTGTAAGGATTAAAGTAAGGTAACAAGTCTATCAAAGAGTATACAAAAGATTTTTATAAGATTACTATCAGGATAGGCCATGCAAAGGCCAACAAGGAGAAGGTAGCCCATTACTTTAATGAGTTAAGGCCAAGTATTTAAGAGGAGCTGAGCCTAGTCAGAATGAGCACCATAGAAGATGCATACTAGTTTTCCCTGAAGGTGGAAGAGAAACCGAATAAAAGATTCAAAAGCAAGCAAAGAGGAAGAGGTCAAGGCAGAAGGATCGGTGGAAGATCCTATGGAGGCCAAAATGAAGATCAAAAGAAAAGTGAAGAAGCTAGCACCAGTCAAAATCAGAGAGGAGATAATGCCTACCGCCCTCGCGACCAGAACAATGGTAAGCAAAGAGGAAGAGGAAGAGCCCGACCTGGGCAAGGACTTAGAAGAGGAGGTTTCAGAGGAACCTGTTTCCAATGTGGATAAGAAGGGCATCGAGCATATGAGTGTCTGCAACATCAAGGAAGGACGAATAGAAAACCTGAAGGTAATGCATGAGTTGCACATGTAGATGAAGATGCACAGTTTGATCATTCTGAAGATGCTAAAAGGGGAGAAACCCTAGTTATCAGAAGAACCTTGTTGAATGAGGAGAAAGAACCATATCAAAGGAAGAGTTTATTCCGCACAAGATGTGAGTGTGAAGGTAGGTGTTGTGATATTATTATTGACAGTGGAAGCACTGATAATCTTGTTTTAGAGGAGATGGTTAACAAAATGAAGTTAACAAGAAGAAAGCATCCACATCCATATCAGATCACATGGTTGCAGAAGGACCATAGAGCTTTGGTTAGTGAACAATGTTTAGTCAAGTTCAAGATTAGGGACTATCATGATGAGGTGTTTTGTGACATCATACCGATGGATGCATGTCATATGTTATTGGGAAGGTCATGGAAGTATGATAGGTGCACTGTCCATGATGGCCATGCAAACACATATTCCCTAACAAAGGATGGAGTTCATAATAAGTTGAAACCCTTGAAGGAGGTGGAAGAAAAGGTATGTAGTACTGCTAGAATTTGCTTGGTAGATGGTAGAAAAATTTTGAAGGGTATGAAGCATGAGCATCATTACTTTGCATTGATTCCTAAGATTAGTCAAGAGAAATGTGAAGATGTACCAGTAGAAGTCTCAGATCTATTGGAAGAATTTTATGATATTGTGTCTGATAATGTACTAGAAGGTTTACCACTAGTGAGGAAGATAAGTCACCAAATGGATTTGATACCAGAAGCTAGTTTATCGAATAAGGCAGCCCACAGAATGACTCCAATAGAGAATAAAGAGTTGAACAAATAAGTTCACAAGTTGTTAAGGAAGAACCTGATAAGGGAGAGCCTAAGTCCATGTGCAGTACCTATAGTACTAGGACCAAAGAAAGATGGAGAGTGGAAAATGTGTATAGACTCCCAAGCCATCAACAAGATCATGATCAAGTATAGATTTCTATTGCCCAGAATGGATGACATAATGGATTGTTTGAGTGGAGCCAAGTACTTCACAAAGATTAACCTAAAGAGTGGGTATCACCATATCTAAATCAAAGAAGGAGACAAATGGAAGATAGCCTTCAAGATAAAGGAAGGATTGTATGAGTGGTTAGTCATGCCATTTGGGCTAACCAATGCACCGAGCACATTCATGCAGCTCATGAATGAGGTATTGAAAGAATTTTTGAGAAATTTTGTTATTGTTTATTTAGAGGATATTTTAATTTTTAGTAAGACTTGGGATGAGCATCTGATGCATATCAGAAGAGTTTTAGAGAAGCTGAGGGAGGGGAAGTTGTTGATTAACCTGAAGAAATGTAGTTTTGCAAAGGAGTTGGTATGCCTGGGATTTGTTGTCTTAGAGGAAGGTCGTAAGATGGACCCAAAGAAGGTGAGGGCTATGATTAAATGACCTACGCCAAGGAGTGCTACAGGGGTACGATCTTTTCATGGTTTGGCAAGTTTTTATAGAAATTTTATCAATAATTTTAGTAGTATTTGTGCACCCCTAATTGAGACGATGAGAGTGGATAGAAAAGAGTTTAAATGGACTACAGGAGCAAACAAGAGTTTTGATACATTGAAGTAGAAAGTCATAGAGCAACCTGTTTTGGCACTTCCAGATTTCAATAAGGCATTTTAGGTAGATTGTGATGCTAGTGGTAGTGCTATAAGAGCTATTTTGAATCAAGAAGGTAAACCCATTGCCTATTTTAGTGAGAAGTTGAATGATGCCAAGAAAACGTATTTTGTTTATGATCAAAAGTTTTATGCAATAGTTCAGGCTTTAAAGAAATGGAGACATTATTTGTGGCCAAAAGAGTTTGTTTTATATATTGATCATCAGGCTTTGCAGTATCTTAATAGTCAAGGAAAGTTGAACCAAAGGCACTTAAAATGGGTTGAGTTTTTTTAGAGTTATACTTTTGTTTTGAAGCACAGGAGTGGGAAGTCCAATAGAGTTGCAGATGCCTTGAGCAGAAGACAAAATTTGTTGACATAAATGAAGATAGAGGTTGTTGGGTTTTATGAGCTCAAAAGTTTATATCCTAAAAATCCAGATTTTGTAGAGGCTGAGAAAGCTTGTTTGAAACCTATTACTTTGGATGGGACAAAATGGTTGGATTTCATAATCCAAGATGACATGTTGTTTAGAGGAAGCCAGTTGTGCATTCCAAGGAATTCAATGAGAGAGAACCTAATTAAAGAGAAGCATAGTGGGGGATTGGCTAGACACTTTGGTCGAGATAAGACCATTGCTATTGTTGGTGAGCATTATTATTGGCCACAGTTGCACCAGGATGTGAGGAAATTTGTGCATAGTTGCAGAGTGTGTCAGAGGGCAAAAGGAACAAGTCAAAATATAGGGCTATACCAACCACTACCTATACCAGAGAAGCCAAGGGATGATATTAGTATGGATTTTGTTCTTGGTTTACCAAGGACACAAAGAGGACATGATTCCATTTTTGTGGTGGTGGATAGATTCTTGAAGATGGTACATTTTATTCCTTGTAAGAAGACTAATGATGTTGTTCATATTGCAGAATTATTTTTTAGAGAGGTGGTGAGACTACATGGTCTACCTAAGAACATAGTTTCAGATAGAGATACTAAGTTTGTTTGTTATTTCTGGAGGACATTGTGGAAGAAGTTGAAAACATATTTGAAGTTCAGTTCTACACACCATCCACAGACTGATGGAGAAATAGAAGTGGTGAATACAAGTTTGGGTAACTTGCTACGATGCTTAGTAGGAGATAAGCCCAAGGGATGGGATTTGATTCTACCACAAGCGGAATTTGCTTACAACAATTCTGTCAATAGGAGTATAGGTAAATCACCATTTTATATTGTATATGGGAATAGTCCAATAAATGCTTCAGAGTTAAGAAAGCTGGACAAGGGAGAAAAGACAAGTGCTGAAGCCGAAGACTTTGTAGAACACCTGAAGAATTTGCATGAAGAGGTGAAAAAACACATTAATAAGATGAATACTTAGTACAAGGCTAAGGCAGATCAGAATAGGAGATATAAGAAGTTTCAGGTAGGAGATGAAGTCATGGTTCACCTGAGAAAAGAGAGGTTTCCAGTTAGAACATATAATAAGTTGAAAATGAAGAAATTTGGACCATGCAGGATTTTGAAAAAGCGTGATTTAGGAAATGCATATGAGGTAGAGTTGCCGAGTGGAATCAACATTTCCATGTGTTCAACATTGCTAGTTTAACAGAATATCACGAAGGTGGCATAGAGGATGGACCAATAGAAGAACAATGTAATATCCACCTACTTCAGAAAAGGAGGAGATAGAAGAGATCATGGATAGCCGTGTGGGAAGGAGTACTCAGAATAGGCAATATGAAGAATATCTAGTGAAGTGGAAAGGGAGGCTTGTTGAAGATTCTTCCTGGTTATCTAAGACAGAAGTGGATCATTTGGGGATTTCCTCAAACATTTGAGATGTGAGGTGTCTGATGTAGGAGCATCTAGTAGTGTAAGGGCAATCTTGCATCACCCAAAAAAAGATGATGTTTCAAAATTGTTGATGTTGTTTCCATTTCAAAATTTGTGTTTTTGGATACCCATTTGTTTGAATAATTATTCAGGACCTTCAAAGTTTCCAATAGGGCTAAGGATACCAGAATATACCAAAATTTACTATTTTTAGTAAGTCTTTATCAGAGAAGTAGTTGAGCCTAAAATTTCCCCAAAGCTTTAGAACAGTCAAATAAGCATTCTTGGTAAATTTCAGTGCAAGATCATGTCTAGATTTCAAGATATTAAAGTTTCAATTTTGTGAGGCACCCTAAAAAGTTCTAAAACCAGATATGAGGCACTAAAATGTCGTAAAAAGTTGATAGAAGTCCGTTTATGGATTTCCAGTGTGATAGTTCACTTCGCAAGCTTTTCAGTGCTTCAAATGGTTCGTCAATCGTACACTCGGATCAAAAATTATGCTTCTCGGAAGTTGACCTATTTTTGGAGGGAGTTGCAAATTTTAAAAAATTGGCTAGAGGCTACCAAAATGGCTATTTATGACTATTTTTTTGGGAACCCTAGCTAGTAGTAGGGATAAGGGGAAAAGTGTAGAGTCAAGAATAGGCGGGAAAACATAAATCCTAGGTGATTTGGGGTTACAGAAGATAGAAGATTCCAGAGTCTTAAGAGAGGTAGCTATAATGTGTTGCAGCCTGTGGAGGATTTATTCCTCTAATTGTATTTGAGCTTCTGTAATGTAATGAGTTGTCCAAATTAATAAAGAACGTTCATATTTTCTCTGTGCAATTTCTATTATTGTGTGTTTTATGATTTACCCCCTTCATCAAATATAATTAAAATATCTCCATATTTTTACTAGTTACCTAATTATCTATTTTTTGGTTAAATTTTTATATCCACTTATTACTATCCTATCAACCAAGAGCACTACCAACTCCAACATCTAAATCAAAACTAATTTTGATTGTCATCGCATACATTAAAGCCTTGACATAGGAAACTTAGAAGATCTATGACAAAACTATCATGTTATTGAAAGCTTTAAGTTTTAAATCATGTATACATCTCAACCTCTAAACCCTTGCCACAACAACTCCAATAATGAATCCCCTTAATACAAAATATCTCAATTATAGTATGCATATTAATATAATTATAAGGGAAGATTTATAGAAACACTTGGTGGTTCTTCTTGATAGGGTTGTGGCATTACCAAAAGGTGTCCAATAACTAGTACTACGAGACTTGGGTAGGATTCATACTAAATTTGCATGCTTGGTGTGACCATTGTTTCCTTTGTTAAATGCATTAGAGTTGGGATTAAGTAGGTTCCCCTGGAATTACAAGGCTTTGAAAAAAAGAAGACTATGGTGCAAAAGAAAGACAACTTCATGACCTTGATAAGACTAGCATAGTGAATGAAATTTCCTTTGATTGACCAGTCCAAATTCATATGCGAAGGATTTGGAATGCCACTTATAAACACCCCACCCCTTTTTGTGCATGCTTCCCAACCCCTAATACCTACCTGTATCACATTAATTAAATTATCCCCTATCCCCTTATATTGAAACAATATATTGGGTCCCATTTTGGTTATTAACAAAATCCAATATGCATGCACATGATAACACATAACTTTAGAGGTGAATCCCTTGGGACCTTGTGTTAGTAAAACAATGCTCCTACACTAGTATTGATGCATTTATTTTCACTAATATATTAGTCATGCAACCCTCAAATTCACTAGGTAGTTTTTTGACACATCCATAGGCTTATTTTCTACTTCTTTTTTAGTTTTTGATCAAATCTAGGGTTTAATTTTCTACATTTTCCTTCATTAATTTACATTAGGTTTTCATAGCATAATTTTTTAAAATGTTTCTAATCTTTGTGGACACCTAGTGTAGACACCTAAAATTGACATGTCTTGTGACATCATCTTTTCAAGCCTTAACCAAGCTATTTGATCATCCACATTCTAAGTATCCTTATGCTATCAAAATCATTCTAGCTCTTCCATTATCATACATCATCCATTATCATTATCTAATGTTATGTTGTAGAATTTGAGCAAACCAACATATCAAAATTATGATCAAATATCATAGGATTGTTTATCATTTTCATAATCTTGCTTAGTCCTTTGATCCCTAGATGAAGTGTTGTTCAAGTATGGAATTGGTACTTTCATTGTATTGTTTCCTCATTGATTTCCATATTTCTGCATACACACCTAGACTCATTGGATCTAGAATATCTAAGATAGTATTTGATAGATCTAAAAATATAGTAGACATTGTTGCAGGTCATGGAACTAGTGCTATGCCCCTACATTAGTATTCTTTTATTATTGGTAAATGCTTTTGACTAGAGCTATGTAACGAATAGGAATTAGTTTTTGAAAGGGCCCAAACCCTTGTACATGAAACCAATGCAATTACCACTACCACAAACAAATTCACTAGGTAGTTTTTTGACACATCCATAGGCTTATTTTTGCTTATTTTTTAAATTTTTTATCAAATCTAGGGTTTAATTTTGTACATTTTCCTTCATTAATTTACACTAGGTTTTCATAGCATAATTCTATTTTTTTTATGTTTCTAGTCTTTGTGGACACCTAGACTTATTATATCTAGTATCTCTAAGATAGTATTTGATAGATCTAAAAATGCAATAGACATTGTTGTAGGTCATGGAACTAGTGCTATGCTAGGTACATTAGTATTTTTTTAATTATTGGTAAATGCTTTTGACTAGAGCTATGTACCAAATAGGAATTAGTTTTTGAAAGGGCCCAAACCCTTGTACATGAAACTGCCACAAACAACAAACAACCTACTGAGCAACCAACATCATCTAGGTACATCTTGCCGCATCCTTCCAACAGTCTTGGTTGCACATCCAACACCATCTTCTTGCCTTATTGCTCCACTCTCCCACTGCCACAAACAACAAACAACCTACTAAGCAACCAACATCATCTGGCTACATCTTGCCACATCCTTCCAACACTCTTGGTTGCACATCCAACACCATCTTCTTGCCTTATTACTACACTCTTCTAGCACTCCTTGGCTGCAAACCACCTTGTGAAACAAGCGCTAATATATTCAATTAGCACACCATTCAGCACTAAGATATCCTTGGGGCAATTTGAACCTTGATCTCCATCATGAGAACCAAGTGGCCTAACCACTTGAGCACACCCCACTTGATGCCCCTGCATTTGCATTACCCTCTTTTGGCCCAAAATTTTACCATTAGCTCTTTATTAGCATTTCAAACATTTTATGTAACAACATGAATTGTCCCTAAGTTCATTTGTACTCTCTGCTTTTTAATTTTCTATTCCTAGTCTTAGTCTAAATTTTGCCCATTCTTATTTCTAATTTGTATTTTTAAATCTATACTTTCTATGGTTTTGCTAATCTTAACTCACATATGATTAGATTAAATAATCAAATCTAATTTAGACCCATTTACACAATTTTAAATATCTTTATTTTATCTCTATTTTATCTCACTTCACATACAATTAAGAAAAAAAAAATCTGTTCTTTTAATCTTCCAAAGGGTAGATTGTTAAATACACTATCTATCTACCTATTCACTTGCTACATTGCCTATGATAGTTACCATGAACACAATAAGGTGATAGTAACTATTGCTTAGACTAAAGCAAGCTCGTTTCACATTTCTCTCACTTTAAATACATGAAACTAGAAAAGAAATTAAAACTAGATTCACAAAATTAATCTAGTGTATTTTGATGGCATAAATGATTGGTGTAAGACTTAAACAAAGGTTTTCTTATCCTAATTAATAGCTAGTACTAAAAGTTTACCATTACAGATGTTTTTGAGAGTATTAATTTTTACTAAGTAGCTGCTTCTTTTTCATTCTTAAGTTTAAATGTCTTCTGAACTGTATATTAATTGTCGCCGAAGGATTTAATAAATTGAGAATTTGATGATGTTAGTGAACATACGAATTTTAATTATTAGTTTCTTGAGCACCTAAGTTGAGAATTGTAAAACAAAAAACTAGATTTATTTAGAATTCATTCTTCAGTTGTCTGCTTGGTCTTTAGCGGAGCATAAGATAAAATTAAAAAAATTACTGTCTTCCCCTTGATAAAATATCATCTTAATTTGAATTAAGAATGTGTACGAAATTAAAGATGCTTCAGCTAAAAATAAGTCGTCGTTCCAAGCTTTTTAGGGTGGATTTTGTAATGTCCGGACACGCCGAAATTGTGTCACAACAGTGAAAAATGTTCTTACTTTGATGGACAACTTAAATGCGGCTGGTTACTTCTATAGTTTTATAAGCGTTGTACTGAAATAAAAGTTAAAAGTGTATTTCTTCGAAAAGAAAGGTTTCAATGGGGGTTTCAATGGGTATTTATTATTTACCTCATAGTAAGGAAGAGGGCCCAGTAGCCGCCCACTTTGACTTCGCACACGTCAAGCACATAGTTAGACATATTGAATTTCGATGATTTTTTTTGGCTTTTTTCGTATGTGATCGAATAGCTTAAAGCTATTCTTTCAGTTTCTGGGCACTTATACATTTCCCTGTAGGACGCGTTATGTGCACATGGGTCGAAAAATGGTCATTCAACATATTGCCCTATACATCTGCACCGATGTGCCGGTAACCGCTCGCCATCACATTTGTACACTTGTCTTAATTTCATTGGTTAATTTACAAATGTATTGGTGCATTTGTGTTAATTTATTTGGTTGGTATTTTACATGTATTGGTCCTTTTTAAAAATTTAATTGGGGTGTCAAGTGATTAAAAACATAGCGGTTATTGGGGCGTGGGCGGCAACTGGGCCCTCTCAAGTGATTAAAAACATAACGGTTATTGGGGCGTGGGGGTCAAGTGATTAAAAACATAAGGGTAAAGTTTTACATTTGTTGTTTACTTATATCCAAATCAAAATGAGAAAGAAGTTGTCCACAGGATTTGGACTTAAAATATAGCGGGTGGAAAGGTATGGTAGAATTTTTGGTAATGTTTACATAATTAAAAGTGGTTATTAAGATTGGAAAAGTATCAAGTTTTAAAAGGCCAAACATTAATGATTCGCCTTTTAAAACTTGATACTTTTCCAATCCTAGTAACCACATTTTTTAAAACACCTTTTTAATTAATAAATTGTTGGTTTATAAAGTAGTAAAACATTTATTTAAAGAACTTGTTTCTCATCTGAAATAAGAAAATTATTTTAATTGTAAATGTTTGGGTTTTCAATTTTTAATTAGTACAATAAAATAAGACAACCTCTACATAGCTTTAAGGTTACACAATTAAGTTTAATTTAAACATTAGATAAATTAGAAGTTATATAATTAGATTGAAATGTATTAATTGAGTATAAATAAATATGTGTTGAAATGGAAATGGAGTGTTAGGGTTATTATGTATCTTAGAACATGGACTTATTCAGTCATGCATTGTGACAAATGTTTAATTTTTTATATCTAATATTTAATTTTTTTATATCTAATATTGAATTGTGGATCTAATAGTTGAGATGACTAGATTTTGAGTGGCTTAGCACTTGGGACAAAATTGCTCAAGCAAGGATGTCCTTAAAGAACTATGATCTTATTTGAATCCTATGATCTTATTCTAAAAAATATGATATTGTCAGTCTAGCAAAAGATGGTCTTTCATAACTACAATGAAGATTGACATGTTT
The DNA here is from genome assembly GCA_027924645.1 of Cunninghamia lanceolata. NCBI lineage: Eukaryota > Viridiplantae > Streptophyta > Pinopsida > Cupressales > Cupressaceae > Cunninghamia > Cunninghamia lanceolata. The sequence goes on from BSBN01000073.1 coordinate 11,771,447, forward strand.
TTATTGCTATGTCATAAAATGTGTACACCACCATTTTACACTTAGTTTAGCACCTGAGTGGACCTAAAATGTTTACACTAGTTAATTTGGACCTATTTTAACACCTTTTTTAGCATTAAACATGTAATTCTTGATCTCGATGCACAAAACCCCAAAAAGTAATAATAAGGCATGGCTAAGCACACTTTAAGTGCCTTATCCTGGGAGTTTGAGGCTAAGGGACCTATAAGCACTAGAATCACACGCAGGCTCCACAAGGACCCCGATGATGACTCACAATCCTTGTCACACACATGTAAGAATGGAATAATGCCCTCTCATCAACAATTATCTTGGTAGCATGTGATTTCTTCTTCCTCGCGCATTGTTTCGCCTTTGTCGTTCTATCCCTTTCTTCGCTTTTGACACTTGTTGATTTGTGTTTCTTGTGCTTACGACTTTGTCTCTAAGCCTTGTATTCATCCATTTGTTGTGTTTTCACCTCTCCCTAGTGTTTTTCATCCATTCCCACCCCTAGGAGCCCTCTAGAGGACCTCCCAAGCCATCTCCAACTTTCAACTTTTAGTTTCAATCAACCAGTACAAATCTTCCCCTATTATTTCTAGATCTCCCCTGGGAGATCCTACATTTGCAAGTGGAGATTTGGTTTTTGACCCCTGTTTGACTTGTTTTCGGAGGTAGATCCCCTTCTTTTCTCCTCCTCTTTCATCTCCCATCTTGAGCTTTCACCTAGGACCCCTCCTCTGAGGGTCGCCCATGGGTCGCCTCTGGGTGACCTTGACTAGTGAAAGAGGCAACTAGGTGGCAACCCTGTTGTCTTTCCCTGCCATGATTAAACTCAAGTTTTCGACCAAAAATAGCTCTGTTTTTACTCATTTTTCTTCCTGTTTGCATGAAATTTTGTCCCAAAGATAGAGTTGACTATTTCATGCACCCACACATGCATATTTAACTCATTTTTATCTTTAGTTCTCAACTCGTGCATTCTCTTTCTCCCTTTCTTCTTGAGTGATAAGTTATAATTGGTTAGATCACTCCAATTTTAGCCTAGATCACTCTTGTGTCTTCTAATTTAACTCTTCAATTAAATTGAGTTAACTCTCCACCTCTCATGCCTTCTTCAAACCTATAAATACCGCCTTCCTCAAGTATAAAGGGAGGCAATTTCATTTGTACACACAATTCTTGCAGGTTATTGCTCTCCAATCAAGCATCCATATGCTCACATAGGATGTCAGAGCCTTTTGCTTTTTATTGGTGTCTCATCTAGTTTTGTTAAAATCTCATTTTTTGTGTCGATATGCTACTAACATCACAAGCCACAATGCTCGTCAAGCTCACAATTATGCTCCCAAAAGATTTTTTTTGCATCTCTTTCTTATTGTTACCAAGAAGATCACTCCGCTGTTGCAAGAGGATAAGAGGTTGCCATACAAGGATTTCTGAGGGTAGTGGAGGCTCATGCATATCTTTATTCCAGGTTCCTTCATGCTTTTTATTTCATAGTAATTAGATAATTAAAATTTTCTCTCGGAAATAGTAAATGCATGTTGCTTTTTCCTTGATAGGCTAAGTAGATCTTGCAATGTTAAAGTAGTTCACTTTCACAAGTTCATAGATTAGATTCATTTCAAAGCAATTTTCCTTTTCTAGAGTAATTGTTCCACATATTTAGAAAACAAACCAAAAACATAGATTCAATTGCGTTAGGTAATCTCATAATAGATTGCATACATTTTCTAATTCCTAGAATAGAAAAAAGCACTTTTATTTCCATAAATAGAAAAAAACACAAAAAATTGTTTTGCAAGTTCATATAGGCTTGCATGCATCCAAAAACTGAAAAGAACAAAAACATTAGCATCATGGAGTGTTCACAAACCCTTGATTCCAACACAAGGTCAACTTTGGTCAACATTTTGGCAAAACCTTTGATTCCAACACAAGGTTAACACAAAGTCAACATGAAACAACATTGAAACCTTAGAAATCCAAATAGAAGAATGGTGACTAGTGACCCTTCGAGTCATATAGTTATCTGAACAACCATGGTCACAGAACACCACATCATAACAAATGCACAATAATAAAGGCCCCAGGACTAGCCGACCACTCTCTGCGAAGTCCAGCTCTCAAATGAGCCAAACCACCCCCATGTCTCACCTCCTCTCGATTGGCTACTTCCATGAGAGTGAGAGTGATGTGGAGGTTCGCCTCATGGCAAGGAGAGAGGGTCTGTGTGCATGCCAATGCTAACTTAACCACCCCAAGCCACCGAGTCATGGTTTTGAGAGTACATATTTTGGTGAACCTGATGTGAAGTACAAAACCTCTCAGTTATGATTTTTGTGTTTCCACTGCTTGGATCCCATTTTCATCATCATTATCATATGTGATGTCAAATTCACCACATATTTTGGTGAACCTGACATGAAAGCCTAAAGCCTCTTGATTATGTTTTTTGTGTTCCTATCACTTAGATCCATTAAACACCATCATTGTCACTTATCGGCCTTTCAACTTCAATAGTTCAATCATTTTCACTTTCATTTTTATGACCATCTTCGCCACTTCCACCTTCACCTTTGCTCGAACCATTCCATTTATCTTGTAGTGTCTATGGCACCCTCGAATATGATGGAACTAGACTTAAACTTAGCGAATATTCACTCTAGGGAACTTGAAACTTCCTCTTTCGATAGGTATGTGCCACCTGACTCGAATGCATCAGTTTCAAAATGTTATGACTACAAAGATTCAGACTATGAACAAGATAGAAGAGAACCCAGATGTTCTCTATATTTCAACAACCTCGCATGGGAGCATAACCCTGCCATACCAAACACACCTCACAATGAGAAAAGAATACATATGAGATCAGAAGTCCACCACATGGATCAACCATCCACAAGTAATGCAAGTACTCATCTTGACTATGAAGTGAGAAGGCTAAAAAGAAACTTGCCAGAAGCAAAAGATGATCAAGAAGCCCTGAAAGTTGCTCTATGAGAAGAGCAACAAGAAAATGTTATATGAGTGTTTTATATGAAAAAGTGAATGATGACAACTAGCATGCACACTAGATCAAACCCTCTTTCACAATAACATTCAAGGACAAGACTGAGCCAAATCACTGTTGTTATATGGAGCCTAATCAGACTTGGAGGTTATATTTACCCCACTTTTATCGGTGCGGTTTCCCCCCAAATTCCTACGGGGTCAAGGGGCAGCGCCCCTTGCGGGGGTTTGGGGGCAGCGCCCCCAAGATGGGGTCAAGGGGCAGCGCCCCTTGCGGGGTCTAGGGGCAGCGCCCCTTGTGAGGTCTAGGGGCAGCGCCCCTGGTGCGTTCCCTGTCGCGATACAGGGCGGGGTCGAGGGGCAGCGCCCCCGTGGGGGCTCGGGGGCAACGCCCCTGAAACCTCACACGATTTTTTATTATTTTATAATGCACCAGAAGTTAATTTTTTCATTGACCGACATAAGAAAACCCTATTTTGTAACTGACAAAAGCTTGATAAAAAGCGGCTAAGGGTTAGGGTTTTGGTATTGTATTGTAGCATTTTGCAGCGGTATTGAGTTGCAGGGATTGCTGATTGTAATCGGTTTGATTTACTAGATAATAATATTGGACTCTCTGTTTGGTGGATGTAGCCCGAGTTTGGGTGAACCACGTTAAAACTTGTCTCTCGTTGTTATTATTTCTGTGTATTTCCATTTCTCTGTTTAATCTTTATTTACATTTAATTGATATCTTCTGCCGGCTAACCCTAACAATCACTACCAAATGAAGGTGGACTTATCTACACATCTCGTACTCAGGAGTGCTATAGAAAGATCAGATTTAATCAAGTCCTTTTGTCAAACCATAGGTCAATGATGCACTAAACCCTAGGTCTATGATGATCTGATTATAACAGAAGAATTACAAAAAATCTCAAGAAACCAATTGTATAGGGAGGATCAGGAAGATGATAAAACCCGTGTCTCGGAAGAAGAGATGTCAGAGGACTATTTCAGGATTGCCCAAGTCCTAGATGTTGAATTTGTAGAAACTGTAAACTGGAGAAATGTTGCAGAGATTGCCCTAATGATATATCTAGAGCTAGTAGGGGCAGAAATACTAGGGCACCACCACCCAAGTCTTGCACTAAGGAATATTTTGTAATTATTGTCAGATCCTGAAACCATGATCCTTTCTTAGTCTTCCTGTATCTTCATATTTCCCGGATCTCACTCCTGTAACCTACACACAAGAAGAGAAGGGGTTTGGGAGTTATGGTGTGTAGGGACTTGCCTTAGTCAAATCTCAAGATAGCATTCAAGCTTCCCAACACCGTTGATAGATAAAAAGAGCATGCCCTTGTAGGGTAGAGGCTAAACACAATAATAATATGATGAATCAAATGATGATAAACAACAATGATATCACCTATGTGATGAAACCCTTAGAAGGATGAAAGATCTTCAATTCATAAGGAGAGATAGATGATAAATTCAAACCTACAACAACACATAATGACAACACAAATCTACTCTAGTTTCACAATGAACGCTCTTTTCTCCAATGCTTCCAGTTGGCTATCTCTATCTGGTGCAAGTGCACCAAGAGGATCATGAAGATCCATGATTGTGTTGTTTGTTCTATGTTTGTTCATGTTGTAATAAGGTCTTGGTAGACCATTCTCATGTTGTAATAAGGACCATGTCCACAAACATCTCTTGTTGATGTCATGTTATGATGGAGCAGTCCTAAGGTGTAATAGGTAGTCATACATTATCATGTTGTAAGCCTTACTAAGGCATATAGGACAGAGTCAAGAAGTCTAGTGCCTTATCCAAGGCCTAATTACATTGTAATGGGCTTAGAAGGCACTGTCAAAGCCTAAACCAATCGATGCCATTATGATAAACTTGTAATTAGTTGTCATTTTAAAATAGGACAGTTGCAGTCCTGTAACAGGGTAGTTGCAGAGAGGGAATTCGATGCTTATTACATAGTCCCATTGACCCCAACTGCCCTCTAACTATCCAAAGGTGTTGTGGCAGGCTTCTTAAAGCCCTGCCCATGAACATTGTAGAGAGAGAGGTGAATCGGTGGCAGAAAACAATAAGAAAAACTCAGATTTCCCTACAATTTCCAGTATATTCGCTGTTACAGTCCGTGGTACTCCTTTGTACAGAAGTGTCATTAAGCATGTATTGGTGAGATGATAGAGGTATGAGTTAAGTTTCCATTGTAAGTGATTAGAGGTTTTGAAACTCCTTTGTGTGTGTATTCTCTGCATATATCTGAAAACTGGTTGCCATAACCTAATCTAGGGTTTTGATAGGAATTATGTATTTTCTTTCCATTCCACTGATTTAATTCATTCTTGATCAGTGGGATGGGTTGTTGTAGATCTGTTTTAGTATGTTATGACAAGTTTTTGATAGGGAATTTGAGAAGGAGGAGTTTTCATTGATGAAACCTAGCATCCTCATGTGCTAGGTGTTGTGTAGAAACATAGTAAAGGAACAACAATAGACCAATCAGTTGCAGTCCATTTTAGGGACCCAAAACTTGAAGAATCCTTGGTTTTACCATGCCCCTGAAATGTCCAAATGATTGATTGGGTTATGTGGGTCTCTGAAAGGGGGGTTACTTCACAAAATAGGCCTGATTAAGGCTCTAGGTCACTAGGGGGTGTTATAGGTTGGACTATACTGTCCAAAACAACCTATACCCATTTTTGGATATGTTGTGGGAAGTCTAAATGGGTATCTCCATATTGTCTTAGATCTAGGTTTGCAGGTCTGCATCAAAAGTTATTGATGACTATTCATATTTCAACACCTACAAGGATATCCTTAGGTCTGTGAAGGAAGTGTTAATCCCTAGTTGGTCCAGCCTTTGTAAATGGTTTGGATGGGTCCCATGGCTTGTCAAACACACATTTCCATGAAGATTTTAGAGCCACTCACTATTGTTCCCACTTTTGCAAGTTGACCTTTGAATTTGGGTTTTAGAGTGTAATGAAAATCTTGTCAATTTGTGCTATCTTCCATCTATCCTAGTGTCTCTACATCATAGTGGTATCAGAGCCATAAAAGGTTCTGTTGTTGGATGTGTAAGGCCTAGTATATGTCAGCAGAGGAGAGTGAAGGAGAGGCTAGCAATATGCCTCCAAAGGGAATGACCACTGAGGTGGTTAAGAAGTTCAAGGAGATGGAAGAAAAGATCAAAAGTGGAGTCAAGGAAGCACTCCAAACAGAGTTGAAGGCATTGAGGATAGGGAAGAGGATAGATGAAGGTTCTGATGAAGAAGAAGAAAAAGAGGAGGAAGAAGAAGATCAAGAAGAGGTAGAGGTACCTGCAGATCAAAAACATTTCCTTGAAGCCATCAAGGCAATTGGCAAAGATTCTTCAGAGGCTCGGATGGAGATTCCCATGTTTAGTGGCAAGATGAATGCTGATGAAGTCATGGAGTGGATTGAGGCCCTAAACAACTATTTTGAATAGAAAGAAGTTCCTGAGAACAAGAGGGTGAAGTTTGCAAAAACTAAACTCAAAGGTGTTGCCCTTACATGGTGGAATTACACCCAAGGTGAGAGGGTAAAGAATGGGAAGAGCATGATCTTTTCATGGAGTAGAATGTTGGAGAGGATCAAGTCCCAATTCCTTCCATCAGACTATGAGGTGCAAATCTACAAGAAGATGCAAAATCTCAAGCAAAGAGATTTGGATGTGGCCACCTACACTGAGGAGTTTCACAAGTTCTCTCTTCGTTGTGGATACATGGAGGATGAAAAAGGTAAAGTGGCAAGGTATCTAAATGGTTTGAAGTTTAATATCCAAGATGATATCAGCATAGTAACCCCTGAAACCATGGATAAATGCTTTCAAATGGCATTGAGGGCTGAAGAGAAATTGAAGAGGAAAAGTGAGCAACAAAATAGAGGTAGAGGAGGCAGAAATTTCAGAGGTAGGGGCAGTTTTGGAGGCAGAAATCAGTCCCAAAGAAGTCAAGGGGAATCTAGTTCCCAAGAACAAAGTGGAGAATCAGGTTCTAGAGGAGGCTTTAGAGGAAGGAGACCCAATGGAAGGGGTAGATTTGGTGGACTCGGGAGAGGTCCTAATGTCTTCACAGGAAGGTACTACAATTGCAACCAAGTGGGACATCCAGCTTTCAAATGTCCTGAAAAGCAAGCCTCAAGCTCTCATGGAGGAGAGAGAAGGAACCGATTGATCCAAGAGGAAGATTGCCAAAGTGTTAATTCTCCAATTGGAAGTGTAGCCCCAGTCCATGAAGGAGAAAGTTTGATGATGAGGAGAACCATGCTGAAGGTGCCTCAAACTCAAGAACCCCCACAAAGGAAGACATTGTTTAGGACAACATGCAAGGCCTATGGTAAGATTTGTAAGGTAATTGTTGATTCAGGTTCAACTGAAGATTTGGTTTCCATTGAAATGGTAGACAAGTTGAAATTGAAAAGACTTCCTCATGTTAGTCCTTATAAAGTATCATGGTTGAATAAGGGGCAAGAAGTTTTGGTAAATGAACAATCATGGGTAGAATTTGAAATAGGAGAATATAAGGATAGGATTTTGTGTGATATAATTCCCATGGATGCTTTCCATTTGCTATTAGGACGCCCATGGCAATATGATGTTCAATCTCAACATGATGGTAAAACTAATTCTTTCATTATAACCAAGAATGGTAGGAAGTATAGAATGGATCCATTGCCTGATGAGAATGTAGAAAAGAATGTTGGGTCAAGTGTCATGATTGTGAGTGGTAAAGAGTTTCTTAACACCCTTAAGGAAGAAGGAACCCAAGGGTATGCATAGTCCTAGTAAGGAAGAGGTTCCTAAGGAGGTGCAACAATTGTTAGAGAAGTATAAGGGTATCATGGTAGAGGAAATTCCTAATGAGTTGCCACCCATTAGGGACATAAGCCATCAAATTGATTTCATACTAGGGTCTACTTTGCCAAACAAAGCAGCCTATAAGATGGCACCTTCTCAAAATGAAGAGATTGCCAAGCAAGTGCAAGAATTGTTGGATAAGGGATTGGTAAGAAAAAGCCTTAGCCCATGTCCTGGCCCAACAGTCCTAACCCCTAAAAAAGATGGTAAATGGAGGTCGTGTATGGATTCTAGAGCCATTAATAAGATTACTATAAGATATAGGTTCCCTATGCCAAGGATTGAGGACCTAATGGACTATTTGGGAGGGGCTAGATACTTTTCTAAGATTGATCTTAAGAGTGGGTATCATCAAATTGGGATAAAGCAAGGGGATGAATGGAAGACAACATTCAAAACAAATGAGGGTCTTTATGAGTGGTTGGTGATGTCTTTTGGTCTATCTAATGCCCCAAGTACTTTTATGCGTCTCATGAATGAAGTGTTGGAGGATTTCATTTGCAAATTTGTTGTGGTATACTTGGATGACATTCTTGTTTTCAGCACGACTAAGGAAGAGAATTTGCAACATTTGGATCAGGTTTTGAAGAAGTTACATGATGAACAATTGATGATCAACATGGAAAAGAGTGTCTTCATGAAGGAAAAACTCACCTATCTTGGTTTTGTCATTTCCCAAGGTAGTTTGAAGATGGATCCAGCAAAGGTAGAGCCCATTTTGTCATGGCCAACTCCAAAAACAACAGGTGATGTAAAAAGTTTTCATGGTTTGGCAACATTTTATAGGAAGTTCATAAGGGGTTTTAGTCATATTTGTGCACCAATTTTGGATACCATCAAAGGGGGGTAGAAATGTAAGTTTTTTGGACAAAGGCAGCCAATGATTCTTTTGAAATTCTGAAGCAAAAAGTAGCACAACAGCCCATCCTTGTTTTGCCCAACTTTAACAAGTTGTTTGTGGTGGAATGTGATGCTAGTAACCTTGCTATAGGGGCTGTCCTAAGTCAAGAAGGTAGGCCTATTGCTTTCTTTAGTGAAAAATTGAATGATGCTAAGAGAAAGTACTCTACTTATGACCTGGAATTGTATGCAATGGTGCAAGCTTTGAAAAAAATGGAGGCACTATCTTTTGCCTAAAGAGTTTATTGTTTATACTGACAACCATGCACTTAGTTTTCTAAATTCATAGGAGAAACTCAACCATAGGCATATGAAATGGGTTGAACAACTCCAAGCATATACTTTTTCAATCAAACACAAGAAGGGGCAAGCCAACAAAGTGGCAGATGCATTGAGTAGAAGGGGGTTGTTGTTCAAAGGCAGCCAACTATGTGTTCCTAGGTGTTCCATGAGGGAGAACATCATAAAGGAAAAACATTGTGGTGGACTAGGAGGTCACTTTGGGCTAGACAAAACATTGGATCAGGTGAAGAGGTTTTATTTTTGGCCTAAAATGCAATCAGATATCAAAAAGTTTGTTGAATGTTGTAGTATTTGTCAAAGGGCAAAGGGTACTTCATCTAATGCTAGTATATATCAGCAACTTCCTATTATTAGCATGGATTTTGTCTTGGGTCTTCCTAGGACTAAAAGAGGTTTTGATAGTATATTTGTTATGGTGGATAGATTCAATAAGATGGCTCATTTCTTGCCATGTAAATACACTAATGATGCTTCACACATTGCTGGTTTGTTCTTCAAAGAAATTGTTAGAATCCATGGTTTGCCTCTTAACATTGTGACTGACAAGGATCCAAAGTTTGTAGGCCACTTTTGGTGTACCTTGTGGAAGAAGTTGGGCACTCATTTGTCATTCACTTTAGCTTATCACCCTCAGACTGATGGCCAAACTGAGGTGGTGAATAGGTCTTTGGGAAATCTCCTTAGATGTCTTACAAAGCAGCATGGAGAGGAATGGGATATGATCATCCCTCAGGATGAGTTTGCTTACAATGATTCCACTAATAGAAGCACAGGAAGGAGTCCATTTGAGGTTGTCTATGGTGTTCACCCAAGAGGTATTCTTGAATTAAGAGATCTCCATGGATTGGAGAGGAAGAGTGCTCAAGGTGAAGACTTTGCATTGGCCATGAAGGACATCCATGATAATGTTAGAGAAACTCTTCAAAGGAACAATGAGAAGTACAAGGAGAAATCCAATGAGAGAAGGAGAGATGTACAATACAAGGTTGGGGATTTGGTCATGGCACATTTGAAGAAGGAGAGACTTCCAAAGGGGCAGCCAACCAAACTCCTCATGAAAAATATAGGTCCATGCCGGATTGTACATAAATTTGGGCCCAATGCCTATGAGATTGAGCTTCCTCAAGTCTCAGCCATATCTCCTATCTTTAATGTTTCAAACTTGTTTCCTTTCAAAGGTGATCATAATGCAGATTCAGAGGCAGGTATGACAACAACAGGAGATGAAGAATGGGTTAAGGGTCTTCCACCCAATCAACCATTGAAGTTGGAATGCATTCTTGATACCAAGGTCATCAAAAAGACTAGAAAGAAGACCTATAAATAGTTCCTTGTCAAATGGAGTGGCTTACCCATTGAAGATGCCAATTGGATGAGTGAAGAATACATCTTGAAGCATGGTGTCATAGTTGCTGATTTGATTCCTCAAGGGACTTGAGTTCTCTTTCACCCCCAAGAGTATGGTGCAGGTGCACCAAGAGGATCATGAAGATCCATGATTATGTTGTTTGTTCTATGTTTGTTCATGTTGTAATAAGGTCTTGGAAGACCATTCTCATGTTGTAATAAGGACCATGTCCACAAACATCTCTTGTTGATGTCATGTTATGATGGAGCAGTCCTAAGGTGTAATAGGCAGTCATACATTATCATGTTGTAAGCCTTGCTAAGGCATATATGACAGAGTCAAGGAGTCTAGTGCCTAATCCAAGGCCTAATTACATTGTAATGGGGTTAGAAGGCATTGTCAAAGCCTAAACCAATCGATGCCATTATGATAAACTTGTAATTAGTTGTCATTTTAAAACAGGACAGTTGTAGTCATGTAACAGGGTAGTTGCAGAGAGGGAATTTGATGGTTATTACACAGTCCCATCGACCCTAACTACCCTCTAACTATCCAAAGGTGTTGTGGTAGGCTTCTTAAATCCCTGCCCATGAACATTGTAGAGAGAGAGGTGAATCGGTGGCAGAAAACAATAAGAAAAACTTAGATGTCCCTACAATTTCCAGTATATTCGCTGTTACAGTCCGTGGTAATCCTCTATACAGAAGTGTCATTAAGCATGTATTGGTGAGATGTTAGAGGTATGAGTTAAGTTTCCATTACAAGTGATTAGAGGTTTTGAAACTCCTTTGTGTGTGTATTCTCTGCATATCTCTAAAAACAGGTTGCCATAACCTAATCCAGGGTTTTGATAGGAATTATGTATTTTCTTTCCATTCCACTGATTTAATTCATTCTTGATTAGTGGGATGGGTTGTTGTAGATCTATTTTAGTATGTTATGACAAGTTTTTAACATGGAATCTGAGAAGGAGGAGTTTTCATTGATGAAACCTAACATCCTCATGTGTTAGGTGTTGTGTAGAAACATAGTAAAGGAACAACAATAGACCAATCAGTTGCAGTCCATTTTGGGAACCCAAAACCTAAAGAATCCTTGGTTTTACCATGCCCCTGAAATGTCCAAATGATTGATTGGGTTATGTGGGTCTCTGAAAGGGGGGTTACTTCACAAAATAGGCCTAATTAAGGCTCTAGGTCACTAGGGGGTGTTATAGGTTGGACTATACTGTCCAAATTGACCTATAACCATTTTTGTGTATGTTGTGGGGAGTCCAAATGGTTATCTCCAGATTGTCTCAGATCTAGATTTGCAGGTCTGCATCAAAATTTATTGATGACTGTTCATATTTCAAGGCCTACAAGGATTTCCTTAGGTCTGTGAAGGAAGTGTTAATCCCTAGTTGGTCCAGCCTTTGTAAATGGTTTGGATGGGTCCCATGGCTTATCAAACACACATTTCCATAAAGATTTCAAAGCCACTCACTGTTGTTCCCACTTTTGCAAGTTGACCTTTGAATTTGGGTTTTAGAGTGTAATGAAAACCTTGTCAATTTGTGCTATCCTCCATCTATCCTAGTGTCTCTACATCACTATCTAGGTTCATAATGAATTCAAAACACACTTATATATGTTTTCCTACTAACATTCGTGAATTTAAACGAAAAGAGCCAACAAGGAGAAACCTTTTTAAAGGTCCTAGGCTAACATAACTTTGAATTTGTTGTGACCAATCAGGAGATACTTGGGTGGTGGCACCCAAGTCTTAGAGCTTCTTTTAGTCTAAGGTAAGATAAAACATGGGCCCCTTATTTCTAATTTACATTGGTTTCAGGCAATTTTACACCGGGATGAACATTTAGAACGTATATGTAATCACGGGACCTAGGAGCTAAATAAGGAGGTAAAAAGACATGTGGACATTTTTCACTCCATAACATTTAGCCCCCACTTTAATGTGTGTATGATCTTACAATCAATACATGCTTTAAAGTATGGTCAAGGCACATCAAACACATCAGACGCTAGAGAAAAAAAACACCCTAAGTTTGGAGAACCATTTGTAGCCCCCAAGCTTAGGAAAACATAAGAAAACACTTGACAGTCATGCAAGACCTAGAGAATACAATAAAGAATCACACAATACATGGAGAAGGCATGAACACAGTCACACAATATACAAGGTATACATAGAGAGAAGACATGATTAAACAATTATATAACCCTAACTAGGTGATGGGGGCAGCTCATTACTACGCGCCGCCATCAAAAGCACACAAAACACAGCGTGGGGGGAGCTCATCACTACGCATCGCCACAAAACACACAAGACACATGGTGTGGGGGGAGCTCATTGCTATGCATCGCCACTAAAACATGCAAGACATGCAAGGAAGACACACAGAAAACACATGGAATACACACACACTGTAGAGTATGTCACCAACACACTATATGTATTAAACACATAAAACATGGGCAATGGGGAGAGCTCCTCACTATGCGCTGCCATCTAAGACATGCCAAACACACCTGACGATTGAGCTACACTGCCACAACCACCAAAGACATGCTTAAGGGTGAATAACTCAAGGTCCAACCTTGCCTCTATAGAAGACTTTTTAAAAGGATGTGCAACCACTTAAGGGAATACACAATCTTGCCTTTTGCAGAAGGGCTTTCAGAAACATACAACCCCACCTACATCGCAGAGACACCTTATGGTGAAAAGGAAGCATGTGCACAAAGTATACAACTCCACTTGCATCATGGAGACACCTTACAGTGGAAAGGAAGCATATGCAACACACAAAACAAATTATACAACCCCACTTGCATCACAGAGATGCCTTACGGTGAAAAGGAAGCATACGCCACACATTCTATCACAATGTCTAAGATATCTAAGCATTTACCACAATATATGCCCCCACCTAGTTGATCCCACTTTCCGGTAGCAATCACATTTAAGGTAATGTTGAAAACACATGAGGGAACAAGAGATTTCACAAATCCCATGCCCCAAAGTGACATGTGCTCGTGATCACCAATTGTTTCCAACAATCACAATAGAAACACATTAGTATTATATTCTAGCAACTAGCAAACTTTGGTTAGAAAATCTTAGCTAAGATAACAACCAACTCATCTTGTGAACAATTTCAATACAGAAATAAGGCAACATACCTTTTAATAAACCAAGGCTATACTTATGGGTTCAGATTTGAGTATAGCCATAAGGTTATACTTTAGGTATCTTATAACTGAGTGTAGCTACAAGGTGAGAGAAAAAACATTACAAAGTGCCTAAAAGAAGATTTAGAGTATTGCAAAGGTTTGTTATAGGAATTTCATAATACGATACATGATACATCACAACACAAAGTGACTCTACTAGTCAAGCGTCAGTATCAAATTAACCCCATCTTCATATATGGACTAGGTCCATTTTTGTTTTCTTGTTGTAGGGACACACGGTCCTGTTGGTTTTTCTTCTGAATCAGCATTAGGGTTTGCCACTTCTAATGCACAGGCAGATTCAGCCAACTAATACAGGAGGTTGCGTGAGCTCCTCCCCTTCACTTCTGGTTCTGCCGCACCAAGGGGTGTATCCCTATAACTCAAGATGTAACCTTGACTAGCTCAAAGATAGAAAGATCTAACTTGACAACAACAGGCAGAATACTCTCATGTATGGACCAAGATCTGTATGATAGATCACAAGGTGGGCAACGTTCTTGGACATATATGTCTGGTTAGGTATGAGAGCATGCAGGGGTTCCTACTTCTAATCCTACAACTAACAGGTGGAAGGATGAGATGGTTTGAAATGGTGTTTGGATGCAAACCTGGACCTGGTGTATAACCTCAACACAGAGCTAGATTGGTGCCTATCCAGGGCTTGGAGTCGGTAGACATACACCTGTGAATGATCAGCATGAATAGCTAAAACTAGATTTTAGGGGGATACACATGATACCTGCCTTACAGATATCTCCCAATACAGAGTGTTAAGCTGTCGATACTTATGGCATCCCTATTGCAGGAAGAAAGATACATGCAAAACTGGAGACAGAATCAACATAACACATGCAAACATAGCATTATTCATGTAAGATTAACCATGAAATCAGTGGATTCATGCCAAAACGTACAACAGGAGATACATAAACTCACAAGTTTTGCTGCACAGAGCAACCAAAACTAGTTGTATCTTATTACAGAGCCAAAATGTCTAGTTTTCAACAACCTAAACAATGGTAACACAGTCTGCCTATATTGGCCAGAAAGTGTACCTCTAGCATTAATTACATGGTTGACCAAAAATCCCGCCAGATACACAGTATCAGAAAAATGGCGCTCAACGCATTACCAGATTGGCGCCCAAACATGAATGCAGTAGGTAGGGGAGGAGACAGGAAGAAACCTCGAGCCCTGCGCCACTGTCCGTTGATGTACACCTTCAAACAGGTACTAGATCTGTCCATACCTCTGCAACCTTCGCCATTAATGCTCATCTACCTCGCAACCATCGGGAAAACATCAAACAGTGCATTGCAACCGTTTCCCGCCAAAATACCTCATCGTGATATTTGAAAATATGCAGGATCGAATTATCCCACATGCACCCCGTAGCAACCATTTCAACACTTTATATACTAGGTCGCGAGCATATATGATGTCGGTGCTTTTGCTCCCAACGACACTAGTATAAGACCTTCATCATCCTCATCCTCTAGCAGCATGATATCCTGCTGCTTGAAATATCACCCTGACGTCAGCATCATCATCGTAATATCACCTACATGATAATCGCCTTCATCGGCACAACCTGATGCATCGGAGGAAGATCCTCCTGCTTAGCCGATACCAAATGTCTGGCCGATGAACATCCTGATGACGTCACCATCATATCCTGCTGACGTCATCAGCATATCTGCCTATCGCGCACCTCCTCATATCCGGATGACGTCATCGTCATGTTTGCAAATATCGGGGGATCTCCACAAGATGATTAGTGTTAGAAATATGACCCCCCCGGACCTTGATGATGTCACCATACATCGGCATCAGGATGATATTTGGAAGATAACCGGATATTTGGAAATATCATCCTGATGCACACATATCATGCTGCACTGTAGCTCCACTATAAGATCAGGGTGATATATGAATATGTGACTGATATTTGAAATGATCACGCCCATTGGACAATGCATGAAGCCGACAGGCGAATATCTCCCTTCAGAAATATCATGATGCAGATAGGTAGAAAAATGGATATCACCCTGACATAAGAATGATGTCAGCATCATCAGGGTGATAAAACAACGAACATGAAGTGATAAAACAACATCAGGATGATCTTGACTAAGATCACCCGATGTTCAAATATGATGACCCCGATGAAGATCGGATCATACTTAGGACTTTGCAGCAACATCATCAGGATGATCTTAAGTAAGATCACCCGATGTTAGAATATCACCCCAGCGAAAGATCATGCTGACAGAAAATATGATGACCCTCGTAAGCAACATCAGGGTGATGTCTGGAAACATGATGATGATGACCTCCTCCAAAGAAAATATGATGCTGATGTTAAAACATGCTGAGGAGGCCCAAAGACTTAGAACTTTTTTGGATTTTTTGGGAAGGTGCCTGCATGAAAATTGCTAAAATAACCGACAGTGAATTCAGGCACCAACAGTGGCTCTGATTGGGGACGTACAGGTGCAAGACTGCAGCGAGAACCCCAGATCTCTGGGATGCAGACCAGTCCCTTATCCATTGGGCACAGAGTCAAATACTACACTGACCTGCATCACCAAACACACTTGATGGCCTAAGGCCACCAAGAAAAGAAAAACATGCATCTCCCTTTGTCAAACACTTTGTTTTCATCTGCATACACTGGGTCAAGCTTGGAGATACTACAGAGATCCACCCACAAACAAATCTTGTCATCTGCATACTCAACCCTCTGATTTGGCTTGTCATTATCACCCCTGTGCAGATAACCTTCAACATCATGTGACATGTGGGTGTAGAATGTATCAAGCAATGCATACTCATATGGCATATAGCACTTGTCATCTATATTAGCAATATGCATTGCAACATGATCTCCTAGCTGGACTGAAAACTGAAAACACTCAAAGTCCACCATACAGCTAGGAAGATCAGAGCTCATTGTATCATATGCTGGCACATCAAAAGAAAAGCTTTCAAAATCACAATTGTGCACATCATGTACACAACAATCAGCAGCACCAGGCTGGAAAAGATCAGGCTCTGACACCTCTTTACAATCAGGCACATTTTTACAATCACTTACCTGATGTATGTTGTTTCCTCTTTCATCAGGATGAGAAATAGAATCCAAGTCAAAAACCATGTCAAGACCCTCACCATACTCAAATAGATCCTCATCACCATATGTGTCAAAAATGGGTGACCCAGGTGCATCAGTTTCATCATAGTATGCCATTTGTTCATGGGCAGCAGAGCATGCATCTTCATCACCAATGGATTCCTTTTGTGGAGGAGTATCAGCCTGTGTGTCATAAGCAAAACAGCCATCAATCAAAGAACAATCATGCTCTGCACTAGCACTTATTTCAATCTCTGACTGCTCTTCATGATCCTCATGTGTTTGAAAGGAAGGCAATTGGTCACACATGGGACTGCTTCTCTGTTTGCTTATATCTTCTCTGTCTTGAGTACAATACTCACAATTGTCTCCACAGGTCCATTCCAAAAATTGCTCATTGTTGTCCACAACCTCATTGTTGTTTTCATGGTCAGATGCCTCATCATTGCAATGGGAATCCTCATTAGTCCTTTCACTGGCATCCTCAACATTCATCTTTTCATCTTCACATGATGCCTTAATTATTTGGTCATTTGCAGCTTCACAACGATTTCTCACACCAAAGCCTGTGGACAGGGGTTTCAGCAGGTGCATATTTCTAATTTTTTCTATCTTTTCTATGAACTTGTATGCCATCTGCATACTTGTCGCCTTGAAATCCCTCAGTATTGCACTAAAGCCCTCCTCAAAAGCTTCAAAGAATATGCCAACACAGGCTGAAATATCAGGTCTGAAACTTTTAGGGACATGTGAAAGGGCTACTGCAAACCTATGACTGAAATCAACACATGGCTCTTCATCTTGTTTTCTGATGTTCATCAATTCTGCAACAAGATCAGCAGGTTCTCTTGCGAATTCTTCCTTGAAACAGTCAGCAAGCTCATCCCAACAGGAAAAGGATCCTTTTGAAAAGCTCAAATACCAGTCTTTTGCTTTTGCATCAAAGGACCTAACAAAAAACCTCATCCACATATCCTCATCTCTAAATGAATGTTTTCCCATGAACTCATGAAAATTTTGGATATGTGCATTCCCATCACATACACTGTGACCACTAAATCTGGGCATCTGACAGTATATCCTAGCAGGCATAGTTTCTACTTTATAATCAACCCATGACAAATCTAGTTGGTCATACAAAGGATCAAAAGGGCTGAGAAGAGGTTTAGCCTTTTGACTAGCAGACACAACAGGGTTACTGCTTTTTAACTGGGCCTGCTCAGCCTCTAAGAATATCAACCTATTTCTTATCTCTTTTATTCTTTTATCCAACATTTCACCGCTGAGTATGGGATAATTCATACTTGGATTCATAAAAATCTTACTCTTAGACATTCTTTCTCTGCCTAAGACCTAAGGCTTCCCCTAGCATCTAACTTATGCAGTAAAATAGCAAATATAAAGGGGAAGGAACAAGATACCTTTTCTC
This sequence comes from Cunninghamia lanceolata, assembly GCA_027924645.1. NCBI lineage: Eukaryota > Viridiplantae > Streptophyta > Pinopsida > Cupressales > Cupressaceae > Cunninghamia > Cunninghamia lanceolata. Next base: position 11,789,708 of record BSBN01000073.1, read on the forward strand.
ATACAGATGCTGAAATATGAACAGTACATTTTTGTCACATCACATACATCCATCTTTCATGTGCATTTAGATCTTTTTTGCAGAGTCGCCACCTCTCCAAAGAGGACAAAATTTACAGCAGCTGAAAGCTCAACACATATTTTTCTGAGTTCACACCACCAGCAGAGCAAAACTTCACCAGAGACTGCAAGATATCACTTTACATCAACATCCCCAGCAGAGTCGCCATTTTATTGGTGACTCAGATGGGTCACAAGATATAACCCTTTCTCAAATTTCTTCCCCAGTAGAGTCACCATTTTGTTGGTTTTTCTTCTAAATCAGCATTAGGGTTTGCCACTTCTAATGCACAGGCAGATTCAGCCAACTAATACAGGAGGTTGCGTGAGCTCCTCCCCTTCACTTCTAGTTCTGCCGCACCAAGGGGGTATCCCTATAACTCAAGATGTAACCTTGACTAGCTCAAAGATAGAAAGATCTAACTTGACAACAATAGGCAGAATACTCTCATGTATGGACCAAGATCTGTATGATAGATCATAAGGTGGGCAACGTTCTTGGACGTATATGTCTGGTTAGGTATGAGAGCATGCAGGGGTTCCTACTTCTAATCCTACAACTAATAGGTGGAAGGATGAGATGGTTTGAAATGGTGTTTGGATGCAAACCTGGACCTGGTGTATAACCTCAACACAGAGCTAGATTGGTGCCTATCCAGGGCTTGGAGTCGGTAGACATACACCTGTGAATGATCAGCATGAATAGCTAAAACTGGATTTCAGGGGGATACACATGATACCTACCTTACAGATATCTCCCAATACAGAGTGTTAAGCTGTCGATACTTATGGCATCCCTATTGCAGGAAGAAAGATACATGCAAAACTGGAGACAGAATTAGCATAACACATGCAAACATAGCATTATTCATATAAGATTAACCATGAAATCAGTGGATTCATGCCAAAACGTACAACAGGAGATACATAAACTCACAAGTTTTGCTACACAGAGCAACCAAAACTAGTTGTATCTTATTACAGAGCCAAAATGTCCAGTTTTCAACAACCTAAACAATGGTAACACAGTCTACCTATATTGGCCAGAAAGTGTACCTCTAGCATTAATTGCATGGTTGACCAAAAATCCCGCCAGATACACAGTATCAGAAAAATGGTGCTCAACGCATTACCAGATTGGCGCCCAAACATGAATGCAGTAGGTAGGGGAGGAGACAGGAAGAAACCTCAAGCCTTGCGCCACTGTCCATTGATGTACACCTTCAAACGGGTACCAGATCCGTCCATACCTCTGCAACCTTCGCCATTAATGCTCATCTACCTCGCAACCATCGGGAAAACATCAAACAGTGCATCACAACCGTTTCCCGCCAAAATACCTCATCGTGATATTTGAAAATATGCAGGATCGACTTATCCCACATGCACCCCATAGCAACCATTTCAACACTTTGTATACTAGGTCACGAGCATATATGATGTCGGTGCTTTTGCTCCCGACGACACTAGTATAAGACCTTCATCATCCTCATCCTCCAGCAGCATGATATCCTGTTGCTTGAAATATCACCCTGACGTCAGCATCATCATCACAATATCACCTACATGATAATCGCCTTCATCGGCACAACCTGATGCATCGGAGGAAGATCCTCCTGCTTAGCCGATACCAAATGTCTGGCCGATGAACATCCTGATGACGTCACCGTCATATCCTGCTGACGTCATCAGCATATCTGCCTATCGCGCACCTCCTCATATCCAGATGACGTCATCGTCATGTTTGCAAATATCGGGGGATCTCCACAAGATGATCAGTGTTAGAAATATGACCCCCCCCGGACCTTGATGATGTCACCATACATCGGCATCAGGATGATATTCGGAAGATAACCGGATATTTGGAAATATCATCCTGATGCACACATATCATGCTGCACTGTAGCTCCACTATAAGATCGAGGTGATATATGAATATGTGACTGATATTTGAAATGATCACCCCCATTGGACAATGCATGAAGCCGACAGGCGAATATCTCCCTTCGGAAATATCATGATGCAGACAGGTAGAAAAACAGATATCACCCTGACATAAGAATGACGTTAGCATCGTCAGGGTGATAAAACAACGAACATGAAGTGATAAAACAACATCAGGATGATCTTGACTAAGATCACCCGATGTTCAAATATGATGACCCCGATGAAGATCGGATCATACTTAGGACTTTGCAGCAACATCATCAGGATGATCTTAAGTAAGATCACCCGATGTTAGAATATCACCCCAGTGAAAGATCATGCTGACAGAAAATATGATGACCCTCGTAAGCAACATCAGGGTGATGTCTGGAAACATGATGATGATGACCTCCAAAGAAAATATGATGCTAATGTTAAAACATGTTGAGGAGGCCCAAAGACTTAGAACTTTTTTGGATTTTTTGGGAAGGTGCCTGCATGAAAATTGCTAAAATAACCGACAGTGAATTCAGGCACCAACAGGTCCTAATCAATGTTTATTTGTTATCATCACCACAGACTAGTAGAGCCACAGAAGAATGAAATCATGAAAAATGAGAGAGGAGACAAAGGTGACTTAGGGTCACAACATGGGAAGATACCCCTAAGACATCCTCCACAACGTTATGCCTCCAAGGCACCACACACATTAACTACAACAAGAGAAGAGAGTGGAAGAAAAGAGAAATAAATAAAAGGAATGTCATGATGGAGGCAGTCTCCTTGTATCCTTACCCTTACAAGAGTATCAAGGGTCATCTAAGGAGACCTAAACAAATATTTAACATGATACAAGGGACAACAATACAATATATATATAGTGAGATGTGTGAGAAATTCATACCTATTTGATTTTCATTACCTAGGTAGTTGCAAGATGCTTGTTTCACAAGATTGCACATGTTTGACATCTTCTCATGCTTCCGGGGAGGTGAATCATTACCTTTTTCAATAGATGACTCACGCCTTGCTCTTTTCCTTTCTTTTTCTTTCTTATCCTGCTTTGCATGATAAATGAACCATTTGAGATGAAATGGGATGCTTTGTATCATTACAACTTTCTCTTGTGTATTACATGTAGGTTGCTCCATTTGCGTATCTTGTGAATTTTGGTTATCTCCCGATCCTTGAAGGGATAATGGAGGAGGAACCTCAATGTAGGTACCTTTTTCTCATGGTTGAGGTGGATCTTCATTTTTCAGCTTATCTACTTCTATCATGCCAATTATTTCATTGTAGTCGAGATATTCATCTTCATGTCCTATTTCATTTTGTTGTTCCACCATGTTGTTATCATTATTCTTAGGAAAAGGATTAGTGAAGATTTGTAGGTTTTGATTCAGAGGGGCTACCAACTTATTTCCATTGTCATTCACACCAGTCACCTATATTATGTTAGAATCAATGAGGTCTTGAATTTCATGTTTAAGACACATACATCTTTCGGTGTCATGCCCCGCCGAGTGATGATAGTGACAGTAGGGATTAACATCAAATGAAGGTCCTTGCATCTTTCTACTATCTAGCGGACGAGTAGGAGGAAGCTTCAAAAGATTGTTGTTTACTACTTAAGTCATTATCGAATGGAGAGAATCCGATAATGGAGTGAATTGTCTTTGTTGTTGCCTAAATTGAAATGGGGTCCTGTTAGGTTTTGTAATGGTGGACACTTGTGATTGAAAGTTATTTAAATGTTGCCCATTGATCTTGATGAAATTATTGTTATGCTTCTTAAATGAGTGTTGAGATGTTCTAGTTGTGGATTGACCAACAGGGGCCGATGAATTATGATTCTCATACTGACTAGCTAAAAGTTGGTAATCTTGGAGAGCTGTGCATAGATGTTGAAAAAAACTGTACTTCATCAAAAATATTTTATCATGTATGTTTAGTTGTAGATTCGTAATGAACACTTTTTGAACATCCCCATCTATAATCGGATGTTGCATTTGTGCAAAGAGAGCTTGATATCAGCAGATGAATTCTATTAATTTTTCTTTTAGACCTTGTTTATAATGTACCAAATCAATCAATGAGATAGAAGTTCCAATGTTTTCTTGGAAATGTTGCAAGAATTGATCAACTAGCTATGAGAAAGAATGCATTTTATTAGGAGGTAGAGAGCAAAACCATTCCAAAGTGGTATCTTTGAGAGAATGAGGAAAGAGTTTTGCTAACAATGCCTCATCAAAGAAGAAATCACTACACATCACTGTGAATGCTACCACATGAGTATTAGGATCACCTTTACCACTGTACTTTTCAAAGCGGGGAGTCTCAAATTTGTCAGGCATTTGAGATCTTAGGATTGTATAAGATAAAGGACTACAAGCATGATATGTTGGTATAGTAGGTTAAGAGGAAACATTGGTTAGATTTGTCACTTTTTGCTGCAAGGATGTCATACTTTGCAAAATCTAGTTTAGGACTGCATCATTAGGTGATGTGTTTTGTGTATTTGAAACAAAAATATTTGATGTTGCAGTCATGAAATTGAGGGGTGGTTGGAAATAGGTGGAAGTGATGGGTGGTTGAGAATAGTTATTCATGGGTATGGATACACGAGGTGCTGAGTTTTGATAATTAAATGCTATGACTTTGTAATTCTATGAATTGTTCCCATGTTAGTGGTAGCATTACTAGAAACTTATGCATTTGTAGTGAGAATTGATGATGTAAAAGTGGATATTCCAATAGTCGGTATCGGTGCCAATACTTGTGAGCTTATATGCTTTGGTGGTGACACATTTTCTATGACATTCTCACAGCTAGCCACTAACATAATGTTGTGATCCACTATGTGGTCTATCCCATGTAGCATGTCAACACCTTATTTTCATTCTTGTAATAATCCTCTTATACCATTAACAAGAGGTATCATTTCTTGAGATAGGTGTGCACGTTCTACAATTTGTTGGAAATCAGCTAGTTGTTTATCTAGTTTTTGAGTTGCACTCTTCAGGCAAATGTGTAACTATGTCAATCACATCTTTAGAATCATGAAATGTTTGTTCTTTCGACATATTGGTGTTGGTGATATTTTGCAAAGATGTTGATTCACCTTTTGTAAAGTAGTTGAGTAATGGATTTTCTGATGTTTGTATATCATTGCTATTAAAAGCACTAGAACCCATTAGTCCAGAACTTCTTCTTACCAAGGTGTTGGTGTTAGGGTAGTGGGTTATACAACTCATACAAATTTTTATAACACTCAATGCACTAACCAAGGAGATTATCAATAAGATTATGAAAATTAAAGTAGTTATATTTGTTGAAATACACAATGTGTAATTGCAAAAGAGTAATTTTGAAATCAAAGATGCAAGACTAGTATGCAAGATTAGATTTAATGAATGCTTGATGTTATTCAAATGATCATGCAAGAGAATTGTTTTGAAACCCTAATGCAAGTTTTTACCAAAAATGCAAACTAAATATGCACTTTTTTCAAGATTATGCAAGATTTTTAAATGAATAATGAAAAATATGCTATAAATCAATGCAAGATATGATTTACACTATCAACAAGATACAAATGCTCGAAGCTATGGGTTCACCAAAATGTTAAATATGAAAAAGTTGAATGATGACCTCTAGCATGCACACTAGATCAAACCCTCTTTCATAATAACATTCAAGGACAAGACCAAGCCAAATCACTACCAAATGAAAGTGGACTTAACTACAAATCTTGTACTCAAGAGTTCTATAGAAAGATCAGATTTAATCAAGTCCTTTTATCAAACCCTAGGTCAATGATGCACTAAACCCTAGTTCTACAATGATTTGATTATAACATAAGATGTACAACAAATCTCCAGAAACCAATTGTACAGGGAGGATCAGAAAGATGATAGAACATGTGTCTCGAAAGTAGAGATGTCAGAGGACTATTTCAGGACTGCCCAAGTCCTAGATGGTTGAATTTGTAGAAATTGTAAACTAGAGAAATGTTGCAGAGACTGCCCTATGCCAGATCTAGACTTAGTAGAGGCAAAAAGACTAGGATGTCACTACCTAAGTCTTGCACAAAGGAATATTCTTTAACTGATGTTAAATCGCAAAACCCTGATCCTTGCTCAGTCTTCTTGTATCTTCATATTTCCTAGATCTTGCTCATGTAACCTACACAGAAGAAGAAGAGAAGGCATTTGGGGGTTATGACGATGTTTAGGGACTTGCCTCAGTCAAATCATGGGATAGCATTCAAGCTTCCCAACACTGTTGATAGATAAAAAGAGCGTGTCCTTGTAGGGCAGAGGCTAAACACAATAATAATATGATGAATCAAATGATGATCAACAACAATGATATCACCTATGTGATGAAACCCTTAGAAGGATGAAAGATCTTCAATTCATAAAGAGAGATAGATGATAAATTCAAACCTGCAACAACACACAATGACAACACAAATCTACTCTAGATTCACAATGAATGCTTTTTAATGCTCTTTTCTCCGATGCTTCCAGTTGGCTATCTGTATCTAGGTTCATAATGAATTCAAAACATAATTATATATGCTTTCCTACTAACATTCGTGAATTTAAACCAAAAGAGCCGACAGGGAAAAACCTTTTTAAAGGTCCCAGAATGACAGCTTTGAATTTGCCCTGACCAATTAGGAGAGACTTGGGCAGTGGCACCCAAGTCTTAGGCTCCTTTTTAGTTTGGGGTAAGGTAAAGCATGGGCCCCTTATTCCAAATTTACATTGGTTTCAAGCAATTTTACATTAGGATGAACATTTAGAATGTATAATGTAATCATGGGGACCTAGGAGCTAAATAAGGAGGTAAAAAGACATGTGGACACTTTTTACTCCATAACAATGAGAAGAAATGCAAAATCATGATAAAATTCAAAATGAAAACCCCAGAAATGAGGAAGTGCCTTAGAGGTCCTACACCTGCAAACCTTTAATTGCAATTCTAGTACAAAGAATCAGAACTCTAGAGACATATTAACCTATCCCAGAAAGAAGACAAAAATTGCATGAGCACATTAGAATGGAACAAGACCAGGGGGCATCTTAGAATCCTCCTTACCTCAACTACTACTCAAAAAATAGGATTAATGACACATTTCCAAATGGGAACACTCCTATTCAAAACAATCAAATAATGCTAGGAAATCAAGCGAATTGAACAATATCATCAGGTTATCAAAACCTGCCCATGGGGCTAATGCTATCAACTCCGCAATCACAGAGTACCTTTTTAGGCATGTACCTGGAATACTTAAAGGAGCAACTTGACATAGCCATAAGAAGTGTTCCATTTACTTGACCATTGCCAGATCTCCCAAAGTTCAAAGGTGGAGACCCCAACTCACACATTAAAGCTTATACAACTGCGATAAGAGAGCTCCTCCCTTGGGATGGGATTGCCACCAAAATCTTCTTGAAGACACTAGAAGGAATAGCCCTAGATTGGTATTATTGCCTACAAGAGGCCTCAATACACTCATTCAGCCAATTAATCAGTGAGTTTGTCATGGCTTTCAACATGAACAAACTCGTGAAGATAGGGATCTGAGAATTCATAACCATGAAACAAGAATCAAATGAATCGGTAGCCCATTTCGTCACTCAATGGAGACATGTTTTCTATTCTTTGATAAAGTGTTCCAAACGTGGATCATTGCGAGTTGTGCAATTTTGTCTTGCATGAATTGAACAAGGACATGAGACAAGAAGTCCAAAAGTTACCTTACAAGTCCTATGAAGAAGCCTTGGAAAGTGCCCTATGGATTGACCAAGCATCCATTGATAGTGGAAGGACTTATGGGTCAAATAGAAAACTAATGAATGAATATAGAGGAAACACTGTACCTAGTGTCAAAATCCTCAAAAATGATAGGAACACAATGACATATAGGGTAAGAGACAACCCCCAATTAGGAAAGTAAGGGATGATTACAACAAAAGGGATTACTATCCTACAAATGTTAACTTAATTGATCATCCTAGAAATACCACGTATTACCCATAGGACAATTATCAATCTTTGAATCAAAATGGAAATGGTAATTATAGAAGATATGAAAGACCCCTATGAATATAATCAATTATGTTCTTTTCATAGGACTAGGGGGCACAACACGAAATCTTGTAGAGATTACAATAGGTTCATAGCAATATTGCTAGAAGACCAACAATGACTATTCATACAGATGTTCTTAAATCCGTAAGAGGTCACACCGGATAACAAGGGGGCAAGGCAAACTCAAGTGCCAATAACTCCACAAAATGTAGACATGAGAATCTATCAGGACCCATTTCCCACACACATAAACACATAAATGACTAATCAAAACAACATAGCCCAAGGTAACAATGTAAATATCCCACCACAATTAGGACAAAAAGGAGAAGGTAGGATGTTGGGATTGGTCAAAATATTACATAATGAAGAAGGAGAGATTGAAAAGGAGAAAGAAGAAATACATGAAAGAACAATCTTAGTGGTGGAACTAATACCAGCCCCGATTGGACCCTATGAACTCATTGAGGATTTAAAGAAAACTTACACACATATTTCATTCATTGACCTCCTCAAGAACTATCCCTCACATTTTTCAGCACTATTAAAAGTGATAGGAATGAAGTACCTGGATCAAATCACACCTTTGCCTAGTGAACAAATCAATCATTTGGATTTTGACATAAACCCACCAAACTCTGATCTTAAAGACCGAGGGTTCTTCTTTGATTTAAAGCAAATGCCCTCCGAGGTAGAACTAACAAAGAAAGGAGATCCCATGCTATACTTGCAAGTTTGGATTTATGACACATGCATCAAAAGAATTCTAATTGATGATGGGGAAATAGTGAACATAGTTCCATTTTATCTCTTAGAAAGAATGGGTTATGGGCACACGAATATCACCGCCTCTAGAGACACACTAAGTGGATATGACAATTTGAAGGCTGCCATGATAGGAAAGATCATGCTTCAAGACACTTTAGGACCAAAAAAAGTCCCAACCACGTTCTATGTCATTGATATAGACACATGATGTAATCTACTTCTCAGAAGACCCTGGATACACACAATGAAAGTTGTTCCATCTACCTTGTTCCAGGAAGCTTGATTCCTACATCTAGGGGAAGGTGTATGTTGCAAAAGGGGATCTAGAGCCTTTTGACATGATAAAATCCAATACAACAAACAAAAAGATAGGCATCCCCATAGACTACGAACTCCCCACAAATAAGCTTTTTGTTCCTAATTCTACTCCACAGTTGATATGTATCAAAAGGATAGAAGTGCCAAAAAAGACAATAAACAATGCATAAATGAAGACCTTGGAAAATGAGGCACCATCAAAATTGAATGAGGTTATCCCCAAGGAAAAGATGATAAAGATCATGGATAGAAAAGGATGGACCTCTCCAATTTCCTTTAGAGATAGTTATGATCAATGTGCAACCAGCTTATAAACTCTTTCCTTGCATAGGGGAAAAACCTCATAGAACTAAAGGACCAATGTTTGAAATAGTTACACTAGATTTGAGAAATGCATACCCTCACATCTTCTTAGATCCTGAGGAAGACTTGATGAAAAGTTATACTCCTTTGTCACCAGTCACGTTATTCTGAGACACTAGAATAAAGTGAGTCATATGAGCCACTAACACTATCAGAAGATTCCTATAGACCAATGACGCCAGTAGAAGAAGTGAATTTTGTGGACAATGAGTCGACCAATCTAATAGGAGTTCTCCCAAAGATGCTCATAGTCTCTCAACCCCACATGAAGCCCACTATGTCCACTTTAGTGAAATCAAATGAGCTGGGCGAATGGGAAGACCCTTAGTGCAAATTGAAATGGTTGAGAGACTTCGAGATGAAGATGAAGAAAGTGAAGGAGCATTTAATAAAGAATGGAAAATGTGAGTGTCAGTTGGGACTGATGATCCAGTCATCTTTGAGTTACCAAGAAGATACATAGGACATGTTGGAAACAAGGTAGATAACTGAGAGGGGGGGTGAATCAGTTATCTCAAAACTTTCTTACTTTTACTTCCTTTTCTTATCATATCAATTAGTGACATATCAAAACATGAAAGCATAAGAAACCATAAGAACTGAAATGAAATCAACATGCATAACACAAGGATTTTTATGTGGAAACCCTGTTAAGGGAAAAACCATGAGGTGATTAACCCAAGATTGTATTCTCTGTTAGAAGAATAAAGAAGTACAAAATGGCACTTGCCAGTTAGGGCTCACTGCCTGAGCACACTGTTGACAAAAGGCTCACTATCTACAAGAGACTCACTGTCTACAAAAGCTTACAGATGATAACAAAGTGTTTGAACTAATGAACACCATCCTTATATGCAAGAATTCAGTTCTGATTAGGTGTAGTATACCAATCTAGCACATTTCATCCTTCCTCTACTCAGAATTACTCTTCTGTCACATTCCAGGCTTGGATTACTGCCTTCGCACTTGTCTCTACTTTTCTTCACACTTAATCAATCACGCTTTCACTTTCACACCTTCACAAGCTTGAATCCATTGGGTATATATATTCACATCAACGATTTCCAACAATTTTCTAGTCGGCAACAAGAACACTTAGGCTATTTGAAAGTTACTATTTTGTCAGCTGAATCCATACTTGATTGATGATGCACACCAAAAAATTAGGCATAGAAATCATTACCTATGTTGGCCAAAATCATATAACACCTCAAGTTACTTGATCAACACCTTTTGCACATCCGGATTGAGGTCTGATACTTTGTTGACTAGTTCTTCCTCTATCTACACTGTCTAACTGGAGTCTGATACACAGATGCTCATATCTTTCACATGCTTTGTCACTGGAGGCTAAATCTCTGGAATACGATAGTTTAGATACTCCTTATTACTCATCCAAATCCACAACATGCTAGGTTTCACCATCTGAGACTTCCAAACCCAACTGTCAGACCCTATCATATGCTCTGTTCTTGACTACCGGACCAACCTATCTTCAATCTGACTTCCAGTATGAGTAATTTATGTACAACAGATGTGTGGGATATACTTTGTTGCCATCAATGACAACACTTATTAATCCTAGCAGTGTCTCTTGCCAACAATCTCCCCCTTTGGCATTGATGGCAACACTTAGTGAAAAATAACTAAGTGTCGCTGAAGCTCCCCCTTTGCATGTGCTCCATCTCTCCACACTGCTTACCGGTGCTCCCTTAATGTTGGATTCCTCATTTTTCACTTCTCTTCACTCCCCATTTGACATCATGGCAAAGGGTGTGATCTGCAAACCAAAAATGCTCAAAAATTATTATATAAGGCTGCATATGTACATACAATTCAAAAGATAAACTTACATATACTTAAGTATATCTGCAAATTTAGTCTTCAATTGTACAATCTCTATGACCCAACTTCTTTTCATCCTATCCAAAATGGAGATGTGTCCACTCAACAAAAACACATATGTTTCTGCCCTCTTCAAATCTGTTGGATCACTGGTCTGGGCTGTACTTAGAGCATCTGCTAAGGCATCATGCATTAACTCTAACTTAGGGATGATTATCCCTCTGAGTTCACCCATTCTATCCATTAAATTCTTCTTCTCCTTAACCAGTTTCTTTATTTAATTTGTTATAACAACTACTTGGCATTCTTGTCTTACCAGAGAGATAGTAAGAGGATCAAAATTCTGAGATAGATTTGTCAATTTTCCTTCTTGTTCTTTCATTTTCTTCTCAATGTCCTCTGCAACTGTAGGCCAGAATAAACAAAATTTATATATGTCTCCACCATCCTTAAAAGCATTTTCAATGCTCTTTATGCCAATGTCTAAGGTTTTTCTATCATTATCAATTATTCCTTGTACCTCACTGAATCTTTTTCCCAAGAACTCTTTCCAGACCTTAGTTTCTGCTGATTTTTCTAAAGACTCAAATTGTGTATTGATAGAATTAACTAAGTTCTTCAAATTACCGGATGGAGAGGCAGATGGATCCTTCTGATATGTGGGCATGATCTTCTCCAGCACTCCAGATGCAATACACAGTAGCTCACAGTGCTCCATATGAGATTTCAGGAGTTTTTCTTTGGCTTTGGCCTGAGCAAAAGATGCTATCTTCATTATCTAAACTGGAGAGAGAGAGTCCAGATTCAGTGGCCCTCGAATCAATTCTAGTTTATCTAATTCCACAACTTCCTTGTCCAAGAAACATTGCACTGCTTCTTTAGTGTCTCTTGAAGTCTCACCTTCCTTTCCTTTGGGGGCATCCTGGTGCAGGAGCTCAGTTTTGTGTTGTTTTCTAGTTAATTTTCATGTTAGTTATTTACCTCTAAGGCTTTAAAAGCCATTTTGTTGTATTGAAATAAAAGACTTAGTCATTTGTTTGACTAGTCCAATTTGGAGTTATCTTAGATCTATTTTCTAGGAGGTTTTCACTTTAGAAACTTATTCTTTATATAAAAAAAAAAAACTACCTTTTCCATTGATTTTCTGCCTTCCTAGGCAGTTGTATGGACAAATGGGAAGTGGAAGAGTTTTAGAAACTTCCTATAAACATCAGTTGTAAAAACATGCCAAAAATAATATAGAAAGGAGGAGTTTCATAAAGAAAAAAGCTGTGTTTTCTATTTTTTTCTGTGAAAATAGCATTTGTACGGCCAAGTACGGATTGCTAAAGAAGTGATTTTTTTTAAATGTTTTAGATCTTGGATGTATCTCTCATTTGTAGGTAATTTTGGCTTTTGAAACATCTAGAGGTGTTAGTTTCATCTCTTTTTTGCAAATACTAGGTTAAACCCTCTTTGCCTAGGGTTTTGAGGTAAAATGGAGTTCTTTTTCTCTATCTTCTGAAGGTGGATAGTCATCTTTTGATAAGATGGAGGAATTTAGAGTAGCTTTCATGTTTTTGTTGCTTGATAGGTTGTTCTCCTTCTTTCATAGAGTTTGGCATGCCTCTATCTAGTCAAAACAGTGACTAGTTAGTCAAGAAAAGTTATAAGACAGCAAGGGAAGAAGAAGACAGTCATTGGCTTGATTAAATGGTGTGATCTTTGTGTGTTTTAGAGGAAGGCAGACCAATAAAGGAGCCCTACTGATCCAGATAAAGGGGTTTCGAAACATATTCTTCTCTTACCCTCAAACTAGAATAAGTTCTAGAAGAAAAGACAGTTTGCTGTTATGAAAAACAGTCTATTTGCTAATTCATGCTGACAGAGTACGGCCTTGTATGTTTGCTGCAGGTGAGGAATCCAAATTGGATGGTTTGATGGGTAATAGGTCTGCATAATCCTTTGGAAGGTCAGAAAGTTTGGTTTCTTTGAGGATTAACCTTGAGAAATACAAGACACTGTCATAGGACAGTCTTTTAGTTATTGACTGTCTGTTGTCCTATACCGTACGATGTGGGTTTGCATGTGGGAAAATTGATTCTTCCCACCTGGGGTATTTGTTAAGCATTATGCATTGATGGTCTTTTGAAGCCTTTGGGAAGTCATTGAAGGTTTAATCATTGAGAATGTTCTTCTTATTAACATTGTTTTGAGACAGTCCATGGAGATTGCTATCCACAATCCTGTCTAGAGCAGAGTTTTAATTATTTTGTTAACAATACCAAGTTGTCCCTCTCCTTTGAACATACATGTGGAGTTTGATGTGTAGAGTCCTATAGATATAGGAGTACAATGCCAATTTGTTTTTCTTAAAGGCTTAAGGGATAAACTACCAATTTAGTACTGTCATAGGACAGTCAAGTTGTTGTTTGTTGTCCTCTGCCCTTTAATCATAGTGTGGGCCTACATGTGAGTTGATGGTTGGTCTTTCATATCTAGTGTTTAGTATGCAGGTAGTATTGATGGTCCTTTGAAGTTTTGAGATGTTGAACCAAATCTATAAGGGTTAAATGTTATTCCAAACACTGTCTAAAACAGTCTTATTGCTGCCACTGTTATTTGTCTAGAGAATGCAGGAAGTGATCTTTATGTCAGAAGTCTCATGACTGTCATGACAAGTATGTGTGATTACTATTGGTAGAGGTGTGGTAATAGGTTGTGAGTCCTTGAAAGGGTGTATTGTGCAATTAGGTTGGATGGAGCAATGATTCTCCAAATTGAGAAGTGGGTAGCCTGAGAGAAGGACACTAGATAGTGATCCTAGGCTAGGTCAATCTCTGTAATAGCCTTGTGTAGGCTTTGTGGTCACAAACACTTTTGTAAACCTCTGAGAAGGAAGTTTAGTTCCTTGGGTGAATTTCAAACTACTCTTACCTTACCTCTGCATCATATTGGTATCAGAGCCAATATTCTGATTGGAAGCAAGTGTATGTCAGAAGAGGAAATTGAAACAGAGGCTAGTACAATGCCTTCCAAGACAATGAGTCAAGATGCCATCAAGAAGTTGGTGGAAGAAATGGTTGAAGCACGTCTTCAAGAAGTAAAATTGTAGGAAGAGAAAAAGTCTAAGGGCAAGACCAAAGAAGAAGGAAGTTCTTCAAACACAAATGAAGAAACAAAGGTAGAAGAGGATCCTCAGGAGCAAGATATGTCTACAGATCAGAAAGCCTTCTTGAATGCACTTAAGGATGCTCATGGAGATAGTGGTGATACCAAGATGGAGGTGCCTACCTTCCATGGCAAGTTGGATGGAGATGTTCTCACCGACTGGATACAAGCTATGTGTAACTTCTTTGATTACAAGGAGTTCAATGACAGCAAAAAGGTCAAATTTGCTAAGACAAGGCTAAGAGGTTCTGCACTTGTATGGTGGAACTATATGCAGAGTGAGAGGGAGAAGATTGGGAAGAGTCCCATCACTAAATGGAGCAGAATGGTGGCTATGCTCAAAAGCAAGTTTATGCCACCTGACTATGAGATTCAAATCATAAGGAGATTTTAGAATTTGAGACAAAAAGACATGGATGTGGCTGCTTACATAGAAGAATTTCATAGACTCAGTATAGGGCAAACCATAATGAAGATGAAAAAGGGATGGTGGCTAGGTACCTGAATGGACTGAAATATAATCTGCAAGATGAGATAAGTTTGGTGTTACCAAAGACAGTGGATGAATGTTTCCTGTTGGCCTCCAGAGCTGAGGAAAAGCTGAGAAGGAAGGGTGATCAAAGTGCCAGAGGTAGAGGTGGCAGAAATCAAAGAGGTAGAGGCAATTTTGGTTGTGGACAGTTCAACAAAACTGAAAATAACAGCCAACAAGAAACTCAATCAGCAACAGAGCATAGAGGAGGTTTCAGAGGTGGTAGAAATCATAATGGTAGAGGCAAAATGGTGGAGGTGGTAAAGGACTAGGAGTCTTCACTGGAAGATGTTATGGCTGCAACCAAGTTGGCCATACAATGAACAAATGTCTAGGGAAAGCTGGCAGCTCTCATGACAGTGGAAAGAGAAATCAGTTAGTGAAAGATGATGACTGTGAAAGTGTGAATTCACCAATGGGAAGTGCTGCACCTATTTTAGATGGAGAGAGTATTATGATAAAAAGGTCTATGTTGAAGATGCCATTGAAGCAAGAGCCTCCTCAGAGAAAGAATCTGATGCAAGAGCATCCAGTGGTGTAAGGGCAATCTTGCATCACCCAAAAAAAAAAGTGTTTCAAAATTGTTGATGTTCTACCCATTTCTTCTCAAAATCTGTGGTTCTGGTCCCATAATCGCCTGAATAATAATGTAGAACTTTCAGTTTTCCCAAACTGCTAAAAATAGTAAACTGCTATTTTTAGAAAGTTTGCATTTGGACACAGAATGAAGTCAAAATTTACAGGAAGTTACATAACAGAAATATAAGACCTTTGGCAAAGGAATCATACGAAGATCATTTGCGAGCTGAAAGATATTAAAGTTTCCATTTCCTAAAAAATGCCTGAAAATTATTCAAACTCAGGTTTGAGGCACTAAACGGCCCCGTACGGGCCCGAAAATGGCTGGAACCAATAGAGCTAGTTCTTAGCACGTAGAGCACTCCGCAAGCTTTCTGACGCATAAAACGGTTCGTCAATCGGAGTCCCAGATCAAAAGTTATGGCCCCCGGACATTGACCTATTTTTGGAGGGAGATGCAA
Organism: Cunninghamia lanceolata; assembly: GCA_027924645.1. Classification (NCBI taxonomy): domain Eukaryota; kingdom Viridiplantae; phylum Streptophyta; class Pinopsida; order Cupressales; family Cupressaceae; genus Cunninghamia; species Cunninghamia lanceolata. The sequence continues at coordinate 11,805,811 of BSBN01000073.1, forward strand.
AATTTGAAATTAGGTTGTTGGCCGCCAAAAAGGCTATTAATAACCATTTTTTGGGAACCTTGGATAGTAGGGGAGTTAAGGGGGAAAGTGTAGAGTCAAGAATAGAGGGAAAAACAAAAACCCTAGCTGATTTGGGGGTTACAGAAGGCAGAAGATTCCAGAGCCTAGTGATGGTAGCTGTAGTGTGTTGCAGCCTGTAGAGGACTGATTCCTCTGATTGTAATTAAGCTTCTGTAATGTAGTGAGTTGCCTAGATCAATAAAAGAAAGTTCTATTCTTTGTGTTCAATTTCTATTATTGTGTGTTTTATGATTTACCCCCTTCATCAGAATCTTTTCAGAACCCAAGGTCTAGCCTATGGGAAACTTTGCAAAATCATAGTGGATTCAGGGTCTACTGAGAATGTGGTATCCACTGAGATGGTTGAGAAGTGCAAGTTGAAGAGGCTGCCTCATATCAGTCCTCACAAGATTTCTTGGTTGAACAAGAACCAAAGTTTCATGGTGGAGGAACAAGCTTGGGTTGAATTTGTAATTGGTGACTACAAGGACAAAGTACTATGTGAAATCATCCCTATGGATGCATGTCACCTGCTTCTTGGTCATCCCTGGCAGTATGATGTTAAAGCTCAGTATGATGGTGAGAAGAACACTTATGTCATCACCAAGAATGGAAGGCCATTCAAAATGGATCCTTTGTTGGAGCAGCCCAGGGGAAAGGAAAATAACAACAGTGTCATGTTGGTGAATGGAAATGAGTTCCTAAACATCTTGAAGGAGAATGACAACCAGGGGTATGCCTTGGTCATGAAGCCCAAGAATGGATCAAATCAGCAAGAAAAAAAATAGAAGGAGATTCCATTGGAAGTACAGCAACTTCTGGATAAGTATCAAGACCTTGTGGTAGAGGAAGTTCCCAACTCCTTACCACCCATGAGGGATATTAGTCATCAAATTGACTTAATACCCGGTGCTACATTGCCTAACAAGGCTGCATATAAGCTAACTCCATAGCAAAATGAAGAGGTGGAAAGGCAAATTCAAGATCTCCTGGAGAAAGGGCTGATTAGGAAGAGTCTAAGTCCCTGTGCAATTCCAAGTGTACTGGCTCCTAAGAAGGATGGAAAGTGGAGGCTATGCACAGATTCCAGGGCCATAAACAAAATCACCATAAGATACAGATTTCCAATGCCAAGGATTGAAGATCTCTTGGATTACCTGGGAGGATCTTACTATTACTCAAAGATTGATTTGAAATATGGATATCATCAAATCCAGATCAAACAGGGAGATGAATGGAAGACTGCTTTTAAGACCAATGAAGGTCTATATGAATGGCTTGTTATGCCATTTGGTCTTAGCAATGCAGGAAGTACATTTATGCGCCTGATGAATGAGGTATTAGTTGAATTCATTGGTAAATTTGTTATTGTTTATCTTGATGACATACTAATCTTCAGCAGGACAAGGGAAGACCATGTGAAGCATGTTGGTCAGGTGTTGGAGAAGCTGCATGAGCACAAGTTGATGATCAACTTAGACAAATGTGAGTTCATGAAAACTAAACTTGTATACTTGGGATTTGTCATTTCTAATGGTTGTTTGAAGATGGATCCCTCTAAGGTTGAGGCTATTCTCAGTTGGCCTACCCCAAAAATAGTGGGAGATGTGAGAAGTTTCCATGGATTGGCGACTTTCTATAGGAAGTTTATCAGAGGTTTCAGTCACATTAGTGCTCCCATCCTCAACACCATCAAGGGTGGAGTCAAATGTAGATTCCAGTGGACAAAGGAAGCTGATGATAGCTTTGAGTTGTTGAAAACAAAGGTGGCTGAGTTACCTACCTTAGTACTCCCTGATTTTGATAAGGTATTTGTTGTTGAGTGTGATGCAAGTCAGCAAGCTATTGCTGCTGTTCTTAGCCAAGAAGGACATCCAGTGGCATTCTTTTTAGAAAAGTTGAATGAAGCCAAGCAAAGGTATTCTACCTATGACTTAGAACTCTATGCAATGGTGCAAGCTCTTAAGAAATGGAAACATTATTTGCTGCCCAAGGAATTTATTGTATTTACTGACAATCATGCTTTAAGCTTTCTAAACAATCAAGAAAAATTGAACCATAGACATGTTAAATGGATGGAACAGCTACAAGTGTATACTTTCACAATTAAGCACAAAAGAGGTGTCTCTAATAAGGTAGCTGATGCATTGAGTAGGATATTGCTTCTTGTTCAAGAAATTCAGTTAGAAAGCATGGGTATTGACTGTTTAAAAGAGCTGTATAAAGAAGATTCTGATTTCAAAGAGGCTTATGATGTTTGTGTGAACTTGGCTAACACATTCCATGGAGAGTATGCAGATTTTGTTTTGCAGGAAGGCCTCTTGTTTAAGGGCAATTTGCTATGTGTCCCTAAGTGCTCTATGCGGGACAACATCATCAAGGAGAAGCATAATGGTTCTTTAGGAGGACATTTTGGCTTGGATAAGACACTAGAACAAGTCACAAGGTTCTATTTTTGGCCAAAGCTGCAATCAGATGTGAGAAAATATGTAGCTAGCTATGTAATCTGTCAAAGAGCCAAAGGTGTGTCTTCAAATGTAGGTCTATACCAGCCCCTTCCCATTCCCAACAAACCTTGGGAAAGTATCAGCATGGATTTTGTGCTTGGGTTACCCAGGACAGCTAGAGGGGTGGATAGTGTGTTTGTCATTATTGATAGGTTCAGCAAGATGGCTCATTTTGTGCCATGTAAATGCACAAATGATGCATCTCATGTTGCAGGTCTATTTTTTAGAGAAGTAGTAAGGATGCATGGTTTACCATTGTCCATTGTAACTGACAGATATTCTAAGTTTGTAGGTCACTTCTGGAGGACCTTGTGGAAGAAGCTGGGCAGACAATTGTCCTTTTCATCAGCCTACCATCCACAAACTGATGGTCAGACTGAGGTGGTTAACATGTCTCTTGGAAACCTCCTAAGGTGCCTTACAAAGCAGCATGGTTGGGCATGGGAATTGGTTATCAGTTAGGCTGAATATGCCTACAATGATTCAAAGAATAGGAGCACTGGTAAAAGTCCTTTTGAGATAGTTTATGGTTTTCATCCAAGAGGGCCATTTGAGCTGAAGGATCTCCAAGGTTGGGATAGAAGGAGTGCACTTGGTGAAGAGTTTGTTGCCTCCATGAAAATAGTTCATGATCAAGTCAAGTTGCAACTAGAAAAATCAGTCACAAAGTACAAACAAAAGACAGATTTGAAGAAAAGAGAAGCACAGTTCAAAGTTGGTGACTTAGTCATGGCATATCTGAGGAAAGAAAGGTTACCAAAAGGTTAGCCAACTAAACTCCTAATGAAAAAGATTGGGCCATGCAGGATAGTGCACAAATTCGGTCCAAATGCATATGAGATTGAGTTACCAGATGGCCTGTGTATCTCTCCAATTTTTAATGTTTGTGATTTTTTTCCTTTCCGACCTCCATCGCCTAATGAAAGTGGATTAGATGTGGTGGTTGAAGATGCTGATTGGATCAAGGATCAAGGATTTGCCTCCAAGCAAACCTTTACAGTTGGAGTGCATTCTGGATTCCAAAGTTATCAAGAAGACTCGGAGAGGTGTCTATAAGGACTACTTGGTGAAATGGAAGGATCTCCCTGAGTTAGAGGCCACCTAGATGACTGAAGTAGATATTCTGAAGCATGGCATGACACTTCAACAATTGGCAACTCAAGGGACTTGAGTTCTTCCTACAGGGGGAGTATGGTGCAGGAGCTCAGTTTTGTGTTGTTTTCTAGTTAATTTTCATGTTAGTTATTTACCTCTAAGGCTTTAAAAGCCATTTTGTTGTATTGAAATAAAAGACTTAGTCATTTGTTTGACTAGTCTAATTTGGAGTTATCTTAGATCTATTTTCTAGGAGGTTTTCACTTTAGAAACTTATTCTTTATATAAAAAAAAAAATTGCCTTTTCCATTGATTTTCTGCCTTCCTAGGCAGTTGTACGGACAAATGGGAAGTGGAAGAGTTTTAGAAACTTCCTATAAACATTAGTTGTAAAAACATGCCAAAAATAATATAGAAAGGAGGAGTTTCATAAAGAAAAAAGCTATGTTTTCTATTTTTTTCTGTGAAAATAGCATTTGTACGGCCAAGTACGGATTGCTAAGGAAGTGATTTTTTTAAAATGTTTTAGATCTTGGATGTATCTCTCATTTGTAGGTAATTTTGGCTTTTGAAACATCTGGATGTGTTAGTTTCATCTCTTTTTTGCAAATACTGGGTTAAACCCTCTTTGCCTAGGGTTTTGAGGTAAAATGGAGTTCTTTTTCTCTATCTTCTGAAGGTGGATAGTCATCTTTTGATAAGATGGAGGAATTTAGAATAGCTTTCATGTTTTTGTTGCTTGATAGGTTGTTCTCCTTCTTTCATAGAGTTTGGCATGCCTCTATCTAGTCAAAACAGTGACTAGTTAGTCAAGAAAAGTTATAAGACAGCAAGGGAAGAAGAAGACAGTCATTGGCTTAATTAAATGGTGTGATCTTTGTGTGTTTTAGAGGAAGGCAGACCAATAAAGGAGCCCTACTGATCCAGATAAAGGGGTTTCGAAACATATTCTTCTCTTACCCTCAAACTAGAATAAGTTCTAGAAGAAAATACAGTTTGCTGTTATGAAAAATAGTCTATTTGCTAATTCATGCTGACAGAGTATGGCCTTGTATGTTTGCTGCAGGTGAGGAATCCAAATTGGATGGTTTGATGGGTAATAGGTCTACATAATCCTTTGGAAGGTTAGAAAGTTTAGTTTCTTTGAGGATTAACCTTGAGAAATACAAGACACTGTCATAGGACAGTCTTTTAGTTATTGACTGTCTCTTGTCCTATACCGTACGATGTGGGTTTGCATGTGGGAAAATTGATTCTTCCCACCTGGGGTATTTGTTAAGCATTATGCATTGATGGTCTTTTGAAGCCTTTGGGAAGTCATTGAAGGTTTAATCATTGAGAATGTTCTTCTTATTAACATTGTTTTGAGACAGTCCATGGAGATTGCTGTCCACAATCCTGTCTAGAGCAGAGTTTTAATTATTTTGTTAACAATACCAAGTTGTCCCTGTCCTCTGAACATACATGTGGAGTTTGATGTGTAGAGTCCTATAGATATAGGAGTACAATGCCAATTTGTTTTTCTTAAAGGCTTAAGGGATAAACTGCCAATTTAGTACTGTCATAGGACAGTCAAGTTGTTGTTTGCTGTCCTCTGCCCTTTAATCACAGTGTGGGCCTACATGTGAGTTGATGGTTGGTCTTTCATATCTAGTGTTTAGTATGTAGGTAGTATTGATGGTCCTTTGAAGTTTTTTAGATGTTGAACCAATTCTATAAGGGTTAAACCTTATTCCAAACACTGTCTAAAACAGTCTTATTGCTGCCACTGTTATTTGTCTAGAGAATGCAGGAAGTGATCTTTATGTTAGAAGTCTCGTGACTGTCATGACAAGTATGTGTGATTACTATTGGTAGAGGTGTGGTAATAGGTTGTGAGTCCTTGAAAGGGTGTATTGTGCAATTAGGTTGGATGGAGCAATGACTCTCCAAATTGAGAAGTGGGTAGCCTGAGAGAAGGACACTGGCTAGTGATCCTAGGCTAGGTCAATCTCTGTAATAGCCTTGTGTAGGCTTTGTGGTCACAAACACTTTTGTAAACCTCTAAGAAGGAAGTTTAGTTCCTTGGGTGAATTTCAAACTACTCTTACCTTACCTCTGCATCACATCTGGACCGATTTGCCTATTGCCATCAACAATATTTGTCTCTTCTTTCTACACTTCCTCTTCCAGAACATAAGAGTCTAAGGCCTCAGATTGCTCTTCATCAATTTTCTTTAATCCTTTGACATCCATGTTAGATGGCTCTTCTTTTGCTTCCTCTACAATTGGAAGATTGAACCTTTTCAAGGCACTTCAGAGAATTTCTTTTGTCTCATTATCTATTTGGTCAGTTTCTCCAAGCATGAGCTTATTAATTCTGGACTTGCCCCAGAATTCTTCTTTGGCATCCTTGAAAACCATGTCCATTTGTTTTTGAGTGATATTTGGACATAACTGTATCACTATCTGTTCCCAGATCTCCATGTCTTTTTCTTTTGCACTTTCTTTTCTTAACTCCAAAACTTCTTCTAAGCTCTTAGGAATCAAGGAAATTATTTCAATGAAAGCTTTGTTATAGATGTTCAGGTACCTTACTATTGCTTCCTCAAGAATTCTCTTGTCTGTATCATTGTACTCATCATAGAATTTTGTTACCAGCTGCAAATTTCCATCCACAGTGACTACTTTAATGATGTCTTCAATGGAGAGAGTGGCTCTCTCAACAAACTCTTCTGTCTGCTGCTCCTCATCATTCCTTTCATTCTTGGAAGGTTTGTTCTTGGCTTTCTTCAATTCTCTAACCTCCACATCTGATCCTGCCTCTTCATCATCCTTAAGGCTCACATATGTTCTTACAGCCTTAGACTTCTTTCTCTTTTCTCCTTTAATAGATGGTTTGGCTTCCGATTTAGCAGTTTTTGAGCTTTCAGGAGTGATAGGGCAGAACTTCTGGTAGATCTTGTCCAGATAGAGGCTTCCACTGGAACACTTTCTTTCTTTGCTCCTTCCCTTTCCATTTCAATTTTCTCTATTCTTTCTCTATTTGCATCTACTGCCTCCTTTGTTATGCCAAACTTCTTATCAAGTTCTTCAACCTCCCTCCTCACTTTTCTTTTTGACTCAGGCTTCCTTAATTCAGCATGTATTTTTATGTTTAGCTCATCAAAGGTGCCAAACCTCTCTGCTTCAATGTCCTTGGGTTGGCTTAGCAAGTGTTGAACATGTACCTCTAATATGTTTTCATCAACTTCATAACCCATGGGCATTACCCATACAGTTCTTGGCTCAACTACCTCTATTAGGCATTGATCTATGTCAACCATGAAGCAAACTGTGTCTTTGTATTTCTCTACTATTGATTTTGGTATTCTTTCTCTTGCATGCATCATGCTCTAGAAATTCTTGAAGTAACCCCAGAGAGCTATCTTTTGGGCTTGTACATCACCAAGTCCAAACAAATAATCTCTAATTTGAATTACAACAGGTCTATCATTTATCCAGATCAAACCTTTTGATCCCGGTAACTCATTCATGTAATAGAAGAATAGGGACAACACTAGATTGCCATACTTGAAGGAATTTTTCTTATCTTTCTTAATCTTATGCAGATTCTCCGTCAGTTGATTCAATAGAATCTCACACAAATCATAATCTGCAATTTCTTTCAACATTTGATATGTAGTATAGATTACTGTACCAAATACAAAATTTTCCCTACTTGAGTGGTAAATATTGTAACCAATTACAATTGATGCAAACTTGACATCCGGATCAGTAATATCATCTATAGTCATTGCCCTCTTGTCATATTTTGATTTGGTGGCTTCTGTTACCGTTTGATTTTTCACAGATTTGAGTGTAGGCAACCCACCAGTTGAGTACAATCCAATTATAGCACTAATGGCATCTTTGGTTATCTTAAATGGACTCATTAACCACATAAAGTTATTATGCATCCTATTCAAGACACACTGAACCCATTCGTCTTCTGTAAAAGACGGGAAATATATGCAATGTGCAAAGTGCTTGTTCTTTAGGGCCTTGAATTCTGGTTTGAGATCAAAATTCTCACTTCTTAACTATTTATGATATATTTCCATCAATTTTAAGTCTCCAAAGTTTTCAATGTTTGCATGAATGTAAACCCTAATATCTTCTACATGCAGAACACCGTACGAGATATGGGAAAACGCACCCAAGGGATCAACTTCTATAGATTTATGAGGATGTTTCTTGAATTTTGGTCTCAACCTCTCTGTGACATTCACAACCATGGGAGTAGCCATTCTAGCAATGAAATTTAGAGAGATTTTGCAGAAAAGAATACCTTTTTACACCTTAGGGTTTGTTGCAACTGCCAGAGTGAATTTCTGCTTGATTTTGATCTTCAACTTTAACTTGAATATTTTGTAGGATCTCTTCTCAGAGCTCTTCTCTCTTCTTCGTGATTGCAAAGTGTTGTAAATGATGAATGAAGAACCTTTTATCCTTGCACAAAAAACCTAATTCCCCATTGCAATAAATGCACACTTTAAGTCATCCAGTTACCCTATTTTGAGTGAATTTCTCATGAATCAATGTGCAGATCTTCAAATAATTATCCAAGTGAGTTGAAAACATAACTTTAGCCTTTCAAAACATGCCTCTAAATCCGTAGACCATAAAATTGCATTTTCAGATCATACCAGATCTATTTATGTAATTCTATTTTTATCAGATAGCTGTTAGAACCGGTTCTACTCATAACTTCTTCAAATCTATATATAGATTTCTCAAATTTTAACTGAATGATTTTTAGATGAACCTCTAAAAGCCCTTTAATCTGTAACCTCTGATTCTTCTTAATGTGCCAAATTTAGGTACTTACTAGCTGGCTGGGGGAATTTGATCTTCTTTGTAGCTCCCCCTGAGCTAGAGCTCACTTTTAATTTTTAGAAGGATTATTAGCATCAGATTTCGATGCAGACCCATCACCAATGTTCATCACACTCTTCTTTACCCAAGTCTTGCTCATCTCCTTCTGAATCTCATCTGCATTCACTTTACCTTTGCCTTTGTCTTGTTTCACTGGACCTTTTCCATCATGATTTCTGCTCCTACAGAATCTAGCTATATGACCAAATTTATTGCAATTGTAACACAACATTTCCTTGCTTATTTGATTGATATCCTCTTGATCTACACTGATTAGCCATATGCCCCATTCTATTGCATGCAAAGCATCTACCATTGAAAGAATTGTTCATTTGCATATTTCTGCATTCATGAGATTTGTGATCATACCTTTTGCAATTAAAACATTGACTGGAGAAGGATGGATTATTCTGATTCATTTTGCTCCTGCACTAAGTTGTTTTATGACCAAATTTGTTGCAGTTGAAGTAGCTTCCATTGAAGGATGGATATCTTTGAGCATTAGGTTGTCTTATCGAAGGTCTTCTAGGCCTGTTTCTTGACCCGAAGTTTTTTTGACTAGATCTAGAGCTTTCACCTTTGCTTATCATCTACCCTCTTTTGACTTTCAAGTAGTACTTCAAGTTTGGTTGAGCTATAATCTTGAATTTTTCTTTGTATTCATTTGTAGTTTCAAAATCTTGTTTAAGAGTATCAATCTATCTCTCAAGTTGTTCTTCATTGTATTTGGCTTCTCTAAGATCAGACTTAAGGTGTCTAATTATTCTGTCCATTTTGTAGCAATCTTTTATTTTCTCCTTGAGGGATTGATTTAAGTTATCTTTAGTCTTTCTCTTTTCTTCAATTTCTTGGATAAATTTTATAACCCCTGATTCCATTTCATGTCTTAGCATGACAACTTCTTTTGACAGCTTTTCACATAGCTTTGTTTTCTCATTCAGATCCTCATCAGTATTATTGGCTTCATTCTGATCTGCGAACTTCTGAAGTAGTTCCTTTCTCTTTTTCATGGAATTACTAAGTTTTTCCTTTAGCTCATTGATGAAATCATCAGCCTCCTTAAGTCATTCTCTCAAATTATTGACTTCAGACTAGGATTGATCAAGATCTTCTAAGGCAGACTGTAGTTGTTCTTTCATACCATATGCATCCATTGAGATTTCCAGATCCTCCTCAAGCTGTTAGGCTTTTTCTAAGGAACGTAGCTCTAATACCAATTGTTGGAAACAAGGTAGATACTGAGAGGGGGGTGAATCAGTTATCTCAAAACTTTCTTACTTTTACTTCCTTTTCTTATCTTATCAATTAGTGACATATCAAAACATGAAAGCATAAGTAACCATACAAATTGAAATGAAATCAACACACATAACACAAGGATTTTTATGTGGAAAACCTGTTAAGGGAAAAACCATGGGGTGATTAACCCAAGATTGTATTCTCTGTTAGAAGAATAAAGAAGAACAAAATGGCACTTGCTAGTTAGGGCTCACTGCCCGAGCACACTACTCACAAAAGGCTCATTACCTACAAGAGACTCACTATCTACAAAAGCTTACAGATGATAACAAAGTGTTTGAACTGATGAACAACATCCGCATATGCAAGAATTTAGTTCTAGTTAGGCACAGTATACCGATCTAGCACATTTCATCCTTCGTCTGCTCAACATTACTCTTCTGTCACATTTCAGGCTTGGATTACTGCCTTCACACTTGTCTCTACTTTTCTTTGCACTTAATCGATCACACTTTCACTTTCACACCTTCACAAGCTTGAATCCATCGGGTATATATATCCGCATCAAGGATTTCCAACAACTTTCTAGTCGGCAACAAGAACACTTAGGATATTTGCAAGTTACTATTTTGTCGGCTGAATCCATACTTGATTGATGATGCGCATCAAAAACTTAGGCATAGAAATCATTACCTATGTCGGCCAAAATCATATAACACCTCAAGTTACTTGATCAACACATTCTGCACATCCAAATTGAGGTTTGATACTCTGTTGACCAGTTCTTCCTCTGTCTGCATTGTCTAACTGGAGTCTAATACACAGATGCTCATATCTTTCACATGCTTTATCACCAGAGGCTAAATCTCTAGAATACGATAGTTCAGATACTCCTTATTACTCATCCAAATCCACAACATGCTGGGTTTCACCATCCGAGAGTTCTAGACCCAACTGTCGAACCCTATCATATGCTCTGTTCTTGACTACTGGACCAACCTTTCTTCAATTTGACTTCCGATATGAGTAATTTATGTACTGTGGATGTGTGGGATATACTTTATTGCCATCAATGACAACACTTATGAATCCTAGCAGTGTCTCTTGCCAACAGGATATTCCATGGATTTGAGACCTGAGCCCAATAGAAGGACTAGCATAAGCTTTGTACCTCCTAATGAGCAGAGGGAACCTCAAAATCCATTTGAATTATTCTAATTCCTTTAAAATATTCAAGATCGACAAGAAGTAAATATTTACATGCAGCATCAGTTTGATATACTTATGGAGTTACTAAGATGCGACGAAGTCTTGTATTGGACTCCCACTCATCAATAACCTTTCCAAGATTTACTTTGTCTCATCTTACCAAGAAAAATTACAAAGTTAGAAAGGTTAGAGTCAAATGATATAATGAAACCATACAAAATAGGAGAACTCATCCTAAGAAGAGGAAGCATAACAAGAAAAAAAGATGAAAGAGAGAAATCACTGAGGACTAGAAAGGTCCTTATATGGTTAAAGAAGATATAAGAAATGGTGCCTATCTCTTGTGTACAATGGAAGGTGAGGAATTTGGTGAAACAATTAATGCCTTTCACCTTAAGAAATACTATTTATAAAAATCATAAAAATCATAAAACATAAAAATACAAAAAAATCAAATATTCCAAAAAATACCAAAAAAACTACAAAAATAAAAAATATTGAAAAGAGTTTTGTTTCTTGCATTTCAGTATCATTTTGTCCATCTTGCATTATAGTGAATGACTTGCTCTTGTATTATTTTCATTTCAATAAGGAGTCTAAGGTTGCCTAGGTATAGGTAATCCTTTTAGGTTTTGAGATTCCCTATTTTCACAATCGCCATTCTCCCCCTTCATTCCCAGTGATTCTAATCAAATCCTAGCTCTTAGCTTTACAGTAATCCTAGTCTTAATGAGCCATGATGTTAGCTCTAAGAGAAGTTAGTATTCAAACCTATAGTTTTCAAAGGAAGCTTGCAACTAGACCTTCCCAATTCTTCCCTAGTAGAAGAGAAGTCCAATTGGACTATGAAAACTTTTGGTGGTGCTCAGTCCCTTATCTTTCCCGGCCAAAAAAGTCAAGAGGATAAAAACTCTATAGGAAGAAATGTAAAATATGAGTGAATAAAAATATGAGTGATCAAAATAAGAGTGTTGAGAAATGTGAGAATTGAGAGATCAAATTATTGCATATCCAAAGTCAAAGGTATTCATTTTCATAAAAGTCAAAAATAAAAAAAATTGAGAAAATCAAGTGAGGCATTCTAGAAAATACAAATAAAGAGAAAAAAAAGAAAAACAAAAGAGAGTTAAAAAAAAGAGTGATGGAAAGAAGCTGATTGCTAAATGTCCATACCCTTGGATGGAGATCAGTCTAAGCTCAAAACTTCAAGGGTGACATTCTATCAAAGAAAATAAAAGGGAAAGGTACAAAACACACACACGCACTAGCTGAGCAAAGCCAAGAGTCTAGTAGTCTCGAGGATAATTTTCTATCTAGGGACCCTTGTTCTTTCCCATTTATCCTTTACCCTAGGTCTATCTTGCTTGCCATCTATGATCAAAGTCTAGCGAACATCAATAAAATTTGTTACTTATCTAAGTTGAAAGCTTGTCAGATTGTCTTATCTAGATAAGGATCAATGTTTAGCCTTTAGCAAAGCCTAAAATTTAGATGCACTTCATCTCCTTCTCGCTCCCCACTTGAGTTCTAAGTCCTATCTTGCAAACTTAAATAGGTCTCTTCTACTAGGATAACCTACAATCCCCTAGTTTGAAAATAATATTAAAGAGTTGTTATATTGTTTGTTCCGTAATGCATTCATACCAAAATCAGAAAAAGTGTTCCAAAGCAATAAAGTCAATGTCATAACTCATGGCATTCCATAGAAGTAGAATTTTTATTTCAACATCACTTCTGTTCTTGCATTTGCATATCATCTCCTGCATTTCATATATATTCCAAAAAAGAATCAAAAACATGTCATCATTATCATACTTGCATTCTTAGAGTTGAAGGTCTAAACATAATCAAAGAGTTCTAAAACTTCCAAAGTGCACAAGAGATGAGTATTCGCACAATAAGAAAACAACCATAAAGAGACAATTTTTCATAGATATATCAAAAGTTTGAGTTTTACAAGAGTGCGAGAGATAGGACAAAATGCTCTCAAAAGGAAAGTAAGGATCCCTGTGCAAGGAGGCATGGTTTCAAAACAAGTAGACAAACAACCTCAAGGACAACTCCCTCCAATAGAACCATTAGGATTCCTACTCCTCTTTCTCTGAGTAGCACTAGTGTCTCCATGAGATCTGTGAGAACAAGGAACCCTGCTCTGAGTACAAGAGTGTGAAGGGCCTACAGTGCTAGACTTCAGACACTGAATCCGAAGGAGGGCCATATCACAAAGAACAACATTCTCACCCCTAAGGATGAGAACCTTTGACCTCAATGCAACATTCTCCTGAAACCAATGCTAGGCAGGATGAAAAATGCTAGTGTGTTAGCCAGCTCTAGGGGCACACCAAGATCAACTAGAAGTCTCTCTCGTGTCAAACCAGTGAAGGGAATCATTGGATTAACATTAACCTCGTGAATGAAACCCTTCCACTCCTCAATGCTACCTGAAAAGAAATGATAAAAGAAGTGACGATTCATAACTTTAAGGAAAGGACAATGCAAAATTAGAAAAAAAAAAGTAAACTCACAAGGATCACCTCATCAGAATGAGGAGATTTGGGTCTTGAAGAAGAGCCCTCTGGTATCTCCCCCTCATTGGCATTGACCTCCTGTGCATCTCCTGCTACTCCCTCATCTGGCAAGTCATATCCATCTAGGACATAGTCCTCATCTATAGAATCTATCATCAATGACAATGAGTCCTTGGGAGGGAGCTCCTCTCCCTCCCCACTGTCCACCTCTCGGGGTCCTAGAGGTCTTGGTAATCAAAACTTTGTGAGTCAAAGGAGTCCAAATAATAGGTCTCTATCCAACCTCACCCATCTCCTAGACAAATCAGTAGCACATAGGAACTATGGGTAAATCCTTAGGGAAATCATCACCAAACTATTGCAGAAATTACTCAATGCGATGAGCCTCAATGAGACCATTACAATCTAAAACCTCTGATATGCTAAGGTAGTAATATCTAATTTGCCTATCATTAGACCATACATCCTACATATCTACATAAGGATCAAAAATCATGTTTGCATCGGTGAGAGTGGCCACAATGCGCAAAGAAGTATCAAAGTGGCCCACACAAGCCCATCTAGTGGATCTCAGTAGTCGACGATCGGGAATAAAAATCTCCTTCTGGTATGGCTTGATATTTTCAAAGATCCAGGTCATGATCAGAGAGGAGTGGCTAAATGCAAGAGCCCCGCATTGATAAATACAATAGAAATATCTATAAACCATAGCAAGAATGTCTAGACCCCACGTGAAAACTATACCCTACTCAATGCCCTAAATGATGGATGCCTAGCACCATCATAAGCTGAGGCCTTGTCTCTAGATAGCCTCGAAACAATCAATTCAATCAAGAACTTCCTCAAGAGAGGAATGTGAAGTCGTGGTACTATAGTAAGCTGAACACCAGTCTGGTCCTGAGGATGACTCACTCCCATGATATGGGCCCAAGATGCCTTCTCCTCAAAGGACTCACTAGAAGGTAAGACAAGAGGACATCCTCTCACAGGAACCTCAAGAATGTAGTACATATCATATAGAGTGATATAGTCCACTCCTCTGAAACCTATGGAAGTCTAAAAGTGTTTCTATTAGAATCCTAATAGATCAGAATGTCACAACAGATGCATGAAACATGATGAACAACTGGTACATGGCAAATCCTAGCCAAGCATGCCCTCTTTAGGATAGCAATATCATCAGGAGACAATGAATCATACATCTTTGAAAGTCACAACTGATCATGATTGGAATTCCAATAAATCCTCATATCTTGTGAATCAGAAAAGAACTTTCGATTGGATCTTGTCAACTCAAAAAATACCTAAAATTCATATAAACTTGCAAAAATTTAACAAAAAAAACACATAAACCTTCAAATTTGTAATAAATTGATGAATTCAATGTTCAAATTAGACTGAAATAGAGTGAAGTAAATGTCAGGAAACATCAAATTTTAGTCAGAATCAATCTATTAGGGTTGTCCCTTTCATCAGACTAGATCTCCCACGGGCAACCCAGATGTTCAATAGGATCCCCCTGGGTGACCTTGTTGCACAGACAGATCTCCACTAGGAGACCCTCTTGCTCAACCAGATCTGCTCCAGGTGACCTAACTGGCAAAAGGGGAAACCTTGTTTGCCTACCCCTCTTGCTAAAAAATGCTCTAAAAGCCACATTTGTTAGCCGATTTCGACAAATGAAAAATTGAAACTACTCTAAACGACAAAGCAAACACAATTCAACAGACAAAATTGACAAAAACTGACACTTTAAAGAGATTTTTCATAAAATGGAAACTGGGGTTTGGAGAAGGGTTTTTCATTGATTGCGCACCTGACTCTCAGTGGCAGAAGAAGAGGTGGTCATCTTTGCGATCTACTTAAGATACCTTCCCAATGATTGCTTATATGCTTAATTTTGTCAATGTTTCACTCGAATCTCACTAATTTCTTCTCTTTGTCTCTCTTAGCTTAGTTTGCTTTATGCATTTTTAGATTAGTTTTTTCTTTTATGCATCTTTTGTTCTATCATTTTGCATGCATTTATCCCTACAGGTCTCTCTAACAAAGGAAAATAACTAGTCGAACTCACTGATCTATGGTATGTTCATCATTTCAATTTTCATTGCTCATTTTGATGTATTCAAATGTCAAACTAATACTAGTTATTGCAGGTACAATTGCAAAAAAATTGACAATAGGTAATGCCTAGTTCGGGAATGGTACCTACCTTTGATGTAGACTACCATCCCCAAGGGGGAAAATATGTAAGTACCAAAATCATGCAAACCTCCATGAGGACCCTGACGATAACTCACAATCCTTGTCACATACATGTAAGCATGGAATAATGCCCTCTCAACAACAATTCTCTTGGTAGCATGTGGTTTCTTCTTCCTCATGTTGTTTCCCCTTTGTCATTCTATCCCTTTCTTCACTTTTGACATTTTTTGACACTTGTCGATTTGTGTTTCCTATTCTTGCAACTTTGTCCCTAAGCTTTGTATTCATCCATTTATTGTGTTTTCACCTCTCCCCAGTGTTTTTCATCCATTCCCACCCCTAGGAGCCCTAAAGAGGACCTCCCAAGCCATCTCTGACTTTTGGTATTTAGTTTTAGTCAACCAATACAAATCTCCCCCTATTATTGGCAGATCACCCCTGAGACATCCTACATTTGCAAGTGGATATTTGGTTTTTAACCCCCGTTTGACCTATTTCTGGAGGCATATCCCCTTCTTTTCTCCTCCTCTTTCATCTCCCATCCCAATCTTTCACCCAGAACCCCTCCTTTGCGGATCGCCCATGGATCACCCTAGGGCGACCCATGGATCACCCTAGGGCGACCCAGGGTCACCCTCGGGTGACCCTGACTAGTGAAAGGGGTGACCATTTGGTGACCCTGCCATCTTTCCTAGCCACGATTAAACTCAAATTTTTGACCAAAAACAACTCTATTTTCACCTATTTTTCTTCCTTTTTGCATGGAATTTTATCCCAAAGATAGAGTTAACTATTTCATGCACTCACCCATGCATATTTAGCTCATTTTTATCTTTATTTCTCAAATTATGCATTCTCTTTCTCCATTTCTTCTTGAGTGATAAGTTATAATTGGTTAGATCACTCCAATTTTAGCCCAGATCACTCTTGTGTCTTCTAAGTTAACTCTTCAATCAAATTGAGTTAACTCTCCATCATCTCCACCTCTCATGCATTCTTCAAACCTATAAATACCCTCCTCCCTCAACCACAAATGGAGGCAATTTCATTTTTGCAAATAGTTCTTGCATGTTACTGCTCTCTAATCAAGCATCCATATGCTCACACAGGATGTGAGAGCCTTTTTTCATTTTATTGTTGTCTCATCTAGCTTTGCTAAAAGCCCATTTTTTGCATCAATACACTGCTCACATCACAAGCCACAGTGCTCATCAAGCTCACAATTGAGCTCTCATTCAAGCTTCCAAAATCTTCTTTTTGCGTCTCTTTCTTATTGTTACCAAGATTATCACCGCATTGTTGCAAGAGGATAAGAGGTTTCCATACAATGATTTCTAATAGTAGTGGAGGCTCACACGTCTCTTTATTCCAGGTTCCTTCATGCTTTTTATTTCATAGTAATTAGATAATCAAACTTTACTCTTGGAAATAGTAAATGAATGTTGCTTTTTCCTTGATAGGCTAAGTAGATCTTGTATTGTTAAAGTAGTTCATTTTCACAAGCTCATAGATTAGATTCATTTCAAAGCAATTTTCCTTTCCTAGAGTAATTATTCTACATATTCAGAAAACAAACCAAAAACATAGATTCAATTGCATTAGGTAATCTCATAATGCATACATTTTCTTATTCCTAGAATTGAAAAAAGCACTTTCATTTCCATAAATAGAAGAAATCACAAAAGAATTGTTTTGCACTCATATAGGCTTGCATGCATCCAAAAACTAAAAAGAATAAAAACATTAGCATCATAGAGAATTCACAAAGCCTTGATTCCAACACAAGGTCAACTTTGGTCAACATTTTGGAAAAACCCTTGATTCCAACACAAGGTCAACATAAAGTCAACATGGAGTCAAACCTTAGGTCAAACAAACCCTAAGTTGAAACCCTAGGTTGAGTCAAGGTTAGCTTTAACCATATCTCTCTTGTTTAGGCTCACAAATGTGTCCTAGGCTTAGAGGTGAGTGGGTAAGTGCAATCCCTAATGAGATAGAGGATATCCACCCTAGACAACAAAAAGACCAATAGGTAATTCAACAACAACAAGAAAGGTTGAGAGAATTCCAAATACACACTATCATCCAATAGTTCGAGCAACAATGCCAACTTGAAAGAAGTATCAACGAAAACAAAAGTCAACCCACACAATGTTGGAACCTTAGAAAAACAAACAGAAGAACGGTGACTAGTGACCCTTTGGGTCATATAGTTATCTTAACAACCACAGTCACAGAACATTGTATCAGAACAAACACCCAACAACAAAGGCCCCAAGACTGGCCGATCACTCTTCATGAAGTCTAGGTCTCAAATGAGAAAGACCACCCCTATGTCTTGCCTCCTTTCGACTAAGTACTTCAATGAGAGCAAGAGTGATGTGGAGGTTCACCCCATGGCAAGGAGAGAGGGTCTGTGTGCAGGCCAAAGTTGACTCAATAGCCCCAAGCCACTGAGTCATGTTTTTGAGTGTACAGGACCAGGGTGCCCAAGCACCCTTGTCCCCTTTTTAGCCCTGGACTAATTAATGGCTTGTCAGCTTGGGACCTCTTAAATGATTTCCAATGTTAGCTTCATGTGGTTTAATTCTTTGGAAATCAAAGAGAATGCATATAAAAGAAAGTTAGTTTATTCATTTGAACATCTCTATCTAATCCCTAAGCTATCTCTAACTTCTTGAAAGATTCTACTTCTCTCTATTGCTCTCTACTCTTCTCTAAAGCTCTCTATTGTGGATTATTGTTGCGACACTAACTTATTGCCGGTCTTGTGAAGATCCTTCTAATTCTTTGTGCTACACAAAATTCTTGAGTCAAGTTGTGATGCCACATCAAGCATGCTAGGGTTTCCATGCGCATGGTGACTTATTTCCTTCATGCTTTGTTCTAGCATTCCATTCTACTTCAAATTTTGCCTCTACCCTCCTAGGGCACCTACCCTTTATCTATCATCTTTTCTATTGTGGAGGTGGAAACACCATTCACGAAGCTTGACTGAGGCAAGCTCCTAAATAGCATCCAACCATATTCCTTCTTGTGTGTGTGTAGGTCAGAAGAATAGGTTTCTGAAGGTGGCTTTCGGGAAGAAGGTAGAGCTAGCAGGTACAGACTTGACGAAGGCATCCATTTTTGTAAACCCTAATTAGGGTCTAGGGAACCCAAGTTCCCTAGTCTTTTGATGTCCTGACTCTATATCTAGGTTCTCCTTTGTTCACTGGTCTCTATGGTACTTTTAGATTGCCTACATCTATTTTCAATTGTCTGTTATGCTCTGACCTTTGTCAACTAGGGTTTCATGTCTTTTCCCTAGTTTGATTGGTTGGATTTGGTTAATTTATTCTCTATACAACAAAAGGGTAGAGCCCCTATAGTTTCACTCTCCTTCTTGGTTAGAATCCAAGCTCGATTTGTGTCCTAATGTTTTGTAGAAGAGGGTTTTACCTAGTTTGATCTATTGCACTAGTCTTTCTTTCCTACATAACATTTTGGTGAACCCATCGTTTCTTGCACTTTGGCATCCTTATTGATTTAGATCTGAGATATTTTCTTCCCTAGATCTGATTAGACTACATTCACTCATCATTTTTCATAACTATATAGATTAATTTTGCATGATTTCATTGTTAGGGTTTGAAAAAACCTCGCATTCTTAGGAAATCTAGCTAATCTTCAACCTAGGGTTGGTAGATTAGTCTATTGCTTCAGATATTGTTGAATTATTGGGTTGATTAAAGGGATTTAATTTTATGTACCTTGTCATCCTTGTTTTTCTAGGATATTCTTACATATTTGCATTGAAAAAAGTGAAAATTCAAAGCATTTTAGGCTTACAAAAAGGCATATTTGTGCATTGTTTTCATTGCATATGTTGTAGATCATCATAGAAAGATTTAAATTTCTTATTTTGCACACATATGATTGAAATTAATGTAGCTAATCATTTCAAGGTGTTTCATTTTGCATTTAAGACTCTCATTTGCTAGGGTTTTGTAAAAAAAGTTCCATTTGTGAAAACCTAGTCAAAATTCAAACCTAGGGTTTATAATCTAGATATTGTTCATATTTTTCTGCTATCATTAGCATTTTAAAATTAATCTTGCATTTCTGTAGCATGTCATAATTTAAATACTATTCAAAAAGAATTCTTGCATCAAAAAATTGTGGTTTAAGAAGTATTTAAAATCTAGGGTTTTGCTAGTAAACCCTAGCTAGTCTTGCATTTATGGCATCTTTATCAAAGCAAAGTTTTGTAAATAATTGTTGCATTCAAGTAGATACATTATTTAAGCATATATTTTTCACATACTATGCATATTACATATGCAAGACATAGTTGTTGAGGTTACCAAAAACACACATTTTTGGAAAGACCCAGCTTCTCTTGCACTTGTAGATCTTTGATTGCAATTGTATCTTGATATTGGTTGTACTTGGTTAATAAATTTTGCATTACTTCTCCATATCATATTTTCATATAATAGACAAGACATTTCATTATGGCTTCCTCTTGCTTGGAATCTTTGCATGCACATATCATGGATTCTGGAAATTTTTCTATGTTCATTAATATGCATCCTCACATTTTAGATAACATGGAACCCATGTATGATATATCTCATGATGATGATAAATCTTCTTTTAGTATAATCATACCATTGACATTATCCCTAAGGCATGTTATGGTGACTTAGCTTTGCCTACTTCACCCTATGCTTTGGATCCCTCTCGCAAAAATGAAGGCATTTTGGTGCAAGAGGATGAGATCATTGAAATAATCCTTAGTCTCTCTTCTAGTGATAATGTTAAGCATACTAATTCTACTTATACTATAGAAGATGATAATTCTATGGATCATCCTATTGATCTTCCTCCTTTGGTTGAATGTTCAAGTACCTTGGATATCACTAAGAAGTGAAGACCCTTGATCTTCCTCCTTTGGTTGAATGTTCAAATACCTTGTATATCACTATTGAAGTGAAGACCCTTGATCTTCCTCCTTTGTTAGAATGTTCAAGTACCTTGGATATCACTAAGGAAGTGAAGACCCTTGATCTTCCTCCTTTGGTTGAATGTTCAAGTACCTTGAATGTCAATAAGGATGTGAAAACCTTGGATATTTCTCCTTTGGCTGCATGTTAAAGCCCCTTGGACATCACTACAGATAAAATCATCAACAATTCTCTTAACAACACTTCACCCTCCCTTCATTCCAATGATCTCCCTTCAAAATATGAAGCATTAGTGGATGAGGAGAGGTCCCTCACATTAAATCCCTTGGGGATGGATGTTGAGCTTACTCAAATGGAAAACAATGTCAATTCAATCATCATTAATAGGCTTATTCCACCCACTAAAGGGATAGTGAATAAGTGTACTAATGTTCCTAAAATCATTGTGCATGAGGCACCTAATACGCCTCCTCACTTCAAACTAGTGATTACGATTCAAGGTGATCCACACACCACCTTGACCCCCAGGTTACTATCTCAATATTTCAAAATAAATTACTCAAAAGAATCAAGGTGTTCAAATGTGTCGCAACATCACATGATTGCTCACACATATAACACTTGTAATAAATGTAAGCATGCATCAAGTGTGCCAATTTCTCTTCCACCTTCTCAACCTATCCTATGTCAAGAACCTCATCTTCCTCCACATATTGTTAAATAATATGATCTTGTCAAGGAGTTTTGCACTACTCCAGCTAAGATCTCTCTATGGGATCTAATACAAACATCGCATACATACCACAGAACTCTCTATGAGGCTCTACAAAAGGTAGCTATTCCACCTTCTAGTAGACCAAATTATGTAGCATCTCTGCTTAGTTGTATGCATGTGACAACATCAAATATATCATTTCAACAACATGAATTACCTCCCATAGAAGTTCAAAACCAAAATGTGCCTCTTATGCTATTTGTCATGATTGGTAACATGAGGGTAAGATGCACTACGATTGATGATGGATCAGGTTTTAATATTTGTGGAATAGATTTCTTACATAAACTCAATATTGATACATCTCTCATCAAACCAGATACAATGAGTATTCGTGGCTTTGATAATGTTGGTAGGACATCACTTGGTACAATCACCTTAGATATTAAGGCTGGACATGTGACACTTCCTACCTTTATCCATGCCATGCCTAATTATCTCTCATACAATCTTCTTTGTAGACTGTGGATTCATACCATGGGGGAAGTTCTTTCTACCCTTCACCATTCAATAAAGTTTATCTTTCAAAACAAGCCAATATGATTTTGGAAAGTTGCCTACAAATAGAAGTGAGATATCAAATTCCTCTAATTAATTTGATCCCTTCCTCAAAAAAATCCAAACCACTATTCTCCGCTACTAACAACAATGTTGGTCCTTCAAATGCATTTTTCGGTGATGATTGGGGTTCGTTAGATTTTACACCCTCCTTTGCAGGTGAATATAAAATCTCACCCTTGTACCCAAAGACCTTGAAGGTAAATGAAATTTCTTCAACACAATCTCATACTCCTACAAAGTTTAAACTCAAGATTAATGATGATGGAACCTTAAAATAGATGAAGATCTAACTTGTTCTACAAAAATAGTGGCCATTTGTGATAACGTATCATCTAATTCTAATACATGTCTTGGTAGTGATGAGGTCTCCTTAGATTTCAACCCCCATGGGATGGTTGAAACAAAGGTTGACCCTCCACACCATGGTGAAAGGAATGATCATTCTTCTTCAACACATTTCAACAAAGAAAATCATATGACCTCTCCTCTTCCTTTGGACTTGGAGAAGTGTTATGGGCGCTGATTCAAAATTCTTTCTAAACAAGGATATAATGGAAATGGGTTAGGATGCAAAGAACAAGAAATTAAGGAACATGTGGAACCAATAGTACATTTGTCTAAAGTAGGTTTAGGTTTTTACCTTCTCTTACGTTCTCTCCACCATTTTCACAACAAAAGGATTACTTCCTACTCCTAAATCTTCTCTTCTATATCAACAAGAGTGTATTTTGTTGAGTGTACTCAAAGACTGCTTAATCACTCTTCCTACTCCAAAACATAAAAAGGTTCAACAAAGTAATCATTCATCACCTCATTATTGTGCATATCATCGAGCACTTGGCCATTCCACTAAGGAATGTTGAGTCTTGGGTGACAAAATTCAACAACTTCAAACAAGGTTTGGCTCTAGCACTCCTCACCATGCTTGATGAAGTAGCTAGAGAACTCTATTCTCTGTCCATTTTATAATCAAGTTGGGAGGGTGTTTATGGTAAAATTGGATTTGTTGATCTTTTGTGGTTTAGATGTTAAAACCCTCCTTTCAACCTAACATTGAAGGATCTAGGGTTGAGTGGCGAGTACTATCATACCCTAGGTCGCTTGCAAATGAGGGGAAGCTTGGATTAGGGAATTAATTATCAATTTTTCCTTCTCCTATGCTCAATTGACCATTAAAACCCTAATTATGCAAATACTATAATAAATTAATGAATTATGGAAACAGCTCTTGCAGATGAGAGTAAAATACCAAATTACAAAATACCTATTTTCAGGGTTCAGAAGCGGAATAGTCAAGGACACTGGAGCGGGCGCCCAAGTCCAAGGTACCTACTTTTTGGGGAATCCAGACCTCCTTTGGACACTGATCAGCCCTGTAACTTCTATTTTTTGGAATCAGTCTGCGAAGGACACTGGAGCGAGTGCCTTAGTCCTAGAAGTGCTCTTTTGTCCATCTTTTCTTCAAATCCTGAATCCCTGATGTCTTCCTAGCCTTCCTGCAACTCCACTTTTTCTGAATGCGACACCTGTAACCTGTAATCACAAGACTTGTTTTGGGGGTTGTGGTGTTTAGAGGTTTGCCTCAGTCAAACCCCGGAGGACACTTAAGTCTCTGAACACCATTGTCAGATAAAGAGGGCATGCCCTTGTGAGGCATAGGCCAAAAACCAAAGGAATCAATGATAAAAACACAATGATATGTCACCTTGTAGTGAAGCTCTCATGGAGGAAGATGCTCTTCATGCCATGAAGGAATTGATGCTCAAATCTACAAATATCAACACACAAAACACACAAGTCTACTCTTGCAACACAATAGAAAGCCTTGAATCACCTTGAGAACACAATAGCTTGCTAGTAATCATCTAGTTTACAAATGAATGCCTACACATGCTTATATATGCATCTACAAGCACTCCCGCCAAGATATTCTAAATTCAAACTTACCATGTCGGCAAAGGGACCTAATAACGGTCACTAACTGACAACCATAAATTGGGGCTGCCCTAAAATAGGGCAAGACTAGGGCATGGGTGCCCAAGTCCTCCCCCCTATTTTAGGTAGGGTACAACTCAAGGGGTCCACCTAGGCCCTATTTGCTAAGGAACCTAGGTCTCATTGCATTGGGGTGTTAAAATATGAACTAAAATGTCCTAAATGCATGCTAAAGACCTGGGAGCTAAACCTTATGAGGGAAGAACCCCCAAGGGGACATTTTTTGACGTTACATTTAGCTCCCACTTTAATATATGTATAAACGCGAGGCCATTACATGCATTTAAGTAAGGTCACAAACACAACAAGCACACCAAACATGGAGAAGACACGCCAATCACATAGAAGACGGTACCAGACACGCAAAACATGGAGAAGACAGTTACAGTCACACAGAACACAAAGCAGACAGTTAATGCACAAAAGACACATTAATGCATGGAAGATAGAAATGATATCTTTTCTTTTCTTTTTCTCATATATATGAAATGCAAATGCAAGTACTGGAAAGTAAACAAACCTCCCATAATACACTATGCACCACTTAAGGGCGCAGGTCTCTATATATGGGGCAACACACACGCAAGACACACAAAACCTCCCAAAATGCACCAAGCACTCTCCAAGAGCACTGGTCACTACATATGGGGCAACAAACACGCCATACAAAACAAGCACGCCAAAACATACACACTTGAAGACACAGAGAAAACATGGCAGACAAACAATGGTATGTTCCCTATTTCTAGGCTCATCACCATCTCAAGCACATTACAGGCACACACTGATGATTGGGCTTCACCACAACAATTGCCAAAGACACACTTAAGGGTTGAGTTATTCACAGAACCGCTCCGTGCCTCTACAGAGGACTTTTGAAAATGACAGGATGATGCAATCTACTCTGAGAAATACACCATCCCTGCCTCCATAGAGGGCTTAAGAAAAATGATATGCTCAATATCCTGCCTCCACAGAGGGCTTACATGATTGATTGATTGATTGCAAACAAACTCAAGATGCATGATGCACTACTCAAGAGCACAAATCACTGCATCTGAGGTCAAACACATTGCTAAGATCTATAACAGACAACTTACCTTATATGCCCCCACCTTAAGGTGGTTGAAATTAGTTATTGATATCAAGCATGTTAAGGTAGGAAGAAAACACACAAGGGAACACCAACTTTCACAAATCCCATGCCCCCCGGAGGTGACATGAAATTTACGATCACCAAATGTTCCCACAAACAAATCCCTGCAAGAAACATGTTAGTGTCTACAACATCATAATAAACAACAACATCAATGCATACAATTAACCACACAAAGAGCCAAGGTTATACAATGCATTCAAAGTTTGAGGATAACCAGGGGCTATATCATGAAGCTCTTCGAATCGAGTACCATTAAGGCTAGATTCAAAGGCAAACAAAGGTGCACGGAGCAACAATATTGTTAAGGTTTGTAAATGCAATAGAAACATCATAACATTCACTACATGGAAAGCATGAGTGCTTCCACTAGCCAAGCGTTGGATAAGATATACAACCCCATCGGCATATTAGGAACTATAGTCCATATCTTGATTGCTCTCGAAAGGGACACTAGGTCCGCATCAATATAAATGTTTGTTGTCATCTGCCCAATAGATGGAAACACTAGAGGAAGGGAAACAATAAATAAGAGAGGAGAAACAAGTGTCTTAGGGACAATCATGTAGGAGGGTGCCCCCAAGTCACCAACCACGACGCTATGTCTGTCAGACACAACACACAACCATAAAATTAGAGAGAGGCAATATAGAAGAATGATGATACAAATAGAAGAAGGTCACAACAGAGGAAATCTCCTGGTATCCCAAACCTTATGGGAGAATCCAAGGTCATCCCAGGAGGCCTAAACAACACATAACACATCACGGGGGAAGCACATCACGAGAGAGATAAAGGGTTGGAGATACTTACCTGTAGGGTCTTCATATTATATATTGGAGCTCGTGACCCCTTAGAAAGGTATTCAATCATATTTGTCATAAAATTTGAATGGTTCATATGAAAGTCTTGTTTGTTATCATATGATCCTTGTTTAAATGAGGCTTTTTGTTGCTTATGAGGGGGAGAACCACTATTATTTCCATTGTTGATTGTCGTCTTGCTCTTTTCTGATTTTTAGCGAGTTTTCGTTGGTGAATCTTTCTAGAACAGTAGCAGGATTCATCCTGCACCATCTTTCTCATCTGTATCAGTTGTTGTTCTTTCTTTTCAAAGGTATTTTGATTATCTCCTGATCCATATAAGAATAACAGAGGAGGAAGCTCAGCGTAAATTGCATTTCTTCGTGGATGAGGTGGGTTATCCACTTGTTTCTTATTCACTTCAGTCATTCCCACAATACTATCATAGTCCAAGTAATCATCCTCATCTACTTCCAGTAGATCTTGTTCCACCATATTATTTTTGGTATGCTTAGGAAAAGGATTAGTGAAGATTTGTAAATTCTGATTCGGCGGAGCAACCGACTTATTTCCATTATCATTCACACCTGATACCTGGATGACATTTGAATTAATAAGGTCTTGTATCTCATGTTTAAGATGCATACATCGTTCAGTGCCATGTCCTTGTGTCTGATGATAATGACAAAAGGCATTAGCATCAAAGTAAGGTCCTTTTTTATTAGGATCAACATGCTTGATTGGGGGAAGCTTCAGAATGTTATTACTCACAGCTTGATTCATGATAGAATGATAGGACTTAGATATCAGAGTAAACTTCCTTGGTTGATATGATTGTTTATAGTAGACACATTTGTATTTGGTCCATTGATCTTGATGAAACCCCTATTATTGTTCCTTTTAAAGTTGTTTTGTGATGATCCACCCATGGATTGTCCAACTTGAGCCGATGAGTTTTGGTTTTCATACTGACTAGATGAAAGTTGATAATCATGAAGGGCGGTGCATAAATGTTGAAAAGAGTTGTACTTCATCAAGAGAATCTTATCACGAATATTAGGTTGTAGATTTGTAATGAATATCTTCTGAACATCCTCATCTTTCATCTGATATTGAATCTGAGCATAAAGGCCTTGATACCGACTAATGAATTCAGTCAATTTTTCTTTCAAACCTTGTTTGCATTGAACCAAGTCAATAAGAGTGACTTGGGGTCTGATATTTTCTTGAAAATGTTGTAAAAATTGATCAATCAACTATGAAAAGGAGTGAATTGAATTCAGAGGCAACGAGCAAAACCATTCTAAAGCAGTATCTTTGAGAGATCATGGGGAGAGTTTTGCTAACAAATCCTCTTCAAAATAGAAATCACTACACATAGCTGTGAATGCTGCCACATGGATATTACGATCTCCTTTTCCACCATATTTTTCAAAGAGAGGAGTCTCAAACCTCTCAAGCATAGGGGTTCTCAAGATTGCATATGATAACAGATTACGGGCATGATATGTCGGTAGACTAGGTTGCGAAGAATTTGTCAAGTTTGTTACCTTTTGTTGCAAAGCAGTCATGCCCTATAAAAGTTGGTTTAGGATGGCATTGTTTGGAGATGCAGTTTGTTGTGAGGAATTAGAGCCAAGGTGGGGAGGTGATTGAGCTTGAGATACAATATGCGGAGGCTGAGATAACAGTGGCTGGCCATAATGATAGGTGGAAGATGGTTGCAAGTATGTAATAGGTAGCTAGAAATAAGTGGAATAGATAGGAGGTTGAGAACAATTATTCATAGAAGATGTCCCTTTAGGAATCAAATTCTGATAATGAAATCCCACAACTTTATAATTGGTGCCATTAGATACTCCAATACTAGTGGTAGCATTACTACAAGAGTTCACATTAGTTGTTAAGATCGTTGATGTAAAAGTGGATACTCCTGTATTTGGTATAGGTATGGAAACTTGAGTATGAGATGGTGATAAGGTGTTATTAATCATTTGCGCACATTCAGTTACTCGCATGATATTGGTTTGTACAATATGTGCTAGACCATGAAGTGCATTAACACCATCTTGTCCTTCTTTTATCAATTCTCTTATGTTATGAATTGTAGGAATAGCTTCTTTAGCTATTCTCTCATTTTCCATAAATGATTGAAATTTTGCTAAGTCTTTATCTAATTTTTCTATTTGCTCATCAGATACATATCCTATTGCCTCAATAATATCATCAACATCATGAAGATTTTGTTCTTCCATTGTACTTGTAATGGGTGGAATGTCTTGTAATGTTTGGGTTTCCCCTTTTGTAAAGAAGGTGTTCAAAGTACCGATTTCTTCAACGACACTAGATCCTATGTGTCTTATGCTTCTTATTAAAGGAATGTTTCTCTTAGGGTAGAGAGTTATTAAACTCATGCAGAAATATGCTCACTCTCAACACACTCTTGATGCAAATCCAAGATAATGTCCAGTCAAAATATAGTGAAAATAAGTCAAAACAGGCACTTTTTCACCAAAATTCGAAGCAAAAGAGAATAACAAAGGGTGTTGTGAGGAAAATGTTGATGGAAAACAAATAATATCAGTAATAACAACCTCCTGGTGCTAAAATATCCAACACAACATGCTTTCAGTGCCTCTTAAGGTAAAATCCTAGTGAAAATATAGCAAAAATAAGCTATTTTTCATGATTTTTCAACTCCAAGACCTAGAAAAAAGGGTGTTGTAAGGAATTTTAAGAGGTAAAGTAAATAATATCAATAATATTAGTCACCTCAATCCATAAAATTGAGCACAACACAATTGGAATGCAAACTAGGTCAAACCCTAGGGCCAAAATAGCCAAAATGTGTAGTTTTTCATCGATTTTTCAGTACAAGAGCCCATTAAAAGGGTGTTGTGAAGATTTTTATGAAGGGAAGAAAATTATTACCCTGATAATAGAAAATTAATGCAAAAATATCTTTCACAACACACCTATGGTGCAAATTTATGAAGTTGATAAGGCCAAAATTAGTGAAAATCGTTGTTTTCAAAGCCCTAGGTTTGAGATTTTGGAACAAAATGCTATGAGAATGGTTTGAAGTTTGATTTTTGATGGAAATTACATACTCTCAGATCTGAAAATGATTTTCAAGCTTAATCATGCAAAATTCCCATGCAAATTTAATGAAAATGCATCAAAATTGCTAATTTTTGTTGAAATTTTCAATGCAAAAATGCAAATAATTTAAATTTATATGCAAATTCACACTAAAATGCAAGAGTAAAGCCAAATGAAAATTTGAATGAGCCTATAAAATTAGTATAAAAATCTGATAAAAGATTTTTCCTACAAACCCTAGATTTTGGAATTACTAGGTTATCTAAAAATTGTCAAAATGTCCACAAAACCCTAGCAATTAAATGATGAAAATGCAAAGAAAGATTTTGAATTTTTGTATTTTTCTGTATTTTATATCAGATCTGATGCAAAAATCATGAATTAGGAAAATTTAGGAAGAAGTGACACAATTTAGTAAGCCAAACAATGCATTTTTTTCGTATTTTTCCAAAGTTTTCCAATTTTTTTGATATTTTCTCAATCTAATAAATTAAATGTCTATATGAATGAATGAAATCACACCAAATATATATACAAACACTCAACAAGTTGCAATTTAATTTTAAAGACACGGGTTCACCAAAATGTTTAGGGTAAAATTGGATTTGTTGATCTTTTGTGGTTTAGATGTTAAAATCCTCCTTTCACCCTAACATTGAAGGATCTAGGGTTGAGTGGCAAGCACTATCATACCCTAGGTCACTTGCAAATGAGGGGAAGCTTGGATTAGGGAATTAATTATCAATTTTTCCTTCTCCTATGCTCAATTGACCATTAAAACCCTAATTATGTAAATACGACAATAAATTAATGAATTACGGAAAAAGCTCTTGCAGACGGAAGTAAAATACCAAATTACAGAATACCTATTTTTAGGGTTCGAAGCAAAATAGTTAGGGACATTGGAGCAGGCACCCAAGTCCAAGGTACCTACTTTTTCGGGGAATCTGGACCTCCTTCAGACATTGATTAGCCCTGTAACTTCTATTTTTTAGAATCAGTCTGTGGAGGACACTGGAGTGAGTGCCCCAGTCCTAGAAGTGCTCTTTTGTCCATCTTTTCTTCAAATCTTGAATCCCTGATGTCTTCCCAGCCTTCCTGCAACTCCACTTTTTCTGAATGCAACACCTATAACCTGCAATTACAAGACTTGGTTTGGGGGTTGTGGTGTTTAGAGGTTTGCCTCAGTCAAACCCTGGAGGACACTTAAGTCTCTAAACACCATTGTCAGATAAAGAGGGCATGCCCTTGTGAGGTAGAGGCCAAAAACCAAAGGAATCAATGATAAAAAATAATGATATGTCACCTTGTAGTGAAGCTTTCATGGAGGAAGATGCTCTTCATGACATGAAGGAATTGATGCTCAAATCTGCAAATATCAACACACAAAACACACAAGTCTACTCTTGCAACACAATAGAAAGCCTTGAATCACGTTGAGAACACAATTTCTTGCTAGTAATCATCTAGTTTATAAATGAATGCCTACACATCCTTATATATGCATCTACAAGCACTCCCACCAAGATATTTGAAATTCAAACTTACCGTGTCGGCAAAGGGACCTAATAACGGTCACTAACCGACACCCAGAAATTAGGGCTACCCCAAAATAGGGTAGGACTACGGCGCAGGAGCCCAAGTCCTCCCCCCTATTTTGGGTAGGGTACAACTCAAGGGGTCCACCTAGGCCCTATTTGCCAAGGAACCTAGGTCTCATTCCATCGAGGTGTTAAAATATGAACTAAAATGTCCTAAATGCATGCTAAAGACCCGGGAGCTAAACCTTATGAGGGAAAAGCCCCCAAGGGACATTTTCTGATGTTACAGAGGGATAATTTGTTATAGGTCGACTCGCAAGAGTGGTCCTTTTGTCTCGTTTGTTTTATGATTGTATGTAATGTTATCCCCATATTGTGATGTTGTTGTTCTCCCTTGACACCCTTGTTACTAAATTATGTTCACACCTAATTTAGCAAGGCCTAAACATCAGTTGTTTAGAGGGGGTACAATTTTTTTTCTTTTGCAAGATCATCCAGTCAATGGCTGATGTCTTCATAGAAGACATGTGTAAAATCACTTATCAAAATCATGTAATAGCTCAAGCTGAGCTGTTACATCATCTTGGTAAGGGAAATCATCTACAGTCAAGAAAACAAACATTCAAAGAATGAATAGAATTGATGGATTTCATGTTTCAGTTACTGATTATTCATTATGTTTCATTGCAAGTAAAAGAGGTATTTATAAATTGTCAAATTATACATCATGTTTTATACATAAGTTTCAAAGAAAGATTAGTTTTTTTATGCTATGTATTTGATTCAGAAAGTGAAATATACATAAGTCATTGCATAGAATGAGATAGCTGATTGTATTCAAAAGAATGTATAAGAATGTCCCACACAAGCCATGGGAGTAGCCAACCAATGCAACACAATATATGATATGCATCTAAAGATGGAAGAAATGAAAAGAAGTATAAGGAAAGAGGCATATCGATCATTGCCTGAAGTAGCTTTGGGGTAGATCTCATTATCTTGCTCCTCCTCTCCTGATCTCCAAGTGAACCTACATAATGGTAAACAATTGGTTAGAGCTCCAGATATGAGTCTCATATATGCCTACCAACAGAAACACAACACATATCATGAAGCATTGGATCAATAAGAAAGAGAGCCAGAAACATCAAATCATCACATGGGTAATGTATTCATTGTTTTATCTAACTTGTTTGTGCAATTTGTAGGTATAGGTATAGTCATTATGCTAAACATCTCAGCATGTGGTAAAAAAGGGGCTCCCACAAGGGTTGAGCCCACCATGCTGCCCCTTGATCTTAAGAGGGGTATAAGATAAGCAAAGAGACTTTCAGATCAATAAACAGGAGCATATTCTGATTGAGAGTCAATAACAACACTAGATAATCATGAGACAACCTTCAAGGTAGGATAGTCAACATCAAAGTAATATCATCTAAAGGACAGTCTAATCAAGAGTATCATAGCCAAAAAGGGCATCATGGAACAACAAATAGAATAAGTATTTTACCACTTTTGTTGTGAATGAGATGTAGAATTGCTTTTGAATTCTTTAAGCAGCCATAGAAGGACAATATTCAATCATTCAGATGACTGTCCCATCAATCAAGAAGTATGTAATCAGCCAAAGGTCAGTCATATAATGAGAAACCAATCCATATGTGTGTGCGATGCCATGTCAACTATAAGAAATAAAAGATAAATCATAAATAGACTGAGTAAGACTACCAGAGGAAGGCTTACAATGCCTTCATGATGGGACAATCACCCTAAAGGCAGAACGTTCATCATAGTATTACCATATGCCTCTACAAAATCAAGATACAATCATAGACTACAGTCTAGTGCATGAAAAGGAGCAACTAGTATGAGTGCAAGAGGGGCAGTGAAGAAGGACATAACAACCACAATGCTTGCATCCACAGTATAAGATAATCAACCATATATAACATAGTCATAGAGTTACAAGGTACAGGTGGAAGACAATCATCCTGAAGATATACTATGCCTTCAATCAAAGGAGAATACCATTCACATCTATGCCAAGAGGTACAACCACCTGAGTGGACAAAATATATAAACTTCATGGGAATTTTTCAAGCATATGGAAAAGCCTTTCAACAGGACTGTCACCTTCTACCATGCCACAGTTAATACAAGGGCACTATGAATGGTTATGAAGACAGAAATATCAGATAGTCAGTGAAGATCACATAAAGGAATAGTAAGACAACAATCATGTGTAGGGAACAATGGGATAGTCATGTAGACTGAGAAAGCAGTCATCCAAGTGACTATATTTCTAGTCATAAAGCTTGCAGGAGAAATCAATGATTGCATGAACTTCATATGGTCAGTGACATAAGACTAAAGAGAAAGGAGCATGAAGCAAGTTGTAACAAAAAAAGCACAGGGTCTACAGTGGGACTGAATGTAAATATAGATGAGCAAAGATCTATCATTCTCTAGAGGTAGTGATCAAGAGGGTTGAAAGGCATGAGAAGATGGTCTGTAGAGAGCTGAAATGGCAATAATGGGATAGTCCCATATGGATGTGTTCATGGAAAAGAGGAAAAATAATGAGCAACAGGGCAGGTAAGTTAAGGAGAGATGTCAAATGCACAAGAAAGTAGTCACAGACCTATAAAGACAATAGTCCTAATAAGAATCTACAGTCAACTTCCTTGACCTCCATGAGCTCTCATATGACCCTACATCCACGTATTTGTTGGGATAAGGTGCTATTAACCTTGTAAACCCAAATATTGTATTTATTCCATTTATTATTTGTAATTTGTAATTACCCATAAGGGATGTAAAAGTTTCACCGGCAGTGGTAAAAAAATATTTACTGTCCACGGTAATTATGGAGTTACTGCACGGTAAGTCCCTGAGTTACCAGTGGTAGTTACGGGATGTCATTTACTATGGTAAATGCTAATTGGTCAAAGTGGGGTGCACATGTGGAGGAATAATCTATTTTTAGTGTTATGATGCATGTCATAGATGCTGTAAGAAGGTGTAAGAGATTCTATGACAACTGTAAGTTGTCATAAGAATCTATGACACTAATAATACCATATGACGCGTCATAAGATGCTGTAAGTGGCTATTTTTTGCCCCAAGGCGTTCAAGCTTGCATGGGCACTTTTTCCCAAGTGTAGGATGCATGTATGACATCATTTATGACCCCGTAAGATCCTATTCTTGGCCATGGACGCCCAAGGTTGTGTTGTTGACTCTTGACAAGTGTTATGGGCTTGTAAGAAGTCATTTAATGTCTTGAGGTTGTGTAAATTCTATATTAACTATATCACAGTAGATGAGAGGAATATAATAGTTTACAAGTACCCAGGTTCTACCGGAGTGAAGGTTGAAGGACAAAGGAAGTGAATGTATTTGTAATCTCCTTTTGTGAAGATAATACAACTTGGCCTCTTTTCTTGGTGGAGTTTTTTAGCCAAAAGGGTTTTCTCTACATTAAACACTTGTGTTATGTGCTTCATTCTACTTTTGGTATATTTTTGTATTGTGGGTTTATGTTTTGTTACAATTTCCATTAATAACACACATTTAAAGTTTGTTGAAATTTATCTCAAATCAGATTTCCATTGAAGTAGTGTTGCTTTCATTTCTAACATTTGGTATCAGAGCCTGGCCAAATTTGACTCTTGGGTGGTAGTGTGGAAGCTGTAACTACAGTGGGAGATTTGGTTGCATTTTTTTTACAGATCTTTCGTTGTTATTATGGCTGCATCAACCTCTCAAATGGACATTGAGAAGTTCAACGGAACGGGGTATGAGTTGTGGAAGTTGAAAATGGAAGATTTGTTGGTAGAAAGAAACCAATGGTTATCTGTCCAAAAAGAGAAGAAACCTGATGATATCTCTCAAGATGAGTGGGATAGACTGGATAAGAAGGCACGGGGAACCATCTGGTTGTGTCTTTCAGACTCTGTCCTGTTGAATATCACAAAGGAAGAGACTGCATACAAGTTGTGGAAATGGTTGGGTGAGATCTATCAAGCCAAGAGTATGGTAAATAAACTTTATTTAAAAAGAAAATTGTTTTCCATGAAAATGAAAGAGGGTGAGTCAATTGTAGAGCATTTAAATTCTTTTGATTTATTGGTGAGTCAGCTTGATTCAGTAGATGTTGAGGTTAGTGAGGAAGAGAAATCTATCTTACTTCTATGTTCTTTACCTAAGTCTTGGGAGAATATTATCCTTGCTATCACTGCTAACCTTGCGGATCCAAATTTGGATGCTCTTGTTTCAGTGCTACTGTCACAGGAATTGAGGAAGAAGAGTTCAAATAGTTCAGGGGACGCTCTCAGTATCAGGGGAAGGTCTAAGGAAAGGGGACCTAAAGGAGATCAGAAAGGGGCTAAGGACAAGTCCAAGGGCCAGTCTAAGACTCCTGGTAAAAAGAATAGAGTTAAGGTTGAAACTGCGGTAAAAGAGGACATGTGAAGAAGGAGTGTAGAAACCCCAAGAAACAGTGGGAGAGTGCTTTGGATAAGTCCTTGAATGCAGGTGAAGAAGTTTTACTTTTTGCATGTAATCTTGTTTCTAATGATCACTAGTTGGTTGACTCAAGATACTCATTTCATATGACCCCGCATAAGGAATCGTTCTCCACATATAAAGAATATGATGGAGGTAATATCTACCTTGGTGACAACTCTACATATCTGATTGTCGGGAAAGGAAAGGTATTGTTGTGTTTCAGTGATGGGAGGATTAAAATCATCCCTAGTGTTTTGCATGTTCCTGGATTAGCTAAAAATCTGATTTCAGTTTCGAAGTTGAATGATTTGGGAATGCATGTGACATTTGACAAGCATGGTTGCAGATTGGTGAGAGGGAACTTGGTGGTAGCGAGAGGGAAGAGATTCGAGAACTTGTTTAAGCTTGAAGCCACTACAGTTTGTAATGCCTCCTATGTATTTGAGGCCACTACTAAAAAAACATTTATGTCATGGCACCATAGATTGGGCCACACAAGCAATAATGTATTAAAAACTATTAAGAATAAAAATTTGTTGGATGGTTTCTCCTATTCTGATGAGCACTTTGATTTCTATGAGCATTGTGTGTTTGGTAAACAAAACAAAAAATCATTTCCTTCAGGAAGAAATAGAGCAAAAGAGAAGTTATTATTCATATAGATGTGTTTGGACCTGTGGATAATGAATCTATTGGAAAATCTCATTATTTTGTAATCTTCATTGATGATGTATCCAAATTTACATGGATTTATTTTATGAAGCATAAATTTGAAGTTTTCACTAAGTTTAAGGAATTCAAATTCTTAGTAGAGAACTAGTCAAGTTTAAAGATAAAAATATTAAGATTTGACAATGGAGGGGAATATTTCTCTAAGGAATTTGATGAGTTTTGCAAGCATGTAGGTATAATCAAACAAAAGACAACTCTGTATACACCACAATAGAATGGTGTTGTAGAAAGGATGAACTAAACAATTATGGAAAGGGCTAGAAGTATGCTTAGTGATGCACAGTTGGATAAATACTTTTGGGTAGAGGCTATGTGTACTGCTTGCTACTTGATAAACAGATCTCCTTGTAAGGCTCTTGATTTGACACCTTATGAAGTGTGGATAGGTAAGAAACCTTCTATTTCACATTTAAGGGCTTTTGGTTATGAGGCTTTTGTTCATGTGCCTAAGGAAAAGTGATCTAAGTTGGATCTAAAGGCTGAAAATTGTACATTCATTGGATATGGTGATAATGTGAAAGGTTATAAGCTTTGGAATCCACTAACCTGCAAGATTATCTTTTCTAGAGATGTAATTTTTAGGGAACTTAGAGCTATTTCTGAACCTGAGCAGCCAAAATAAAAAGATGAAAATGTAAAGAGAGTGTACTTTGAGTTAGAGAAGCAAGATGCACCTCAGGAAGAATAGAATGATGGATTAGGGGGTGAAGAAGAAGAAGAAGATTCAAGTAGTTCTAATGAAGATGAATTTGAGAAGTTGGTACAGATGATCATGCAGAAGAACAAGTAGAGTCTCTTACTCCACCCTTGAGGAGATCCACAAGACAACAGAATCTAGTTGACAGGTATAGCCCCCCCAGATTTCCATTGTGTATATGCTTTATTGAGTACTAACGATTAACCTAGATCCTACAGGGAAGCTATTTTTCTAGATGATAGTGAGTGTTGACAGCTAGCCATGCAGGAGGAGATGGTGGATTTGGAGTCTAATAACACATGAGATCTTGTTCATTTTCCCAAAGTAAGAAAGGCCATAGGATGTAAGTGGGTCTTCAAGAAAAAGTTTGGACCAAACGAGTCATTAGAGAAGTACAAGGCTAGACTAGTAGCCAAGGGCTACTCCCAGAGAGGGAGTTGATTTTGGTGAGATATTCTCTCCTGTTGCTAAATTGACTTCTATTAGATTTCTCTTATCCATTGCTATAGCTTATGATTGGGAGATTGAGCAAATGGTTGTTAAGACTGCGTTCTTGCATGAAGATCTTGAAGA
Source organism: Cunninghamia lanceolata (assembly GCA_027924645.1). Lineage (NCBI taxonomy): Eukaryota > Viridiplantae > Streptophyta > Pinopsida > Cupressales > Cupressaceae > Cunninghamia > Cunninghamia lanceolata. Next base: position 11,842,943 of record BSBN01000073.1, read on the forward strand.
AGAAATTTATATGCAACAACCTACAGGTTTTGAGGTAAAAGGAAAAGAACATTGGGTTTGCAGGTTAAAGAGGTCTCTTTATGGTCTGAAACAGTCCCCCAGCATGTGGTATCAAAAGTTTGATTCATTTATTTTGAAATTGGGTTTTGTTAGAAGTGAGGAGGATCATTGTGTTTACATTCATTGTGTTGATGATTCTATATAGGTTATTGCTTTGTATGTTGATGACATATTTTTTAGCAATACTAAGGGTATGGTTAGTGAGCTTAAAGCCCAACTTTAAGGTGCATTTGAGATGAAGGATCTTGGTGCTGCAAGGTATATTTTGGGAATGGAGATCAGGAGGGACAGAGTTAACAGAAAGCTTTGGTTTTCACAAAGTATGTGAATACTATTTTGTAGAGGTTTAGTTTGCAGGACTGTAATCCATTTAGAGTTCCTTTACCCATTGGTACTAAGCTTTCATTAGATATGTGTCCAAAGACTAAGGATGATCTTGAGGATATGTCTAATGTTCCATATGCTAGTGCTGTAGGGAGTTTGATGTCTGCAATGGTTTGCACTAGACCATATATTGCCCAAGCAGTGAGAGTTTTGAGCAGATTTATGTCTAACCCTGGTAGACAGTATTGGAACTATGTGAAGAGTGTTTAAATATCTTGCAAGTACTCCTGATCATTGTTTGGTTTATTCTGGTACTGATTGTACTGATAAATTTTTGGACATATAGGGTTTTGTTGATGTAGATTGGGCAGGTGACTTGGATAGTCGAAGGTCCACTAGTGGCTATGTGTTTACTCTATTTGGAGGTGCAGTGAATTAGATGAGTAAGAGGCAGCCCACAGTTTCTTTGTCCACCACAAAAGTAGAGTATATGGCTGTAAATCATGTCTATAAGGAGGCAGTTTGGTTGAGGAGACTGTGTACAGGTATTGGTTTTGATTGCAGGAATATTCAGATTCATTGTGATAGCCAGAGTGCTATTTGTTTGGCTAAGAATCCCATGTATCATGCTCAAACTAAGCATGTTGATGTTCAGTATCACTTTGTTCGAGAGTTGGTTGCAAATGGAGAGATTGAGTTGAAGAAGATAGACACTTAGGAGAATGTTTTAGATTCATTGACCAAGCTTGTGAGCACAGAGAAGTTTGTGTGGTGCAGAGAGGCCATGGGCCTTAATTCTAGTGCCTAATTATTTTTCATTTTATTTCCTATGGGTTGATTTACAATGTATAATGTCAAGTGGGAGAATGTTGGGATAAGGTGCCATTAACCTTGTAAATCCCAATATTGTATTTATTCCATTTATAATTTGTAATTTGTAATTACCCATAAGGGATGTAAAAGTTTCACCGGCAGTGGTAAAAAAATATTTAATGTCCACAGTAATTATGGAGTTACTGCACGGTAAGTCCCTGAGTTACCGGCGATAGTTACGGGATGCCATTTACTCTGGTAAATGGTAATTGGTCAAAGTGGGGTGCACATGTGGAGAAATAATCTATTTTTAGTGTTATGACGCATGTCATAGATGCTGTAAGGTGTAAGAGATTCCATGAAAACTGTAAGTTGTCATAAGAATCTATGACACTAATAATAGCATATGACATGTCATAAGATGCTATAAGTGGTTATTTTTTGCCCCAAGGCATTCAAGCTTGCATGGGCACTTTTTTCCAAGTGTAGGATGCATGTATGACAGCATTTATGATCCCGTAAGAGCCTATTCTTGGCCATGGACGCCCAAGGTTGTGTTGTTGACTCTTAACAAGTGTTATGGGCTTGTAAGAAGCCATTTAATGTCTTGAGGTTGTGTAAATTCTATATAAACCATAGTATGGTAGATGAGAGGAATATAACAGTTTACAGGTACCCAGGTTTTGCTAGAGTGAAGGTTGAAAGACAGAGGAAGTGAATGTATTTGTAATATCCTTTTGTGAAGATAATACAACTTAGCCTCTTTTCTTGGTGGAGTTTTTTACCTGAAGGGCTTTTCTCCATGTTAAACACTTGTGTTATGTGCTTCATTCTACTTCTGGTATATTTTTGTATTGTGGGTTTATGTTATGTTACAATCTCCATTAATAACACACAGTTAAAGTTTGCTGAAATTTATCTCGAATCAGATTTCCATTGAAGTAGTGTTGCTTTCATTTCTAACAGTATTAAACTTGTCAAACAAGTGAATGAATTGATGCAACAATGAGGAGAACCTTGAAGACATTTAAAATGCCATATAGAGATCAAGACAGTCATTGAATGACTATTTTAGCATTCAAGTTTCAAGACAACAAGCAATGATAAAAGACACAGTACATGGGAGGACAACAACAAACTTAAAGTGAGCAAGGAACAGCCAGAGGACCAGCCTGGGCAAATAAAATAGGTCCAATATTTACCACTTTTTGTTGTGAACAAGATATACAGAAATTACTAGTCGAATATTTGCAAGAAAATAGTGGATGATACACAAGAAAAGTGCCTTTCAAATAGCCCAAATGCATAGTATACAATGCTGATACATAGATGGATAGTAGTATACTATGATGATGAAAGAAAATTCACATGCAGATATATTGAAAACAACATTTATGATGTAGGTACAATTCACTTGAGTGTTTTGAGGAACTACATGACTGTCAAATCATAGTTTACAGTGATCTAAAATGCAAGGAAAGAGAAACTCATATAGTTTTTTTAAAATTTCCCTACAAGTATCAGTGAGAGCAGTATACCAAAAAATAGAGTTTTTTTTAAGTTTTTGAAGATGCAAAATAAACAAAGGATGCTGGAGAAGCAAATTTGTTAGAAATAGAGTCATCAAAGAAGCACATTTTTTATCATTTCAATCTTTTTCTCACAACAGTCACACATTTTCATGAAAAGAGTAGCAGGGCACCCATGTAGGTAGATACAAGAGCATTTGTTTTCCTTCAGAACAAGAAGGTGAAAGAGCCTACACATCTCAAACCATGAAAGTTGTTTTTACCAACAAGAATGTTTGTTACTATATTCAGGGACAACATTATGTCCTGATGGAGATTGCAATGATTTTAGCATACGGGCATGAAGGAAACCAAGCTTCCATTGTTCACAAAATGAGGTTCCTTAAGTTTTCAGAGAGTAACAATGAAGAATGGAGACTTCTCACCATTTCTTGCAGAAAAATAAAAAAATACTGAGAGAGAAAAGCAAAGAAGGTACAGAGAAACCCTTGCATCATGTCATATAAAAAACCCTCATAGTCACTATGTCGTGGTAGCCTCAAATATGGAGGAAAGATTCAATAGGAGTTACAAGCAAGACAAAATGCATCCAAGAAACTTCATGGCCATGGTTCGAAGTAGAGATTTGCATTCAAAATGAAGAATATAGTTCAAATTTTTGAGAATGAGAGTCTTACCTCTTATTTTCCTGCAAGATCTTCAAAGAAAGAGCATCGAAACAATAGAAGATACTTGAGTTTTGAGTTCAAACCCTCATGGTGGCGGCACCTTAGAAGCAAGGAGCAATAGAAAATGCAAGAACAAATGATTTAGGTTTTCAAAATGTTTTTAGTCTTCACATGCCTATGCCGTAGCTTGCGGGCTTTTCCTTTTGACTTGTGCTTTATTGAGATCATCATTAAAACCATATCAGCCTGTGGTCAAGAGATGAGAGTATTGAAAACCTAGTAAAGAATGATGGGGTCCGCAGGAGTCATAAGGGTAATGATGATGTTTTTTTGGTGTTTTATGATGTTTTGAAACCTTAGGGTAACCAATAAAGGATAAATCATGATTATGATTTGATAATGGAGGGGTCATCAAAGGTTTTTAGACTTTTTGTTGACTTAGGGCAACCTGAGTATGGATATGGGCTTTGTGTGAGTCAAAGGACAACAAGGAGATATGATGTGTTTGCATGGGAGTTATAAGGTATGTTTGCTTTGATTTTTGGATGTGTGTTGGTGAGATTTCTGTAATGCATGGGGAGTCATAAGGATGAACTCTAACATGTAGCTAATGAAATTGCATGATAGATATATTTTTGGATAGAAGAGATCCTGATTGTGCATGGGAGACATAAGGGATTAAGATAAGGATATTTTGTAACTTTTGCATGCATGGAGGTTATTTATGTTTTTGCATCATCATAGGATGCCTAATGTAATTGTGCAAATCAAATGGGAGATATAAGGAGTTGTCACTTGTTTTAAAACCTTTTTAAGACAAATATCTTCCAATTTTGCATGACTTTACAACTTAAAAACAATGTAAACAAATAATAAAGTAATATAATTATAAATTACTTTATTATTTGTCACAAAGTTATAAAAGTCAAAAAATTGAACAAAATTGTAACACATAGTAAAGTAAATCATCTTGATTAATTTATTCCTTGCTCACATTGTTTTCTCATCCCAAAATCATGCAAAATTGGAAGATGAAGTTAACTGAGCCATTTTGGGTTCTTTGCATGATTTTTGGCCAAAATTGGAGGAGTTTGGTCCACCACTTGGTCAAACTATGTTTGAGGAGGAGTTCGAAGCTATTTTGGCTTCTTTTTATGTAGTTAGGACCCTATTTTTTAGGGATTTTAATACTTGCTCATGGATCAATTTTTAGGAGATTATTTTAGAGGCAGTTGACTGTAGTTGACCTTTCTAAGTCTTTTTGAGAGCATATTATATATTGTGAGAAAAACTTAGGTTTTTCTAGTTCTTGCCTTTTTACTCTCTTGTGCATTGTAGAGAGAAAGAGTGTTTGTAACTCAACTTTTGTAGATTTATACATTACAGGAGGTTACAGGTTCTATTCTTTGTCATTTTTATGCAAGTATTCCTTTATTTTTTAGTAGAATCAAGTATCTACCTTGTCATTTGTGTTGTCTTTATGAATGATTTGATGAGATTTTATTGTGTTTAATATCAAAACCTTTAAAATCATTGTCTCATTTGTACTTGCATGTATTAAATAGTAGTAAAATTCATAGGTCTTTGGTTGTGCAATTGGAATAGTTTTTCTTTCATGCTATGAGAACCCTATTTTCCTCCAAGAAGAAAGTTATTTCCAGCCTACCTTAGAAAGTGAGTTGTGATCATATTGCCAAAGTGAGTTGTGTGGATAGATTTTTTTGAGATTTATTGTGTATTAGATTTGTAGTTTTCCATCAAATTAGGTGCGTCACCACACTTTTAAGTTACAATTTTAGTGCTTTTAGTAGGTCTTTTCAACCCTTTTCCTACAAAGTCATTAACCCATTTGAAAATTATAAGGTAACCAACCCATAAACTGGAGGTTCAAGCTCACCATAGGTCACCCATAGCCTGAGTTTGATCCCATGTTACACAGGATTGTTGAGCTTCATAGCTTTGTATAATGGGTGCAATCCTACATGATAATAGTTTTTGGCATGCCTAATGGGACATTGAACTAATTTTCAGTTCAATAAAGAACTTATTATTTCTTTTGTTTTGGTATGAGTAGCAGTAAATACAACCTTTTTGGAAGTTTCAATTCAAGTACCTGGTGAGACCAAGTTTCTGGTTTGAATAGATCATATTTTTGTAGCCTATGAGAAAGATTCAAACAAGAGCCAGGTGTTGTTTTATTTCAAACAATTCTAGTTTCAGTTTGTTTTCCAGTTTTTTGTGAATGAGTAAGCATGTCTACCTTTCATGGGAACATGTCATATCATCCATCATATAATGAAAATGTTGCTAATCCACTGTCTTATCAGCCATATCAAATCAACCATAATGCTGGTTTTAGCCCAAATTCTATGGTTTTTCAAGGAAAACAACATACTCAATATGCTTACCTCCCACCCACCCTTGCTCAACCTTCATATAGCATTCATATGTCCAAAATTAGCCTCAAGAAATATCTCTGATGTCAAATCAGTTCAAACACTCTCCTAATCACCTCCAACTTTTGGAGGTTAGGGATATAAAGAATAGCATGAATGATATGGACACATTATTAGACTTCACAAAGCAGATAGAAGAAATCAAGAAGCAGCAAGAGTATGAGAAGAAATAGGAAGAGATCACTTATCAGGCCTATCTTTATAAGTAAGAATTGATGATGTAGAGAAGACAATATGACGAAGATCTTGCATGGGAGATTACAGCCAAAGAAGAACAAATAAAATACTTGTTTGCACAAACACAAAGGTATGAGGTCCAAACAACTGCATTCATTCCAGATCAGCCTGTCCAAAATGAGGTTAGTAGGTATCAAATTCCAAGTTTCAGAAGTTCTAATTTTTCTCAGGAGCCTGTTTGCATTCAAAATCAATCCATTCATTCTCAGTGTTAATCATATCAAATACCTGAACCAAGTCATCAAAATTTTGAACAAATATGGTAGCCTTCTTGGACCAAGTATCCTGATTATAAAATGCCAAATCTTGTTAAGGCTACCCCTCCTATACCAATCCAAAATCAAGAAGAGGAAGAGGTAGTAAAATTTGAACCAATCAAGATTCCAAGTTTCAGTCCAGCAGCTGAAGGTTCTACTATTTTTACTGTATCCCCAGCTGAAATGAACATAATACATATGTTGAAGGGTCTGACTCACGTTTGATACCAAATACTTTGCATTTTGATTCATTTGAAAAGTTTTCTAATGCTATTTATAAGATGAATGAAAGTAGAGTACAAAGGTCTCAAGGTGAAAGTCTTCAGTTGTAAAGATAGAATGCCCAAGTTTCATTAGAGAAAGCCCCGTATGAGAAGGAAGAATTAGTTTCTTTGTTTGATCAGCTACCTAGTTTTGTTGATCCAGATGAGGAAAGCATGCTCATACCAAAGGTAACAACAAAGGGACAACATGAGAATGCAAATAATTGGGATAGTTTGCTGGCCTACGGAGAACAAAATGAGGACATTCTTGTTTTGGAAGATGAAGAGATTGTTGTTCATAAGGACCTTCAAAGAGCCGATAGCTTTGATGAACTATTAGCTATCATAATAGAGGAAGATGATTCATTAACCATGAAGGAGGAATTGACATGGCAGGTTATCATGCAAGGTGAAAGTAATAAACAACAAGAGGGAAGGTTTGATGAGAGCCTCTGTGAGCAGAATGAGGAAACTCATTTCGATTCGGTGCAAGACTATGAGTTTGATGAGAACATTTTCTCTAGTATCATAAAAGATTTTTGCTCTAACATTGATAATGATTTAATGCCATGTGAATCAACAATATGTGATCAGCATATTCAAGTCAAAGAGGTAGACATTTCCTCATTTCATTTCTATGAAATAATTTTTTCAAATCAGGTTGAGATTGCAAATGAAAACATGATAGCAGATATAAATCAAGACACTAGGAGTATTAGCCAAAGGTTTATCCTTGCAAGAGGGCATCTAATCAAGGATTTAGCTAAAATAGAGCTAATTAAGGAGACACATGTTATTGTTGTACCCAAAGTGGAGATTGCAACCTTAGAATAGTAGAACCAGATCATCTATTCACCCCATATCAATTGTATCTATGATCAGGTTTAGATGGTGAGTGAGTTTGGTTATGTTCTTCATGAAGCATCACAACAGTTTGTGGGGTATCTTCTTGTTTCTATTTTTTAATCTATAATTCATAACATTACAGAACACCCTTTCTTAATCAGAAAGGGAAGTTATTTTACAAAGCTAGTTAATGGGTTTGTTTAACCAGCTCCTTTGGCTAGTTAGAGTAGGTTAGTATAGGTTAGATTAAGTTTACTATTTTCCAAGAAGTGCTCTTATGCACATTTTTTACTAGCCATGTCCTAAACAGGGTCAGATTAGTTTAAATTTTAGTATTGTTGTTTTACTGCTTTATTTTTCTATCAGTTTGAGTTGCAGTGAAAGATTTCAAGGTTTCAAGAAAGAAAAGACTCATATGCCCAATGGATTTGCAAGGCTACTGATTCTATTTTGTTTAGAAGGAAAACACCCCTGAGAGGTCACCAAAAATGTTACTAAATTATGTTCACAACTAATTTATCAAGGCCTAAACATTAGTTGTTTAGAGGGGGTACAATTTTTTTTTGCTTATGTAGGATCATCCAGTCAATGTCTATGTCTTCACAGAAGACAAGTGCAAAATCACTTATCAAAATCATGTAACAGTTCAAGTTGAGCTATTACATCATCCTCGTAAGGGAAATCATCTATAGTCAAGCAAACAAACATTCAAAGAATGAAGAGAATTGATGGATTACGTGTTTCAGTTGCTGATTATTCATTATGTTTTAGTTTAAGTAAAAGAGGTATTTATAAAATGTTAAATTATACATCATGTTTTATACATATGTTTCAAAGAAAGATCAGTTGTTTTATGCTATGTATTTGATTTAGAAAGTGAAATATACATGTCATTGCATAGAATGAGATAGCTGATTGTATTCAAAAGAATGTATAAAAGTGTCCCACACAAGCCGTGGGAGTAGCCAACCAATGAAACACAATATATGATATGCATCTGAAGATAGAAGAAATGAAAAGAAACATAAGGAAAGAGGCATATCCATCATTGCCTGAAGTAGCTTTGGGGTAGATCTCATTATCTTGCTCCTCCTCTCTTGATCTCCAAGTGAACCTGTATCATTGTAAACAATTGGTTAGAGCTTCGGATATGAGTCTCCTATATGCCAACCAATAGAAACACAACACATATCATGAAGCATTGGATCAATAAGAAAGAGAGCCAGATAGATAAAATCATCACATGAGTATTGTATTCATTGTTTTATCTAACTTGTTTGTGCAATGTCTAGGTACAGGTATAGTCATTATGCCAGACATCTCAACATGTGGTAAAAAATGGGCTCCCACAAGGGTTGAGCCCAACATGCTACCCTTTGATCTTAAGAGGGGTATAAGATAAGAAGGGAGACTTTCAAATCAATAAACAAGAGCATATTATGATTAAGACTCAATAACAACACCAGATAATGATGAGACCACGTTCAAGGTAGGATAGTCAACATCAAAGCAATATCAACTAAAGGATTGTCCCATTGAAAGAGCATCACAACCAAAAAGGGCATCATGGAACAACAAATAGAACATGTATTATACAACCTTTTTTGTGAATGAGATGTATAATTACTTTTGAATACATTAAGCAGCCATAGAAGACAATATTCAGTCATTAAGATGACTATCCCATCGATCAAGATATATGTAATCAGCCAAAGGTTAGTCATATAATGAGAAAACAGTCCATATCTGTGTGTGATGCCATGTCAACTATAAGAAATAAAAGAGAAATCATAAATAGACTGAGTAAGACTACCAGAGGAGGGCTTACAATGCCTTCATGATGGGACAATCACCCTAAAGGCAGAACATTCATCATAGTATTACCATTTGCCTCTGCAAAATCAAGATACGATCATAGACTACAGTCTAGTGTATGAAAAGGATCAGCAAGTATGAGTGCAGAAGGGGCAGTGAAGAAGGACATAACAACCACAATGCTTGCATCCACAGTATAAAACAATCAACCATATATAACATAGTCATAGAGTTGCAAGGTATTGGTAGAAGACAATCATCCTGAAGATATAGTATGCCTTGAATCAAAGGAGGATATTATTAACATCTATGCCAAGAGGTATAACCACCTGAGTGGACATCATGTATAAACTTCATGGCAATTTTTCAAGCATATGGAAAATACTTTCAATAGGACTGTCACCTTCTACCATGACATAGTCAATACAAGGGCACTATGAATGGTCATGAAGACATAAATATCAGATAGTCAGTGAAGATCACATAAATGAACAGTAAGACAACAATCATGTGTAGGGAACAATGGGACAGTCATGTAGACTAAGAAAACAGTCATCCAAGTGACTGTATTTCAAGTCATAAAACTTGCAGGAGAAATCAATGATTGCATGTGCTTCATATGGTCAATGACATAAGACTAAAGAGAAAGGAGCACGATGCAAGTTGTAAACAAAGAAGAACAAGGTCTACAGTGGGACAGAATGTAAATATAGATGAAGAAAGATCTATCAGTCTCTAGAGGTAGTGATCAAGAGGGTTAAAAGGCATGAGAAGATGGTCTGTAGAGAGCTGAAATGGCAATAAAGGGATAGTCTCATATGGTTGTGTTCATGGAAAAGAGGAAAAATAGTGAGCAAGAGGGCATGTAAGTTAAGGAGAGATGTCAAATGTACAAGAAAGTAGTCACAGACCTATAAAGACATCATTCCTAATAAGAATCTATAGTCAACTTCCTTGACCTCCTTGAGCTCTCATATGACCCTATATCCACGTATTGAACTTGTCAAACAATTGAATGCATTGATGCAACAATGAGGAGAACCTTGAAGACATTTTAAATGCCATATAGAGATCAAGACAATCACTGAATGGTTGTTTTAGCATTCAGGTTTCAAGACAACAAGCAATGATAAAAGACATAGTACATGGGAGGACAACAACAAACTTAAAGTGAGCAAGGAACAGCCAGAGGCCTAGCATGGGAAAATAAAATAGGTCAAGTATTTACCACTTTTTGTTGTGAACACGATATACAACATTGCTAGTTGAATATTTGTAGGAAACTAGTAGATGATATGCAAGAAAAGTGGCTTTCAAATAGCCCAAATGCATAGTATATAATGCTGGTACACAGATGGATAGTAGTATACTATGATGATGAAAGAAAAATCACATGCAAATATACAGAAAACAACATTTATGATGTAGGTACAATTCACCTGAGTTTTTTTAGGAACTACATGACTGTCAAATCATAGTTTGCAGTGATCTATAAAGCAAGGAAACAAAAACTCATACAATTTTTTTATTTCCCCACAAGTATCAGTCACAACAGTATACCAAAAAATAGAGTTTTTTTTCAAGTTTTTGAAGATGCAAAATGAACAAAGGAAGCTAGAGAAGTAGATTTGTTAGAAATAGAGTCATCAAATAAGCACATTTTTTTATCATTTAAATCTTTTTCTCAAAGCAGTCACGCATTTTCATGAAAAGAGCAGTAGGGCACCCATGTAGGTAGATACAAGAGCATTTGTTTTCCTTCAGAACAAGAAGGTGAAAGAGCCTACACATCTAAAACCATGAAAGGTGTTTTTACCAATAGGAATGTTTGTTACTGTATATAGGGACAACATGATATCCTCAAGGAGATTGCAATGATTTTAGCATACAGGCATGAAGGAAAACAAGCTTCCATTGTTCACAAAATAAGGTTCCTTAAGTTTTCATAGAGTAACAATGAAGAATGGAGACTTCCCACCATTTCTTGCAAAAAAATAAAAATTATAGAGAGAGAAAAGCAAAGAAGGTATAGATAAATCATTGCATCATGTCATATACAAAACCCTTATAGTCACTATGTCATGGCGGCCTCAAATATAGAGGAAAGATTCAACAGGAGTTACAAAGAAGACAAAATGCATCAAAGAAACTTCATGGCCATGGTTCAAAGCAGAGATTTGCATTTAGAATGAAGAATATAGTTCAAATTTATGACAATGAAGTCTTACCTCTTATTTTCCTACAAGATCTTCAAAGAAAGAGCATCAAAACAATAGAAGATGCTCGAGTTTTGAGTTCAAACCCTCATGGTGGCGGTGCCTTAGAAGCAAGGAGCAACATAAAATGCAAGGAGAAATGATTTAGGGTTTCAAAATGTTTCTAGTCTTCACATGCCTGTGCCCTAGCCCATGAGCTTTTCCTTTTGACTTGTGCTTTATTGAGATCATCATTAAAACCAAATGATCCCACGGTCAAGAGATGAGAGAGTTGAAAACCTAGTAAAGAATGATGGGGTCTGTGGGAGTCATAAGGGGAATCATGATGTTTTTTGTGGTGTTTTATGATGTTTTGAAACCTTAGGCTAACCAATAAAGGATAAATCATAATTATGATTTGATAATGGAGGCGTCAACAAAGGTTTTTAGACATTTTGTTGACTTAGGCCAACCTGACTATGGATATGGGCTTTTCGGGAGTCAAAGGACAACAATTAGGAGATATGATGTGTTTGCATGGGAGTTATAAGGTATGTTTGCTTTGAGTTTTGGATGTGTGTTGGTGAGATTTCCATAATGCATGGGGAGTCATAAGTATGAACTCTAACATGTAGCTAATGAAATTGCATGATAGATATATTTTTGCATAGAAAGGATACTGATTGTGCATGGGAGACATAATGGATTAAGATAAGGATATTTTGTAACTTTTGCATGCATGGATGTTATTTATTTTTCTTGATCATCATAGGATGCCTAATGTAATTGTTCAAATCAAAGGGAAGATATAAGGAGTTGTCATTTGTTTTAAAACCTTTTTAAGACAAATATCTTCCAATTTTGCATGACTTTACAACTTAAAAACAATGTAAACAAATAATAAAGTAATATAATTATAAATTACTTTATTATCTGTCACAAAGTTGTAAAAGTGAAAAAATTGAACAAAATTGTAACACATAGCAAAGTAAACCATCTTGATTACTTTATTCCTTGCTCACATTGTTTTCTCATCCCAAAATCATACAAAATAGGAAGATGAAGTTAACTGAGCCATTTTGGGATCTTTGCATGATTTTTGGCCAAAACTGGAGGAGTTTGGTCCACCACTTGCTCAAACTAAGTTTGATTAGTAGTTCAAAGCTATTTTGGCTTCTTTTTCTACAGTTTGGACCCTATTTTTTAGGGATTTTCACACTTGCTCGTGGATCAATTTTTAGGAGATTATTTTTAAAGGCATTTGACCTTTCTAGGTCTTTTTGAGAGCATATTATATATTGTAAGAAATACTTAGGTTTTTCTAGTTCTGGCCTTTTTGCTCTCTTACACATTACACAGAGAAAGAGTGTTTGTAACTCAACTTTTGTAGATTAATACATTACAACAGGTTACAGGTTCTATTCTTTGTCATTTTTATGCAAGTATTCCTTTATTTTTCATTAGAATCAAGTGTCCACCTTCTCATTTGCACTATCTTTATGAATGATTTGATGAGATTTTATTGTGTTTAATATCAAAACCTTTAAAATCATTGTCCCATTTGTACTTGCATGTATTGAATAATAGTAAAAATTACAGGTCTTAGGTTGTGTAATTAGAATATTTTTTTCTTTCAAGTTGAGAGAACCCTGTTTTCCTTCAAGAAGAAAGTTATTTCCAGCCTACCTTAGAAACATTTTTGTGATCATATTGCCAAAGTGAGTTGTGTGGATATATTTTTTTGAGATTCATTGTGAATTAGAGTTGCAGTTTTCCATAAAATTAGGTGCTTTACCACACTTTTAAGTTACTATTTTAGTGCTTTTAGTAGGTCTTTTCAACCCTTTTCCTGCAAATTCATTAACCCATTTGAAAATTCTAAGGGAACCAACCCATAATCTAGAGGTTCAATCTCACCATAGGTCACCCATAACCTGAGTTTGATCCCATGTTACACAGGATTGTTGAGCTTCATAGCTTTGCATAACAGGTGCAATCCTACACGATAACAATTTTTTTAGTTGTTTAGAGGGGGTAAATTTTTTTTTCTTATGTAGGATCATCCAATCAAGGTCTGATGTCTTCACAGAAGACAAGTGGAGACTCACTTATCAAAATCATGTAGCAGCTCAAGTTGAGCTGTTACATCATCCTGGTAAGGGAAATCATCTACGGTCAAGAAAATAGACATTCAAAGAATGAAGAGACTTGATGGATTTCATGTTTTAGTTTCTAATTATTCATTATGTTTTAGTTCAAGTAAAAGAGGTATTTATAAAATGTCAAATTATACATCATGTTTTATACATATGTTTCAAAGAAAGATCAATTGTTTTATGCTATGTATTTGATTCAAAAAGTGAAATATACATAAGTCATTGCATAGAATGAGATAGCTGATTGTATTCAAAAGAATGTATAAAAGTGTCCCACACAAGCTATGGGAGTAGCCAACCAATGCAACACAATATATGATATGCATCTGAAGATAGAAGAAATGAAAAGAAGCATAAGGAAAGAGGCATATCTATCATTGCCTGAAGTAGCTTTGGGGTAGATCTCATTATCTTGCTCCTCCTCTCCTGATCTCCAAGTGAACCTACATCATGGTAAACAATTGGTTAGAGCTCTGGTTATGAGTCTCCTATATGCCTACCAACAGAAATGCAACACATATCATGAAGCATTGGATCAATAAGAAAGAGAGCCAGAAAGATCAAATCATCATATGAGTATTATATTCATTAATTTATCTACCGTGTTTGTACAATGTGTAGGTATAGGTATAGTCATTATTCCAGACATCTCAACATGTGGTAAAAAATGGGCTCCCACAAGGGTTGAGCCCAGCATGCTACCCCTTGATCTTAAGAGGGGTATAAGATAAGCAAAGAGACTTTCAGATCAATAAACAAGAGCATATTCTGATTGAGATTCAAGAACAACACTAGATAATCATGAGACAAACTTCAAGGTAGGACAGTCAACATCAAAGCAATATGAACTAAAGGACAATCCCAACAAGAGTATCACAGCCAAAAAGGGCATCATGGAACAACAAATAGAACATGTATTTTACCACTTTTGTTGTTAATGAGATGTAGAATTGCTTTTGAATTCATTAAGCAGCCATAGAAGGACAATATTCAGTCATTAAGATGACTGTCCGATCAATCAGGAAGCATGTAAAAAATCAAAGGTCAGTCATATAATGAGAAAATAGTCCATATCTGTGTGTGATGCCATGTCAATTATAAGAAATAAAAGAGAAATCATAAATAAACTGAGTAAGACTGCCAAAGGAGGGTTTACAATGCCTTCATGATGGGACAATCACCCTAAAGGAAGAACATTCATCATAGTATTACCATATGCCTCTGCAAAACCATGATACAATCATAAACTACAATCTAGTGCATGAAAAGGAGCAGCTAGCATGAGTGCAAGAGGGGCAGTGAAGAAGGACATAATAACAACAATGCTTGCATCCACATAGTATAAGACAATCAACCATATATAACACAGTCATATAGTTGCAAGGTATAGGTGGAAGATAATCATCCTGAAGATATAGTATGCCTTGAATCAAAGGAGGCTACCATTCACATCTATGCCAAGACGTACAACCACCTGAGTGTACAACATATATAAACTTCATGGCAATTTTTCAAGCATACAGAAAATCCTTTCAATAGGAGTGTCACCTTCTACCATGCCACAGTCAATACAAGGGCACTATGAATGGTCATGAAGACAGAAATATTAGATAGTCAGTGATGATCACATAAAGGACAGTAAGACAATAGTCATGTGTAGGGAATAATGGGACAGTCATGTAGACTAAGAAAGTAGTCATCCAAGTGACTATATTTCTAGTCACAAAGCTTACAGGAGAAATCAATGATTACATGAGCTTCATATGGTCAGCGACATAAGACTAAAGAGAAAGGAGCATGATGCAAGTTGTAACCAAAAAAGCATAGGGTCTACAGTGGAACAAAATGTAAATAGAGATGAGCAAATTTCTATCAGTCTCTAGAGGTAGTGATCAAGAGGGTTAAAAGACATGAGAAGATGGTCTATAGAGAGCTAAAATGGCAATAAAGGGATGGTCCCATATGGCTGTGTGCATGGAAAAGAGGAAAAATAGTGAGCAAGAGGGCATGTAATTTAAGGAGAGATGTCAAATGCATAAGAAAGTAGTCAAAGACCTATAAAGATAGTAGTCCTAATAAGAATCTACATTCAACTTCCTTGACCTCCATGAGATATCATATGACCCTACATCCACATATTGAACTTGTCAAACAAGTGAATGAATTGATGCAACAATGAGGAGAACCTTGAAGACATTTTAAATGCCATAAATTGATCAAGACAGTCATTGAATGACTATTTTAGCATTCAAGTTTCAAGACAGCAAGCAATGATAAAAGACACAGTACATGGGAGGACAACAACAAATTTAAAGTGAGCAAGGAACAACTAGAGGCCCAACCTGGGCAAATAAAATAGGTCAAATATTTACCACTTTTTGTTGTGAACAAGATATACATCAATTGCTAGTCAAATATTTATAGGAAAATAGTGGATGATATGCAAGAAAAGTGCCTTTGAAATAGCGCAAATGCATAGTATATAATGCTAATACACAGATGGATAGTAGTATACTATGATGATGAAAGAAAAGTCACATGCATATATACAGAAAACAACATTTATGATGTAGGTACAATACACTTGAGTGTTTTGAGTAACTACATGACTGTCAAATCATAGTTTGCAGTGATCTAAAAAGCAAGGAAACAAAAACTCATACAGTTTTTTAATTTCCCCACAAGTATCAGTGAGAGCAATATACCGAAAAATAGAGTTTTTTTTTTAAGTTTTTGAAGATGCAAAATGAACAAAGGAAGATGGAAAAGCATATTTGTTAGAAATAGAGTCATCAAAGAAGCACATTTTTTATCATTTCAATCTTTTTCTCACAGTAGTCATGCATTTTCATGAAAAGAGCAATAGGGAACCCATGCAAGTAGATACAAGAGCATTTGTTTTCCTTTAGAACAAGAAGGTGAAAGAGCCTACACATCTCAAACCATGAAAGGTGTTTTTACCAATAGGAATGTTTGTTACTGTATACAGGGACAACATGATGTCCTCATGGAGATTGCAATGATTTTAGCATACGGGAATGAAGGAAAGCAAGCTTCCATTGTTCACAAAATGAGGTTCCTTAAGTTTTCACAGAGTAACAACGAAGAATGGAGACTTCTCACCATTTTTTGCAGAAAAATAAAAAAATATAGAGAGAGAAAAGAAAAGAAGGTACAAAGAAACCCTTGCATCATGTCATATACAAAACCCTCATAGTCACTATGCCATGGCGGCCTCAAATACAAAGGAAAGATTCAACAGGAGTTACAAGAAAGACAAAATGCATCAGAGAAACTTCATGGCCATGGTTCGAAGCAGAGATTTGCATTTAGAATGAAGAATATAGTTCAAATTTATGACAATGAGAGTCTTACCTCTTATTTTTCTACAAGATCTTCAAAGAAAGAGCATCAAAACAACATAAGATGCTCGATTTTTTAGTTCAATCCCTCATGGTGGTGGCGCCTTAGAAGCAAGGAGCAACAGAAAATGCAAAAACAAATGATTTAGGTTTTCAAAATGTTTTTAGTCTTTACATGCCTGTGCCCTAGCCTGTGAGATTTTCCTTTTGACTTGTGCTTTATTGAGATCATCAAGAAAACCAAATGAGCCCATGGTCAATAGATGAGAGTGTTGAAAACCTAGTAAAGAATGATGGGGTCCACGGGAGTCATAAGGGGAATCATGATGTTTTTTGTGGTGTTTTATGATGTTTTGAAACTTTAGGGTAACCAATAAAGGATAAATCATGATTATGATTTGATAATGAAGGGGTCATCAAAGGTTTTTAAACATTTTGTTGACTTAGGCCAATTTGAGTATGGATATGGGCTTTTTGTGAGTCAAAGGACATCAAGGAGATATGATGTGTTTGCATGGGAGTTACACGGTATGTTTTCTTTGAGTTTTGGATGTGTGTTGGTGAGATTGCCATAATTCATGGGGAGTCATAAGGATGAACTCTAACATGTAGCTAATGAAATTGCATGATAGATATATTTTTACATAGAAGAGATCCTAATTTTGCATGGGAGACATACGGGATTAAGATAAGGATATTTTGTAACTTTTGCATGCATGGAGGTTATTTATTTTTTTGCATCATCATAGGATGCCTAATGTAATTGTGCAAATCAAAGGGGAGATATAAGGAGTTGTCATTTGTTTTAAAACCTTTTTAAGATAAACATCTTCCAATTTTGCATGACTTTACAACTTAAAAATAATGTAAACAAATAATAAAGTAATATAATTAGAAATTGCTTTATTATTTGTCACAAAGTTGTAAAAGTCAAAAAATTAAACAAAATTGTAACACATAGTAAAGTAAATCATCTTGATTACTTTATTCCTTGCTCACATTGTTTTCTCATCCCAAAATCATGCAAAATTGGAAGATGAATTTAACTGACCCATTTTGGGTTCTTTGCATGATTTTTGGCCAAAATTGGAGGAGTTTGGTCCACCACTTGGTCAAACTAAGTTTGAGGAGTAGTTTGAAGCTATTTTGGCTTCTTTTTCTATAGTTAGGACCCTATTTTTTAGGGATTTTCACACTTGCTCGTGGATCAGTTTTTAGGAGAATATTTTAGAGGCAGTTGACTATAGTTGAGCTTTCTAGATCTTTTTGAGAGCATATTATATATTGTAAGAAAAACTTAGGTTTTTCTAGTTCTTGCATTTTTTCTCTCTTGTGCATTGCAAGGAGAGAGTGTTTGTAACTCAACATTTGCAGATTTATACATTATAACATGTTACAGGTTCTATTCTTTGTCATTTTTATGCAAGTATTCCTTTAATTTTCAGTAGAATCAAGTATCTACCTTCTCATTTGTGTTGGCTTTATAAATGATTTAAAGATTTTTTATTGTGTTTAATATCAGAACCTTGAAAATCGTTGTCACATTTGTACTTGCATGTATTGAATATCAGTAAAAATCACATGTCTTAGGTTGTGCAATTGGAATAGTTTTTCTTTCATGCTATGAGAACTCTGTTTTCCTCCAAGAAGAAAGTTATTTCTACACTACCTTAGAAATATTTTTGTGATCATATTGCCAAAGTGAGTTGTGTGGATAGATTTTTTTGAGATTCATTGTGAATTAGAGTTGTAGTTTTCCATCAAATTAGGTGCATCACCACACTTTTAATTTATAGTATTAGTGCTTTTAGTAGGTCTTTCAACTCTTTTCCTACAAATTCATTAACCCATTTTAAAATTATAAGGGAACCAGCCCATAATCCAGAGGTTCAAGCTCACCATATGTCACCCACAACTTGAGTTTGATCCCATGTTACATAGGATTGCTGAGCTTCACAGCTTTTCATATCAGGTGCAAGCCTACACGATAACAGGTACAAGGAGTAAGAACATGTTGTGTCATTCTTCTATGTGTATCTCCATTATTCTATATGTTGTGATGTGCAATTTTGTTATTTTTCCTTGGATGATTTAGCATCCTTTCATGATTCAATTTATGTGTACTTTCATATGACTTTTCTTCCATCTATATGGCACCTTGTTGAAATTCTCAGCATCATACCATGACTACACAAGCCATTGTGTATCATGCCTATAAGCATTGCCTTGGTTTTCTCATCTTCGGGGTAACCCCTTATCATGATGCAGCTTTTGAAAACATATATCATTTGGGCATGTGCTTTTAGAAAGCTCTCGTGCCTATTTTGTATTTCTTCATCACTCTACCTTAGAGGCAATTTCTCACTAATGGAGTGAGAAATCATTTTATAGTGGGGGCATATATCATGCTATGAGCCTTTCTCTTTCTTTCTATTTGAACAGTTGTTGATTATATTTGTTATTACACTCTCTTGGAAAGGATTACGAATAACTTCGAAACAAGATCTTGACTTTATCTTGTTCTACTAAGTTCAAGCTCCTTGCATGTTGGGGAGAAGGGTTGCACCACCAACTAGAGTTTGTAGTAAGGTTACTTCGCTTTCTTATTTTGCAAGGCTTTGTGAAAGTCATCTTGTAGGAGGTAGCTTGGTGTATTCCCTTGAGATGGTGTGTATGATGTGTTTATACTTCTCTTGTGATTCTTATTTCTAATTAACCCCTTAGCATTGTTCTTTATCACATCTTGAAGAATGATGTATGGTGATTGAGACATCACTTAGATCGAGGTCTCCTTTTTCATGTTGACTCAAGGTCTTCTGTATTATGTTTCTCTCTATGTATTTCTTATATATTCTCCTTGAGTGTTTTGATCATGTATTCCATGTGTGTTTTGTGTGTATTCCATGTGCATTTCATGCCTTATGTGTATACTTTGTATATGGTGTGTATACTTTGTGTATTACATGTATACTTTGTATATGATATCTATGCTTTGTATATTACATGTATGCATTGTGATTTCTCAAGTTTATGCCTCATGTGTTGGAATGCACAAGAAAACCGAGAGGGGGGTGTATCAGTTGTATCAAAAAAATTAACCCTTACAAACATAAACACATCCACATTAATTCACTTAAACCCTTTTCTATTATGAAGATTAAACATGAAAAATAGATAACATAATCTTAAACACATCAACACCATGCACAAGAGAACACAAGATTTTTACATGGAAAACCCTAAAAGGGAAAAACCATGGTGAGGATTAGCTCACAATATAAATTAGTATCAATATCGAATTACAAAGAGGCTCACTGCTAGAGGGCTCACTATCTAGGGCTCACTACCCAAAATAATGCTCACTGCAATTGATAGGCTCACTGCCAGAAGAAGAAAAGGCTCACTGCCATGAACTAATATAATAGCATCTACCACATGCCTGAGTTCAATTCCAATGAAGCACAATACATATTACCTTCACAGCCTCACAACACAAACATCCTCATCTTTGTACTTGCACACATATACATGAATCCTTTACACTTATTTATATCAATCTTCAACCTTGAAAAATTCATCAAGGTCGGAAACACACTCTACAACCTTTGAAACAATCTTCTAGGTCAGCAAGTATACAAAATTGAAATTAGGTCTAGACCTAAACATTCTTGCAAAGAAAAGTAATAAAGATAGAACACTTCACAGTTTAGCTTGGACCTAAAAACATCTTCACACTCTTCAACATGCTTCCTCAATCCATGAAGCACATCCACAATTAGTGTTAGCATCTAAGTTGGCTAAACTTGTGCAAACACCAAGAACACTTAGGTACACACTTCCAAGAACCCAACCATAGCTTGCAGACCAAGCTCAAGCCTTTAACACAATCTAGAAACATCCATCAACAACATGAAATCACTTGGGAGCCAACAAATCCAGCTACAACAAATCTCACTTGAAGATAGTTCACAGAGTACTCACAACCAACACTGTCAAGGTCTGCTACTCAAGAAAACTACATTTTGAAGCACCAAATCACAATTCCTTTGGACAGAACATAGATATGGACCTTATGAACACTCATCTAGAACTGCAAGACCAAAATCTAAACTGTAAAGAAATGCAGAGCAAAATACTTTCTCCCAGTCATACTGCAGACACTGCTAGGCACAGTCTTCAAACTGGTGATCATAACTTTCAAGACACAATATTCTAGACTACCAAATCCTGGATCTAACATCTTCAACCACTTCTCTAAAACATATCCAAACCTCACACTTTGATCCTCAATATAGGAGAAATGCGGAGCAAAAACTCGGACACTATCCTTAACACAATAACTTAATCAACCAACAACAACAACATTAAAAGATACAATTGACACCAATGACAACACAAACATGTTGACATCAATGACAAAATTGATTAGCAAATACCTGTAACATCATGTATATCTTGTCTTATCTCATGTTTCTTAGTACTTCATATGTGAGTGAATTATGTCATGTGTCTTATGTGTATGAAATTCATCATAGACTCCTAGAATTGTAAACTTGGGGGCTTGATTACCCATCAATTTTGGTGGCTTTCTATGGCTTCTATGATCCTACATGTTTGTTATAATCCTAAGCTTGGGGGCTTGATCACCCCTCAACCTTGGAAGAATTCTTTGGCTTTTATGTTTGTTGTGATTGAAATTTGTCTTCTCCATCCTTTAGTGTGAGTTCAAACAAAAGTTCGTACCCACACTAAAGTGGGGGATAAATGTTATGTCATAGCATGTGTACACCACTATTTTACACTTAGTTTAGCACCCGAGTGGACCTAAAATGTTTACACTTGTTAATTAGGACCTATTTTAACACCTTTTTGAGAATTAAGGGTGTAATTCTTGATCACGATACACGAAACCTATAAACGTAATTATAAGGCATGGCTAAGCACACTTTAAGTGCCTTATCTCAGGAGTTTGGGGCTAAGGGATCAGGATGCCCAAGCACACTTGTCCCCTTTTTAGCCCTAGCCTAATTAATGGCTTGTCAACTTCAGACCTCTTAAGTTGGCCTCATGTGGTTTAATTATTTGGAAATCAACGAGAATGCATATAAAAGAAAATTAGTTTATTCATTTGAACATCTCTTTCTAATCTCTTATCTATCTCTAACTTCTCAAAGGATTATACTTCTCTCTCTTTCTCTCTAGTCTTCCCTAAAGATCTCTATTAAGGATTATTGTTGCGACACTAACTTATTGTAGGTCTTGTGAAGATCTTTCTACTTCTTAGGGCTACACAAAATTGTTAAGTCAAGTTGTGATGCCGCATCAAGCATGCTAGGGTTTTCATGCTCATGGTGACTTCTTTCCTTCATGCTTTGTTCTAGCGTTCCATTCTACTTTAGATTTTGCCTCTACCCTCCTAGGGCATGCACTCTTTATCTATCATCTTCTCTATTATGGAGGTGGAAACACCATTCATGGAGCTTGAATGAGGCAAGATCCTAAATAGCACCCAACCATCTTCCTTCTTGTGTGTGTGCGGGTCAGAAGAACAGGATTTTAAAGGTGGCTTTAGGGAAGAAGGAAGAGCTAGTAGGTACAAACCCAACAAAGGCATCAGTTTATGTAAACCCTAATTAGGGTCTAGGGAACCCAAGTTCCTTGGTCCTTTGACCTCCCGACTCTAGATCCAGGTACTCCTTTGTTCACTAGTCTCTATGGTGCTTTTAGATTGTCTATATCTATTTTTTATTGTTTGTTATGCTCTGATCCTTGTCAACTAGGGTTTCATGTCTTTTCTCTAGCTTGATTGATTGGATTTAGTTAATTTCTTCTCTATACAAAAAGGGGCAGAACCCCTATAGTTTGGCTCCTTCTTGGGTAGAAGCCAAGCTCAGTTTTTGTCCTAATGTTTTGTAGAAGAGGGTTTGACCTAGTTTGATCTATTGAGCTAGTCTCTCTTTTCTACATAACATTTATTTGAAGTAAAATAGTAGTAGTGCTAAGGAGTACCATGGGAATTGATAATCTAGGGTGTTGAAGTATGCTAACTCCTCCTTGTGCCTTAGTCAAGCTCCAAGATTGATTCAACAATAAAAAGATAGAATGGCCATGAAAATGTATGTACTAGTGTAAATGGAAGAGGTTGTTACATTGGACCAACAAAATTGTTAGAGAAAAATATGTAAATATGTGGTGTGGCCTAATCCATTGTTGAAGTAATGTGTGATGACATAAAATGACATAGGAGTGCATCCTTTAAATACAAACCCTAGATACATAAATCAAGGCCTTTTAGGACCTCCTTAATAAGATAAACATATATGCAAATTGGTTAATTATAGAATAAATTACTTAAGATTATAAACATTTGTGCACATTGGATAATTCTAAAGGGCCTCTTAAGAACATAATCATGTGTGCAAAGTGTTCTTAAATAAGAGGTAAAAGTTTTAGGGTATGCATGTTTTTATTCTGGGTGATCCCACAATAGTGGGTTACAATTGCATTGAGGAACAAAAATTACCTGTGCATAGAAATTTTTTTTTGGACAAGTTCACTCAAACGGGGGTGTTCATTAGAACACATAAATGGGTTCTCTCAAACACCCCCGTTTGAGCAAATCTACTTTTCGTCGGCCAATTTTTTTAATAAAATAATGGGTTCGAGCGAACATCCCTTAATGTTATTTGATTTTTTTAATGTTATTTTTATAGGGTTTGAATGAACCCCCCTTTTCTAGAATCCCCTTTCATTAGACTTTATATTTCCTCTAGTTTGATCTATACAAAACTAGTTAAATGGATGCATACCAAAATAAGAATAAGTAAATAATACTATCATATAGAATAGGGTTCATTGAGAGACTAAATTGTTAGATTTATTGTGTATTCTCTGTTAGAGCTTATTGATGTGCTCTGATACCATGTTAGAGTTGGCTATGATTGGAGCCACCCAGGATCTAGGACTTCATGAAAGCACAAGAGAGATCAAATGAGAGAATAATGCTATTCTATCAATGAATGCAAAAGATTGCTAGATTACAAGAGATTGTGGATTACATAATACATGATATGCCTTGCTTATAAAGACAAGGATAGAGCTAGAAAGGTGGAGTGGTGTAGGGGCACCATGAGAGTTCAAATTTGTAAGTTTTGTAAATAAGGTCTTTTGGTAAATTTTTGTGTGTTAAGTCTTTTGTCAAGTAAATAAGGTCACTATAGACCATTTATAATGTTGAAGTCATCTAGGGGTCATTTAAGTTCATATTTTGTAATGTGGTCAATTGTTGTCATGAAAACATACAAAAAAGTGCAAAGTGTGGAAGCCCAATAGTTAGGGCATTCAAAAGTTAGTTGTAGCCATTGGGTTTGGTTGAAACATGTCTAAATATGCTTGTAAAACCTCAAGGAAAGAGTTAGAGGGATTGGATATGAAGAAAACCAATAAGAAACCCCTATTTTATAGCAAATTTTGTCTTTACTAGTAAAACTCTGTTGCAGACCACTGTACAACCCTGTACAAGTGGTTTATGATCTAAAAACTATTGGAATTGATGAAGGCATGAGGTATCATCAATTTTCACTTGGTTTGATTGAATTTTATAAAGATTTGAGATTTTTATGGAGTTTTTTCTGCAAACGGGTCTATAACTCTGTTTTGAGGGTCTGAAGGCACTTAATATACACTAATCATCCATTTCACTATTAGAATCACCTGAGACTCAATAGAATAAGCATGTGCAGGTCCAATACAAGGTTTTTAAACCATTGGAAAGGTGTGGTAGGGTGTGGAGGTCATATTTTCAATAAACCCTCATTGAAACAAGCCTAAAACAAGCCTCGAGTAAGGGTTTTGGGGTTTGGTGCATAAATGAGTGTTTCTCTGGCTAAAAGTTGTGAAGTCTACCTATTATAGACCTTCCTAGAGTAGTGGAGTTGATTTTATATATTGGGAGAGTACTTAGAGGGTAATTGCTTTGGAAAAGAGGGCTAATTAGGCCTAGAAAGTAGAGGACAATCAATTTGAGATGTTGCAAAACAACCATATCTGAGTTTTTGATATGTTGAAGTAGATGATAAAAGGTACTTAGAAAGGTGAAGAGTTTGTGGGTTTAAGGCCTTCTCCAAAAGATATGTTGGAAAAACCTAAATAAGAGGGCTACAAGGCATAAGGGAGGTCATTGAAGGATATCAATAATTTTAGAGTCTTGAAACTTGCAACTTGGTTCCTTGGAGACTTGAAGATCATGTCACCTTGCTCTGCATCATGGAGTGAAAGGTGGAGTGGAAAGTGGAGATATTCCTACAACATGTGACAATTAGAGGATGATAAGTAATTGCACATGTGGAGGATAAGACAACTCACTCCAACTATCAACAACTCAACACACAACTAGACTCAAGTAGAAACACTTAGAAGACTCACTAAGTCAACTTAACATGTGTGAATTATGTGTGGTGTGTGAATATTATTTAACTAGTAAATAGTTAAATAAGATGAATTATCCACACAAGGGTAAACCGATTAGGTGATAACCCTGTTCACATCAACACCCCCCTTAAGTGCAACTTAGGGAGTAGTTGACTAAAGTAAGATGCAATGATGAACAAAAATGATGATGGGTCCTGGCTACTAGGCCATGTTAGGTACCCATGTACAACAAATCTTAAGTGGAGAAAAGGAGTAAACCTCAGGGGAAAAAACTCCCCTCCAAAAGTGAGAATGCATGAAACAATGAAAGTGAAAGAAGTGATAGTAGGAGGATTCAACATGACCCCCCAAGGACAACTTCTATCACATATGTACAATCAAATACCCCCCATAGGAGAGTAAGTGTGAGACTATAGGTCCCCCCCACAATGAAGTAGCTCCTGTGTTGATGGTGAATGCCTAAAGATGAATGTTGGAAAGTGTCTTGTACCTACAAACAACATTTCTCCCCTTAGGAAGAAATCAATCCAAAGGCTGATGTAGAAGAAACTCCATCTCAAGGTATAAGGGAAAAAGCCTCATGATGGATGTCTCTGAAAACTATTGAATTGTCCACATGTCAAAATCAAGGAATGCCACAATGCAATGAGGTGTGACCAATCCAAAATCCTGGGTAGACTCATGAAGAACAAACTCCAAAGATGAAGTAGATGGGATAACAGTTGTGTTGTAACTGTCATCAAAGAGGAGAGATAACCCCTCAAGTGTGTCCTCCAAATCTGTAATATGAGACTCACAAAACAAGTTTGATATACCTATGAAGAAAGTATCCCACAAAGTTGTCTAAAAGACCTGAATGATCCTGCTCTACTGAAGTAGATGCGACCATGTTGATGTCAATCTCTGAAGAAGCAGGAGGGTGAGGTGCTGGAATCTCAGCACTAGTCTCATGAACCAAAGTGGGTGAAAGAACATCAAGGTTCAAGTGACCAAACTTCTCCTTGGAAACATGATTCACACTTGATGTATAAGTGTGAATATCAATTAATGGATCTACATCATTAGAAGAAACAAAATGGGAGAATGTATACAATCAAGATGCATGATCAGCCATTCCAACTGCAATGATATCTCTACTCTCCAAGTTTCGTATGATCACTGAATCAGGAGTGAACTCAACTATCTTGCCTGCACCACAATGAGTAATCTGGTAGATGGAAAGGACATTGGTTGACAAGGAAGGTACACACAACACATTGTTGAAAGTGCCCTCACCAACATCAATAGCTCCTTTACCAACTGCATGCATGTATGTATTGTTACCCATCAAAATAGGTTGTGAAGTACATGACTCAAATGAAGAGAACATCCCTTGTGAAGATGCCATATGATGAGAAGCTCCTGAATCAAGAAACCATCTCTTTGATTGTAGACTTGTTGAAACAAAGAGTGCTTGTCCTTTTCCTTTGATTCTCCCATTGGCTATGCTTGCTGTCCCTATCTGTGTAGATGATGATGGTGTCGAAGAAGAGGATGTACTAGGTGATGATGATGGCATTTGGATATTGTGCTTTTGAATAATGTGAGTCAACTCATCAATTTTCTTCTCATAACACTTGTGCTCATCATGCCATAGTTTCTTGTAATATGTACACTTTGGTCTCTCCTTCTTAGATGATTCCTCCTTGGGAGAGGATGAGGACTTAGGTGATTTGGTTGATTCCTTTGCTTGCTCATTGTTCTTGAAATCCTTTTTTTTTGTTTCTTGCCTTTGCTAGTTGAAATCTTTTGATCCTTTGTTCCTTGATTAACAAGATGTGCTTGATTTCTAGGAGACTTCAATTTGCCCATGTGTACTAACTTAGCTTGCTCCCTTGTGAGTGATGCATCAAACTCATCAAGTGAAGGCATTGTGAAAGCTTTCCCAAGTGCATCCATAGTAGCATAAAAGGTAGAAACAAAATTTGAATAGTCAGGACCAAGCTTGGCAAGGATTGAAAGAATCAATTGAGTGTCTTCTTTCTCAATTCCACATTGTTTGAGTTGCAATCTAAGTGACTTTAGCTTTGTGAAGAATTCTTGGATGCTTGTAAAATTGGTTGGATTCAAACCAATTAGTTTATTCTCCAATTTGAAACCTCTCATAGTATCTTGTTTATCAAAGATATTCTCTAAGGTAGTCCACACTTCATTAGGTGTTTTACAAGATTCAATATGAAAAATAAGATCAAGAGAGATAGACAAGCATAATGTTCCATAGGATTGATCACATCTATTATACTACTTTCTCTTTTCTACAACTGCAGTTGGTTCAATTTCTGTACCCATTATTACTCTATGAATTTTCAAATTTCTTAAATGAATCTCCATTTTAGTTTACCACTCATGATAGTTATATGGTGTGAGTAGAGGAAGTTTATTTGGATCCATGATGCAAGAGTACAAGAAAAGAACACAAGTACCCCCTTGTTACTCAATCAAAAAGATCACCCCCAACGAAAAAGAATGATTGTGGCACTTTATACATAGTGCGATTTACAATTGTCCTCAAGGGACCAAAATTGGGAAAGTATCAAAATCTCTTAAAACTAAGGTACAAAGAAGATTACAATCACTCACATTGATTTGCCACAGAAAACAGATCCCTTCAAAATAAGTTTCACTTCCTCAAGTGACAAAATGCTCAAGTTATCACCCAAAAGCCAAAAAACTGACAAATGAAATAAAATGAATATGGAGCAGAATCTAAGAAAAGTGCATGGATGGATTTGAAGAGCTCTTAAATACCTTTTTGATGCCACAAGAATCGTGAAAATCAGAGATCGCGGCAAAAAGTTATGAGCTTGGAAGTGAAAAATGGAGATCTATCTTCAAACTACTATATCAGTCACCTGTAGTAGAATATTAGAAAACTACTAATGCCATTGTGAAGTTCTCTCTGTTAGCTTTCCGAGGATATCTTGTTTGCCTAATTTCACCTCTGTGGGCAAAAGTTATGCAAAAAAGAAAAAAAAAACCCTGTTTAGGGCTTTAAGGGATAAAAATGGCCCCTGGCGCTGATGTGAGCAGAATATTCTTGGAATAGTCCCTTTTGCCAAAAAAAATACCTCTCCCGGTAAAGTAAAAAATGCCTAAAAACCAACCAGTGACAGTCGCAAAACCTCCAAGAGATGGAAAACCACAGGTTTGGGGCATAAAATTGCCCTGACGAAATGTCTTCGACCACTCGAAACCACCCTTCTCACATAGGAAACCACCTTCTTCATAGAAAGAAATGCCTGTTGGCAGTTTGACAATACCTATCAGTTTATGACTACCAATATTCTGGCGTGAGACAATTTTGATGCATGATGGTCTTTGAAGACCGCCTGAAGAAATGTCGACAGAGTGTTTGCCGAAGGGTTTAAAAAGGTGCTACTGCCAGATAAACCACTATTGGAGTTCTAAAAAACCATCAAAAATTGTTTTTAAACTGCTAAATATCCTACTAAGACCACTGGTTTGAGGAACAATTTTGAGCACTTAGAATCAACAGTAACAGTGCCTAAGTCACCGGATTTGAGATGATGACCACTGCTAGGAACAAAACCTTTAATCACCGGGAGTTTCACTAGAAGATTAGATGCTGAGAAAGGTTGATTTAGCCGATAATTTAGCAATGTGGCTGAAAATATGTTGATTATCGATGGTAACAAGTGACGAGTTGAGGAAATTCTCTGGCATGAGACTGCTGCTGGTTAAAGATTCAAGGAATTGGACAAGGGTTTGGAGATCCCGATGAGTATAGAAAATTTTCTAGCAGGGATCAATTTGAAGATCCCCCATTGAGATCACTGTGGATAGAGATTGCCGAATGAATGGATGGGCGAAGATCTTTGCAATGTCCTGGGAGAATTTTCTTCAACACTGGGTATAACAAGACTGTTGGCAGTGAAGATTGTCAGTCAAGATTAAGTTTGGCGGCTTGTGATCTGAGCTTAAGCCACGGGAATGTGGTCAGGCCAAAGGGATGTGTTGCCCTGCGAAGACCAGGAGATAGATGCTGAGTATGGTCATCGAACTATTTACCACAGGCCGCTGGAAGTCAAATGCTGCCAATGATGATTTGTTGACTGTCAAAAGGGTAATATCCCTACAATACCATGCGAGGGTTGAAATGCCACATGGCGTCCTTTGAGACACTCGCAGGGTACCCGACACACAGGGTATGGGGGTACCAATCCGCATAAATTTTAAAACTTTAACAGTCTGTAGGACATTTTAAAACTTTATCCAGCAAACAAAATAAATACCTGATGGATAATTATTGACCAATGAGATTCTGATTCGTTGATGTAGTCAAACATTTTGCCTACATAGAGAGAATATTCTCTATGGATTCCATACGGCCAAGGGCAGAGGTAAAAAAATTTTGCCTTTTGGTGTAGTAACAGATTTTGACATTTGGATAGTTGATCCTTATTGATTTGGCCACTCCGAATGCAATGGCAGTGTCCAATTTGGGCCAAATTTCTCTGAAATTGCTGGTATCTCCCGTACCATGCTAAAGAGCCCCAAATTGAAACCCTCGTCAATTTTACCTTTGATGTCCAATTTGGTCAAAACAAAAGGCAATCTTGACTATTTCAGCTACTCTGAACACAATGGTGAAGTCTGATTTGCAACAACATGCACCAAAATGTACCTACAATACAAGGGCAAGAAGGGGAAATTCTCACAAAACTGGTATTTCTATCAAGTTTTTTTTATTCTCCAGGTCATCATTTGATGCAAGAGAAGAGCATACTCAACTATCAAGATCCACCATAAATTGCACTTAAGATCTCTCAAAAATTGACTAACGCAAAGTGATTGTTCCTAGAGCTCTGATACCATGTTAGAGTTGATTGATGTGCTTTGATACCATGTTAGAGTTGGCTATGATTGGAGCCACCTAGGATCTAGGACTTCATGAAAGCACAAGAGAGATCAAATGAGAGAATAATGCTATTCTATCAATGAATGCAAAAGATTTCTAGATCACAATAGATTGTGGATTACATAATACATGATATGTGTTGCTTATAAAGACAAGGATGGAACTAGAAAGGTGAAGTGGAAATTGGAGATATTCCTACAACATGTGGCAATTAGAGGATGATAAGTAATTGTACATGTGGAGGATAAGACAACTCACTCCAACTATCAACAACTCTACACACAACTAGACTCAACTAGAAACACCTAGAAGACTCACTAAGTCAACTTAACATGTGTGAATTATGTGTGATGTGTGAATATTATTTAACTAGTAAATAGGTAAATAAGATGAATTATCCACACAAGGGTAAACCAGTTAGGTGATAACCTTGTTTAGACCAACATTCTCAACCTATGAAAATTGTGCAAAGATTGAAGATGAATTCAGTAATAGTATGCCCTCTTAAGTTGTATGCATTATGAAGGAGTACATAAAAATTGAGAAGAGGATGAAGAGAAATACTACTATCACTGAAAATAATGTGTGCAACAAAGTATGATATGTATAAATGTAAAATATTAAAGTGAGGAATGAATACCTAAGTTGGACTTTCCTCTACATGTAATCAATACAAATTAGGACATGGATGGAAAGGTTCCCCCCCATAAAATCTAGAACAAGAAATAAAACCTTTCCTCAAGTGGTAAGATCAAGTAAAAGCATAAAAAACACACAAATACATTTAATATGTAATGGAAGCAATTGATCAACAAGTTCATCAAATTCAAGTGGGTAAATAATAAAAAAATTAAAATATGCATCATTTGAAGAAACTACCACCATAAGACTTGTTGATTGGTCAAATGACATAATTCAATTGGGGCAAAAACCTACTCTCAAAGTGGATTAGGAGGTTGCCTCTTCGAAGTGGCATATTGATGTAGAAGCATTCGGGCAAACTATCAACATCAACCAAAAACAAAGTGTGAGGTTTGGATTTCATTTTTGTTGTGATTAGGTTTTCATTTGGCATCTCTTGGCTATTGGAGTAAGTGGCGAGTCAAAATTCGCAAGTTTTCAATTTTTTCTGTGCTCTGGCTTCGGAGCACAATAGGCAGTTTTGTGAAATTTATTCCCAAAGATCCATAAGAGACAGAGTAGAATCCTTTTGCAAGGGCACTCTTGGAGGTACCATATTGAAAGTGCAAAAAGAATTCAAGTCATATCTCTCATTGTTTGAGAGAAATTAATGTCAGAAATTGGTGTTTTAATGTCGACAGTGTGTTGTCAGTTTACAAAAAGTTTAATGTCTCCTAATTATGGAAGTTTGGATCAAAATCATTTTACAGGGGACCTTGGGACATCATTTTGAGACTACTCGCCAATTTTTGTTCAATTATGAGAAGTTTGAATTTTTCATCTGCGGCACCCGATTCCACACATTATTAGAAGTCAAAATTTCTCAAAATTGATTATACAATTATAGCTCCATGAGGTATTTAAAATAAGAAAGATGTTGATAGGTCACCACAGTTGTAAAAAGCTTGGTATATATTCTTCATTCCTTGTGAGTCAATAAAGTTTGAATGACACAATGTATTGGTGGGCTGTGGATTGAAAAGGTAAATTGTAGAGTTGAAATATCATCATGCAAATTTATGCCTTTCATTAAGGTATTTAATATGCATTTAAAAGCATAATATATCAAAGAAAACAAGAAATTAAAAAAAAATGATAAAGGCATGACAAGAGAAGACAAAGCGCTTCATATGGAGTGCTACCAAAAATGCAAATTTGGGGAGAGAGGTAAGGTCGCTACTGACAAATCCAAAAGGGATTTTTGTTTTCAACACTCTCATGACAAATTGTGGGAGAAGGAGCAGGAAAAATAAGAAGAAAAGAGAATGGAGTCGCTACCCAGGGAGGAATAAAATACAGTAAATAGGGAATGCTATCAGTTGGCTACCCATAACACAAAAATATAATAGAAGAGGAATCCAAGTTTGTTGTCCAAAGGAAAAGATATTGACAGGAGTTCAATAGAAGAAAGTTAATGCAATTGTGAGCACCAACAGAGGGAAGTGTTTGGCAGAATATAATAAGGAAGGATAGAATATTTGAATTTCTCTCTGAAGCTAAGAAAACCATTGAAGGCTTGTTTGTAAATCTAAATGTAAGATAGTTGATTCCTTTCAATAAAATTAGTGATACCATTGTATTTGCATTTATCTATTTATGATTTGGCATATGAATGTAGTTGTTTGCAATCTTGTTGAAATTAGGTATTGGAAGTGAGGCAGAGCATGCCCATATGAATGTGTATATATATTTGGTTGTGTGAGTTTGTTTGCCAATTGTTTGTATTTTTGTCAAGAGGGGAGTACCCTCCTGCATCATATAGTATTAAAGCAGGGGATCTTGAGAGTACAGAGTACACACTAGGAGCTACGGGTGAAGAGGAGTGAAGAGTGGTGAAGATTTAAGTGGTGAAACCATGAGAGAGAATTGATTTTGTGAGAATCATTTTGGTTGTCCTCCAACAGAGATGAAACTGGGTAGAAGGTGTGCAATATTCTTCCATTGAGAGGAAGTGGGTAGAAGAGGTCTTGGAGAGGTACATCTTCCATAATCTTATTGGGTAGAGGATAGTGGTCCTGGAGTTTTGTTACAAAGTAATGAAAGTGGAGGTAAAAGATTGCAGCAGTGAGTAGGATGAAAATACATGTGTGGAAGCCATCCATATGGGATGGCTGGAGAAGGTACAAAATGAAGAAATTCCTTAGTGAGATGATAGAAAAGATTGAGAGGATTGACAAGTTGTTGGAGAAATGTGACCAATTGGAAGATATGTAGTGTGACAAATCCAAGAGGGATGAGTTTGCAATGAAGACACGTCATGAAGATGGCATGAAAGAGAAGGATGAAAAGAAGAGGGAAGAAATGGCAGCGAATATGAAGAATGAAGAAGAGGAGATCCTTGTGCAAAAGGATCAAGAGGAAAGAGAGAAGAATGTAACCGAGGTTGCAAAGGAGAAGATGAAGAGTTGCAACCCTTTGGTTGAAGGGACATGTGAAGAAGAACATATAGGAGTAGCCCATACATTCCAAAAGAAAAGAAAACCAGAAAAGAGAAGAGACAAGGAGAGAAAAGAGTGGAAAAAGAAAGAACATCTAGCTGTAGCATGTCAATTTGAAGGTAGAAAATATGTGGAATGTAAAATTATAGTTGAGAAGGACCCATGAAAGGGCATAAAATATGTGGGACAATGATGTGGTGAAGAGACAATTCATGAAGAAATGAAAAGAGTTGAAGCATTGGAGATTGCAGCAGAGGTATGTCTTTTGAAAGACATAGAATAAGAAAATGAAATTGATGTAACACCAATAATAATAGATCATTTGGAGAATATGAAGATAGAAGTGGAAGGACACAAACTTGCAGCTAAGGAGTGGAAAGTTATAACAGATGTAGAGGCAGAAAACACAGAGTTGGAAGGCCCTAGATTTGATAAACAAGTGGAGGAAGAAGAGAATGATCTCCTATGGAAAGAGGAGATATTTACAAAATAAATTAGATGCTTGAAGGAGATCGGATAGGAGACCATGAAGAGTTGAATAATGCATCAGAAAATGAAAGCAAAGGAATTGGGATAGGGAAAAGAAATGAGGTACAATTTGATAATTTTGAGTTTGATTTGTTTCAAATGATGAATATAGTAGCTCAGATAAAGGACAAGAAGAAAAGAGTAGATGCATGGAAGCTTTCCATTTTCATGGGGATGTTGTAGATTTGATTATTGAAGAAGAGCATAATTTGTTTGAAGAAGGAAGTGAAAAGATGGATGAAATGTTTAGTTTTAGTGAGCATTTCATGGAGGTAAATGGGGTAGCTAAGAGTGATTCCATAACAATGAATAATGAAGAGGTAAATTCTGATTTTACTGAATTGTATGAAGTTGAAATTGTTGGGAATTTGTCTGTTACTGAGCTGGATGAGGAGTTGCAAGTAGATGGATGGAAAACAAATGAAGATACAGGTTTGTATGCAGTTATTGCATGTTTGTTTGAAGATATTGTAGAAGATACTACAGATGGAAAGCTCAATACAATAGTTGATGACATAAGAATGATGATGGAAGTAGATGGGGTAGATGAAAACCTCATAGCAAAGGGTGAGATGATGAAGGTTGTAGCTAAATATGAGCTCAGAAACATTGTAGCAAAAAAAGAGAAGGTAAATTTATTTGCATTTTGTGATGATATTGTCTTACATTCATTTCTAATGTTGAAGGTTAAGGAGTATGGAGAAGAGAAGATGGGAATTGTTCATTTCCATGAAGATGTAGGGGCAGATTTGTATGTTAATGTTACAGATTGTGGTGTGTATGATGAGGGAATTTTGTGGAGGTGGTCGGATTTTGGTGGGTCAAAACCCACGGAAGAGGAGAAGAGTAGTGAGTTTGTTTAGTGGAGGTGGTTGATTGATGATGGTGGGTTGGATCCCACAAAGGAGGATAGGAATGAAGAGAATCACTGGAGGAGGAGGACGGTACATGTTGAATGTAAATCCACAAGAGGAAGGAGGAAGAGAGTGCAGATTTGTTTGAGGAGCGTGAAGCTTGTTCTGGAAAGATGTTGGAAAAGGAGAAAAGAAACTTTTGTCCACATATCACAGCGATGGAGTTTGCTACAGGTTGTTTACAACCTGGGAGAGTAGTTCTACTACTCAACTCCACATTTGTGAGTGTATGCTCACAAACTTCTTACCTGACATGTCTGATGCAAGAGCATCCAAGTGGACTGACGATCAACATCAACCAAAAACAAAGTGTGAGGTTTAGGTTTCATTTTTTTTGTGATTTGGTTTTCATTTGGCATCTCTTGGCTATTGGTGTAAGTGATGAGTCAAAATTCATAAGTTTTCAGTTTTTGTCGTACTTTGGGTTTGGAGCACAATAGGTAGTTTTGTGAAATTTATTCCCAAAGATCTGTAAGCAGTAGAGCAGAATCCTTTTGTAGGGGCATTCTTGGAGGTACCATCTCAAAAGTGAAAAAAGAATTCAAGTCATATCTCTCACAGTTTGAGAGAACTTAATGTCAGAAATTGGTGTTTTAATGTTGACAATGTGTTGTCGGTTTACAAAAAGTTTAATATCTCCTAATTCTGGAAGTTTGGTCAAAATCCTTTTCTAAGGGACCTTGGAACATCATTTTGAGCCTACTCACCAATTTTTTTTCAATTTTGAGAAGTTTAAATTTTTCTTATGACACCCGATTCCACACATTGTCAGAATGTCAAAATTTCTCAAAATTGATTATCAATTATAGCTCCATGAGGTATTTAAAATAATAGAGACGTTGATAGGTCAACATAGTTGTAAAAATTTTGGTATATATTATTCATTCCTCATGAGTCAATAGAGTTTGAATGACACAATGTATTGGTGGGCTATGGATTGAAAAGGTAAATTGTAGAGTTAAAATATCATCATGTAGATTTATGCCTTTCATTAAGGTATTTAATATGCATTTAAAAGAATAATATATCAAAGAAAACAAGAAATAAAAATAAAAAAAGACAAAGACATGAAGAGAGAAGACAAAGTGCTTCATATGGAGTGCTACCAAAAATGTAAATTTGGGGAGAGAGGTAAGGTCACTGCTGGAAGATCCAAAAAGGAATTTTGTTTTCAACACTCTCATGACAGATTGTGGGAGGAGGAGAAGGAATAATAAGAAGAAAAGAGAATGGAGTCTCTATCTAGGGAGGAATAAAATAGAGTAAATAGGGAATGATATCAGTTGGCTGTGTTGAAATTAGGGCAGACAACTGAGAGGGGGGGTGAATCAGTTGTCTCAAAACTTTATCCTTTTCTGTATTTAATCTTCTTAACAATTTATCAATAGATTAATGATATAACCATGAAGCATGAATCAACAACACATGAGCAGAAACATAAGCAACACACATAACACCAATATTTTACATGGAAACCTAGTTAAGGGAAAAATCACGGTGGGGGTTAACCCACAAGATTTTATATTCTGTTAAAAGTATTACAAAGTGGGAAGGCACATGCCTTCAGGTGCACTACCCAGAGTTCACTTCTCAAAGGAGGCTCACTACCTACAAGATCAATTACAAGAGTTCACTGAAATGTTTCAACTAATGAATAGCATCTAACAATGCAAGATTATAGTTCTGGTTAGGCTCAATATACTGACTTTACACACTTCATCTCTCACTGCCCTATTTTACTGTTCTGCCATGATCTAAGGATTAGATTGTTGCAAGTATGGGCCTAACCAGTGTTGTCATTGATGTCAACATACTCTTGTTGCATTAATGATAAGGATTGGATGAGCTGTGAGCTAAGGATATTGAGAAAATTAGTCTCAATCAAGAACAGTGAAGAACAATGATGACAGTAAGGCAAAAGTCCAAGATAGGATGAGGATCAGAGGATGCAGATTAAAGGGTTTGTAGATATGTGTCTTAAGGTGGTCCAATACACATTTCAAAGGTCTGCATGAAGATCTAAAGAAGGTGTGGCAGCTCAAGTAAAACTGGTTCCGACAGATGTTTAGTGGTGACAGAGTAATACAGATAGGTCCGGTGAGATCTGGAAATGCATTGTCCTATTCTGCGGATTTGAGGAAGTCTTTGTGGAGTGTTAAATAGTTTGGTTCATGGCTTCAAGGTCTAGAAGAATCTATTCTTCTGTGACAGTGATGACAGACTATGTTCTTGAGGTTTCAGATGAAGGAGAGAAGGATTCCAGTAAGCAGATGAAGTGCAGATGTTGTTGGTGTTTTAAGCAATCCTGTGGAGGTCTCTGGATCATGTCTAGTTCATGTTGGTGGTCCGTATTGGAGTTGGAGCCTGCAATTGAAGAATAACTTCTGGATGATGATGTTCTTCTTGTGACTAGCCGACCAGATGAGTTACACATCTTGTGGATGTTCTTGTAGATGTTTGCCGACTTAGATGATTATTCCTAAGTTGATGTCTTGTATAAATAAGGGGTTACGAAGTCATTTCAAAGGTGTCCTATTGTAGATGAGTGTGTGGTAGCAAGGAGGAAAGCGAAAGGTAGAGCAGAAGTATTGGGCTTAAATGGAACTGATTCAAGCATGGTGAAGATGCTATTTTCTAGTTCAAGTAGGTGATACTTATTTCTTTGTAGATAGTGTGTCTCTTGTAGGCAGTGAGCCTCTTGTGAGCAGTGTGCTCAGGTAGTGAGCCCTAATTGGCATGTGCCATTTTGTTCTTTTTATTTTTCTAACAGAGAATACAATCTTGGGTTAATCACCCCATGGTTTTTCCCTTAACCAGGTTTTCCACATCAAAATCTTGGTGTCTTATGTGTTGATGAGTTTTTGCTTTTGATTTAATTGCATTATGTTTTATGATTGATATACTGCTAATCACTAAGAGGACTTAAGTGTGAAATTGGAGAAAGTTTTGGACAACTGATTGAGCCCCCCTCTCAGTTGTGTGCCCTAAGTCTAACAATTGGTATCAGAGCCAAGTTCCTCTAAAAGGAGCTTTACTACTTGAGGAGATCCAGGATGTCGTCCTATAAGAAGGATAGTCCAAAGTTTGATGGAAACAATTTCAATCTTTGGAAAGTTCGCATGAAATGTCACCTACAACATATGGCAATGGTGTACTGGACCATGGCTACAACACAATACACACCTCCACAAGGTGGTCCGAAAGCTACAAATGAAATTACAGATGTTGAAAACAATATGCGGACCATAGAAGCTCTTCTAAGTGCATTATCTGATTCAGAGTTCTCAAATGTTGTTGACCTACCAACTACTTTTGAGATTTGGAAAAAACTGAAACTTTTGCATGAAGGAGACAAGTATGTTAAATGTGCAAGGCTACAGAGTCTAAAAGGAAAATTTGAAAATCTGAAGATGAGAGATGATGAAAATATCACTACTTTTATGCCAAGGGTAAATGAGATTGTTTGTGGAATTAGAAATGCTGGTGGAGTCTTGGATGAAGATGAGTTTGTTGGCAAAATTCTCAGATCCCTTCCTGCCTCTTATAAAATCAGGGTTGCTGCCATTGACGAATTCAGAGCTCATACAACTGTCACTAGAGATCAATTGGCTGGCAAATTGGCTACTTTTGAAATGACCGAGTTTGGAGATGAACCTCCCAAGACTGAATCTGCATTCAAAGCTAGTGCCTCTATAAAGGGTAAACAAAGGTTTGATCTGGGAGAGAACTCATCAAGGAAACTGCCATGGTATGAAAAAGCAAGAAAAGACCTAGAAGAAGAAGAAGTAGAAACTGCTCAACTTGAAGCCCTTATTGCAAAGAGACTGCCAAGAGGATCTGGTAAGTATGAAGGAAAATTGCCTTTTAAGTGTTTTAACTACAATAAGATTGGTCATTTTTCCTCAAAGTGTCTGGAAAGATTTTCAAGGCCAAATCCTAACATATCAAGGTTCCAAAAGAATTGCTACTATGTTCATGAAGAAGATGATAGTGAAGGAGTAACAGATGATGAATCAGAGACAGGAAACAAATCCAGAAGTGATTAGGTGTTTATTGCCATCAAGGAAGAAGAACCAATATCCTTTGAATCTATCAATCATAAAGTTGTAGAAAGAGCTCTAGCTGCTCAAATTGAAGAAAAGGATGACTGGGTCATTGATAGTGGTTACTCTCACCATATGACAGGGGACAAAAATAAGTTCATAGGCTTGGAAAGGTATGAAGGAGGAGTGGTAAAGTTTGGTGATAATTTTGCTGGTAGAATTAGAGGAAGAGGAACTATTTCTTTTGATGGAAGGAACAAAACTGGTAATGTACTATATGTTGAAGGTTTGAAGCACAATCTTCTCAGTGTTGGACAGTTGGTGGACAAAAGCTATGATCTCTGGTTCAAGAATGGAAAATGCAAGATCTTTGAAAGTTCCGGAACAAAGATTGCATCCGGTACCCAAACTAAAGGTAATATCTTCCACTTGGTTGGTACTGGTAAAAGTTGCTTATTTGCTCAAGTTGATCAGAGTTGGTTATGGCATAGGAGAATTTGTCATGTGAATTTTGATAATATCATCAAGATAAGCAATACTCAAGCTGTAAGAGATCTTCCAAAATTGGTGAAACCTACAAATAGCTTGTGTAAAGAATGTCAGTTGGGCAAGTTGAGCAGAGTCACATTCAAGAGTAAGGAATTGTCTTCTACTGGATTATTGGACTTAGTTCATACTGATCTATGTGGTCTGGTAAGAACCATGAGTGTGCAAGATGATAGATACTTCATGTTACTAATTGATGACTATTCCTGGATGATGTGGGTAACCTTTCTGAAAGAGAAATCAGAAGCTCTTGAGAAATTCAAAATATTCAAGGCTATGGTAGAGAATGAAACCGGATTAAAACTGAAATGTCTGAGGTCTGATAGAGGTGGGGAATTCACATCCGGTGAGTTCTTAGAGTTCTGTCAGAAACATGGAATAAAGAGATAGTTATCTACTCCTAGGACTCCACAATAGAATGGAGTAGTGGAAAGAAAGAACCGGACCATCCAGGAAGCTTCTAGGACCATGATGATGGAAGCAAATATTCCTCAGATCTATTAGATGGAAGCTATCAGCATTGCAGTCTATACTCTCAATCGAGTTCAAATCAGAAGTAATACCGGTAAGACTCCTTATGAACTTTGGTTTGGCATCACTCCTACTGTGAGGTATTTTAGAGTTTTTGGTAGCAAATGTTACATTAAAAGAGATGAAGATCTAGGAAAGTTTGATGCTAGAAGTGATGAAAGAATATTCTTGGTTTACTCTACTCAAAGCAAAGCATACTGGTGTTACAACAAGAGATTGAGAAAGATAATAGAAAGTACAAATGTGAAGGTTGATGAGGGAATTGAGAAACCCTCAAGGTTTTATGAATATGATGAAGATGATCAGAATGGTGTTCTGATTCAAGGAGTCCAAACCTCTTCTGAAAGTCAGGTTCAAACTGATCTGATACATTAGGAAGAAGAGATAAGTTTGAATGAGCCTGATCAAGAAGCAGAAGTGCAAGAAACTCCCAAAGTTCCAAGGTATGTAAGACTGAACCACTCTGAAGATTAGATCATAGGTGACAAAAGCAAAGGTGTGCAAACTAGAAGGAGAATTGCTCAAAATTCAGATGAGTATTGTCTGATCTCAAAGATTGAACCTAAGACAATAAATGAAGCCTGCAATGATAAAAATTGGACCAAAACAATGGAGGAAGAGTCGATACAAATTGAGAAAAATCACACTTGGGATCTTATTCCTAGACCTAGAAACAAAAATGTGATTGGAACCAAATGGGTCTTCCGGAACAAACTAGATGAAGTTGGTGAAGCAATCAGAAATAAAGCGAGATTGGTCTGCAAGGGCTATTCTCAAATAGAAGGAGTTGATTTTGAAGAAACTTTTGCTCCGGTGGCAAGAATTGAAGCAGTTAGATTATTTCTTGCATTTGCTACCTTTAAAGATTTCAAAGTATATCAGATGGATGTCAAGTTTGCCTTCCTAAATGGTGACTCGGAAGAAGAAGTGTACATTGAGCAACCAGATGGATTTCAATTGTTTGATCATGGTAATATGGTCTGCAAGTTGAAGAAAGCACTGTATGGACTGAAGCAAGCCCTAAGAGCCTGGTATAAAAGATTGGATAAACATCTTTTGAAGATTGGTTTCAACAAAGGTACTGCTGACAGCAATTTGTATTTCAAAATTGATCATGAAAACATCTTGATTGTTGAAGTGTTTGTTGATGATATCATTTTTGGAGGAAGAGATAGTATGTGTAAAACTTTTGCAAATCAAATGAAAAGTGAGTTTGAGATGTCCATGCTTGGGGAAATGAATTTCTTCTTGGGTCTACAAATCACTCAAACAAAGAAAGGAATCTTCATTTCTCAGACCAAATATGTGAAAGAATTGCTGAAGAAATTTGGGATGGAAGACTCAAAACC
The DNA here is from genome assembly GCA_027924645.1 of Cunninghamia lanceolata. NCBI lineage: Eukaryota > Viridiplantae > Streptophyta > Pinopsida > Cupressales > Cupressaceae > Cunninghamia > Cunninghamia lanceolata. The sequence continues at coordinate 11,884,302 of BSBN01000073.1, forward strand.
AATGAACACTCCCATGGCAACCAGATGTAAATTGAGCAAAGATGATGATTCTCCTAAGGTTGATCAGACAAAGTATAGGTCAATGATTGGAGGGCTGTTGTATCTCACTCAAACCAGACCAAACATAATGTAGGCTGTTGGTCTTGTTGCTAGATTTCAGGCTGATCCTAGAGAATCTCATGTCATGGCAATCAAGAGGATTTTTAGATATCTAAAAGGGACAGTTGAGTATGGTCTATGGTATCCTAGAGATCATGATTTCTCTCTTCATGTATATACAGATGCTGATTGGGCAGGAGATGTGGATGACCGGAAGAGCACCAGTGGTGGAGCATTCTTTTTGGGGAAGAGATTGGTTTCTTGGCTAAGCAAGAAACAAGAGGCAATATCTTTGTCTACAACTGAAGTAGAATATATTGCAGTAGCAAGTAGTTGCACTCAGGTTTTGTGGATGAAGCAAATGCTAAGAGACATAAGAGTGGAATATGAGGAGCCTACCACAATATTTTGTGATAATTCAAGTGCAATAAATATATCTAAGAATTTGGTGTTGAATTCAAAGACTAAGCATATATCTATCAAGTTTCACTTTCTAAGAAAACAAGTGCACAAGAATGAAGTCAGATTGGAGTTTGTGCCTTCTAAGGATCAGATTGCAGATATCTTTACTAAACCTCTACCTAAGGACTCTTTTGAGTATCTCAGGGAGAAGTTAGGGGTTATTGCCCCTTCGGTAATGAACTAAGGTGCATTGATGTGCATCAGTCTGGTGGATATCACAGTCATATCTTGTGATCTGGATTAATGATGGGGAGCTGCCACTTAGGGGGAGCAGCTAGTATGTTCTTGAAGAGTTGAAGTTGCACGTATGAGCCCTTTGCCATTGATATCAAAGGGGGAGAGAAGACATGTGAAAAACAAGTGGTTGCTGATCAAAGGGGGAGTAGCAAAGGGAGAGAAGACATGTGAATGGTTGTTTCTGATAGGGGGAGCTGTGACAGTGAGGAGAAGTTCTTGTCTTGATGGTTAAAATAATTTTTCACATCATATGTTGCCATCAATGACAAAGGCAGAGATTGTTGCAAGTATGGGCCTAACCGGTGTTGTCATTGATGTCAACATACTCCTGTTGCATTAATGATAAGGATTGGATGAGCTCTGAGCTGAGGATATTGAGAAAATTAGTCTCAATTAGGAACAGTGAAGAACAGTGATGACAGTAAGGAAAAAGTCCAAGATAGGATGAGGATCAGAGGATGCGGATTAAAGGGTTTGTAGATATGTGTCTTAAGGTGGTCTAGTAGAGATTTTAGAGGTCCGCATGAAGATTTGAAGAAGGTGTGGTGGCTCAAGTAAAACCGGTTTCGACAGATGTTCAGTGGTTACAGAGTAATATAGATAGGTCTGGTGAGATATAGAAATACATTGTCCTATTCTGTGGATTTGAGGAAGTGTTGAGAAAGTCTTTGTGGAGTGTTAACTAGTTTGGTTCATGGTTTCAAGGTCTAGAAGAATCTATTCTTCTGTGACAGTGATGATAGACTATGTTCTTGAGGTTCCAGATGAAGGAGAGAAGGATTCCAGTAAGCAGATGAAGTGTGGATGTTGTTGGTGTTTCAGGCAATCTTGTGGAGGTCTCTGGATCATGTCCAGTTTGTGTTGGTGGTTTGCATTGGAGTCAGAGCCCGCAATTGAATAATAACTTTTGGATGATGATGTTCTTCTTGTGATTGGCCGACTGGATGAGTTACACATCTTGTGGATGTTCTTGTAGATGTTTTCCAACTTAGATGATTATTCCTAAGTTGATGTCGTGTATAAATAAGGGGTTGTGAAGTCATTTCAAAGGTGTCCTCTTGTAGATGAGTGTGTGGTAGCAAGGAGCAAAGCAAAAGGTAGAGCAGAAGTATTGGGCTTAAATGGAACTGATTCAAGCATGGTGAAGATGCTATTTTCTAGTTCAAGTAGGTGATACTTATTTCTTTGTAGACAGTGTGTCTCTTGTAGGTAGTAAGCCTCTTGTGAGCAGTGTGCTCAGGTAGAGAGCCCTAATTGGCATGTGCCATTTTGTTCATTCTATTCTTCTAACAGAGAATACAATCTTGGGTTAATCACCCCATGGTTTTTCCCTTAACCAGGTTTTCCACGTCAAAATCTTGGTGTGTCATGTGCTGATGAGTTTCTGCTTTTGATTTAATTGCATTATGTTTTATGATTGATATACTGCTAATCACTAAGAGGACTTAAGTGTGAAATTGGAGAAAGTTTTGGACAACTGATTGACCCCCCTCTCAGTTGTGTGCCCTAAGTCTAACATAGATCTCTACTTCGTTATTGATACTTCCACCCTTTCCACCTCTCAGTTCATATTCGCATATCCATACCTCAAAATGCTCACATCCATTGAATATATATATATGCAACATGAAATTGCATCAACTGCAGCCGGCCTTAAGAAAACTTAGAGACTTTTTCAAGATCATTGTTCTGTCGGTTGAATCCATGCATAAATATCAACATGGACCAAAACCTATGTATTCAAGTCACCACATATGTTGGCCAATATCATTGGATCTCATAAATTGCTCAACCAACCACTTCTCTTAATCCACACAAGGATCAAACACTAGGTTGACCTGTTCTTCACTGGACTGAACTATCTAACCAAAACCTGATACTTAGATGCTTGTAACTTTCAATCCCTTCATCTTCAGAGACTAAAACTCTAGATTTAGGTAGCCCTGACATCCCTTAACTTTCCCTCAGATTCGCAATACAATATGATTTCTTGTGGAGAAAAATGGACCAAAATGCTGAACCCTGTCATATGCCCTGTTCTTGTCTATCTGAACTTCAACAAATCTATAGTTTGACTTTTGGTATGATCCATTGATATAATGTGGATGTGTAGGATAGATTTAATTGCCATTAATGACAACACCTGACATGTCTAGCAGCATCTCTTGCCAACAATCTCCCCCTTTGGCATTGATGGCAACACTTAGTGAAAAAAGACTAAGTGTAAGAATAGCTCCCCCTTACTATGTACACTTGTGATTTCTAATGCTCCCCCTTAGATTAATTCCTCATTTTTCATTGATTTTCCTCTCCACCTTTGACATCAATGGCAAAGGCTGGGATCCGCATACCAAAATTCATGCAAAAACGCTATGTACATACTTCCAGATATGAACACACAGTCCTTAAGCCTTGTTTATCAGCAAAAAGATATCACCAAAAATGTTTTTCAATCATGTCAATTCACTATCCCAGTTCTTCTTTATGCTGCCCAAAATGGATATATGCCCACCGAACAAAAATGCCTGTGATTCTACCTTTTGAAGGTCAGTAGGATCACAAGTAGCAACAACAGCTTGGGATTCTGCCAATAGATCATACATAGTTTCTAACTTAGGTGAAATCAGTCCCTGGAGCTCATCTAATCTACCAAAAACTTTAACCTTTTCCTTCTCTAAATCACTCAATTCATTTCGCAAACCCACTACTTGACATTCTTTAGTAGTTAGAGACTCGGTTAGATGACTATAGGACTGAGAGATGTTAGACAATTTAAGCTCTAAGTCCTTGATCTTCTTCTCAATATCTTCAACAAATTTAGACTGATTTAAGCAAAAATTATAAATCTCTGCACCTTCAGAGAGAGCATTTTGAATACAATTTACACTAGTGTGAAGCACTAATCTATCATAACTAATTATTTTCCTTATTTCAACAAATCTCTTCTCATTGTATTCATTTCTAACTTTAACTTTTACTGACTTCTCCAAAGTTTCAAAATGGGTACTTACAGATTTATCAGACTCTTTAATTGACTAGAGGGGGATGCTGATGAGTCCTAACATGTAGGCATGATTTTCTCCAAAATCTCATATGCAAGACCATGCAATTCACTATCTTCTATATGTGATTTTAAGATTTCCTCTCTAGCCTTAGCTTGTGCAATAGAGGCCAACTTCATCTTTTGTATTAGTGACAGAGTATCAAAATTGATTGGTCCTTGTATTATATCTTGATCTTCTACAACTTGTTTATCTCTCTCCAAAATTTCTTTCATTGCTTCTGCAGTGTCTCTTGCCCAAAATGATGTTTTAGATTTATACTCTTTAGGGCCTCCATCTTCTCCCTTTTCTGAGTCAACCACATTGTCTTGCTCATCATTTTCATTCTTTTTCTCTGCTTCTGCCTTCTCTGCATCATCATCAGAGGCATCCTTCCTTTTATCTATCTCAGAAATGTTTTTTACATTATTCTCTAGACGATTTTGTGTATCCTCAATAGCAGTATTATCAAATTCCTCAACATCCAGAATGGAAGAATCAATTCCATCATCAATTTCCTTTTCTTGATCTTCCTTCATCATCTCTTCATCTTCTTTATTCAATATTAATTCTTCCAGAATGGAGACATCATCTACTTCAGTTTGTTGCTCATTTTCCTACAACTCTTCAACATTCAGAATTGATGTGTCATCAGTATCAATAGGTTCTTTTGTAACCACATAAAACTTGTTCTTGTCTAGTGCTTTCTTTAGAATTTGTTTTTTTTCTTTAACAAATTCATCAATGTCTCCAATCATAAACTTATTAATCCTTTTCTAGCTTCTAAATTCATTCTTGACTTCTTTGAAAATGTTATCAACTTATTTTCTAGAGATTACGTGACAGAGACTAGATAGTACATGTTCCCTTAGCTCCAAATATTTTTCTTTGGCATCTTCTTTTCTTATTTCTAGTATGTCTCTTAGACTCTTAGGAACTTCTGACAAAATCTCCACTAGTGCTCTATTGAATACATTCAAGTATTTTATAGTAGCATCCTCCGAAATTCTCTTATCAACATCATTGCAATGATCATAAAATTTAGTTATTGGCTTTAGGTTTCCATCTACATCGATTGACTTAACAATGTCTTCCATAGAAGGAGTAGGCTTCTCAACATCAGCCTCTAACTTATGCCTTTTACTTGGATTTTTGCTTCCGGAGGGTTTCTCCTTAGACACTTTAACAACTTTAATGCCTGAGGCCTTCAACTCTTTAACTTCACTATCTGAGTTAGTTTCTTCTTCATCTTCCTTCTCCACACTGACATATGTTCTTTTACCCTTTACCTTTGTCCTTTTTTCTTCCTTACCAGTAGGTTTTTCTTTGGATTTTTCTGTAATAGGTGATGTACCAGAGGTTGAACTAGAACTCCTAGTAGTCCTTGACTTAGAAAGAGATTCTATTCGAACACTTCCATGTTCCCTGTCCTGCTTCTCCTTCTTAGCTTTCTCTATCCTTTCCCTAAATTACCTCACAGCTTCCTTAGTAAGGCCTAGATTCTTAGCCAACTACTCAACTTCTTTCCTCACAGTCCTTTCGATTTCAGGAGCCTTGAATTCAAGATGCAATTTTAGTGAAATCTCTTCATATGTTCCAAATCTCTCCTTAGCTGGATCCCTAGGCTGGCTCAATAGATGTTGTGCATATAGCTCCAATACACATCCATCCACTTCATAACCCATGGGCATGATCCACACAACTCTAGGTTCCACTGCTTCCATTTTTCATTGATCAATAGTAACTATAAAACAAATGGTGTCTTTGTATTTTTCAACCACAGCCCTAGGTATTCTATCCCTAGCCTGCATTATACTCTGGAAGTTTTTGAAGAATCCCCAAAGTGTAGTCTTTTGTACATCATAACTACCCAGACAACTCAAATGATTCGTAATTTGGAGTGCTACCAGTTTGTCATTTGACCAATATATATTCTTATTCCCAGGGAGCTCACTCAAGAAATAAAAGAAAAGACATATAATTAGTGTACCATATTTGAATGAGTACTTTTTGTCTTTCTTTATCTTTCTTAGATTCTTAATAAGCTGGTTCAGCAATAGTTCACATAGATCATAGTCTGCATTTTATTTTACCATCTAATATGCAGTAAAGATGGCTATTCCAAACACTGAATTTTCTTTGCTAGAGAAATATATCTTGTACCCTATTACCATCGATGCGAATCTGACCCCATGATCCTCTATATCATTTATAGTCATAGCTCTCTTATCAAATTTTGATCCGGTTGCCTCTGTGACTTCCTGATTCTTCATAGCCTTCAATTGAGGCAAAGTACCGATTGAATTCAATCCTATAACTGCCCTTATTGCATCTTTTGTGATCTTGAATGGATGATTCAACCATAAAAATTCATCATGGATATGGCTCAAGACATACCAAACCCATTCGTCCTCTGTGAAACTTGAAAACTCAACAAATTGTATGGATTTCTTATCTTTCAGGACTTTGTACTCTAGTTTGAGCTCAAAATCTTCATCTTTTAAGTGATTCATGAAAAGATCAACAAATCTTGAGTCACCATGCTCCTCTAGAGGTGTGTTAATGTAAGCCCTAATGTCTTCTATGTGAAGAACTCCATATGGAACCCCAGAAAATGCTCCCATCAGATCAACTATAGTGGACTTGAAGGGGTGATTTTTAAACTTCAGCCTAGGTCACTCAGTGATGTTCACAACCAAAGGTGTAGCCATTTCAAAAGATTACAAGTTCAAAGATTCATAGAGAAATACCTTTTTCTTCATGGAATTAGGGTTGGCTATCAAATTCATTCTTCACACTTCAAATCTCTAAAATTTCAGCTCAGGCACTTTTCTCCTTGTTCTCTTTGAATCAAAAGTGATTCAAGTGTTTGAATGAATGACCTTTTATCCTCCACAAAACCTAATTCTTCATTGTAATAAATGCTCTACCCTAATACATCTGGTTACACTATTTTTGCATACAGTCAATCTTTAATTTCTCCGCAATCAATCGCCTTAGCTTCTTTTCTTCTAGAATTTTCTTCAATAGATTTACAATAGGCTTCTCTTTCTTCATTCATTGTGCCAAATTCAAGCACCCACTTGCTGGTATGGGGAATTAGATTTTCAATGCAGCTCCCCTGAGCCAGAGCTCCTGTTTCAATTCCTGAAGGAATTGTCAGCACCAGATTCCGGTGCAGACCCATCACCATCATTCATTTCACCTTTCTTCACCCATGTTTTGTTTATTTCATTCTAGATCTCATTCACATCTATTTTACCCTTGCCTTTATCTTGTTTTTGCATGTTTTGGTTTCTATTCACTGAACATTTTCTATCATCATTTTTGCTTCTGCAGAAACTTGCAATATGATTGGATCTGTTGCAATTAAAGCACACAACATTTCTTTGCTCATTTTCTTGATTCCTTCTTGATCTACACTGATTAGCCATGTGTCCAAATTTATTGCATGCAAAATAGTTTCCATTGAAAGAATTGACATTTCTTCTGTTGTTAGAGTAGTTCATCATCATACTTCTACATTCATTAGATCTATGACCATACCTTTTGCAATTGAAGCATTGATCGGAGAAAGATGTACCACTTTGATTCATTCTACTTCTACACTGAGTAGCTCTATGACCAAATTTATTACAATTGAAATAATTTCCATTAAAAGATGGATATCTTTGAGCATTAGGCCATCTTACCAGAGGCCTTCTAGGATTCCTTCTTTGTTTTCTTGCTTTAGGATTTCTTTGACTGGATCCAGAGCTTTCACGTTTCTCATATCTGAGACCATGTTTATCATCTGCCTTCTTTTGACTCTCAAGCAACACCTCAAGTTTGGCTGAGCTTATCTTGAACTTTTCTTTGTACTCATTTGCAGCTTCTAGATGATGTTTGAGAATGACAATTTGTCTTTCAAGTTCTTCCTCATTATCCCTAGTTTCTTGTAGATCAGACTCTAGATGACCAATTATTCTGTACAATCTACAACACTCTTTTATTCTTTCTTTCAGAGACTGATTTAGGTTTTGTTCATTCTTCTTCCTTTCCTCTATTTCCTTGGTTAGCCTCATTACTCCATATTCCATTTCATGTTTTAATACAACAGCTTCTTTTGCCACTTTCTCACATTCCTTTGATTTTTCTTTCAGAGCTTCATCCATGCCATTGTCTTCATTCTAATTTGCTAACTGCTGAAGTAGGTCCCTCCTATTTTGCTCAGTTGCCCTTTTAAAGTCTGAATGAAATCCTCAGCATCTTTAAGGTTCTCTTGCAGTTCTTTGACTTTTTCTTTGGACTAACCAAGATCTTCTAGAGCAAGTTCAAGTTGTTCATTGATGCCATCAGAATACTTGAATGAACCTATTGAAACACCTTCCCATATCTTCCTCAAGCTGTTAAACTTCTTCCAAGGAACCTTGCTCTGATACTAATTGTTGAAATTAGGGTAGACAACTGAGAGGGGGGGTGAATCCGTTGTCTCAAAACTTTATCCTTTTATGTATTTAATCTTCTTAACAATTTATCAATAGATTAATGATATAACCATGAAAGCATGAATCAACAACACATGAGCAGAAACATAGTCAACACACATAACACCAAGATTTTTATGTGGAAACCCGGTTAAGGGAAAAACTATGGTGGGGGTTAACCCACAAGATTTTATACTCTATTAAAAGTATTACAAAGTGGGAAGGCACATGCCTTCAGGCGCACTACCTAGAGCTCACTGCTCAAAGGAGGCTCACTGCCTACAAGATCAATTACAAGAGTTCACTGAAATGTTTAAAATGATTAATAGCATCTAACAATGCAAGATTATAGTTCTAGTTAGGCTCAATATACTGACTTTACACACTTCACCTCTCACTGCCTTGTTTTACTATTCTGCCATGATCTGAGGATCAGATCTCTGCTTCACACTTGATACTACCACCCTTTGCACCTCTCACTTCATATTCACACATCCATACCTCAAAATGTTCACATCCATCGAATATATATATCCGCAACATGAAATTGAAGAGAACTTGTGTCTCAAATTACTACTTGAACCTCTTAGTTGAACCTATGCATTGAACCACTTCGTTGAACCCCTTGGTTGAACCTTTCTAGAGTTCATTTGGTAGGTTCAATGAATTTTAGTTCAACTGTTCCTTGGTTCATTGGTTTGAGGATATGCGATGTTGGTATCGCTGTGACGAAGCACTATCGGCAGGACCATGTTGAAGACCATTGGCATCGGTGAGACAAGGGCCGTCGGAATAAGCATCGAAGGTTTGTCCGATGCTGAGTGTCACCCCGATGGAAGCATTCAACCGTCGGCAAGACAAGGCCTATCGGCCAAACTTTGTGGAGTTACTCCGATAGGAGTAGTCACTCCGACGAAGGTTACGGGTTGGTCGTCGGCAAGACAAGGCCTATCGGCCAAACACTGTAGAGTTACTCCGACAGGAGTAGTCACTCCGATGGCGTATGTCTATCGGCAAGAGAATACCCGTCGGCTAAAGGTGTTGGGCCGATGTACTGCGGACATCCTGATGGAAGTTTTATTGGTATCGGTGAGACAAACCTCTGTCGGAGCGAGGGCTAGATCTTTTGCCAATGGAGAATGTCATACCGATGGTAACCTTGGTGATCGGGGAGACAATGCTCATCGGTGGGAGGTGAAGTCTGAGGGCCGATGGGAGTTGTTATGCCGATGGACTTGGAGGCTTGGTATTGTCGGCAACAAAATTGCTGACAATACTCTTTCGCCTGTTGGCGGTTATAAACTGCAAAGTCCTTTGCGACTTGGTACATGTGGGACTAAACGCCTCACTGAAATGTGAACCGTTGCGACGGTTAGATGGCAGCGACGTATGAGGAATTTGTTCTATCAGTTAGAGCAGAAGTCTGTAACGATTCTTGTTCTTGCAGATTGGAAATAGAATGATATGTCTATAGGTGTCGTTGGTATTATGATGATGAGACTTGAATAAAGGTTCGTTCTGTAAATGTACAGGGAGGTGAACTGTGTATGATGTCGAGAATCAAACACCAGAGCAAGAAGCTGAGTTCTTTATTGTAACTGTATATCTTACTGTAATAAAGATTGTTTTCTTGTGGTGGTGGGTTTTTTACCCGTAAGGGTTTTCCCACGTAATTCTGTGTGTTTGTGTTCTAAATATTGTCTATTTTGGTTTCTCTTGTGTATTCATCTGTGTTATTGTAATTTAAAAAGTGACTGGTCTACACTGTCCCCTGGGAATTAACATTAGGGAAGCTGTTTTCCGCACCTGTGCTTTCCTTACAGAAATTGCATCAACTACAGTCAGCCTTAAGAAAACTTAGAGACTTTTTCAAGATCACTATTCTGTCGGCTAAATCCATGCATAAATATCAATGTGGACCAAAACCTATGTATTCAAGTCACCACACATGTCGGCCAATATCATTGGATCTCATAAATTGCTCAACCAACCACTTCTCTTAATCCACACAAGGATCAAACACCAGGTCGGCCTATTCTTCACTGGACTGAACTGTCTAACCAAAACTCGATACTTAGATGCTTGTAACTTTCAATCCCTTCATCTCTGGAGGCTAAAACTCTAGATTTAGGTAGCCCTAACATCGCTTAACATTCCCTTAGATCTATAGCACAATATGATTTCTTGTGGAGAAATGCGAACCAAAATGTTGAACCCTGTCATATGCCCTGTTCCTGTCTATCCAAACTTAGACAAATCTGCAGTTTGTATGATCCATTGATATAATGTAGATGTGTAGGATAGATTTAGTTTCCATCAATGACAACAACTGACATGCCTAGTAGTGTCTCTTGCCAACAGGCTACCCATAACACAAAATAGAATAGAAGAGGA